>CM033648.1:84414190-85139190 GCA_019512145.1 Engystomops pustulosus
CCTTCATTTATTTTATCCATTTATTTTCTGTAACTCTCAACCAAACAAATAGCAAAGTAACAAACTGTGTAGCAAAACTGCTTAGTTTTACAATCCCCCAGTGCCAAGTAAAATGAAATTTAAAGCCTGAGTGCCAGACATGTGGAAGAACAACCTGCATCTTATTGCATCATGGTGTAGTGTGAAACACATTTTAAATCTACTGTATCCATTTCTCCATATCTATCTATGTATCTATGTATCGATCTATCTATATCTATCTATCTATCTGTATCTATTTATCTGTATCTATCTATCTGTATCTATTTATCTATCTATCTCATCTATCTATCTATCTATTATCTATTTATCGGTATCTATCTATCGGTATCTATCTTATTTGGTGTAGTGTGAAACACATTTAAATCTACTGTATCCATTTCTCTATATCTAGCTATGCATCTATCTATCTATCTATCTATCTATCTATCTCATATCTATCTATCTATCTATCTATCTATCTATCTATCTCATATCTATCTATCTATCTAAGAAAAAAAGAGAGTTCACAGCGGCACTGCTTAATAGGTATGGCTGGGTGCACGCACAAACGGGTCGACTAGGTCCCACAGTCCATATAAAATAGAAAAATAGGCGGCACTCCAATGTTGTGGGGATAAATCAAGTGGTTTTTATTCCCAAGTTGCTACGTTTCAGCCTCATTTTGGTCACGTTTTGAAATGCATAACAACAGCTGAGGAGAGGTGATTTGCCTAATTACATTACTATTAACATGACATGTGACATTAATGCATGTGTTAACATCTCGATTACTATGAGTTTTGTAAACGCAAATGTTAACAGTCATGTAATTATGCAAATCACCTCTCCTCAGCTGTTGTAATGTGTTTCAAAACACAATTAAAACGCAATCAAAAAGCAACATGTGACCGCTCCCTTAACACCACGTGTGACCGCAGCCTCATATGTAGTCATCTCCCTGGGGTGTGACTACAGTGCTTAAAAATGCAAGATATAGGGGGTCACCTGAATTGCCCCGGGTTTTTGGCGCACGCGATCGGATTGTGGCGCATCGGCGCCGGCATGCGCGCGACGGAAATCGGGGGGGGCGTGGCCGAACAAAAACCCGACGTATTCGGAAAAACCGCCGCATTTAAAAAAAAAATTGTGTCGCAAAAATTACACTTACCTTCATCCTGGATAGGCCGGTGTATTTCGAGGCATTCCAGCGGACTTCAGCGCAGCAGCGCCACCTGGTGGACGTCGGAGGAACTGCTTTGATGAATCCCGGCCGGACCCGAATCCAGCGCAGAGAACGCGCCGCTGGATCGCAGACGGACCGGGTAAGTAAATCTGCCCCATAGCCTCAAATCCAAAATGAACAGTATTGTCCACTCCTGTATATAACCCCTTATATGGCTTGTGTCCATGTGGATTTGAGACATTTGCAACAAAAAGTCTCAAAAAGAAGCCAAAATTTGCACCTGCCAGGACAGGAAAAACTAAACATGTATCACAAATAAAAAGATGTCTTAAAAATTCACCAAAGAAAGAAAAAACTATGATACATGTCCCTCTATGACTCCTATTTTGGTTACCCTCATACATTTGAATGGCCCCGAACTTAAAAATCAATTTCAGGGCCCGGGTGCAAGTACCAAACCCAGACCAAGACCATGCCTGGTCTGGGTTTGGTACTTGCCCCGGGCCTGAAATGATTTTTAAAAGTTTCGGGTCATTCAAATGTATGTGGTAACCAAATAGGAGTCATAGAGGGACTGTATTCCTAGTTTTTTCTTTCTTGGTGAATTTTAGACATCTTTTTTATTGTGATAACATGTTTAGTTTTTCCTGTCTGGCAGGTGCAAATTTTGGATTCTTTTTGAGACTTTTTGTTGCAAATGCTCAATCCACAAGGACCAAGCCATGCAAGGGGTTATAAGCAGATGGACACTCTGTTTATTTTGGATTTCAGGCTTATCCTGCATTTTTAAGCCTGTAGTCACAAAAACACCCCAGGGAGATGCGACATATGAGCCTGCGGTCACACGTGTTGTTAAGGAGCGGTCCATGATTGCGTTTTTGATTGCCTTTTAATTGTGTTTTAAACACATTACACAGCTTAGGAGAGGTGATTTGCATAATACATGACTGTTAACATTTGCGTTTCCAAAACTCATACGTATCGAGATGTTAACACATTCTTTAATGTCACGTTTACAATTGCATTTTGTAGCGCAAAATGTTAATAGTAATAGAGATGACGAGCACTAAATGCTCGTTGGTAGGGGGAGGGAAAGGGGTGTGTAATACGTATGAAACGAGAGTTGCCTCTTTACTTCTATGACGAACTTTTCAGATGCTCGATTGCTCGTCTCGAATAACGAGCCCATTGAAGTCAATGGGAGACTCGAGGCATTTTTTCAAAGGGACATGGTTCAGTAATAAAAATGTGTTTTTAATTAAAAAGAATGTCTTCTGATAAGTTCAGGCAGATGTATGCAAACATCTGCCATCTATTCTTTCACTGTTCCGTGCTTATATTATCCTCCTCCCGCAAGTTATCAGAGTGAAGAACATGAAAATGATAAAAACAGTGAACACAGGATCATTTAAAAGTGAAAACGCAGTGAAAACCAGTGAAGAATAGATTTCAGCAGATGTTAGGGCACATCTGTACTTGTCGGGGTGATACGCTGTCCTGGATCCCCGCTCCTCTTCTTCCACTGAAGTCTCCCCGTGCTGCCGCGATTGTCTCCCCGTGCTGCCCGATGTCTCCCCCGCGCTGCCCATGTCTCCCCCGCGCTGCCCGATGTCTCCCCCGCGCTGCCCGATGGTCTCCCCGCGCTGCCCGATTTCTCCGCGTCCCCGCGCTGCCCGATGTCTCCCAGCCCTCCCCCGCGCTGCCCGATGTCCCCCGGCGCTGCCCTATGTCTCCCCCCCGCGCTGGCCGGCGTGTCTCCCCGTGCTGCCCGATGTCTCCTCCCTTGCTGTCCGCGATGTCTCCCCCGTGCTGCCCATGTCTCCCCGTGCCTGCCCGATGTCTCCCCGTTCTGCCGATGTCTCCCCGTGCTGCCCGATGTCTCCCCGTGCTGCCCGATTTCTCCCCCGTGCTGCCGATGTCTCCCCCGTGCTGCCCGAGTTCCCCCTTGCGCCCGATGTCCCCCCGTGCCGCCGCTGTCCTCTCCCCTGCTGCTTGATGTCGTCTCCCTGCTGCCGCCGCGGTCGTATCTTCCGACAAGGTAAGCAGATGTTGCCGAACATCTGTAATCTCTCCTTCACTGTGTTCTTCACTGTCTTGTCACTTAATGATCCTGTGTTTCACTGTGTTCACTGTTTTTATTCTATTCTTCATTGTTCCTTCACTGTGTTTTTTTTAATTAAATGCTCGATCTCGAGCAGGGGAAATACTCGTCGCGAGCAACGAGCCGTTTCGAGTGACCTAATAACTCAACGAGCATCAACGCTCGGACGAGTATACTCCGCTCATCTCTAATAGTAATGTAATTAAGCAAATCACCTCTCCTCAGCTGTTGTTATGCATTTCAAAACGTGACCAAAACGCCACCTGTGACCTCACCTTTAGAAGTAAAAAAAATTAAAATGAAAAAATTTTGGAATTTTCAAAAAACAGGTTACTGTGCAAAGTTTTAAACATTTAGGCCCCCTTCCACACTGCGTTGCAGATCACGTCAGAGTTTGGATCAGGGTGCGATCAGGGTTTGGGTCAGTTGAAAACGCACATTTTGATCAGAGTGCAATCAGTTTTCAGTCACAGTTTGTTCAGTGTCTCAGTTTTTCACGCGCGTTTTCAATGGCAATTCACATGCGTTTTTCACACTAAAAACAACGTTTTTCATTTAAAAAAAAAACGCACTGTGTCTGAAAAAAAAGCAAGTCTGAAAAGACCCATTGATTACAATGGGTCATAGTGCAATTCAAGTTCTGCACGTCAAAAGCACGCGCAGAAAACGCGCGTGAAAAACGCAACTGTGAAAGGGACCTAAAAAGTTGCAAAAATATGCAAAGAAATTGATACATAAGTGAAAAGTCGCATGGAACATCTGTAAACTAAAGATACATAAGGCACAAGGTACAGACCAAGGCGTACTGAAAAACGACAGCAAAAGTCCGCAAATATAAGACATTTTAACTGCGAAAATAATAACTGCCCACCTAGTTCACAACATTCCGAGATTGGACAATGCATTGACATTCCCAGTTATTCCAGACTGAAATAATCTGTACTGTGAGTAAAATCATTAAGGTAAAGAAATGGAAAAAAAAAATCCCCCAACCACATAAGGGCTGCAGATCTTCCTATAATGAAAGGTTTGTGTACATGTGTCATTATGGAGATTCCCTTTCTCTTCTGTGATAATAGATGATGTGGATGTTCGGCACACATAGCGCTCCAGAGCTTTTATCATATTCTTCCTCTTCAATTTTAATCATTTCAATACAGAACAGTTCTCCTTTATACTTCAAGAAAATGTATCACTCATTTTCATCAAAGATGAAGAAAATGTCATTATTCCAAGAGGTGAAATCCAAGGAGAAAGTCAACAATGTTCTAAACCTTTTAATAAGGAGACATGTACCTTTCTATATTAACTGGTTACTTCGTACTGCACCTGAACATGAGGGCACAAGTTTAATGTTGGTCATTAAAGCAATCATATTGGTTGTTGACTGTTTTTAATAATGCTATTGCTATTTTTGGCGTACATTGAGGTGGGAAAACTGTGTGTTTCTAGAACTTGGATAGGGATACCTATCACCAGGTCACACTGCAGTACAAAAAAAGCCTCTGTGCTTTTATAAGCATTTTGCATTACAAAAATTATTGTTATAACTTACCTGCACCCTGACAATATCCCCTGTGTATCACGGGTGTTGGGCTCTGGTTTGGATGCATTAAACTCCTCAATCCTTAGTTCTTGGCCCCCACCTTTGTGCCTCCTGTTCGCTCCTCCCCTCCTGATGTCCACAGCCTGGTAAGCTGAATATCAAGGAGAGGGAATGCTTAACAGGGGCACAAATGTGTGGGGTCTGATACCACGAGTGCAGTCTGAGCACAGACAGTCACATGTTGTTTTTTTGAAATGCGTCCAACCAAAGCCCAACAAACTCGCCTATGACTACCCAGATGATATGGTCATGGGTGCAAGTAAGTTACAAAACATAATTTATTGTATGCAATGCTTATAAAAGGCAGTGAGGCATTTTTGTACTGCAGGTGTCATGGGCTTCTGCAACCTGTCTTTAGTGAAACTGTGATATAGTCAAAATAGTCAAAATATATTAAGGATTTCATGTGAACATGAAAAACCACTCAAATATTACCGTATATACTCGTGTATAAGCCGTGTTTTTCAGCACAAAAAATGTGCTGAAACATGTCCCCTCGGCTTATACACGAGTCAATACACACATACATATATTTAAATATTTAAAAAATAATAAACTTATATACTCACCCTCTGGTGGCACCGACGTGCAGTGCTGCTTCCCCAATGTCTGCACAGGTCCTCTTCAGCTTCTGCGCCCGTCCTTCTGGTTCTCTACTCGTGCTGGGCGCCGCCATGGTTTTTCTCCGCGGCGGCGCCTCAGTATGATTGTCGTCAATCGGCGCGTCATACTAGGGCGCCGTCCGGAAGAACAATGGTGGCTGCCCAGCCGAATTCGAGAGAAAGAAGACGCTTCCTTAGTTACCCAGAAACCCATGGGTTGTTCTAAATACAAACAGCGATTTGTATATTTGGGCAGGGATGGCAGCCCTTACAGCTATTCTGTACAGTACGACTTGTTGCACACAGGCTCCTATGGTCACATGTCAGAAGGTGAAATAAAATCTGAAAACAAGAGCGTGCATCAAAACCAACTGACAGGGTTGTTCACACACATAAGCCATACAAACAAATAAAAATGGTCTGGAGTTACGTACTTTACTAACTTACCAGTTCCTACGTAACCATATCAAATTCCACTTAAGTACAACATCCGGTCCATATATCTTGACCGTAACCTCAAGCGCCTGTAGATTTTTCTTATTGAGTGACCCTGTGTTGAAAACATTTTAAAACAAATTCAACAAAACATGGGGGGTATTTATCATACGCCGGCGCTTGTGCAAGATCAGTACTTTAGTTTATACTCAAAGTAGAATTTGCATGTAAGTCGGAACAGTGTACTGTATTTTATAAGTGTCACTCCAGACATGTTTTTTTGTCTCTGTGACAAGTGATTTTCAACATTATGTATGTCATGGGAGCTGGTTTATGAATAAAACTTCATACAACACCTTACGCTTGATCATTGCAGTCTGGGACTAAATAAAGCTTTCAGAGAGCCTCACCAGAGGTCACCCAAAGTGGGCTGAGAGATCCATCTGTAACTAGGGGTCGTCTGTAAATCGGGTGTAAGCCAGGGACCTTTACTATGTCAGTAAGGTTAGTTCTAATACCAAATTTATGGCCAATCACATAAGATAATTGTGAAATTATGGTGGGGCCATAATCATTAACAGCAACATGGCCCCTAGATTTCCAATCTTCCCCTGAAAAAGATATGCAGAATACGCTGCCATTTTCTATGATAATGAAAATTCACTAGATTGGTGCGCCCGATATCCTGCATGTGTCGCTTCCTCCCCCTCAGTCTGACAGAGATTACCTTCTTCTTCCTGGTGCATGTCGTGCTTTGACAAAGAAACTTTGTCCAGCTGGACATCAGAATTCGTTTTTGGGTAAATATAGCAAATTTATTTGGAAATCCATTAAAAATGCCACAATATTGCGGTGTCATTTTTAATGTATTCCAATAAATTTTGCTAATTTTTACGCCAAAAACTGAACTTCTGATGTCCAGCTGGAAAATTTTTCTTCTCACTTCATCGTTGTCCTGCCCTGTGGGCCAAGGTTGTCCGTGCTGGAGTGTCCCAGAGTCAAGACCTGTGTATTGTTTGAACGGAGTGGGTGAGCTGTTTCACAAGATTTTTTCCTGTGACTGTTCATTAAAGTTGCTTTGTCTTGCAACACAATTGAAAGTTAAATCCAGCGTTTAGTCCGAATCAGTCAAATCATCCGACGGCACGCCCCCAAAGTTGTGTCGCATGAAAGCCAGCGCAGCTGCACCACAATCCGATCACATGAAACAAAATCCAGCACAATCCCCAGCTAAATCCCGGCACACGGCGTAAATCCCGAAAACTGTTGGAAAATCCAACAAAAGTGGTCAGCCACAACCCCTAGAATTACGCCCCTATGTGTTGTGCAAGCAGACAAATTGTGAGATGACAGTATTTCTTCAGGAGGTGTATGCAGGTTTTAGAATAAGAACCGCAATTAATATTGATAAATTACCGAAATCATAATAAAATTTCAGAATAGTCATAATATTAAAGATATATAACAAATGTCTGCAATGTGTTGGAATAATCACTTTTGAAAAATAATTGGAAGATGATGTAATAAAAAAATTAAAAATGAAAACAATTACCGTAATTGTCCAAAAAACAAAAAGATCAGTTAACAACCAATCAATATGTTTACAGGCGGAACTCATAAGAGGGATTCTGTCTTGTCTTCCGTGCCTTCATCCACTTCTCTACCCTCTCCGCCTATTGTATGTGGCAGCATGATGTATCCTAAATGAGCGGAAACAGTCAACAGCTGTTTCATTGATGGGTGGACAAATGAACAGGCATTTACCCCAATAATTCATGATCTCTCTTATTACCTCTGTAATGTTCTCATTGGTAATTTTATAAATCACTTTGCAATACAATCTAATAAAAATATGATTACATAGGTTTTCATGACGGTCAACATAGACAGACACAATACCCATAATTACACCTCGACCTAATGAAAGAGAAAAAGGTTACGACCTTGCCCTCGGCATAGCGAAAGTGAGGTAGTCTCCCCCGCGTCTCGTGGCAATCAAATTACGCTAGATCCTCACGCATCCCGCCGTGATAATACATTGTGACACTAAGACCATGCCCCCAGTAACACATCTTGGAGCTGCATAGGAACTTAACATTTACTGTAGAGACTACAAATTACATTTAATTACTTTGAGGGGGTCTAGAAAGTTATAGTTAATAACATTTTTTAAAATAAAATAAATGGTGTAAAGTACAAATCTTCTTTAAGACAGTTGGATATCACCTTAGAAGAGAATGTGCTAAGAAAATCTTACCTAGAAGTAGAAAAACTTCCTTCAAGTGCCACCAAAAGATGTCTAACAGGGTTGTAATAATTAACACTACAGATAACATATTTCCCCTCCCACCCCCAGCGTAATGCACACCACTGAAATGAATGTGCTCTGCCACCAGGTCTAAACTGATGTAGTCTCCGCCAGTTTTATGCAAAATACAGTGGGTTGGGGCATTCAAGACACCAACCCCTACAGCCCCCTCCTCTCTTCTATCGTGCGCCCAATTTCTTGCTTGTGTCACTTCCCCACTCAGGTCCGCCGGAGTTCACCTTCTTCTTCCCGGTGCATGTAAGTGCTTGGCTTGCGACACAAATTTGAATGTTAAATCCCACACTTAGTCGGTATCCGTCGGATAGTCCGAGGGGCCGCCTCCCGATTTCTGTCACATGAAATCTGGCGTCGATGCTCCAAAATCCGATCGCGTGCGACGAAATCCCTGAGCGATCATCAAAAAGTCGTAAAATCCTACGAAAATGCGGCCGCGGGACCCTTAGTAAATAAGCCCCATAGTTTTTAGGTTTTTTTTTTTTTATGCCATCATTCCAGAAAAAAAGTTTTATACCACGCCCCCTCAACGGGTGGATAAGTGGGAGTGGTCAGCGTCCGTACACCCGATTTACCATCGTAAATCACTTTTAATAGCTTTAGAAAAACCATTGAAATTTTCCAGATGATAAATTTAAGTTCTTCCATCTACTGTACTGCTTTAAAACCTTCTACATCACAAATAGTGGCAAAAAAACCTGTACGTATGAATACAGCCCAAGCCTAACGATCGGCTCATTTCCGATACTGGTTTTTAGCCGCTCTGTACTACCAGCATCCACCGGCTGGAAATACTGTGGTAAACAGATTACACCAGTCTTATTTTTTGAAAATGATGCCACCATTCCATAAAAAAAGTTCTATAACCACGCCCTCCACGGGTGGATAAGTGGGAGTGGTCAGCCTCCATACACCCGATTTACCGTCGCAAATAACTTTTAATAGCTTTAGAAAAACCATCAACATTTTCCAGATGATAAATTGAAGTTTTTCCATCTACTGTACTGCTTTAAAAACTTCTGCATCACAAACAGCGCCAGAAAAAACCTGCATCTGTGAATACAGACCTAACCAATCAGTGATCAGAACGATCGGCTCATTCCCGATACTGGTTTTTGGCCGCTCTTTACTATCAGCATTTACCGGCTGGAAATACTGTGGTAAACAGATCACGTCAGTCTTATTTTTGGAAAATGATGCCACCATTCCATAAAAAAAGTTTTATAACCACGCCCTCCACGGGAAAGTCGTGAAACCCGACGAAAATACGTCTGCAAGACCCTTAGTAAATAAGCTCCATTGTCTCTCCCGAAATCTGAGGCATGGTGTTCTTGGTTGCTAGGCAGTAAACCAGGTACCTGCTGTCACCTTACTGTCTCCACTGTATCTGTGTGTGTCCAAAAGAAGGTGCTGAACTGCGAAAGTACAAGATTTGCTTGCTGCGGTCAGCGAAAGGAGGAGGAGGGTGGAGGGAGGGCGCTCTTTTTTAAGTAGCGGATAACAAGTGTTTTCCAAAGGCAATGGGGGCTCTGCTCCTTGATGAACATGCCCAGGGGACCCAGGAAACAAGCTGGGAGGAACCTTGGTACACTTTAATCTAATTAATTGGTTTAACTAAAAATAGCAGAAGTTGTATTAAAAAAACAGTTCAGGAATATGCTCTTTAGTGTCTTTGGGGACATGGGGCAGTTTAAAAGAGAATCTCTGCTTACAGGTTACTTTTAAGGTAGTAAGGAGAAGGCTAATAGTATGAGCCCTCTCCATACACGCCAGGTGTAACTGGGTGTTACTGGGTGTAGCATGAGTGTTAACGTGTTAAATTTAAATTAATACCATAATTCTAGTGTTGGAGCACGGCTACAGTGATACTGATGATGAATTTGCCAGCAGTTAAATTGTTAAAGCAGAGCTGTAAAGTTAAAATTACTTTACCAAATTCTCATATGTGATTCCTCCTTTAAAAACAAACAGAAAAATCTTTCTCACTGGAGGTCAAGTGGATTGAAGACATATCTCTCTCCTGTACCTGTCCTGAAGTTGAGTCCAAGTCATCTGCCCACAGATCCTCCATGAACGCCTTGTGTGTCTCTTAAGAGTGATTTTATCATTAAATCCATTTGAACACTGCACAGTGCACATACAAGATGTATATATTTGTAAAGAAAGATCTGAATGATGCTGCTCTGATGTAGCAGTGGCAGGCGGATTCTGAAACTAGGTGAGAAGTTTTGACAGCCATGGGCCCCCCAGGACTGTGGGGCCCCAAGAAGCAACCAAAAGTGCCCTCGTGGGAATTCACCATCAGCTTTTAAGTGGCCAAGTTTAATATTTACAGCGGGGAACTGTAATCTAAAGTAGTAGAAACTGCTGTTATGTCAGGTTAATGACAACTGGGAAAGATGTAGTGTGGATCTAATACAGGATGTAAGCCCAAAAAAATAGTAAGATAAGCAATGTAATGTACAATCTGATGTTAAGTTATTTGTAATGTCGAATCCCTTTAACAGCCTTAAAGGGTTATTCCACACAAGACAAAATATTTAAATTGGACTCAGGGATAACAAAAACACATTGGGCTCATTTACTAAGGGTACGAATCTAATTCACTGTTTATTAAACAACAATACAGCATTTCACAGATAATTAATTTCAACCTGTCTCGTCGGTCTGAGGTTACAATTTGGTTGCCTCTGAGGACAATCATAGATCCTAAATATGGTCTGCACGATTTCTGTGGCATGAATAGCTTCCTCTTTGTATGCATGGGGGAGGGGTGTAGGCAGAGAGCGTACAGACACTGGCTTTCTGTCCAGCAAGTAGCATGTAGGGAGTCAGCAGCAGCTCTACAGACAAGATCCAGGGCAGGGAAATGGAAAGAGTAGTACTGGTGTGTGGGCAGAGTAGTACTGACTGTGTTTTTATTGATTAAGGTAGTAGAAGCTGATGTATGTATTATGTTTTATATCCATCTCATGACTCTGATCTCTCTCTTTTTCTGTGTTCAGTACTAGTAATATTCAGAAGCTAAAAGAAAAGGTAGATAAACTGTACCCTCATAATCCAGCCATTGTCAGCACACAGCATCTCATACACAGAGGGATCATGAAGTGTCTGCTAGTGTCTTCCAACACACTGCTGAATCTTACATGACAATCACTGATAGGACCAAAACAGAAGTAAAATTGCCAATTAAGGGGTTTAAAATGATCTTTATGGTGTAAACATCACTAGGGGTAAATTTGAGAACTTTCTTTCGGGGCAAACCCTTTAGACTGTACAACAGCACAACCAACATACTGGACTCTCTAGCACCTGCAGACATGAGTAAATTTATTGCAAACTGCTTTATCAGAAGCCATTAAAGGGATCGTGGACAGCTCCCAAAGATCAAAATGAACATTATGAGAATTCATAACATTTCTGATGAACCTTTCCAAGTTCTAGTGATCTATTGTTAGAGCAAAATAGCTTTCATTTTTATGGAAATGGACTTCTCGATGCACCCGTGCACCTACCTCTGTCCTTTCTCAGTAGGACACATGCATCTAATTTTGGCAGTTTTTTTTCGCATGCATCTTTATGACTTTTTTTGCATCCTAAGACAACGGGTTTTGAAAATAGCTTACAGTTGTTTGTGACTTTTGGAAACTTTTTGCCACTTTTGTTCTAAAGACATTGCAAATTCACTAAAGATCTAAACTTCTTAAACACCAATAAGAAAAAAAACACTTAGACACATCTGACCCGCAAAAAAAGCCAACCAAAAGAAAAGCAGGTGCACAAGTGCCCCAATGACTGCCATCTACTACACAAATCAGCAAAGGAAAACAAAGATATCTTCTAAAATCCAATTTATTATGTCATATTATAGCCATACAGATAAGCCGATCCTAGCTGACACATTTCGAACAAAAGCACCAGCAGACATGGTCACACCTATACTGCATCAGGAATCTTATACTGTTATCCATGGTTTCCTATCTTTTAAAATCAACGTTTAAAATTATGCTAATGAACAAAAAGTGCTACTAGGGAGGTTCCCAGAGCTCCTCCTTGCTGCAGATTCACAGGCTGTTACACTGTCTCATCCTTCCTCTCTGCTCCTGCTTGGCACTCTCCCCTCCCACTGCCTGATGTAAGCTCACTCAGGAACTTTCAGCACACAGGGTTAAGGAGAAGTCTAACAGTCTGTCAATCTTCAGCTCAGAGGTGCTCTGGTTACGCCCCCACATTGCCCTTCAGGCTAATTAGCATATTAAAAGGAAGGAGGTCATGGATAACAAATATAAGAAGATTACCACAGTCACGGTGCCTGGATCTATGAGTAAGTGTCCCTGGTTTATCAGAATGGATTTTGATGGTAGATTTCCTTTAAAGGTTAAGCTAATTATCATGTTTATAATTTATAGTATTAACAATGACGGAAAATTTGACGTAGATTGATACAAGAACTTTTTCCAATACTATATACCTTTCTTTGGTGTGAAATGATGTGACATTGTATCTTTGTGTGAAAGGTTGAGGCATATGCTCCTGTGTACTGTATGTATGCACCTTTACTACACTAAATTGGTATTATTTTATGTTATATTTCCTGACAATCACATCTTCTTCTTTTACCTAGATGTTACACAAAATCTCATTTCTGTGTAGGTAAATCCACAGGTTTAATACTATTTAACAGACACCTGGTACTAACACTGGGTACACTAGAGGGCGCTGTTGCCACTAGAACCTGCCATAGAGCGTCTCCAGCCCCTGGAAGTGAATCCAACAAAAGACATTAATAATTACTGGTTGTCAGCTTCCAATACCATTGATATAGATATATTGCATCTTTAGCAAGACGTACACAGTAATAATCAGAGACAATACACATGTAAAATGATTGCAATTACATATTTATTGAAGCCTCCCGAAGCCTCGTACCTGTGATGTCCGGAGCGGGGGAACATCTTTAAATTTTATAGCACGGCTATAGAACAATATATCCTTTCTGAAATTGTATCAATGTAGCGTTTCTTGTATTATAATTTAATAGGTAGAGCTCATAAGAAGAAATTCCCCAGGTCTTTTATAATTATTATTATAATTATTGTTATTATGTTTATTATATTTATTACGTATTGAACAGGTATCTGTTTTCTCCACACACATCGTTCCCATGAGAACACATATAATTTATATATTTTATTGTTGTGCAACTTATTATTGACTCATAAGATGAGCAGAAGGAGTTAGCCGAGCTTATTGTACGAATTACCCAAATTACCGATGTCATTTTTATTAAATATGGAATAGTTGCAGTTTTTGGACTATTTTATATTCTCAACTTCCTTCTAGATTGTATGAAGCAGTTAAAGATGAAGTATTTCATTGCTAACAATTACTAACAGATTGTTGTATAGATCGTCACCAGATTTTAGGCCATTAAACTACCAGCTCCCTCAAAACTACATACAAACTTAGCAAGATCCATAGTTAACCCAATTAGGAACTGCCACTAATAATACAGTACAGGATAGGATACATTAATATTGCACACTTGCCTGTTTTAAAGGGTAGATGTAAGTATTAAAGAGAAGCTGTCACCAGGAATGTCTTTTTTGACTGACAGGTTTCAATAACCTTTGCTATGCCAGGAGCGTGCGCTGAGCCTTGGAGGCAGCTGCAGCAGGCTGTGCAATAAATTTTTATAAAGTACTGAAATCTTTCAAAACCATTATCTTCTTTTTCTTCAGTCTTCATTTTTTCTTATTGTGGGATGACATTTAGGGTCCGTTGAACCAATTACTAGCTTCCCATAGGATTTTCTCCTTAAGTTATAAAGCTTTTTTCAGAACTAGGGTATTAAGAACGGAACCCCATGACGTCTATCTCACCACTGTGTCTATGGCCATTCTTGTCTTGGGTGGTCACATAAATAGCCAAACAGGCGGCAATTTTTCTATGTCGACTTGAGTGGCCACCTCTCCATTCTTAGTGAAAGGGTTTAGATATCACCATAGGTGGGGGTTCCAAAAGGGGGGGTCTGCATCTATTACACATTTACAACAAATATGTATGGGGGGAAGATCCTGTAAACATTGTAACTTGAGGAATCATTGTACAGTCAAGCACTTAAATACAGAAACTCAAAAAACACAAACTTTATAGTGGTACACAACCGACTTATAGATGACCCCTAGTTACAGACAGACCTCTCTGCCCACTGTGACCTCCGGTGAAGCTCTCTGGATGCTTTACTTTAGTCCCAGACTGCAATGATCAGCTGTAAGGTGTCTGTAATGAAGTTATATTGATAATCCGTGCTCCCATGACAGCAAAAAATGTTAAAATTTCGATTGTCCAAGGGACGAAAAAAAATGATGTCTGGATCTACAATTAGAAAATATACAGTTCTGACTAACATACATATTCAACTTAAGAACAAACCTAAAGAACCTATCTTGTACACTGTATACTGTACATACAAACACGTCCATGCAGGGTGTCAATGAAAGGTGTTTTCTGTGTTTAGAATATTGATGAACAACCCTAAGGAGAGATCATTGGTATCAGATTATTAGGTGGTCCTAAGGGCCCCCACGGATCAGCTGTTCTCAGCCATGGAGAAACAGATAATGGAAGAGGAAGAAGACAGTGTGGACAATTCTTCCCTACTCCTTACTAACTGTCACAGACCCCACCCATTTTGGGATTTTTTTTGCCCCCTAAACCTATATATCAATCTTGCAGCTCTTAATACACATAACTCAGGCACACCTAATGTGTCCGATATTGCAGGTCAGCATCCTCCCTGAAAATAAGTTTGAAAAACATGCTAATCACTCCGAACCTTCCTCTATGTTCTCTTGCAAGATCCCACACATGTGCAGTAGATCTTATAGTCTGACAGTTAATTCTCTGTTTTGTAGCAGTTTACACCCAGAAGAAGACTCAGAGGAGAGGCAACATTGTGCTTGCACAAGGTTATCGCTTATGCAATGGAATGAAGAAGCCGTCTGATAGCAAGATCTTCTGGGCATGTGCGACGTGATGCCGAGGAAGTGAGACAGGTTCCGAAGAGGAGGTAGGAATATCTGAAGTTTGGTGGAGGAGTGAGGCCCCTTCTACACTCACGAGTGTGATGCGATGAACTCGCATCACACTCGCAACGCAAGCTGCCGGGATCTCATGGCCCAAACGCTGCAAACCGGAACTGACATCCTGAGTTCAGTTCCGGTTTGCAGCGTTCGGGCCATGTGATCCGAGCAGCACGAGTTCATCGCATCACCCTGGCGAGTGTAGAAGGGGCCTGAGTAAACTGATTTTCATGGAGTTACTGACCTGGAATATTGGAGCAAAAGGGACCCCTGACTTATAGGGGTTGAGAGAAAAAAGAAAAAAGACAGGAGGCTCCACTTTACATATCAACAAAGTGGAGCAGAACTATTAATAGCTGTATAGTGGTAAAATACAAAAAACATGAGGTAAAGTGATCCACCCCTTTAAGTGTAAAAAGAGCTACAAGAATGTTACTCTGGTTCAGAGGGCTAACACATGTGATAGATTTCTCTTAATGTATAGGAGCTAAACTGTAGTGACCTGATCTGTCTACCACATAGAGCTTTCCACTTCCATATCCATTCTCTGATCATCAGCAGTTCAGAGCCCTGAACTTTGGACCCCAAACCCCAGACAGCACCTCATAAAGAAAAAAGTAAGCATACACATATACACACATGCACAATCATGCACACACATACACATATATACACACACATAAACACAGCTACATAAAAACACATACTATAAAATCTTCCAATCATAATTCCTATGTTAAATACAGCAAGCCCGGCTCACCGCGAAACCTCCCCACACACTACACTATATTATAATTTACCGTCCTGTGTATGGAATTACGCTCTGTTAGGATGTCTATAAATCTTTCACGCTTGAGTTCTCGGTCACCACACGAGCTGCTAAAATGTATATTGAGCCAATAATGACGATTACCTAGAAATTGCTAAATTTATAGGCAATCCTGACTTATACTTAACGCCTGGACGGCACATTACAATCATTCTATATACAACCCTGTACACACCTCTTTATCCAGTTTATTATGTTCTGTAGATAAAGGAGGAGCGGTCATCTCTCCAGACATGTATGCGGTAGGGAATACAAGACTTACCGTATTTTTCGGACTATAAGACGCTTCTTACTATAGGACGCACCCCAGATTTAGGCTTCCAAAAAAAGGAAAAATATATTTTACACCAATTAAAAAATCCCTGTTGGTCGCACTAAAGCACAGCACACACAGACATACATTTACACACTCAGCTCTGCATCATCCATCCACATACAAACACAGCTCACCTATACACACTCAGCTCACCTACACACACTCAGCTTACCTATGCACACTCAGCTCACCTATATATACACATACATACACATACATACTACCCCCATTCTCTTAATTCTTACCCTGTCCCAACGCAGCATGGCAGTATGAGACCTGTGGTGATGTAAGAATCATGTGATCAGTCACATGATTCTGACATCACTGCAGGTCCTGTAGGAAGAGAGCAGTACGGAGGCTCCTCTCTGGGAGATCGGGTGCAGCTCTGTATCTGGGCATCACCCGATCTCCCTTACAGAGGTCAGGAGGGTCTGGCAGTGCTGGATCCTCCTGACCTCCGGACTATAAGACACAGGGACTTTTTAGCAAGATTTTTTCTTGCTAAAAAGTGCGTCTTATAGTCCAGATACGGTATATACTAACAATATTCTCCACAAAATGATAACCCTGAACATATCTTCTTAGAATTCTACATTGCTCAATTCCTCTATTATTCCGACTAACACCAAACTCTTCTTTATTCTGAAGATCTAAAACATATGGTTATAAGAAAATATTAGTCAGAATAATAAGTTTACTTGGAATAATAGTATTACCTAAAATAAACAATTCGGAAAAAAATTATGGGAGGAAACACGTGGTGAGATTTATCAAGAGCTGACACTCCAGAGTTGTGCACCAGAGTGTTGGTGTTGTCCCCTCTCCTCGGGCCGTACCAGTCTCTAGATACATCCAGCAAGGTCAGCGCACTATAGTGGAATAGAATTGTTCTGTAGTCTGTCCCTGGATTTGGTGCAGGCCCATCTTTAGAAATGTCTCCGCCCACATTACATAGGTGGGGAAATAGTCACAATTCCTGGCTTTGCAACAGGAAATGTGACTATGTGTCGGCTTGCATGCTGCTACTCAGTTTCTAAAAGCTGTGATAAATCCCCCATCATATCTTTGTATAGAATTTATCTATCTATGTATCTATCTATTATTCTATCCTCCTTTCCTTCTTCATGTCACCCACAACCAAATGTCTCGTCTATAAAAAACCTGATCCTGTAAAACCTCTGCCTAGTTTCACAATTTCCCAGCTTCAGATGCAATGAAATATAAAGTCACAAATGAAAGAACACCTTGAGTTTTATTATCAGGGGTGAAGAACAAATTATAAAGAGGTGGGATATTTTGGTTCGTATTGTCTATTTTAATGGCTATATGTTAACTAAACACAGACTCCATAAATTGTAGTGTCTGGGCATTGCAGGAGACAGGGAGATATTTGGATGTCATTTCTCTACAGGCTAAATATAGCTTAGTCATAAACTGCACGGGAGATGATATCTTATTTCTGAGGATTGGCACCTCCGCCGCCACGTTCTGAAGATTGTATATATACATTATAGATTTTTTCTTTTCTTTTAAGTCCACATTACTTGTTTCAGCGACATGATAGATTAAATCACTTTCAAGCAGTAAACTGGCAAGAATGGTGGATTTTTACAAGCCGTTTTATAACCCGCAGCTCATCACTTCATCTTTCAAAGTACAGCTATATTCCTGCAATATTAAAGTATGAAATCAGGGTGTTTTATGTATTATGGGATTTTTTTTTGTGGTCATATCCCATAGAAGGCATCTGTGAAGGTTAAGGGATTAGATACACAAAGCTAAATAACCACGTAGGTTGTAACATTTTGTATAGATGTATCTCGAGACTAATGAAAATTATGCCACCGGATGATGTATATTTTTTGATTACTTATGACCAGTGATTTTCTGTTCTGTCCAGATATACCCTATACAGATAAAGACTAGGTACTAATTGGTGACGTTTGGGTTGGAGCGTGTTCGTAAA
Source organism: Engystomops pustulosus (assembly GCA_019512145.1). NCBI lineage: Eukaryota > Metazoa > Chordata > Amphibia > Anura > Leptodactylidae > Engystomops > Engystomops pustulosus. The sequence goes on from CM033648.1 coordinate 84,432,658, forward strand.
GGATTTGGAGCCTACTTGCTACAAAGATAGTTGTCTACCCAATACCTCTCTATCCTTAGGACATACTTGCCAAACATAAGGCCTGTGGGCAGGATTCAGGTCACCTCTTCATGTCATGTAACCCACATGCACATCCTGATTATATTGCTGGTTTGTTGTGCTGGCTGGTTATGAAAGATGCCTACTCTAGTCAGGGTCATAGGATCAAGACTAAGGCCGAAACGCGTAGATCAGAACCTATTGTGTTTTACCCGATGTACGTCTATGCTGTATGCTGAATAAAGAAAAGTTGATTTTATAAAGACCAAGGAGCCTGCGCTGGAGTTTTCTTCTGTTTTCTTCTTTGCAAGTATATGCCTTTGCCTTGGGCACTCCGAGCACGGCTGGCCGGTCCACTGTCAGGTGGGAGAAGTAGGCACGGCGATCTTTAGTTTCGCTAAAAAAACGATTAACTTACATATGTAAATGACCCTCCAGTGCTACCTATATGTCATCTTCGGAGGGGCGATGGCTTCCGATGCTTAAATATTCACGCCTTCTTCATTGTACCCGTCCTCCTTCAGGTGCCAAGAGTTGTGACGTCACCAAGCTCTCGGCACCTATCGCGCATGCACGGATACTAAGTCTCGCACAGCCGGCCGGCGTTAGGTGCCGAGAGCTTGGTGATGTCACGGCTCTTGGCACCTGAAGGAGGATGGGTACAATGAAGGAGGCGTGAATATTTAAAATCGGAAGCCATCGCCCCTCCGAAGATTACGTATAGGTAGCACCGGGGGTCATTTTCATAAGTAAGTTAATCTTTTTTTAGCGAAACTAAAGATAGTCGTGCCTAACTAAAGTATGTGCCGGCATCACTATTAAATAGCCTACCGGGTGGTTTGCTTCCTTTAAGTTCTAGTCAGGGTCATGGAATGATGTGGCACATGTTCCATGTACCGGGTGCAATGGGTACTAAGTACAAAACTATAACCTGTGATAGTACGAGAAGGAGCCAATGGACTGCACTCTTTTCTTCATCTTGCACTAGTAGAGTTGCACAAGGGTTAGTGGTGGAGAGGAAAAATTATGAGGGTCCCCTTGCATTGGTGGGGTTAGGAGTTTTGGTGTTGCAGTATACAATAAGGGGAGTATCCTAGCCGATGGGGATGTACAATACAATATATATCCCTGAGGATGGCGAAGATGGGAGTTTACAACCATGGTCCTTTGAATGCCACCATAAGGCTTTTGTGGCCTTCAATGGAAATGAGTTTGACAAGTAAGTATGAGCAACCTGTTCAATAACACATAGTGCAAGCCATGGCTTCATGTCCTGGGTATTATTTATTAATTCTTATAATATTACTTCATCAAGTAAAGAAAAATAGATCTCAGGATGATAATCGTCAGCAAGTCCTGTCCATGGACCAGGGAGCAAGGTCATGGGTAAGGGAGCTAAAGAATGCCTGAAATGTAAAGACTAGATCTAATGTTAAATGAGGTCTCATATGTATTTATAAAGATGTTTTAATGTTTGGAGCATTAGAATGAAGAAGTTACAATTTCTTTGCTGAAGTGTTGGATCACTTTTATAATGTTGCTTTATGTATAGGATTTATTTAAGCAATGCAAGTGATGGACACGTTTTTGATACTAAAGATGTCATCTAGAACCAGAAGCACCACCACAGCATTTCCTATGTCTGGTGGTTGGCATGTAGGACAATCCAGTATGGTGGTGTTAGCATAATGATGAGAGACCATGATTCTTCTCTGCTAGTGTTACTATTGGCTTCATCAGTAGATTCATAGTTTATACGGTTGAAAAAAGACACTTGTCCATCAAGTTCAACCATGGAAGGAAAGGGATTGCATGAGGAAGGGATTCAGGGGAAACAATTCTACATAACATAACTGTTAATGTTATTAAGGTGTAAAAAGGCATCTGGACCCTTCTTGAAGCTCTCTGCTGTCCCTGCTGTGACCAGCGCCTGAGCTCCGCTATTCCACAGATTTACAGTTCTCATAGTAAAAAAGCCCTGTCGCCTCTGGTGATTAAACCTTGTTTTCTCCAGACGGAGACAGTGCCCCCTCGTCTTTTGATTTGATTTTATCTGGAACAACTCTCCACCATATTTTTTTGTATAGACCATTCATATATTTATATAAATTAATCATGTCCCCTCTTAGTTGTCTCTTTTCCAGACTAAATAGATCTTGTTGTTTTAATCTTTCCTCATAACTGAGACCCTCCATACCCCATCTAATTTTTGTGGCTCAGGTCTTGTCCCCTGCCATGACTCTTAAACAAAAATAGTGATTCTCCTGTGGATGCAATGTGGGTATCTGACAGACATCACTTGCAGGGTTTAGAAGCAAAGAATGGTTAGTACCTTACACTTTGCACTTTTTGTGTGATAACGTCCTCCCAAACAATTTTCTACTATACAACTTGGTCAACTGTTCTACTCTGCCTCCTAGTCTGGAAAACCTGCCATTCACACTCTTGTTCCCAGTGGGACAGAAGCTGGTGTCTACAGTAGGTAAACACATGGATATGAATCTATTAGGAATATGACAGCATGTAAGTGTGCTTGCTTCCTGGTGGTAGATCTTACCATGTACATTTTTAGCACAAATACCTTCAGTATTACTGTATGATGTAGAGGGAAATATAATATTGCAAGCAATGTTTCAAACTACTGGCGATCAATGATATGTCTGGCATTTAAGTTGAGGATAACTCTGGAAACTTGGGGACTTCACATGGGAATGAATGGATTAGGAGCAGTGTGTTAAATTAGGCACAAAGGGGGAATTAGTAGAGGCAACAGTTTAGTGTGGGTTGCATTATTTGGGCAACATTTTTTCTTGTTTTCTGTAGCTAAAAATTCTAAGTTGGTTTTGTGGCATGCACGTGTCAGGGGGGGTATATGCAGGAGTGGACACTAATGAAAATTTGCCACATATGTACTGAGGCTCGTGCCCCGGATCTTGTATGACCTTAACAACACCCCTGTCTATCTATCTATGATCAGATGAGGTATGTCTATTATGGAATTTCTGCTGCAGCCATCCGTTGGTGGACCCCCACCCAGCAAAGGCCAGTTTGTGTTGTTGCTTTCAGCAATAATTTTTGCTTGGCTGACTTGGATTTCAACCTTTCACCAATCAGAGCTGTACCAAAATCTGCATTTTTTATCGGCAGTGTATGGATGAGATAAATTAAAGGACACCTGTAAGGACAATAAACCCCTCTAGCAGCACTTACTAAAGGAAGCAGCTCCCTAGCCCTCCACCAGTAATAGAACTGTTAAATTTCTAGCTTTATCGGAACATACTGAAAAGCTATAAAACACTGTAGTATGCTTGACGGACCTAGCTTCCAGTGGTCTGGCTTGTTCATGAGGGGCAGGTTCGAGGCACTTCAGCTTGTCTCGGTGGGCCGCCACTGCCATACCAGATGCCGGTGGTGACTGCCAGGCTTGATGCTGCAGTCACCGCCTCCACAGAACGCCCCCTCATGAATACACCGGACCATTGGAAGCTCGGCCTGTCTATTGGAATGTTACATACTGCAGAGTTTTATAGCTATTTGGTATGTTCCGACAAAGCTAGAAATTTTACAACACTATAACTGAGGGAGGGCTAGGGTGCTGCTTCCTCTAGTAAGTGCTTCTAGAGTGTTTTATAGTCCTAACTGGGTCTCTTTAATATTGTTACCGACTACACTCTTTATATATAATACAGGTTATCAGGTTTCAATTCTGCTGCAGATAACCCGCAGTGATACCGTCCCATTTGGCTACAGCCCATTAGGCAATATACAAGATATGTATATCAAGCAATAAACCACATGCCAGAATAGACTATACCCACGATTATTTCCTTTTCTATTTGCTATCAAACATGAAGTCTTCATCCTAAATAAGCCACACTCTCCGACTCTGGATATTCCAGCTTTTCCCCTGGCCATGTCAAGAGCTTCTTCTTTGCATGATTGCTCTGGCTGTGCAGCACACTGTAATAAATACCCTGGAGGTTTCATTCCACTAGAATCTGCTGGAGTTTTAGCACTGTACTACAGTATCTGAAATATTGCCAATTGGGTAGTTGGTTTGTCAAGCCATGGTAAGTAGAATTAAATAGGATGATAAGACTTAGCGGAAAGCACAGCTGACAGCTCTCTACACAGGCTGAATGATCACTTTCAATTGTAATCGATTCTGTGAGTAGTGAACACGAACCTCTAGGCAATTGAAGAAAATAGGATGATGAAGGACTGGAAACTAATATGTTACACATCTCTATTGATTAGCCATTGATTAGCCATTATTTTCTGAATGACAAACAGGTAGCGGTGAAGTAAGTGAAGCCGGTGATTTATTTACCATTTACACCACGGGGAGACTTCTTTATTCAGCTCATTGTAATGTGATGCTTAAACAAGAGGCGAAGAGACTCTACGGTGTAATGCACGGGCGGCTGGAGCATCACCAATTATTAGGTGAGCGGCTGCTAATAGATATTACTTAATGCCAATAGAGCCCAGTGACAGTACAAGTTACCATGGGGTAAAAATTTGGAATGGGGTCTTGAGCTATGAAACTGCCCCTTCAATATAAATTGGAACATAGAAAGCTTCTGATTATTGTGGGTTATCATAATGCTCAAAGATAATGCACACAATGATATCATGGGGTATTTCATGTGATGCCACAATAGCTGGACAATTTACACAATAAGTAAACAGCAACAAAAATGGCCGCTTGTACAGGGGCAGAACTTGAAGCTGCTGAGTCCCCAATGTGAAATTTGTGCCATCTCCTCTCGAATGTTTTCTTTAAAGTACCGTCCCCATACTTTGAGGAACAGACCAGTGATGTGATGGACCTTTTATTTGGATACTCTCCAGCAAGGCCCCTTTGTTTGAGTAGAAATTGCTCCCCAAAATTGACTCCTATCATGTGCACCATTTATTAGTGTCCCCTTTGCCTTTATTGTATAGGGAGCTTAAAGGGGTTGTCTGGGTTTTTTTTTTTTTTTAAAGCTATACACAGCTTGGATGAGCTTGGGGGGCTATTAAAACAATAAATATTTTCTACTTATCGCCCAGTAATCTGAGGCTCCTTACATCGCTGTTGGGTCTCGGTTTGTTTACAGAGGCCAGTGGTGCTGTCCCAACCACTGCTGGGCACCCGCCACACGTGCCTGTGGTTGGGAAGGCAATGCCAGGCCATTTTAAACCACAAAAAAATGGGAACGGAAGCACCAGAGGAGGTGAGTATGAGATGTTTATTGCCTAGAGCTCTACAAATTGCTACTGACTCTTTTATTTTAGCAGTTAATGGGGAGGGGGGAGGGGAGGTTCTCTCAGCTTGGGAACAAATAAAAACTTCTGGCATGCTAGGACTGTTGCAGGGCATTAACATACATTGGTCCATGATAAATAGGTCAGTCCATACTATTGTAAAGTTAATGGGAAAGGAATGATGTCTCCTGTGTCGTGCAGTGACTCTTATTATTGGCAGCCATCTATATTTACTCGGGGTGATGCAGTCATCTGGCAAATGAACATTTGCTCAACGACAGTGAAATTACACAAGCCAATTATTAACAATGGAAGGTTCTAATGAAGGCATAACGGGCCCAACTCTGATGAAGATAAGACAGTACTGAACTCCATGTTGAAATGGTCACTTACCGTACTATTCAATAATCTTTACATATATGAGTAGTAGAAGTGAATTCAAGAAACTTGGGGCCACATTTATCACTTTTGTGCGCCTAAGTGTAGTAGTTGCGCCTAAATTCTGGCGCACTGTTTTGCCAGAATTATCACAAGCTACAACCATCTGTGATAAGTATATTTTCTGCCTCTTATTAATCACTTTACTTTAACACAGTTTAGGCGCAATTTTGGCGCAGTTTAGGTGCAATGTTAGATTCGGGCACTTACATGTGATCCTGCTACAAGCTCCTCTCTGCTTCTCCCACAGCCCAGAATGAAGATAACACTCACAGCAGCACCCAGGTGTGTGACACCCAGCACCCAGTGATGTCCTCAGCAGGGACTTCTCCTGGAGGGGATCCCCCAGTGCTGATCTCCTGCTGCACCGCTGTAATTCTGCACAATATCCCCCTCAGACACTGTGCAGAATTACATGGGGGACACTTGTTTGTAGTATCTGCAAACTTCTGCAAACTTGTGCAAACTTCTCTTGCTCTTGCTGTGAGCTCAGCGTTTTGCAGAATATTTTGTAAATAGAAGTGATGAACTGTAAATAGAGTCTGCAGCTCCTGTCTGCAATGTATCTAATGTATCTATTATATGTACCAGTGTCTGGCTGAGCTTTGCTGCTAGAAATGAGCTCTTCTGCAAAGGGGCTCAGTGCTTTCTTCTCAGATAACGCCACCTTCGGGCTGGAGTGTTTTTGCTCCCGTTTTTGCGCCTAAATGCAAAAGTTGCACGTGATGAATATCATTAGGCGCAGCAAAACATCTGGATTGGTAAGATAGATGAGGGAAAGGTGGTTATTTTTGCTGCGCGGCTAATTTGACGTTTAATTGCAAAAATGGCGCAAAAACGGTGCGCCTGAATGAGAAGGCGCAAAAACAACAGAAAAAACAAGTGATAAATGTGGCCCTTGATTTGCTAGCAAGAGGGACAGAAGCTCACAGAGGGGTCATAGTACTGAACTACTGATTTCTGCAAAATTTGGTAAAAGGTCAAATACAATCAGTGTCAGACTGACAAACCAGGTCAAAGTGGGTCAAAAATCTTATCTAAGAATGAATATCTAGAGGTCTGCCAGAAGTAGGTCACAATTTGAAGGCTACTAGGGCCTAATTCCAGAGACTAAATGGAGGGTAGGTCCGAAACATCTTATCTACTGGGTGAACAGTACCCTAGTCCAACATTGAGCACAACCCACTCTTCATTTAATAGAAATATATAAAAATAAATAGAAAAAATTGTTTCGTTTTAGTGAGGGGAAGAGTGCAGACCATTATGGTTTTTCAATATAGATTTTTATGATTTCTGTGTACACCCCTGAGTATGAAGTAAAATCCTCACCTAAGGTGCTGTTGACACCTGCATTCGGCTACCACACGCCAATGCCTCTTGTCCTTTTGGAGCAGCACATTTAAGATTACTCTGTTTTTTTCTAAACCAAAATTTTACTTGTGCCTCGTGTGTATCCATATGCTACAAGTTCTCCTAAAATGGATAGTGTTATAGAAACCTCTGACGCAGGTGTGAACTGAGCCTAAGCAGCATAACAATTTTGTAAAGGATGAAAGGCCGCTTGGACCACAGTGAGACCCTAAGAACCTTGGGCAGTTGCAACAATGCCCATGTTAAAATCCATCCCTATTCAAAGCCTATAACTTCCCACAGCTAAATATCTAGGGCAGCATAGTGGCTCAGTGGTCAGCACTACAGCCTTGCAGTGCTGGAGTCCTTGGTTCAAGTCCCATCCAGGTCAACATCTGCAAAAAATGTGTATGTTTTCTCTGTGTTTACGTGGGTTTCCTCCACGTCATCTGGTTTCCTCCTACACTTCAAAAACATACTGGTAGGTTGATTGGATTGTGAGCCCCATGGGACAGGGACTGATTTGGTAAACTTTGTGCAGCGCTGCGTAATCTGTGTGCGCTATATAAATAAAGGAATTGTTATTATCTAGTTACAGAATAATCAGTCATATTCCAGAATTGTACTAGAACCAATAAATGTGGTTGAGAAACGTCACGTTATAGTAATATAAATGCGTCCCCCCTCTGTCCGTGTCAGCGGTGTAATGTGTGTCTTTATAGGGATTCCATTTTAATTAACATTACTTAATTTCCATTTAGTATAAAGTGTCACTGAACGGCGATGTTCTCAGGAAAGGGAGTAAATTAGAAAGTAACTGAGAAATCTGGGCTATCAAAGTGTGTGAATTGAAAATTATAACTTTTTTGTAGGGTCATTAAATAAGGAATTGAGATTTATCGCCCTTGTTTTTCAACAAGTTAATCATGTCTACCCATAAATTATACAAGTGATAAATGCCGGTCTGCTACAAGTGAGCGTCTTATACACACATGCAGCAAGTCTCGTATGTAAGAGTAAGTGAATTATTACATAGATGCGTGTACGGTTTAATTATCTTTTGCCCCTAATTGATTTGGAGGAGTCTAAGTTTATAAATCATATCGCTGTGGGACTTCTTGTAAGATGTATGTACTAACGCTGGTTTCTAGTTACACTAGATATGAACTCTTAAAGGGGAGTCTACCAGCTCCCAAATCACACTATTTGTAAAACCAGCATTGTGTAGGGCACTGTATTCGACAATGGTTCTCAACCATCCTAATGACAGAACCAGTCATAGCGGTTTGAGACATTATGGACCGGAATCTAAGTGGCCCCCTGGTCTCTGCCAGAGACCGCCACAAAGCGGGATGGTCTTGCTGCGGTGGGAAGCCACCAGGTCGTTCCACGGGTGCGACTAGGCCCGCGGTGGCAGCCAAGTAAGGACACACGGAAGGCAGGACCATGGGAAGGCAGGATCACGGGTAGGCAGGACCATGGGTAGGCAGGACCTCGGGTAGGCAGGACCTCGGGATGGAAGGACCTCGGGATGGCAGGACCTCAGGATGGCCACCGGGATACAGGACCACCACAGGAACACAGGACCGCCACAGGAACACCACAGGAAAACAGGAATGCCACAGGACCACAGGAACATGGGAAACATGAAGGCATCTCGCAACGCTCAGGAAATGCAGAGGCGTCTGGAAAAGCTCAGGAGGCTTTCACTTCAGTAGAATGACTTGAAGATCTGGGAAGGGATGCTGGGAGCCGCCGGATTATGTAGCAGAGCCAGGAATGCCAGTGCCAATTAGGAGGACGCTGGCTCTTTAAGATCCTGGAGAGCCGGCACATGCACCATACCAGCGGGTGCGTGCAGCCTCGGCAAGCAGCAGGAGCGCGGCCTACAGAGCCAGGAGAGGTGAGTATAGGCCCGGGGGGATGGCGCCACATAGGAGGACACGGATGTGCCCGCGATCTGAGACATGGATCGCGGGGGGCATCCGTGAAAATGTGCAGTGATGCCAGGATACTGTGCGAGAAGAGGCGTTGACAATGTGCCTCAGGCATATTGTGCCTCAGGCTCTGGGTATGTCCAATGTGTCTCAGGCTCTAGGTATGTAAAAAATTTCTTTTTTGTTTTAGTATTTTACATTTAAAGACTTCAAAAAGTCGATTTTTAACATGTCTTTTTTAAAAAGTTCCTCATGAGGTGATCCCCAACCATAAAAAGTATTTTTGCTACTTCAAATCAGGGACTGGGGATAAAATTTTCAAATACAATGGGTTCTTAGGGTATAGTCGAGTCTTGTGTCTGACAACTGTTTCCCCAGAATACCCAGTGCTTGATGGTACCACAGTGTATTGTGTTCAGGCCCTGGGGATTCTGGGGGTACAAGAGTCAGACAGAAGAGTTTATGGGGGCACAGTGGTCAGATGCAAGAGGTATAGATCACAGAACCCCTTCTCTCTGACCATTATACCCCCAGAATCCCCAGTGCCTGACCATTACACACTGTCAGACACTTAGAATTCTGGGGGTACAGTGTATTCTGGGGGTTTGAAAACATAACAAAAATTAAATTTTGGAATTGTTCTTGGATAAAATTAATTGAGTCAATAATCTAAGATTGTTTTAATAATCACATATAAATATACATGTTTACAATTAATTTATGTAATTTATTATGTATTTTTTTACAATTTGATTTAAAAATATATTTTTAATTTATTTTATCAATTGATTTTATAAATTTTTTGAAATCCGTTTCACTTTCCAAAAATGGATTTGTACTTTTTGATTTTATTTTTTTTTTCCGCTGGATTTTAACTCAACATTAATTTAATATTAGAATAATTCAAGAATTCCATCCCAAGATATATGGAAATAAATGTAAAATATGGCTATTTTTTTCGGAGAAATTCAGGGGCAGAGGTGATCTCAGAACGTCTATGACTGATCGTAAATTCTAAAATTACAGAGGGACATTTTCTCTTTCTCTCCCGATGTTTTACAACTTTGAAATGAAAATGTAACTGTCAATTTTAAGTTAATTTGGATGGACAGCAATAAAATGCAAACCTCGCTTCGAATTAGTATTTTCACGGTGGATTTCTAATGGAAAGTAATTGCTGACAATAGGAAATGACAAATTACTAATTACTTAGTTCAATTAGACTTTTGTGCCTTTGGTCCTTAGCGGCAGGAATACAGCAAATCTTGCACTTTCATAACAATTAATGACACTAAAACTATTTAAACTGCCAACAGATGTAAGTAAGGAGACATGTATCGAAACTTACTTAATTTACATACTATATCAAGTTTATATCAAACTAAATGGTGTTTAATTTTATGCTGCCATTAAAGATGTCTGGTACGCTGCCATTTCTGCAGAACTTTGTAGGACGAAATATCATTGCAATAAAATTATTGCTAGGGATATTTTCCCCCTGATAATAGCACAGCCATAAATACTTGTGGCAGGCATTCATTTACATATATTGGGATGATTTTTATACTATTGAAAGATTAATGCTTTAGATAGATGTTTTGGATAGATAGTATAAAAATTTGGGCAGTGATGCCAGAGATCTTAGATGTAAACAATAATGAGTAAAATAACAATATAGGGACAGTAAAAGTAAAATCATAATGCACACAGTGATGTCACCATATAGAGATAATACACACAGTGATGTCACCATATAGAAATATTGCACAGAGTGACATCACCATATAGAGATAATACACACAGTGGGGGTCATTTACTTAGGGCCCGATTCGCGTTTTCCCGATGCGCGCCGATTTTCCCTGTATTGCCCCGGGATTTTGGCGCACGCAATCGGATTGTGGTGCATCGGCGCCAGCATGCACGCGACGGAAATCAGGGGGGCGTGGACGAACGAAAACCCGACGGATTCAGAAGAACCGCCGCATTTAAAACAAAAAATCTGTCGTGGAGCTTGCACTTACCTTCACTCAGCCCGTCTCGGTGAACTCCAGTGCGTTCCGATGCTTTTCAGCGCAGCAGCGCCATCTGGTGGACGACGGAGGAACTACCTTAACGAATCCCGGCCGGACCCAAATCCTGTTCAGAGAACGCGCCGCTGGATCGCGAATGGACCGGGTAAGTAAATCTGCCCCAGTGATGTCACAGTAGAGGGATAATACACACAGTGATGTCACAGTACAGAGATAATACACACAGTGATGTCACAGTACAGGGATAATACACACAGTGATGTCACAGTACAGGGATAATACACACAATGATGTCACAGTACAGGGATAACACACACAGTGATGTTACAGTACAGGGATAATACACACAGTGATGTCACAGTACAGAGATAATACACACAGTGATGTCACAGTACAGGGATAATACACACAGTGATGTCACAGTACAGGGATAATACACACAGTGATGACACAGTACAGGGATAATACACACAGTGATGTCGCAGTACAGGGATAATACTCACAGTGATGTCACAGTACAGAGATCATGGGGCTCATTTACTAATGGTTGCGCTGCTAATTTTCTTCGGCCTGTGCTCCTTTTTCAGGGATTACACGGCTTGCACAGGGATTTTTTGCAATTGTCTGCTCTGGGATTTTAGGCACACACAATCCTTTTTGGCGCAGCTGCGCTGGCTTCCATGTGACACAGTTTAGGGGAAAACTAGTCTAAGCAAATAATGAATTTGATGCAAGCAGGGTATATTTTAATGTGACTTTGCACTGTCCTATGTTCATTTGGTGCAATGGAAAGTCATAAAACAGCATCTGCTAAAAGTTTGTATGTTCTCTCCCTGTTTGCGTGGGTTTCCTCCGGGTTCTCCGGTTTCCTCCCACACTCCAAAACATACTGGTAGGTTCATTAGATTGTGAGCCCCATGGGGACAGGGACTGATTTGGAAAGCTTTGTGCAGCGCTGTGTAATCTGTGTGCACTATATAAATAAAGGAATTATTATTATTATTATTTGTATCAAAACTGCGCCAATACAACACCAAACATAGGAAAAAAACACAATGATAAATTCCCACCGTTGATTTCATAGCACAGAGATAATACACACAGTGGTGTAATGTTACAGGGATAACACTCACAGTGATATCACAGTACACAGATAATACACAGATACCCCAGTAGAGAAATAATACACACATTGAGGTCACAGTACAGGAAAAAGACACACAGTGATGCCACAGTACATAGATACAGGCCTGGAGCCAGCACCCGGTTTACCCAGGCAAGTGCTGGGGCCTAAGGGTGCTGGAGGGGCCCACTCAGGCACCGAAAAAAAAAATTTCCAACTGTACCAGTGTCGCTTGTCGGTAGCGCAGCATAGAGGCAGAATACATAAGTCACCTTTCCTCGTTCCCCCGAAGAGGCACTCCGCACTGTACACGACAGCTCTGAAGCCGGTGCGTACAGCAGGTACGTGAGAAGAAGGAAGGTGGCTGCAGGTGCTGCTCTGGGGGAATGAGGAAAGGTGAATTATTTTTCTTTCCCAGAGTGGGGGATGGGGTGGGGGTTACAGTGTGGCTACAGGGGGAGAGGCAGTGTGCCTTATGGGTGGGGGGGGGAGGGTGGCGGCGGGGGGGGGGAGGGGGGCGGGGGGGGGGGCAGTGTGCCTTATGAGTGGGGGGGGAGTGTGGTTGTCTTGGGGCAGTGTGCCTTATGTGTGGGTGGGAACAGTGTAGCTATGGAGGGGGCAATGTTGAGGCTATGGGGGGGCAGTGTGGCTTTGTAGGGGGGGCAGTGTGCCTTATGGGTGGGGGGGAGAGTGTGACTACAGGGGAGGGGGCAGTGTGTCTTATGGGTGGCAGGGACAGTGTTGCTATGTAGGGGGTAACATTGTGGCTATAGGGAGGGGGCAGTATGACTATGTAGGCTGGCACGGTGTAGCTATGTAGGTGGGGACAGTATGATTACATAGGGGGGGGGCTGTGTGGCTAGTGGTAGAGGCAGTGTGACTTATGGAATGTGGGTCATAGGGTAAAGTGTGGCTACGTAGGGGGAGGCAGTGTGGCTAATGGGTGGTTGAACAGTGTAACTATGTAAGGGGGACTGTGTGGCTACGTATGGGGGGACAGTGTGGCTATGTAGGGGACAGTGTGGCTAGGTAGGGGAGATAGTGTGGCTACGGGGGGCGGGACAGTGTGGTTACTGCGAGAGGGGGGGGCAGTCTTGCGACTGGGGGGAGGCCCACTAAGGGGCCCACTAAGGCTCTGCCGCCCAGGGGCCTACTTAAACGTGGAGCCAGCCCTGTATAGAAAATACACACAGTGATATCACAGTACATAGCTAATACACACAGTGATGTCACAGTACATAGATATATACACACAGTGTTGTCATAGTACAGGGATAATGCACACAGTGATGTCACAGCAGAAAGATAATATACAGAGTGATCTTACAATACCAAGATAGTAAACACTTTGTTATCACACTACTCTAATACAAACCATTGCAACTTAGCTCCGATTCTAACTACTTGTATCTATTTTACAAAGACATTGTTATTCTACCACATTGGATACTGCATTATACAAGAAGTGGAGAGCCAGACCCCGCTGTGAGAGCTCCATGTACCCAAATTGCTCCTAGTTGTTGTTATAGACAAATGTAGTGTACACCACTATAAGTAAAGGATTGTGATTGTGTGAAAATACAAATATTTGTATCTTCAGTAATAGTGTCAATGACTAAAGCCTCCTGTTCTATAAGAAGAAAATTGCCACAACAAAGCATGTGTTTGCTTACTTTGCACTTTTGACACCTGTAATACCTTTTCATATTGCGCTGAAATCTTGTTAATCAATATCTTTCACATTCCAATTTCTAAGAAGTTGAGGTAGTCTGAGAAACTAAAGAATATCCTTCAGATTCAGTGCCCTACTGAAGACATCTTACGTATTTTTTTTAGAGCAAATAATATTTTCCTGCAGAAAAACAAAACAAAGAGAGCTTATGTTGTTTGCTTTAAAATTACTTTTTTAGACTCAAATACTGATACAATTCTCTTGAAAGAAGAAAAATGTATTGTAAGTAATTCATCTTGTTTTGCCAGTATCAAACTTTAGAGAATGCTTATCTATCCATCTAGCTAGGTAGGGTTTTATTTATATAGACGTAGCACAGCTACGTAGTTAGTATTTAAAGGAAATCTACCACCAGGATAAAGGATTGTAAACCAAGCACATTTACATGCTGGTATGTGCCCCCTCTGGTAGGATCTACTGTTCTTTTAGCTTCTTAGGACCTTGTTTTTAGGAAAAAAGGTTTTAAATATTATGCAAATAAAGCTAAGGGGCTCCGGCTCAATAGATGTCAATGGAGCCTGGAGCCCCTTAGCTTCATTTGCATAATTTTGAAAACCTTTATTTCTTAAAACAAGAAGATCAGATCCTGCTAGATGTGGACACAACAGCATGTAAGTGTGCTTGGTTTACATTCCTTCGTCATGGTGGTAGATGTCCTTTAAAATAAAAATTATTTACTATTATACATTAAGTTGTGTGGGACCATAAAATTGCTCACTTTAGGTCATTTAAGAAAGTTGATACATGACATAGATGCTATCATACCTTAATAATTCTAGGCTTCTGTAATACATGCGAACGTTGTCGCCAATTACTATTTCCCCAGTCTTGCCCTGTGTCTTGTTTCCATCAACACTAGTAGCTGCCAGAAGTTACATATTATTATAATGACCTTAGTTGCTTTGTCAAATTGCACCATCCACTCACATTTCCAGGACTTCTCTCGAGCTGCACATATTCTCTGGAAAGCCCTACCAACTATTAGACTAATAACCAGCCACCAAAGTTTCAAAAGTGTCCTAAAAACCCATAATTGCACCCCCATACCTGTAAAATTGTAGTAAAAACACAAGAATACTTAGGGGAAAAATGAAATGGTTCCCTCCCCCATTAAGGAAAGAAATTTAAGAGGCCGACTGGTATGGAATCATCTACCAACAGTAAATATAGACCTACCAGCAGTAAATATAGCGCAAATAGAAACATATGTCCTTCCAGTGAAAATACTACACAAATAGATATAGAGCTGAAATATTAATATATTCCAGCATTAAATATACCAAAACATAGGTACCAAATACTATAAATATTAAAAGAGAAATATATTAATTATTAAAAGAGCATTATATCCTCTTCCCACCAAAGTCCACATGTAGGGGGCACCTTTAGGACAAGGGACCCTAAGCAAGTGCCCAGTTTGCCGCCAGCTAAAGCCGGCCCTGTGTGAATAACAACAACCACTTTTCCCCCCATACTAAATTGTTTTCTATATGTAAATTTTCCTTTGAGCTATATTGGCAAAACTCATCTATGATAAGATTAATGGCTTATTGATTTTGTAATGTCAGTCTACGACAAAGAAATCACAGCGATAGCAATGACACCATCTACAGTAATTCCAGTAAGACCTACAAACCCCGAAATTGAAATAAATTTATTTTTAATTGTACAATGGACTGTAAAGCATTTCCAGCGACAGAAGGCGATATTTCATTGTTGTCATGTAGCAGCTTACCTGTGGGGAAAAGTCATGTTTCAGCATATAAGTGTATTCAAAATATGACTGGAGCAAAATAGATTCAGCTTTGAACCACATTATGCTTGTCCTTGATAAATAACCATCTCAGCACATAATTCTGATTCGGAGAAAGCAACGCTACTGTGAAAGCATTAACGTCTGCAGTATACCACCAGCTGCAATTTGAGAAAATTTAGATAATCTCATAAAATGTCCATTACATTGAAATATAGTATCAAAATGTCTGTCTCTATTCCATTGTTATATCTGTCACTGTGAAAAAGTTGGACACTCCAACCTTTAAAGACCTAAAAATGGGGCCACATGGACCAACAATGGATGGAAATGTTTAGAACAAAGTTATACTGTATGTCAGAGAGTTCTTCCCATTTTAAAGATGCTTAAAGGGGAATATGAACATCTGATACAAATACCCATAATGCTATGAATAATTGAATATAACAAAACTCAATGTCATTATTCACAGAATGGAACTTAAATAGTTTGATTTTATGATTCATAAAATGTTATGGGATTTCTAAAGTAGGCGGAGTTATGGCCACCACTGGAAACTACAAGTCCCATGAACCTTTAGTTCTCAGTAACTCCTCCTCCCTCTTATGCTATGCTGCCAGTGATGATGTTACAGCCTGTCCTGCTCTGTTTCCATAGTAATGACGTGTGTAACTGCACATGACCTCACTGAGATGGGTCTCACCTCAACACTGGTCATACTCGATGCACTGCAACTAACCGACTACAGCCAAACATAGTGATGATCACATGGCCTGCCCAGGCAAGTGCAGGACATGTGATATGGACATGTGACCAGCAGCCATCATCTGTCCTGTCTTCTCCGCATGGAGAAAATCAATGGACTGCTTAAAGGGCCAGTAGCATTTTAATTCTCCATTACAGGGTATGTCGATAACAGTTTTCTGCTAAGGGGAGCAACATTTTAAATAATAACTAATTACATATTAGATTATATGTTAAGGACCTATTTTGTATATGAGTTATGCTGATTCTAGGAATACCCCTTTAAGGACTAAAAAGTCATGGTCTATCCTTAGGATGGATCATCAATTTTTGATTGCTGTTTCACAATCCCATCCAAGGTGCCCGTAGCCACCACGCCAGGGACATCACATTCATCAGGCACAAGTCCTATTTATATGAATGGGGATCAGTTACAACACCAAGCACAGCCACATTGAATGGCACTCTGCTAGACGACTAGTGGAAAAACTACTTTGCTGGGTTTCCACCCACTTCCCCCACACACAACTCTTGTATTTCTGATATTGATGACCCTTTCTACAGATCCTTCATCTGGATAAGTTGCCAGATATGTGTATGATTGATGACACTATTTTTGTTCATTTTTATATTATTTTCTGCAATTGTAGAAGTTTTCCTTCTTAGTTGGAGAATGGAGGCTCAAAAGTTCATTGATAACCCAGGAGATATAGCTCCTAATGTTCTCACACTCATTTAGAGACATCTGCACATGATAGAGATGGTGTGTGCACTATTGAAGTGAACAAAGCACTTCTGGTGATATAGAATCTTTTCCCACTTGGCTCCATATCTGCTCCATAGACCTTCCATAGTCTTTTATGGGCACCATAGTGAGGTGAGAGTCCATACTAGGAGACCCAGATAGATTCAGCAGGGGTTTCAGAACAAATAACAGTTGGAGAAAGATATGTATTCATTCATGAAAGGTTTGTTGAAAAGAACTTTTGGTTTGACTGGTTCATAATTGATGAAATGTGTATGTGAGGATCATGGACTTAGGTTTTGGAGGGTAGAAAGCTGTAAGAGAATACACCCTACCTGAATCTCAGTGATTTTAGCTACCACCACTTGTCAAATACAGGCAGTCCCCGGGTTATGTACAAGATAGGGACTGGAGGGTTGTCCTTAAGTTGAATTTGTATGTAAGTCGGGTTGCTGGTAACTAAGGATGCATTAGCTGGTGCGATCTCACGCTTCCTTAGTTACCTGGAATCTCCGGCTTCTAGTGCACTGGCTGGTAACTAAGGAAGCGTGAGAGCGCACCAGCTAATGCATCCTTAGTTACCTGAACCCCCGATACTGCCGGCAATTACTTACTTTATGCATCGGCAATGGATTGTGCTCCCCGTCACCTCCATGGCCCGCTCCAGCCTCTCGCTCCGCCCAACGATCCCCGTCACCTCCACGGCCCGCCCAATGAGGAGGCGCAGCGCTATTGAAACCTGGAAGTGGACTGTGCATGCGCGGGGTGCCGAGTGCCCCGTTCGTATCTACGGGTTGTCCATAACTCGAAACGCCGTAAGTCGGGGACTGCCTGTATAAGGCTGACGAGACACCTTGCATTAGAGTATGCCAAAATACAATACACTTACTAGTTAAGCAGTCAATTTAGGTAATGTATCTTCTGATACAAAAGAAGGCTCTTATTAAAGTGAAGATTTAATATAAAAAAGGGCAGTGCTCACAAACAAAGGAATTATCGTACTAAAGGGTAATATAAAAACCAGATACATATAAAGTTTGATAAAATAAAAGGTATAAAAAACAGAACTTGATATATTATATGACGTTATAAGTCTGGTGCCTGCGGAAGCAGGAATACACAATCGATCTACCTGCTAGGAATCCCGAATAGATAGTCAATTTTTATATGGGGACTTCCTTTTACCTGGAAGTCCACATCCCTATAACTTCCATCTAAGTAGAAGTCAACATCCATCCATAGCTTCACTTTTTGTGATGAAATGAGGAAGGCTAGGAGCATGCTAATCATCTTTTGTGATCCAGGGTGTTACAACAATTTCTTGCCTCAAAATCATGATATCTTGCAATGCAGGCATCCTAGAAGCTTGGTCTTCAATCTTTTCACTCATAATGTCCCACATAGATACTTACTATTCATGATGATAACGAGTTTTATTATTCTGATAATTATTTAATTTATCATTATTGTTGTGCTGCTATTTAGAAGCCTTTGATACAGTAACAGCAGAGACCTGGATGTACTTATTAGGGGAACAGGTGTAGCTGAAATATGAATTATTCCATATATTGCTTTGATGTGTAAATCAAGATGGGGGTTTCTAGATGTGACCTCCACTACACAGGGCATTACCTTTAACTGGGAACAGTAATGGAAGTTCCTAACATCCCCCCACTGGATGATTAGGTTTTTACAATAGGTTCTGGTTCCTTTGGATACTGGTTTTATGGCCAAAGCATAATGGCCTGGTTTTAGGGACAAGTCATTTTAAGGGAATCCTAATTTTGATGTTACCCTATCCTTATCACCACAGTGTAGTTTGACCATGACTTTATCCAACATGCATTTTGAGGTCTCTAGAAAGAAGTTTACAGAGACTCATAAAAGGGATCAGAAATTTTGGATCTTCAACAAAACTTGAGGGCAGTTCCTTATGACTCAATGTCCGATTTTGAAGGAGCCTAGATACATGACTGTAAAACCTGTAAATGCCTTTCAGGAGACAAAAAATATGGATGAACTTTCATAAGCTGAACACTGACCCATATAGAAGGACCTTTAAGATGGCAAATTGTAAATTTTTAGGTATCATTTACTACTTACAGTGATGATGGTGGAATCAGCTACAAATATTGCTACAGGCCCTTTAAATATATATTTTTTTCTTTCCTGGTAAGCGCTGATAAGATGAATTCCTTAACATGTCACTCATTGTATTAATTATTTCTTACATCTTCTATATTTTCATTATTATTTTCACTTGCCCAAGGTGTTTTCACAGCGCTTAACCCTTATATCTCACCAGACTTACGGTAAGTAATGTATTGAAAAGTAGGTTTTTTTTTTTAATGACACAGTGACAAGTATTTTCCAGAACATTGTAAGTTAATTTGAGGTCTTTGATTATTAAATAATAAAGCATTTGAAAAAAAAAAATTAGCAAAAATAAACACATAAATGCAAATGTCAAGATTTTTGTCCTTTAAAACCAAAAACCAGATTTTTTTTTTACATCTGGTAATTTCATCATAAAAAAAATAAATAAAGTGAGAGTAAATAATACATGAGGTGTAAATTAGGTGTTGTTTATGTTGTGTATTATATATCTGCCTATACAGTTACTATGGGAGACAAACCATATGACATTAAATCATTGTGTCAAGGTCCATAAGAGTCAAATTCTGAATTGCTATTTTGTTGCTATACTTAAATTTGTATGCAATATTTTTTTTCTTACCTGAAATTATATGATGCTGGCAAGCTTCCCATTGGTGCTCATAGCAACACAAATATTTTATAAATTGGCCCCAATGTGTTTTATAGAGTGCAAACCTCTCTTGCCTGACTGACATTGCTTCAGACAGCTCTCCACAATTACAATTGCATCAAAACATCCACTTGAATTATTGACATTGACATATGAGTCAACATGTACCATCACCAAGTATTATTGGCATGTATTTTTTTTTTTTTTTTTGACAGCACTAGCCTATACCGTTCCTCCTCGAAAAAAAGGCCTCATTCAAAGCTGATCTTCCCATGCCACAGAGCAGCTGGCCTCATAAGTATATGCATGAGGCTTGTATGTGTTACGGTGAGTAGACCAGATTAGTAAATAACAGATTATTTTATATTATTATTTTTTATTTGTCAAGTCCCTATACTTGCCGGCCAAGGGTTTATTTATTTATCAAATTAAATGCGTTATTTTTTTCCCATGGAAATGAGACCATACAGTAGTGTCATTATACGTTAGCATTAAGGATGGGAAACAATATACAAATAGAAATGTTAAATTTATGATATACATTTATCAGTCAGTTGATGGAAAGGGGAATCATGATAACAGGCTAACTAGCAGTAATGAGTTGGTCTGAATTTTAGAACTCGCTTATTATGTATTCAACCAAAATGCAAAAAAGAAATGTAGTTCCTGTACATGTTAGGCATCTATATACAGCCATCTTTAGGCATCTATATACAGCCATCTTTAGGCATCTATATACAGCCATCTTTAGGCATCTATATACAGCCATCTTTAGGCATCTTGTTCAGCCCCTGTACAAGATGGATTATGAGTCCCTCATCATAGAGCCTCCTCATTATGGCGATCCATCTAACAATCCAATGGTGATAAAGGCGTCCCACAATTGACACTTATTCCTTTACCATAATTGGTTGATTGTAGTCCAACCTCTTGGACCACACTGATTAAAAGAACAGAGGCCACCGAGCTACTTTTTAATGTAAGACATCAAAACTAGCTCAATTCATATTATGTCCAAACCTTTAACAGATTATACGGTGGCAATGGACCAACTTTCTTACTGAAATTGTGCAGCTGTATGCATATGGTATGCACCTAATTTAGAGCCAGGGCTCTAACTTAAAGGGATTGACCCCCTTATAGTAAACCAGATTTAAGAATAAGAACCTAATTATTTTTTTGCCCTCCCCACACACCTTGGGGAATACCTCTCATTTTAGTCTATCACCCAACCCGTGCTCTTTGAACGTCTCATGAAAGTCTCCTGGACTTACACCGTGCTACACCAATTCTCTGGAATGACCTTCCCCCGGACTCTCAGACTAATACCCAACCTCCAAAGTTTCAAATGTGCTCTTAAAACCCATTTATTTAGGCAAGTCTATCACACTCGCTAACTGCATGAAATGTCAACTCTCTCTTTACTAATCCATCTTATGTCCTCCTCCCATAGGTTAGCTAGTAAACACCAAATATATATCGAGCTCCAGGCTTCTCAGGACAATCACCTTGGACTTTCACCTTGGATATGTATATAAGATGCAGCTGATGACTGGTTCAAGCTGCAGAATTTTTATTTATTAAATTATTTTATTCTGTTCCGGTAAGTCTTACCGGTATGACCGGTAAATCTTTACTGCAATATGCAGCAAAGACTTATCAGCTATGGAGAGGGCTCAGCCCCATACACCAGCACCCGATGCACGCTGTACTATTACGGTGCTCTTCGGTAAGCGGTTACAAAACCTAATAGGGTCACCCATATCATTCTTACCCTAGTAAAGTTTGTTGGTAGCTGCTGGGAGCCTGTGACCTACTGGCAGAAGGATTTGGGATTTCCTGTAACATCCTGTGTCCTTCTGGATTTCCGCAGATGGATGGAGCTGTGCATTCATTACTGTCTGCCTGTCCCCACCTTGATAGTCACTCCCATCTTATTGTTTGGAGGGGCGTGTAGATGTGCATACAGTAATGGGTTTATTCCCTCCATCCCCTTGAAGCCAGCAGAACATAACACTTAACAGGAAGTCCTAAGTGCTGTTACCAGGGCAAATATGATATGGGTGATCCCATGAGGTTCTTCTTGTAAGGTTTGGTATACCAACCCCTTTAAGGAGGCGGGTGTAGATAGTACTGAAGACGGAAATACTATATATGATATGCACAATATAGGTAGGCCTGATACAGATTTTGCTTTGAGTCTCATCAGTTATAAGTAGAGATGAGGAAACCCATAGTTTTAGATTGGGTTTGCCATTCAAGTTTGGGCCCTGCAACCTGGACATATTGCCTGATTGGTGGTTGAACAGCCAATCCAGCAAATTGATGGCCCTTCCTAATAGCCATTTCACCCTTCACTACACCTGTCCCCTTGGCCAATCATCGCCATGGCTAGAAGCAAGGAGTGTTAATTTGCTAGATTGACTGTTCATCCACCAATCTGGCAATATGTCTGGGTCGCATAGGCCGAACACCAAACCTGAACTGAAACTGCAGGTCCACTAATCTCTAGGTATAAGTTAATAGATGAACATACTGCATTTTCAATTTATTTCATCATCTGTGCATGTCCAAACCAAAGAAAAACCTACCAAGAGACGTGGTATGGAGCGGTACAGTGCCGCATGTGTGCAGCACCATACAGCTCCCGGTGGGCACCGTACGCCCATTGCCGTCTATGGGGGATGCATATAGGCCGTATATACATCGGCCATATATACGCCCCCCATTCGGCGGTGTGAATGTAGCCGTACACTTCACAACTTGAGAAGGCTTAGAATTTTTTAACAGTTTATTAAGTTTTAAATGATATCTTCATATCTACATCTGAAAGGTTTGAAATAAAAAAAACAGTTTACCCAAAAGGGCCACACTTGTCCATGACCTCTTTCTGGTATGGAGTTCCACACCACTTTTAGGTCATTTTTGGAGTTTTTTTATCTGTCCATTTATTATATTTATGTTTGCTTCTTGAAAAATGTTTTATTTTGTTTTCCCATTTTCATGAAATAAGCCCTTCATTTACATTTGGGGTGACCCTGACTTGCATAGGTCGCCATTATTGATCTTAGTTATAGATTTATCGTAAACTGTTAAGAAAAGAAGGAATTAGTAGCAACAGCTTTTTTCAGGTGCAAATCATTTAGAGATTTGTTTGTTAATGGGAATAAGGTGTTAAAACACAATTCAGAATATATGGAGGTAACTGGCATGTTGCGTCTAAACAGATCTGAGGAATATTAGTATGAGGTAACATCTGCATGAGGGGAAACCTTGACAAGTAGCAAACTATAATACATTAGTTAATGATTAGTAATGAGCGGGCTCTATCTTGCAGTGTCTGTACCGAAAATTGTGGGTTCAGGTCCCCGGACTCAAACAGGAACTTCAACAACGATTTAGGGTTCGGCTAGAGCCCCCTTATCATTGACACCCACGATTAGTGCTGACACTTTTTGAATTCTACTGGCAAATCACTGGTGTGAGTGGGGTAGTGTTACGGCTCCAGTACTGCTGAATTTGGTCTAACCCAAACCTTAATGAGTACACTCATCTCTATTAATGAAATAATATAAATAAAATACCGGAACCCTTTAATTTAGCTATATAATTATATTATTTGTCATTTGAAGGCAATAATTTTATCAAAAACCAACATACACCGGAGCTGATTTCAAGACATCAAAAATAATTAATGATTGGGCTATAGGTTTTCAATATGTCTGATCCTTCCATTGTGCTTTTTCAGTTGTCTGGACTGTGACAATTATAGAGATAAAACATTTCTATGGAACATCTGGAGAGATAATTGTTGGAATAATCAGTATAACAAGGGAGAATTATGAAGCTGCCTAAGGGTAAGAATGTGCTTAGTTGCCCATGGCCACCAATTACAGATCCCCTTTAAAATATTCATGACCACTGGTAAAATATAAGCTGAGCTGTGATTGGTTGTCATGGGCAAGTAAGCACATTCTTACTCTTGGGCAGCTTGATGAATCTCCCCCAATGTGTATGGCCTTATTGTTTGAACCATAATTGTCCACATGTAACAAACAAGCAAGAAAATAACTTCAGCAAAACAACATTAAATAACACCTTCTTGGGACCTATGTGTCTCTATCCTTAGCCTGTGAGTTACCATCAGCAAATCTGCACACTTAAGTTGTTATGAGAAAATAACATTGAATGTCGTCCGTCGACTAATTTAATCAGCCAAATATTAGCGGGAAAACTTCAATAATACAACATTTGGTATTACTCTCATATATCTTATATTTAGTTTTCTAATTAGAAAGATGTCAGCTCTGTGAAGTCTGAAAAAGAAGTCTAATTTATATATTAGGAGAGATAAAGTTAATCAAGGTTAAATGTATTAATATTAAAGTTTCCAGAGTTAACTTTGTTACACACTTCTGCATCAATTCAGGGGCCGGTTTTCTTGATTTTGCATTAGCGTTATTTATTAAACTGGTTGCTGGATGTACTTTAGTCTGACCCATTAATTACTAAATATAGTACTTATGACAAAAATATGTTGTGGGGGATGTATGTAGACATATTGGGGCTCATTTACTAAGGGCCCAAACGCCGCACTTTCCGGGTTTGCCCCATTATTTTCTTTACACGTCACAAATTCTTGAAACTCATTTTGCTCAGATAAAATATCTGTTTAATTATAAGGACATGACTGCAAAATGTAACATGTAAAAATCAAGAAATGTTCAAGAAGAATACTTTGCCCTATACCTGAGATCAGCTTCTTTCCCTCAAGTCCAACTTTCAGGTGCTCTTGATAATAAAAATCATATTGACATGGTAAAGTTCATCCAGAAGGTTTCTACCACAACCACTCCTATCAGATCCTAGCCTTTTGCCCCTACTTCCGTTATAACAGTAGATGTACCTTTTGGTGGTTCCTCTCTTTTTCTTAACAAAATAATAGTCTACATCTTCACTGGAAAACCATTGATCTGAGAGATTAAATAATGGAATGCATGAGCATCGTAGATGATAACACTTGGGGGGTCAACAGGCTAAACGCTACTTGGAATGAAAGTAAAGCTCTCCAATGGGAGGTGTGTTGATTTGTAATTCTTACAGAACATTTTTTCATATACCTCATTTTTTATTTTTTAGGACCAGACTACCACTTCTTACTCGTAGGCTTCTACATGAATTAATACTTTAGCTACAAGAGCAGGTCACTTATAGGTCACGAGCATCACCAACATTATTCTCCTCAATGCCTTTCCCCAAATAACCTGCCCGCCACAGTCTCACATGCTTGATTGAAATGTTTCTAGTATACTTTTGGAATGAAATACACAGGCTTAGCGACTCAATATTTTAAAATGAATACATTTTTGATCTCGAACGGTGATAGAGGCTCAAGTTTCCAAGAACTACTATCTTCTTTTTCCCATAAAGCTGGCACATATTGAATAAAACTGTTGGGAAGACAAGGGATAAATTAGCCGTTTATACTACTTAAAGCTTGCCTCTGGGTTTTCTTTCTTGACATGATATCATCATTCATTTCTTCTAATGTAATAGCTCGATTGCAACAAAAAAGACATTTCCCATGGACGTTCATTTATAAAATGTATTTTTTTTTTCAAAGACTGGAATTTTATGAGAAGAAAAAAAAGGATAATTTTAGTATTTAAATGGTATTTTTGGACAAAGATATATTTTCCTGAAACAGCATTAGAAATACAGAAGAAACATGTGGGCACATTTACTTACCCGGTCCCTGCGCGATCCGAAATGTCTGCCGGAATGCACATCTGCCGCGATTCATGAAGATCGTGCGCCCGATATCCTGCATGTGTCGCTTCCCCGCTCAGGTCCGCCGGAGTTCACCTTCTTCCTCCCGGTGTATGTAAGTGCATTGGATTGTGATACAAATTGAATTGTTAAATCCCGCGCGTAGTCCGAATCCGTCGGATCGTCCAATGGCCCGCCCCCCAATTTGTGTCGCACGCAACCATTTTGTGACTTTCACGCAACACAAAACAATCGTGTGCGACACAATCCCCCGCACAATCCCTGAAAAGTCGGGAAATGCGGCCGTGGGACCCTTAGTGCCGCACCCATCTTGACATCATCTCTCACCCATATTTTATACTTTCCATGGGGGAGGTAACTTTTTATACTCATACTGCACATATAGACACACCTCCAGGGAAAATAAAAGGTTACCGCCTCCTTGACTACTGGGAGATAATTCACATGCCAAAATCTAGGGGAAAGACATTTTGAATGGGTGAATATATTCTAAAAATTAAACAACAAATTTTACCAAGAGCACAGTGTGAGTCCAATAACGGAGGATTATTTTCATACTAGTCCCTATTTGATAAGATCTAACTGTAGGTACTTAGTGAGTTACAATAGCGATGTCATTGCAAACTAATTTGGCATGGAAACCATTAAATCTGAAATGAGAGCTGCTGATGAGTACATTATATTTTAAGTATGTGACCCCATTGGAATGGATATCGCTGTATCTTTAAACAAGTCTTAAATAGTTCCAGTGTATAAAAGTGAAGTACAATTTTATTGTGGGTTCAATTGAAACTTCAGCTTTTTTATACGTCTCACCAGCTCTATCCTCCTTGTAATGCATATCCTTATTAGTGTAATTATTGATCATCTTTGGCCCTGGTCTCCTTCTTGCTCATTCTCGATACATCGGTAATATCTCAGTGATGAAAGATGACTTAAGTATGTCTTTAAAGATTTTGTATAATTGCTCTAAATGAACATACATATTCATTATGACGAGACCTTATGTCAGGGTCGTTATACAAGAAGAGATCACTTGTCTTTGGGAGTTGGACATAGTTCAGCGATAAAGTGAGACATGTGTCATAGCATTATACTAATTTAAAGGAGAATGGAGCCAAATGATTTCATCGTTTTTAAAGTATGGAAGATGATGCATTTCAGATTTATTAAAATATGTCTATGGGGCTTATTTACTAAGGTCCCGCAGCCGCATTTCCGTCGGGTTTTCTGACGTTTTCGGGTGTTTCGCCAGGGATTGCGTCGCACGTGATGGTTTTGTGTCGCAATCACGCCTGGTTTCACACGACACAAATCGGGGGGTGGGCCATCGGACGATCCCAAGGATTCGGACTACGCTCGGGATTTACAAAATCAATTTGTGTCGCAAGCCAAGCACTTACATCCACCGGGAGGAAGATGGTGAACTCCAGCGGACCTGAGCGGGGAAGCGACACATGCAGGATATTGGGCGCAGGATCTTCAGGAATCGCAGCAGATGTGCATTCCGGCGGACAACGCACCTCGGGGATCGCGCAGGGACCAGGTAAGTAAATGTGCCCCAAGAAGAAACTAGTACTCAAGTATACACATGGAATAGATGCTTAAAGGGGTTGGCCACTTTACATCATATATTTTGCAATGTGAGAGTAAGTGTTGGGGGATCGGGTTATTAGGTAATTTACCAATATACATCTATTGGCAGTTCTGCATCACTGTAAAGTAAAGCTTCTGGGTCATAAAATTTCTCCTGCCGTTTCTGTCTATAAATTTCGTGGAGATGGAAGGTGATGTGTTCACTGACAGTCCATTAACAAACTACCTGCCAGGACCTTAAAGGGGTTCTCCAGTCATACCTCTGTTGTAACTCCGTACACCTGTTGTGTTTGAGATGCAGAGAGCAATGGTGCTGACGAAGATTGCCAGGTACGAGAGATGAATGGATGCCGGCTGCTTTTTGTATCTTGAGCATTACAGGAGTACAACAGAACCCCATTCTCAAAATGCAGGCGGATCTCATCACTGAAACCCCCACCAATCAGCAATATACAGTAGGCCCTATCCTGCGGACTGGAGACCCCCTTAAGCTTGTATTTATGAATACTATAATAAGGTCATAGAAGGTATGTTAATAGTTGTAAATTGGTAAATTACATAATATCCTCCCCCACACACTTCCAAACACATTACAAAAAACATAAAGTCAAATGGAAAGTCCCTTAAATATATTTATTTACATTCATAATACAGGACAATTTAAAAGACCCAGTCCTTCAAATTCAGAGATTAAAGGGAAAGTAACATATCTAACTGCCCCAACAACCAATGGGTGAGAGGGCTTTCTTCATTTCTAGAACATGGCTGCCATATTGAAAGCTGCCATATTGGATCAAGGGCAAGTTTTATCAATGGGAAGTGGATCATGTAGCAGATCAAAGAAGGCTGGAATGGTATCAAAAAATGATTGCCGCAATCTTGTGATTCAAGTTACACAAAAGCTTACACCGTTTATTGTTCAATGTGCTGTTCATGGTGCTAAAGATAGAGCTAAAGGCATTGGAACCAATTCTCATGAACCCGTATGTGAGTCTATAGAGAACCTCTGTGTTGATAACTTAAGTGCTTACGGCATACTAATATATTATTAAAGGGGTTGTGCCAAGATTGACACTTGATTGACACAGGATAACTGGTAGAAATGTATAATAGCAGGATAGTAGACGGTATGTAAACACATTTCTTACACATGATGTGGAAAAAAAGCAAAAAATAATTTAAAGTCTTGGTTTTGAATTTGTAGGTTACTAATATTGCTTGGGATTTTGTGTGAAACGGCAGAGTGGCTGAGTGGCTAAAAATCAAAAGATCAGTGAAAGTGCCCTATATTACCTCTGGATGTGACCACAATACATACTGAAATCTGGGTGTACCACTCTGGCTTCAGTGGAGAACCAACTAAGTTCTGGAGTACAGGGCTCCCTGCACACAGTGGAAGAATCAATCCTAGGAAAATGTGTAGTGAATCAGCATGTAGATTCTGCATTTTCAGTACCCAATATTTTTAATTGTGGCACAGACACATTTATGTTTACAGACGGTTCCCGACTTAAGGACACCGACATACAGAAGACCCCCTAATTACAGACAGACCTCTCTGCCCACTGTGTGACCTCTGGTGAAACTCTTGGGATGCCTCACTTTAGTCCCAGAATCCAATGATCAGTTATAAGGTGTTAGTAATAAAGTTTTATTGATAACCCATGTTCCCATAACAGCAGAAAATTTTGAAAATCCAATTGTTACTGGGACAAAAAAAAATGGCCGGAAGTAAAAATGGAAAAAAAAACAAAAAAAAATACAATTTCAATTTAAGAACAAGCCAAAAGCCTATCTTGTATGAATATCCGGGGACTGCCTATATTTAAGACTCTAGATCACCTATCCTCAGGATTGATGTGGTTACAAAATCCCCTTAAAAGGGTCCTACTAAGTAGTCACTGTGATTAACAACAATCCATTATAATCTGACATTTGCAAAGGGATTTAAGTATTACATACAGATGAGTGTGTCATCAAACTCATGGTAAGTTTAACAATGATGCAGGTCCACCAAGTTCAACCTAAAATCCTGCAGTGTTGGACTAGCCAACCAAATTGTCAGAGGATCCTCCGGTTGGCCCATGCCATCCCCAGAGGTATAGCAGAAGACCACCCAATACTGGACACCAAAGGTAAAGCAGAAGACAACCCAATTTGGAGTTTGCTAGAGTCTGCTCCCTAGGGGTTGATAGAGGGTGGTCCTCCAGGATAATTTTATCTGTTGGGCCCGAGATACTCTGGTCCAACAATGCTTTCGGCTCCCTCTCTTGAAATTGGATCTCCCCACATCGAATGTTGGACTCCAGGCCAGGGTTCAAGAGGTCTGTAACATGGAACACTTCACAGTGTCCTTGAATGATATGACTTCCTTCTCGGAATTATGAGATACTTACTGGGCTCAGGAAAGGCTAAATCGTATCCTCTACCTTTCCTTGCCCCTATATCCGCCTATGTAGTCCCTGTGCATTGTGGGAAATATGTGAATATGCTTTCCAAAGTGGGAAATTAAAAACCATTCCTCCTTATGCTACATTGAAAGGTAGCCCCTTAACACCAAGCATGACTTACAAGAAGCCTAACATTTGTATTGCCTTACTGTGGCTATTTACCTACGCTAAACTGCTACTTATCGTCACCATAGAAACTACCTTGTTCATTATACTGTGCCTTTCTTTGTATAAATATGCATTGTAATGTAGTTGCCTAATATTTTCTTCTAATTAGGGTTTTTTCTTACTTTGTTCTTTTTCTCTGTTGTTTGTTTCTCTGTACAGTTTGAAAAATACCCTCCATAAAAATACAATTAATAAAAGACCCCACCTCAACATCCTTTGGCAGGGTGTGTTCTAGTCGTATTGCTCTTACAGTAAAGAATCCCTGTCTATGTCTATGGTAAAACTATATTTCTTCTTGGCTGTGTTGATGCCCCTTTGTCACATGTCTATTTCCTATTGACTTCATTGTGATGTGAATGTGTGGATATGCCATTAGAAGTGTTATGATGCCTGTCTAGCTAACAGATGGAGACTCTGAACAGGATTTTCCTTAAACCAAACCCTCCCTTTTGAGGAGCTAATAGTCCTCTCAACTAAGGTCAACTCCTTGAGTTTACTGAATTCAAGTCTTCAATGCAGGCTGATCTCAAATTGCTACACTAACATGCTAATCACTTAAATTTGGGAGTCTAACAGATTTGCGTATTTGAGACTTCAACGCCAGACAAAGTGTTTTCTCATTAGCTTTGCCATGGCGAGAACATTTGAGACAACTTCCCCATTCCACACGAATGAGCCTGAGACCTTTCTGTGTCACCAGCATTGACAATATTTAAAGTACCAAACATGCCGAGACGGATTCCGAACAACACTCTCCATTTTATTTCCGCGTTTCATTTCTAAAAGAGGAAAACTACAAACTGCATATTTAATTGATGGCCTTTGAATGAACTGCAAAGTAAATGATGGGCTTTGCATTTTAATTGCCGCCAAATGTAATCCTCTTTGATTTTTTTTTTTTTTTGTAGAAAGAGGGAAGAAATGAAGTCATTTATTGTAGTGTTCCTACTGATAAAAGCGATGCATGACAAAGGACATCTGATGGTATAGTAAAGCAGGTATGTTAAAATGTGACCGGAATTGAAGATAGGGGTTTACGTGATAGTGTGTGCATGACACACTTTATTATTGTAGTGAGATTATACACATAGCAGAGATTAGATTGTCTTTTAACTATGTTATTTGTCCTCTTTCATAACACAGAATTAATCATTGTCTTGATTATCCGCCATGGAATTGATGGAGTCTATTTATGATACTCATGTCCTTACAGGTCCTCCTAGCTGAACATGTCCTAGGTATATGTTTGTCATGGGATGATCAGATTTTCAAAGCAACATGCTTTATACACATTCCCTAAATACAGTAATTATCCTATATGTGTCCATGTGTGGTCAACCAGTGTTTAGTCTTAAGAATCTCTTCAACAAATTCAAGGTTAGATAGGGGTTAACATATCTGTACCTAGATGGCCATTAGATGCAGAGGACACTTAAGTTTTCTTTGGCAGTGTAATTCAGGGGGTGTTCTTAACCCCCCCCCCCCCCCATTCCCCCATCTCCCCACTCACACACACATTTTTTGGAAGAAAAATACATGTCATCATGACACAACTTACTTTGTATAAGTCTTACTGTAACTTGCACTTTTAAAGAGACAGCTCATAAACTCCAAACTTTCTAGATTAATACATTTCCAAATAAAGAACCCATGAACAAATACAGACCACCCCCCAAATGTTTTGCAGATACTCATTTCTTCTTGATATTAAAGTCCTTGTCATACCTGTGTGTCACTACAAACAACAACCGCTTCAGCCTGCAAAAGTGGCAAAAGTAAATAAGATGTTACAGGGTTACACCTTTTTGTGGTCTGTAATTGTTCATGGTACGTTAACAAATGATGTATTTGTTCTAATTACACCTAGGACCTCCACCTATTGCTTATCCCAGAGTTCTCCAGGCAACAGAATCTATATACTGTACAAATCTGAAAACTGAGCATTCCACACAATAGGGGGAAAGGTAAGTCTACCAATATCCATATGAATTGCTCAGAGCTTCAACAGCAACATTAAAACATCTCATTCCATGAAAACATTGTATGTATGTAAACCTATAGAAATCAACAATACAGAATGAGCATCTTGGTTTACTTGCTCATTGTTGGTTCCACAAGAGTCACATTAGCTACAAAAAAATGGAAAAAAAAAATCTAAAAAAAATACAATAACCACCACTTAAGTGGTTTTCTCATCAAATTGACCTTACATCCCACTGCACTTTCTTTACAGTTGAGAAAATA
Source organism: Engystomops pustulosus (assembly GCA_019512145.1). NCBI lineage: Eukaryota > Metazoa > Chordata > Amphibia > Anura > Leptodactylidae > Engystomops > Engystomops pustulosus. The sequence continues at coordinate 84,464,814 of CM033648.1, forward strand.
TTATCATTGGACGAGCTGTTGCAGGAAGTCCTACCACAAAATCAATCAAGTCCTTCAGTCAACAAAAACAGCAGGCAAACCCAAAGCTTTTACCTCTCCATGTGTTATATATGAACTGTCTACATATTACTGGTAAACATTTGTGGATATTGTAATGGAAGAAACATATTTTTTTATATCTGAATTATTATAAAATTAACCCAATACTTATCTCTAGGTTGAGGGAAGAGTAATGAAGAGCGCATCCTTTGAAATTCAGATTCGGCAAGTTTGCTAAACCTGAATTTAAAAAATCTTTCTGTTTCTGGGTACCAAACCCAGTCAGTAACGACCACGATTGGTGCAGGCACCGCGCACGAGTGTTAACTATTTAAATGCCGCCAAGGTCTCCAGCGTTATTTAAATTACCTGCAACCAAGAGCACAGTGCTATGTTTGGAATGGTCGTCTCTCTAGATAAAGTCACTGGGGAGGAATCAACCTTCCCAAAATGGTGAGGTCTTGCCAAACCGTGAGTGCAAGTGCCTATGGGTTAAATGCTGATGGCATTTTGGAATTTAAAGAGTTAATGTCTGCAAACAGTGCCAGCACCAATCATGGGTGTTTATGGCAGGGTTATTGAACCGAACCCGGCTCCCAACTTTTTTGGAAACTAGAACCAGTAAAGTTCAGTACAAACCAAAACTTTAGGGTTTGGATCCACTCAACACTCATGAAGAGGTGCCGCTCCCATTCACTGCAATGTACTGACATTCCTACTAGTATGAATTTCTTCCAAAATTTCTTCCAAAACTTTTGCATTTAGTCCACTATATTAATAAAAAGCTATGTGGACTACTAAAAAGTTATGGTGATTTGTTTTAGTTATTCAGGGTGGGAAAAACTGTGGTTTTGGTGCCAAGGCAGAAGACTTTAGTGTACAAACTCTCCTACATTCTCCAAAGTTTGAAACAAGAACAGTTTGAAAATCTGTTTGATCTTCCTAATTGGCTTTCAATAAAAATGTTTCTTGTTTTTTTTTTCTGTAGATACATCACCTTATAGTCACTGCAGGAAATCTTTCCAGAGAAATAGCCTGATAGCTCGGCACGCATCTCTTATCATGAGCTCTTAAGTGGTTTAAACACTCATTTAAGCAGAACTTGGTACAAGTTTAATTATAAGTAAATAACTTAAATGATTGTGTGGAACTATTTAGTAGATCACAGAGATCACAGATGAGAAGCGTTAGATTTAATTTCACTATTTGTAACACAGTGTGGCACATGTATCTACTTTTTGGCTCAACATTTTAGCATTTATTTGTTACTCTTTATGGTGCATGTGCACTTTTGCTAATTTTTATGTGCATAAGACAATATCCCTTTAAAGTTTGAAGTGGTTCAGTTTTCTAAAGGGGTCACTGAGTTATCACACGATTTTAGATATGTAAAAAAGTGCATATTTTGCACAAATCCGCACATGCCCCCTATCAGGCATAGGAAATAGCTTAACGTTTGTTAAAAAAGTTGCAAATTCATTTAAACCTTTAGCTCCTCAAATTTCACATGTTTTAATAAGGGAAAAACAACTAAAATACATCTGACCAGCAGAAAGCCAAAAAAATAACCTTAAGATCCATGTGCCCCAATGATTTTCCTGTAGGGAGATTGCAGAAGTAATTTGATGGTCATGGTATTTGTCAAGAGTGTTCATATATATTTTTAGAAACATGTGTGAAAATCCATGAACTTTGTGTGAAGAGTAATTTTTTTTAGTTTTTAAAAAATAATTATTTTGAATAATTATTATAAATTTGTCAACAACCGTTTCCGCTACAACTTCCTTTTGTGTTTCAGCCTGATATCAACTATATAAAATAACACAAAAGTAATCTCAAGAAATTCCTCATACTAAGGTCAACATTACCAACAAATACAAGGTTTTCCGTGTAGCTAATTAAAATAATTAGAATTCATTAGACAAACGATGTCCTTATTTTCTTGTTTTCCCTTCTTCTCCATTATATAATATTTTAATTTTAATTATCAATTACGGGTGACTCGAAACATTGTTAAAATGAAGGAGTTTGCCGCTTCATCTTAAATTGACATTCATTTTTATGCATCAAAATGACATCAATTAACATGTTTGTGCAAATACAGTAAAGTAACAGAGATAATTAAGTGTCGCCGTCATCTGCTTGGCCGATACCATTTATAGGAGAGAAAATAGTTTCTCATGAAAAGGAAACATATTTTCACCTATCCACCCAGGAATGAAATTAATTCAACAAAATGTCATTCTCAAGTTAGACTATTTGAGTTCACTTCACTGCAGTCAATGAAACACCTTAGCACATCGAGCTTCATACTGAGCGATACCTTGAAAATAACAGAAAGGGAAAGTCTTTTGAGATGAAAAACATAACCAAAGAATGAAAAATGGTTTGTGTTAATCTGAAACTGGCTCTTAGGGGGCTCACTTCCCTGCAGTCATCGAGAAACAGTATTTTTGCAGTGAAACTTCTGTAGAAATATACCATAAAATGAAAGACAGGAAAGAAACCTATTTTAGATGAGAAGGATAAAAGGAAAATACAAGGCCTCAAGTGCTCTTTTATTTGGGCCTTTCGAGACTGTCACTATTATTAAAACATTGGCCGAATGCTCTATGTTCAGAAAGTTGAGTGTAGACACCCAAGGGTTGATGCCACCAATATTCCCCTTCTTCAAGTAAGAGGATGATGTTTAAACCATGATAGAAAAGGCTAAAAAATCTAAGTATGAAAATATAAAAGTAAATTTTTACTAACACCAAATATATTTTACAATTTTTATTGCTCTTCTTTGGATGAAAAACTGGAAACTTTGAGAAACTAAGGTCTAGTCACCTATGGTCTCTAGTTGATATAAATCGATGGTTTGGGGACCTACTTAGTGTGGCATCTGATAGTTTAGGTTTCTGGTCTGGGGTCTTATTAATTTTGGGGTATGTTAAAATGTTGGGCTGTATCTAGGGTCTTCATGTGTTAAGCATTCTGGTCTGGGGTCTGTTTAATGCAAGGGTCTAGTCCGAGATCTGAATTTATTTTGGGATCTAAAACGAGATCTGGATTTATTTAGGGATGTAGTTAAAGGAAAAATACCATGATTTAATTATATATACTTACAGGTAGGGTTTTTTTTTCTATATAACAGGTAATAGGGCTCATTTGCTAAGGGCTCGAATTGCTCATTTTCGCCGGGTTTCCCAAAAATTACCGGTTTGCGGCGTTTTGCCCTGGGTTTTTGGCACATGCGATCGGATTGTGTCGCAACGGTGCCGGGTTTCATGCGAAGGAAATCGTGGGGCATGGCCGTAGGAAAACCCAACGGATTTGGAAAAAACGTGGCATTTAAAAAAAAATGTGTCGCTTGACAGGAACTTACATGCACCAGGAATAGGATGGTGAACTCCGGCGCAGCAGCCACACCTAGTGGTTAAAGGGCGCACGACCTTAGTGAATCCCAGCAAGCTCCGAATCAACGTCGGACAACGTGCCGCTGGATCGCGAATGGACCGGGTAAGTAAATGAGCCCCAATGTCTTCATTATGCTTTAAATGGCAGTATCAGAGAGAAAAATCACTTTTAAAAACATGCTAATTAGTGCCAGGGCTTCTGTGCACATAAATGGTATGTCCGGCACTCCTTCATCTTCTAATTATACAGGACTCCTTCTTGCTTAAATTGGTAACTACCTTACTGACCTTCCAGCACATAACGCCAAAATCACTCTGGACACCGCTCATCCAGGGATTTTTTCCAATCGCTCAATCCTTGGCACTTCAAGGGACTTTAAGTTCCCTGTCATTATTTGGGTGTCTTACTAATTGGACCCCACTTACTTATACTTATCCTGTGTGGGGAAGATAACAAAGTCTACTTTGATGCCATCGAAATCTACCATTAAAATCAAACATGATAAACCAGGGACATTACTCATAGATCCAGGCACCGTGACTGTGGTAATCTTCTTATATTTGATATCCATAGCCTCCTTTCTCTAAAAAGTAACTTTAAAATTATGCTAACGAGCCAGATCCAGAAAGGGGCTTGGTATCATCATTAAATCATTAACATCATTTTAAATGTTTATTTTGTAAGGAAGGATGCCATGAATAACAAATATAAGAAGATTACCCCAGTCACGGTGCCTGGATCTATGAGTAATGGTTTATCATGCTCGACTTTGATGGTAGATTTCCTTTAAGTAAAAAATGTTATGATTTTGGTTATACTAGCTATAAAATAGGAGAACATGCAAGCAAATGTCTCCTAAAGTGCATAATACTAGGCACCCATGCTTGACCTTTGTTAGAATCTTTTCTATGGGATTTTTTGGATGGCCTACAACATGTAATCCATCATTCACATTGAAGCAAACGGCTTGTAGGTTGATCATGCCGATTTTCTCTTCATTTGGTATTGGGCACTTCACTAGTCTCATGTCCTCATGAACACTCGGGGCCCCAGTGCTTGGACCCCTGACAAGCAGACACTGGGTATGACTGTCTGTTGTGCCACAACCCCTTCAAGGCTTCATTCACACAATGTATGTCCACCATATCCTACTACAGCATACATCGGCGCCGGGGGGGAGAGGAGGAGATGAGCGTCGCACCATACCGCTCCCGTAGGGCGCCGTGAGCCCATTGACGTGTATGAGGTATGTATATACGCCGTATAAACGTTGCCCATATATATACGTCTCCCATACGTTTGTGTGAATGTAGTCTGAGTAAAATATTTCTTGTGTATCCTTATACTAGCTATGAAGCATGATTAGCTGTGAATCATGATGTTTAATATATCATTAGTGTACGATTCCCCTTTGCCGCTTGCAATATCTGAGATTTTTAATACTTTCTAATGATTAATATTTCATACCTTGTTTAATACTCGCCTCCGAGTCTCCTAAGAAGCCATACTCTGAGCATGAGACCCTTCATGAGACTTGCCGCTCCTGCCCAGATTTTGTAGATTTATACATTTGAAGCACATAATAAATAAAACAATGAAGCAGCAATTTCTCACAAAACAGAATATGCGCATTTTAAATTCTTTGCTAAAAAAAGAATCTCCCCTTATGGAATACCGATCCTCTTCACGTCTGATTTAAGCGGTTTACGAAAAATAAGCAATGAAAATGGGAATAAAGCCACATAAGTGTAGTTTGTAAAGTGGAAATTATTTTAATGTACTTGGCTGAAATGTTAATTTGTCGCTATTACATTGTTTCCTTTCAGCCGAGGAAACATCCCGGAGCTTTTCATTTAGATAAAGAAAGCAGCAGCAGAAGATTTGTGTATTTATTGCTTCCATGTATTTCTTTGCATTTGTAGCACCAACATAATGTGCAGTGTTGTGCAGAAATCTTTAGTGATATCCAGTGCATCTTACTTCCACCTTATGCCCTGGGACCACTTTATATGACTTCATAATATTGATATTCATCTTTGAGAGTCAGCTTAGTAAAGAGATGTCTACTGAAAGATGTAAGTACAATGTAAAAATGCATGAATGGGCATATATTGCTTATGCTCTTTTTAACCTAGGCCTGTAAGCATGACAACCTCCACACCTACAGGGGAGGCAGTTCTAGCATCACCATAGACGGGGAGCGTCCTTTAGATCAAGAGGAGAAACTGTTCTACCAATGCCATAGGCAGGGGGCATCCTCTACACCTAGAGGAGAGGAGGTTCTACCATAACTATAGACGGGGGCCTTCCTCTAACCGTAGAGTAGAGGAGGGTTCTACCATAACTTAGACAGGGGGCCTCATATACACTAGAGGAGAGGAGGGGTCTACCATCACCATAGACAGGGGGCATCCTCTACACTAGAGGAGAGGGTGGTTTACAAGCATCACATAGACAGGGGAACATCCTCTATACACCTAGAGGTGAGGTGGTTTTACCATCACCATAGACAGGTGATAGAATCCTTTTCACCCAGAGAAGAGATAGTTTAGATCATCACACAAAAGACAGGGGGCATCATCTATACCTAGAAGAGAGATAGCTCTACCATCACCATAGAAAGGGAACATCCTCTACAACCTATAGAAAAAGTTGGTTCTGACATAACCATAGATAGGGGATATTTAGCACACTAGAGAAGAGGCAGCTCTAGCATCTCCATAGACAAGGGGCATCCTCTACACCTAGAAGAGAGAAAGTTCACATCATCACCAGACGGGGGCATCCTTCACCCTTAAAGAAAGGGGGTTCTACAACCACCATAGGGAAAGGGGCATCCTCTACACCTAGAAGAGAGGAAATTTCTATCATCACCATAAAAAGGGGGCATAATTTACCCCTAAGAATGGTGGTTCTACAACCACCAAAGACAGGGGGCATCCTCTACACCTAGAGGTGCCTTTTGTGCTTTGCACACACGGGACACTTTTAAAAATAGAGGGGGGATGCTTAGGGTAGGGAAAAAGGCAGGACCGGGCTATGGGTATGGTGCCTAGCCAGCCAGCCAAATTTACTATAACCTGTGCCATAGCAGAAATGTTCAACCAGGCCGGACCTGGCATCAATTTAATTCCGCGTGAAGTGCTACACCTTAATCCTTAAGAGGTTGAAACCTCTTAGTAATTCATGGTTGTCGAGATCATTAAGACTAGGAAGTTTTATTACATTGCCCCCATTGTTTCCTCTAGAACCATGTAATATAATGCTCTTGTCATTACATCTACTGCCTTACATTCAGCTCTTTCCCCACTGACACCAACTTCAGACATCTCGAAAACGGTGACCTACCTTGCTGCTGATTATGAACAACAATAACATGAAAAATTGCACGACAATTACAAGGGCAAGGATGGTTGCACAAATGTGTGTAATAGTGGATGCAATTATATCCAAAATGACCATTAATTTCCCTATCTAGCTAGTCATTATGTTTAGTAGCCATTTTCACCTAACAACCATAGTTATAGCTAGTAATTTCTTTAGTCTAATGTGATTAGTGAAAGAATCATTTAATGCATGCAGGTCTTACACATGCAGAGCACAGTCTATCTTAATGACCATGTAAATACGAAGGGGAAGATTTATCATTAGTCAAGATTTTTGGGGTCTTATGTGACAAACCTGTATAATAATAATCTTTATTTTTATAGCACCATCTGATTTCGTAGCTTTGCAAACAGTCATGTGGAACAATAGGAATGAGGGTCATGGTCACAAGAGCTTACAGTCTATGAGGATGATCGGGTGACACAAGAGCTTACAGTCTATGAGGATGAGGGGAGGACACAAGAGCTTACAGTCTATGAGAATGAGGGGGTGACACAAGAGCTTACAGTCTATGAGAATGAGGGGGTGACACAAGAGCTTACAGTCTATGACAGTGATGGCAAACCTTTTAGAGACCGAGTGCCCAAACTACAACAAAGACCCGATAATTTATCGCAAAGTGCCAACACAGAAATGCAATTTATGATTTATACTCCCTTCTCTGTCACAGTTTTCATTGATACCAGCACCTGAGGACACCAATAAAGCAGAAAATAGTCCCAGGTACCGCTGTCACTTTAAAATAGCTCTCTGCACAGCAAGTCCTGGGATGTCTGGGACTGCAGGTAGATACCTGGAGTCCTCTCTGGTGATGGCCTGAGTGCCCACAGAAAGGGCTCCAAGTGCCACCTCTGGCACCAGTGCCATAGGTTAGCCATCACTGGTCTATGAGGATGAGGGGATGATATAAGAGCTTACAGTCTATGAGGATGAGGGGGTGACACAAGAGCTTACAGTCTATGAGGATGAGGGGGTGACACAAGAGCTTACAGTCTATGAGGATGAGGGGGGCACAAGGCCGATGCCCCGCCCCCTTCCGCGGGCCCGCCCCCCTGCCTAGGCATTGGTAGAAACAGTTTCCCTCTTGATCTAAAGGACGCTCCCCGTCTATGGTGATGCTAGAACTGCCTCCCTCTGGGTGTGTGGTTGCCCCCATGCTTACAGGCCTAGGTTAAGAGCATAAGCAATATCTGCCCATTCATGCATTTTTACATTGTACTTACTCTTTCAGTAGACAATCTCTTTACTAAGCTGACTCTCAAAGATGAATTCAATATTATGAAGTCATATAAAGTGGTCCCAGGGCAGAAGGTGCGTAAGATGCACTGGATATCCACTAAAGATTTCTGCACAACACTGCACATTATGTGGTGCTACAAATGCAAAGAATACACATGGAAGCAATAAATACACAAATCTTCTGCTGCTGCTTTCTTATCTAAATGAAAAGCTCCGGATGTTTCCTCGGCTGTAAAGGAACAATGTAATAGCGACAAATTAACATTTCAGTCCACCAAGTACATTAAAATAATTTCCACTTTACAACTCACTTATGTGGCTTTATTTTCCCATTTTCATTGCTTATTTTTCGTAAACCGCTTAAATCAGACTTGTAAGAGGATCGGTATTCCATAGGGAGATTCTTTTTTAAGCAAATTAAAATGCGCATATTCTGTTTTGTTGAAAATTGCTGCTGCTGTTCATTGTTTTATTATATGTGCTTCAAATGTATAAATCTACCAAATCCGGGCAGGCGGCGGCAACTCTCATGAAGGGTCTCATGCTCAGAGTATGGCTTCTTTGGAGACCTCGGAGGCGAGTATTAAACAAGGTATGAAATATTAATCATTAGAAAGTATTAAAAATCTCAGATATTGCAAGGCGGTTGCAAGCGGCAAGGGAAATCTACACTAATGATATTAAACATCATGATTCACAGCTCAAAAATCATGCTTCATAGCTAGTATAAAGGATATACAGAAATATTTTACTTATCAAACTGACCTTTTTCTCCAATCACCTCCGGCTAACAGTCATCCTCTACACCTAGAGGAGAGGAGGTTCTACCATCACCATATACAGGGGGCATCCTCTACACCTAGAGGTGAGGTTGTTTTACCATCACCATAGACAGGGAGAATCCTTTTCACCCAGAGAAGAGATAGTTCTATCATCACCAAAGACAGGGGGCATCATCTATACCTAGAAGAGAGATAGCTCTACCATCACCATAGAAAGGGAACATCCTCTACACCTATAGGAAAAGTGGTTCTGACATAACCATAGATAGGGGATATTCTCTACACCTAGAGAAGAGGCAGCTCTAGCATCTCCATAGACAAGGGGAATCCTCTACACCTAGAAGAGAGAAAGTTCCATCATCACCATAGATAGGGGGCATCCTTCACCCTTAAAGAAAGGGGGTTCTACAACCACCATAGGCAAGGGGCATCCTCTACACCTAGAAGAGAGAAATTTCTATCATCACCATAAATAGGGGGCATACTTTACCCCTAAGGAATGGTGGTTCTACAACCACCAAAGACAGGGGGCATCCTCTACACCTAGAGGTGCCTTTTTGTCTCTTTGCACCACATGGGACACTTTTAAAAATAGAGTGGATGCTTTAGGGTGTGGAACAAGGCAGGCTGGGGTATGGGTGCCTCAGCCAGCCAAATTTACTATAACCTGTGCCATAGCAGAAATGTATACCAGGCCGGACCTGGCATCAATTTCAATTCCTTCGTGTAAGTGCTACACCTTAATCCTTAAGAGGTTGAAACCTCTTAGTAATTCAGGCTTGTCGAGATCATTAAGACTAGCAGTTTTAATACATTGCCCCCATTGTTTCCTCTAGGACCATGTAATATAATACTCTTGTTATTACATCTACTGCCTTTACATTCAGCTCTTCCCCAACTGCACCAACTTCAGACATCTCGAAAACTCGGTGACCTACCTTGCTGCTGTATTATGAACAACATAACATGAAAAATTGCACGACAATTATCAAGGGCACTGGGTTGCACAAATGGTGTAATAGTGGATGCAATTATATCCAAAATGACCAATTATATTTCCCTATCTAGCTTAGTCATTATGTTTAGATAGCCATTTTCACCTAACAACCATAGTTATAGCTAGTAATTTCTTTAGTCTAATGTGTATTAGTGAAAGAATCATTTAATGCATGCAGGTCTTACACTGCAGAGCACAGTCTATCTTAATGACCATGTAAATACGAAGGGTAGATTTATCATTAGCAAGCCGGTGCCGTGTGCCTCGCAAGTATTATGGAAAGTATCTGGCCTCCGAATAAACTCACACATATGAAAACTCAGTGCAACCTCTCATTAGCTTACTGCTTATTTGCCGTGACTTGTTTTAATTATTCCCTAGTGGGAGGTTCCCAGGATTGATAGAAACCCCCTTATTTGCATGATTTAGAAGTAACAGGTCATCCGGTGCACACATACCTATCCAAAATAATAGTGGTGATTTAATAGGGAGCCATAGAAACAATGAATTTGTGGATAATTGCCATTTCCATGCTTGCTTACCAGTAGTGATGTATACATATGTGAAGTGGAGATGGTACTTATGTATAGTAAGAGCTATGGGTCTTTGTTGTATGGTCTGATGATTTTCACCATTAGAAATTCAGATACCGGAGAGCAGGAGTTCAAGGAGACCAGTAAGTTTACCGGTATGGAGTCAAAGAACAGAAAATCTGCAGCTTGGATCTGAGTTTTTCATTTCCATACATTTGAATACATATATTGATCATTAGATGCAGTCAAATCTACATAAAATATACAAACATTGAACATAACAGATAAACAGATTAGTGCACTGGAAAAGTTGATAAAACTTGTCAGTAGAAGTGTTGAGTATCCAATGATCGTTTTTCAAACATCAGTTCGATGTTCCAAATGTCAGATTGCATTGGACAGAAGCTGTTATTTATATCACTCCAGCAGAGGTGGCCGTATCCAAGGACACAGTCTTGTTTCGAAGGGACCATATGACTACATTTATGAGAAATTATCTTCACACGGGAAAATTTTTTTTTAATAACATCTAATTGAAGAAATGTTCATACATGGCAGATTAACGAAACTGAATGTTAATGCCCAGACAAGAATGCCCCTTTAAGTTGGCCATAATCTTTCAATAGCTGTCAAAAGGTTAGTTGACTGTTTCAAAAAAGAGTTCAGGCAGCTGCCTACAACTTTGGTGGTGGCTTATTGAAAGGATTTAGCATGGCCAACATGTCTAATGATTTATTCAACCAACGTTTGCCATCATTTGAAACCTGGGAGGCCTCATTTATTGCAGATTTTCACTACTTATTGGTCAGGCCCAGGTTTACAAAGCTTGCTAAATTTTATCTTGGTTTTATGATTTATCATGGGATTTAATCTATTTGGAGTCTGTAGATAAACATTTTAGTTGTCTAAATCAAGTTTTCAGTGAAGATTCTATATCAAATTTCGGCTTAAATATACTAACAGTTTAAACAGTTTAAAGTGACCAGAGTACAGCAGACCTGAACCGCAAAGTTTGATTAACACCAAACTTTGTGGGTTTGGGACCTGAGAGAAAGGACCCCCAACTTATTTAGAAGTTCAGTTCTTTGTTCAGCTCAATTCCCCCGCTTTTAAGACCTGTGATCAGTGCTATCAGGGGAATTTAAATTACATTATTGGCAGCGATGACCCTCCCCAAATGGCAGAGTTATGGTGACTACCCAGCTTGGAGCACTGCACAGCTGCAGTCGCTTAAATGCCACTGGCGATCTAGTGTAACTGGTTGTGGTCTGGGTTTGGTACCTGGACCAGAACATGGGTTTTAAAGGAAACTGGTAAGGCTAAATACTATCCTTGTTTCCTTTTCATCTTGATCCCGGTGCTGGTCTTCGATAATTTTGACGCATCGGGATCACCTAAAAAAAGAGACTTATAATTAGCAGCCCAGAATGCAGGGATGCAATGTCTGGTGACCGTATTGCTAATTATGCAAGGGAGGTCATGGGGGAGGTGTGATTTCATGCCTTATCCTCTCCTATGTTGGAGAGGGATGTGGCGTCAAGCAGGAGGCATGAATAATTGGCATAACGTCCCCGCTCCGTGGGCTGCTAATTATAAGCATGGTGATCCCGGTGTGTCAAGATTAGCGAGGACCACCAAAGGCATCAAAATGAAAAGGAGACTAGGTAAGTATTCTTAGTCTATATTGCCTTACCAGTACTGGTAGACTTCTTTTACATTTTGGTTTAAATTAAAGGAAACCTACCACTTGTAGTGGCAGGTTTCCGATGGAAATACCGGAGCCTATTTTAGTTAGTGTTTTAAACCGCGGTATCGCGGTTTAAAACACTTTTTAAATGTTATAGCCGGCGCAGGCAGGTACGCGCTCGGCGCTTACCGTGCACGCGGCTCTCATTCACTTCCTATGTAGCCGCGCGCACGGTAAGCGCCGATACCGCGGTTTAAAACACTAACTAAAATAAGCTCCGGCACCAGCTCACCCTGAGCTGGTGCTCGGTATTGCCATCGGAAACCTGCCACTACAAGTGGTAGGTTTCCTTTAAGGGCATCACTAAAAGTGACCTAATTCTACTTAACCATGACCAAACTGACTTCTAATAATAGACAATAGCTAGAGGAAAACAAAAACTCATTCCCACTCTGACTCTAAATATCCAAAAACAAGAAATACATTCCCAAGAAACTCAATTATACTAACATAGTAGTATAAGGTTAAGTAAGGAAATCATTGAAGAGGTGTATTTAGACCAACAGAAAAAAGCAAAAAATTATTCATGAGTTTGAAGGAAAATTAGGAAAAGGATGAGCAACAGGATGTTTGACCCAAGACAATTATAGTAAATATAATAACTAATGTAGAAGTAGAAGAACTTTGAGAATATGATAACGTAACAAAAGTTAGGAAAACGAACATACTGTACACTTACACTGTTATCTACCACACCTAGAACATAAACCAGGTGCAGTCTAATTTAAAGGTATTGTCCAGTTTCAGAATTCAATACTCACAGCATTTGCGATGCAACAGTCACTGATTTTATTCCATGAATTATGCACCCAAGTTACAACCTCTTGTAGTATCCAAATGATCTACTACTGGGTGATTTTTGATTACAATCATGGCCATAAGTTTTGAGAATAACACAAATATTATATTTTCACATGATCTGTTGCCCTCTGGATTTTATGTGTGTTTGTCAGATGTTTTTATCACATACAGAAATACAAGTGCAATCACATTATGAGTAACAAAAGCTTTTATTGACAGTTACAATGAGTTACTGCAGCAAGTCATTATTTGCAGTATTGGCCGTTCTTCTTCAGGACCTCTGCAATTCTCCCTGGCAGCTCCCAATCACCTTCTGGACCAAATCCTGACTGATAGCCGTCCATTCTTGCATAATCAATGCTTGCGTTTTGTCACAATTTGTTGATTTTTGTTTTTGTCCACCCCTCTCTTGATGATTGACCACAAGTTCTCAATGGGATTAAGATCTGGGGAGTTTCCAGGCCATAGACCCAAAATCTCTATGTTTTGTAAACTGAGCCATTTAGTTATCACCTTTGCTTTATGGCAAGGTGCTCCATCATGCTGGAAAATGCATTGTTGATCACCAAACTGCTCTTGGACAGTTGGGAGAAGTTGCTCTTGGAGGACATTCTGGTACAATTCTTCATTCATGGATGTGTTTTTAGGCAATACTGTGAGAGAGCCGATTCCCTTGGCTGAGAAGCCGCCCCACACATGAATGGTTGCAGGATGCTTTACAGTTGGCATGAGACAAGACTGGTGGTATCGCTCACCTTGTCTTCTCCGAACAAACTGTTTTCCAGATGTTCCATACAATGGGAAAGGGGATTCATCAGAGAAAATGACTTTACCCCAGTCCTCAGCAGTCCACTCCCTGTACCTTTTGCAGAATATCAGTCTGTCCCTGTTGTTTTCTTCTGGAGAGAAGTGGCTTCTTTGCTGCCCTCCTTGACACCAGGCCTGGCTCCAAGAGTCTCACAGTGCATGCAGATGCACTCACACCTGCCTGCTGCCATTCCTGAGCAAGCTCTGCACTGCTAGTAGCCTGATCCCGAAGCTGAAACACTTTTAAGAGACGGTCCTGGCGCTTTCTGGATTCTTGGGCGCCCTGGAGCCTTTTTGGCAACAATGAAACCTCTTTCCTTGAATTCCTTGATGATGCGATAGATTGGTGACTGAGGTGCAATCTTTCTAGCTGCGATACTCTTCCCTGTTAGGCCAATTTTGTGCAATGCAATGATGACTGCATGTGTTTCTTTAGAGATAACCATGGTTAACAGAAGAGAAACAATGACACTAATCACCAGCCTCCTTTTATAGTGCCCAGTGGTGTGATTCTTACTTAATCATGACAGATTGATATCCAGCCCTGTCCTCTTCAACACCCACACCTGTGTTAATGGAGCAATCACTGAAACGATGTTAGCTGCTCCTTTTAAGGCAGACCTGCAATGAAGTTGAAATTTTGGGGGGGAAAAAAAACTTCATTTTCTAGGCAAATATTGAATGCTCAATTAATTGCTGTTAAGCTGATCACTCTTTATAACATTTTGGAGTATATGCAAATTACCATTATAAAACCTGATGCAGTAGACTTTGGAAAAATTAACATTTGTATCATTCTCAAAACTTATGGCCATGACTGTAGAACTCCTCCAAGGTTCTGAACCTGATACCATGTAGGAAGGGTCCTAGAGTCCTCCTATGGGTGTGAAGGTATCTAACTTATTGCTTGCTGTCACTCGTAGTCCTACCCTTGTATTTTGTACTCAGCTAACTGTATAATATATATATATATATATATATATATATATATATATATATATATATATAATCTCTACCCATAAATCCCCAACGTCTGTGTCTCAGGTATGTATACATGCTACTGGGTTGGCTTCTCACTCAATTTAATCCTTTTACGGACTGGGCTTATGTCAAAGGAGAGCTGGTGGCGGTCTACCGTTCAGACTGTGATCTAGTGTTGTGTCATACTGGAAGTGGGTGGGCAGCTCTAACTCACTTTCTGCACCCCGCAGAGCCCGTGCATTTAGAGACTGTCTATAATAAATTGACCTTGTGTGCCCCTCAGGGGTCCGGAAAACGTCATGTTTCTTCCCCCCCCTCCCATTGACTTAATAAACGTTTTAATTTAAGATGAGAAGTTTGATAAAACATATTTATTATACACAAGTGAATACTACTCTAAAGATATAAAACCTGAAGAAAATGGCAGAAGTCAAATGCAGTCAAGGTTTTACTGTCGAATGCAGTATCCGAATAATTGAAAAAAAAAAAAACTATTGTCTCTCACAGGATTGGGGAAGAATTATTTCAAATTGATGGTATCCATGGTTACACAATATTTGCTGGTTACACTCAAGTGACACTTTGATACAACAGATAGAAATGTTTTCTGTATAATTGATTGTTTTACTGTCTAAAATTTAACACAAGAAATGTTTTGTGTTCTTTATTTTACTTTTATATGCTGATGTGTCGCTAATGTAACCAACAGAAGTAGAAATAATTGTAAACATTGCAGTCAATTGTTGTCGGTAATATTAAGTTTGACAAAATATTAGGAGAGTTAAATATCTACAGATTGGCTTCAGTTACATTTGGTAATTCCATTCTTTAGCTGGCATTTTCTTTTGGACTCACTGAAGGTTATAAAGGGGGGGACTGCAGTTATAGTTATATGATCTATCTTCCTGACGTCACTTTCTCCCACTTCTCCATTCACAACAAAAAATGCAACACAGGATAAAAAGCTAAACTGAGCTCACCCTGGTCTAACTTACTGGACTAATTGTGCATCCTCCTGGCTAAGCTGAAATAGTTGACAATCATGTGACCACATCAACTATTCAGTGGCATCAGCAGTGATATTGTCATTGAGAGTGAGTGCACACAAAATTTCGGATCCATACCAAACGTTGTGGGATTTCCATTTTTTTAAGTTTTCCTTAAAGGGATTTCCCCATGAAAGAAAGTTCTCAAATTATAACCCCCTAGTTATGTTTAGACAATAAAGATCATTTTAACCCTCTTACTTTACAATTTTACTCAGTTTTATTGATGTTTAGCTCCAATCACTCAGTAATGGTCATTGTAAGATTCCAGAGTGTGAGCGGGGACTCTCTAAGTAGACGCTTCATGATCCCTCTAGTGCTATGAGAGGCTGTGTACTGACAATGTGGTTAGATTATTAGGGTCCAGGTTTATCTACACTTTCATTTAGCCTCTGAACATCTACACTAGTATCTGTCTCATAGAAAAAGAGAGATCAGAGATGAGAGATGATCAGATCCTTGAGATGGATATAAAACACAATGGCACTCTCAGCTCTGTTAACTCACCTATAACATAAACACAGTCAGCACTGCTATATGCCCCCTTCTCCTGCTATAAAGATCTTATCTCTAGCTTGTACAGTAAGTCTATGCAGGGTTCTTCTTGCCGACAGAAGGTGTCTGTGTATGTATGTGAGCTTGTTTTGTAATGGAGGAGGGAGGGGCAGAGATCACACTGCATCCTGCAGACAGGAGAAGCTATTTATGAGAAGAATCTGTCCTCCACAACCATAAAAATCTGAAGATTTATGGTCAGATCCTGGGGGGCAACCAAAATTGTATACACCAGGACTGATAGAGACAGGTTGGAATTATATCTGTGAAATGCTGTTTTTTTTTTTAAATAACAGTGAATGATTGAATGTGTTATTTTATTATCATGAGTATTTTTAAGAATCATGTCTTTGTGGGAATACCCCTTTAACTATGGTTTTGTCTGGAGTTTTTTTTTTGCGCCAAAAAATGTTGCAAATTTTAGACAATTTGAAAAGATAAATGTCACATGCGACATTTAGCACATCTGGAACTGAAGATAAATGTTTCTGACGGGCGATAAACTGATTTTTGGCGGCCTTCAGTGCATTTTTCAAAGAGTCCCCAAAAAGGTGCAAAAATTGCAATGTGCCATAAAAAGTCATAAAAGAGTTAAAAAGAAAAAAAATAAAGATAAATGTCCCCCTGTGAGTTTAATGTTCATAAGCATGTCTCCACATATGATCCCTGTCTGCCGCTAACATCATGGGCCTCCTCTCTACCATCTACCAGGGGATCAATTCACCGAAGATACAGGGTGTACCCTCCATCATATTGTGGCCTCCTCCTCTTCTTGGATCCAATTGCTGGCCCCTGTTTTCAGGCCGACAAGCTACGACAATCTCCCCCATTGTACTGCCCTGATTTTTTTCTCTGTCTATCGATCTATCTATTTATCATCATCACTCATATCACTATCTGTGGTATACCTATCCAGGTTTTCACTTATCTTCAAGAATAATGATTCCCCTTATGATAATTCTCGGATCATCTGAATTCTCTTTTAAGTAAATAAATTAACAGAACATGTAAAGAGCTAGAAATATCTGCTTGACTTGATTAAGTAAAAGCGGCCGCACAGAGACCTCACAAACTCCGACCAGGCTTTCATGTCAGACCTTAAACATATATATTAAAATAATTAGCGCCGATTGATAGAGATTCAACGAGCCAATCTTCATAGCCTGATATCCTTGAATACTACTTTTACCTTCCAGACGTTACAGTGGAGCCCCGCAGGATAAAAGAGTCGTCTTTATAATTGCCCTATATTGTAGGAAATGGTATCAGTTCTATTCCTTTTCTGTTATGTTCAAAAGCATAAAGGCAGCTTCTTGCTTCTATTCTTTGATGCTGCTACAGAGAAGAGCATTTTACTTTGTGCGAGAAAATGTGAAACATCCAATAACTACAATGGATTGTCGGATACTTTGCAGTTAAGATATTTTATTACCACACTGCCATTTTCGTATGTTACCAGCTCATCTTCTCAGATAGTCCATTCTGCCGGAGTGCTCGCAACGCCATAAAGTGACATAGTTATTAGGGACTTGTATGGCTGCACTTAGCTTTAACGACACGCTGTACAGATTTGGCTTTCTAAATATTTGACATAGTTTGGTGTCTGGTGTTCCAGTGTTTTGTGAAATTACTTTTTGGTCATAACTTATTTTTTAGAAAATATCATCATGTTTCACTTTCACATGTTTAAGGCTATATTCACACTGCCGTTGCCCGCCCGTACCGTAGCGGGCAACGGCAGTGCACGGGGAGAGGAGGAGGAGGTGAGCGCAGCTCACCCCCGCCCCTCTCCATAGGAAGTAATGGCGCACGGCGCCGTACTATGGGTAAAGATAGGACAGGTCCTATCTTTTTCTCGGGTACGGAGCGGTACGGTGCGCCCATTGCGCCCATTGCCGTCTATGGAGGACGTATATCGGCCGTATATACGTCCTCCATACGTTAGTGTGAATGTAGCCTTACACTGTAAAGAACATGTATTGGTTAATTCCCAGGGCTGGGTCAAGGTTGCCCCAGGAAAAAAAAAAGTATTTGTTTGGAACCTTTGCTACTTGAAGGGGATCTGTCTGCAGTTTTGACCATACAAAGCTGCAGACAGTGTTAGGTAATAGTCCTGTAGATCAGTGTAATCATAGCTTGTAAGATTGTTATACACCTTGGTGTATTGTTAGAAGCAGCAGGATGCTAAAAATTGCATTTATATTCCAGGATTGTAGCTGGACTTGAAATTCTCTATTGGATCTCTTCAATGTATTGCTCCACAGCCCCTCCCTCCTGAGTATTTAGTGTAATACTGAAGCAAAAGTTGCTACAATAGTGCTACAGCAGAGCGGAGGGGGTGTGCAGCACTTCAGTGTAGATATCTCAGACCTCAAGGCAACACTGTTATCTGATTTCTGGTACAATCCTCGAACATAAATGCTTTTTTCACATGGCCAATACTTCACACTGTCTACAGCTTTGCATGGTCAAAACTGCTGACAGATTGCCTTTAGAGTGTAACTAACTACTCAACAACCTTTGAAGAAAATAGTAGTTCTATGTTGGGGTATGAGTAGTAACAACATTTCAGGTCAATATTTGACTTGTACAGGCGCCTTTTTGGGAACTTTTTGAAATGTGCACTGAAGTGCCAGCAGGCGAAACACGTGTCGGGGCCACACTGTGCACACTATCCATCCCGGTATGGTAATGTTTTTGTGTTAGTCACTGTGACTGTTCAGTTCTAAGCTGAGGCTTGTACTTCATTTACCTGTCTTGTGACTCTACTATAATATCCATACTGTGGGGTTTTTCGTCTGAGTATTCCTTGCTCTTGTTTAATATACTTGTGCACTGTTTTTAACTAAGTGTTCCTACTCTGTTACTACCCTCTTTTTTGTATGTCTAAATATATTTTTTTTTCATTTGATTTATAAGAGATGCCTCTGAGTATATTGATAACCTTTTTTTTGTTTGGATTTGATGTGCACTGAAGTGCAACAAATATCAGTTTATCGCCAGTAAGACATATTTAACTTCTATTCCAGATGTGCTAAATCGCAGAATTACGTACAAGATAGGTTCCATAGGTTTGTTCTTAAGTTGAATTTGTATGTAAGTCAAAACTGTATATTTTATAATTGTAGCTCCAGACAAAAAATTTTTTTGCCCCAGTGACAATTGGAATTTCAAAATTTTTAGCTGTAATTGGACCAAGGATTATCACTAAAGCTTCATTACAGACATCTTACAGCTGATCATTGCAGTCTGGGACTATAGAAACGCATCCAGAGAGCTTCACCAGAGGTCACAGTAGGCAGAGGGGTCTGTCTGTAACTAGGGGTCATCTTTAAGTCGGATGTCCTTAAGTAGGGGACCACCTATATTCTTTTATTGGTCTCTATCTCTAATTTAATTTCCACACTGTCCTGGTGGGTAGGGACCTGTCTGTTGTGACTCACTGCTCCTCTCCTTTTAGCTTCCTTTGATTTGATTAAATGACATAAAGCTTAGCTTCTACTAAGTAGATGTCCTATTGGTGGGCAATGAAGATGTTGAAGTCAAATTTTGAATGCCTTACCTTACTTCCCACCAACACTGGCAGGCTTAACCAGCAAAAGTTTAAAGAACACCTACCATGAGATTTACTGCAGACTGACCAGACTTAAGGGCAGGATTCATCTAAAAATGTCTTTATTAAAATATGCAAATGAGCCTCTTGGCTCCA
The DNA here is from genome assembly GCA_019512145.1 of Engystomops pustulosus. Taxonomy (NCBI): domain Eukaryota; kingdom Metazoa; phylum Chordata; class Amphibia; order Anura; family Leptodactylidae; genus Engystomops; species Engystomops pustulosus. The sequence continues at coordinate 84,484,839 of CM033648.1, forward strand.
CCATCTGGTTATTTGTTCCTTCCCTCACTCATTGCAGCCTGGTCCCGTCTGTCACTCACGCAGACAGCCACTAATGACAAGATCAATGGGGGGTAGGGCAGGCTGCAAATGACAGAGTGGGGGTGTGCATTAATAATCAAATGGCAGAGCCAAGAGAGATGGCTCATCGGCATATTTTTATAAAAACTTTTTTTGATGAATCCAACAGGTTCCTGGAGGTAAGAAAGATGGTACCATCCCCTAAAGAATGAGCAAGTTAGTTTGGGCAGTCTACCATCAGAAAATTTGATGTTAGATGTACTTCGAAAGAGTTTATACAGGATTCCTTCAAAACCACTTTAAACTTTTGTTAGTTGACCCTGCAGAATGTCAGCATGAAAAAATTTCAAGGGATCATGGGGGCCGATAAAGGGGTCATTAAAACAGAAAGTGTCCTCACCCTTCTAAGGCTTGGTTTCCATGTTGTCTCATTACATCCATGACATTTAGCATGAACAACTCGGCTGGACATCCTGGGGGTCATGGGACTTACTTCAGCCAATCAGTAGCCTTGTGAAATCACAGGAAGGTTCTAATAATATGACAAAAAATGTTCCAGGGTCAAAGAAAGTGATTGATTGGTGGAAGTGTAGCCAGTGATCCCCAGCACTACAATTTATTCTTTGATTTGACAAGCCTATCACAGGAAATAAACTAAGTACACTTTTTTGCACCCATAGCCTCACCCCCACAGTGTTTTTCAAGATTTATGGAATGCCCCCTTAATGTGTAGATCCAAAATAATGGGGGAGATTTATCAAGTGCCCGAGAGTAAGAATGTGCTTTGTTGCCCATTGTAACCAAATACAGCTCCCCTTTAAAATATTCATGAGCACTGGTAAAATAAAAGCTGAGCTGTAATTGGCTGCTATGGGCAATTAAGCACATTCTTACTCTTAGGCAGCTTGATAAATCTCCCGCCATCATTTTACTTCCTGGAATTCTAGATTCCTCAAAAGGTTCATGGTTAAAATTTTAATACATTGTTCCATGAGTAATATTTATCAACTATCTTCTAGAGGTCATACCCCAAGTACGTTAATCAATCATGAGCAAGGGGATCCCAGGTTCCCTATGTGAATTCAATTATAGTGTACATGAGTGACCCCCTACTATGTCCAAATGACTTCCATTGCTGTGATTGGTGAAGATTCCAAGGATTGAACCCTCAGGTTCCATATCTTTATCATCTACTCTGCATATGGGTTGTTTAAGGACCAACAACTTTCACTGTAAACTTTGTAGTTTTAATGGAAAATCTAGACAACAAAACATCAGAAATATAAAATATCGGTGGTGATGGATCGACATTATACTGTAAAGATGTAAAATGTTCAGTAATATAAAATATCAAGTGCAATAAATCATCTAAATATCAGACGACCTCATGTTCTTGTAGTTGTTATTTTCATCTGTTTGATCTTTTAGCTTTGTGTTGATGCTCAAGGAACATCGGGGACAAAAGGCCCTTTCGAATATTTTTATACAAACATCGAGCTTTGAGCCATGATGCTTGTTGTAATGTTAACAAAAGATACATCTAAGGAAGGAAGCTTTTTTAAAAAGAAGAAAACAATTTTATTTCTAGGGCATCTCTAGATTGGACCTTGAAGTCTTGAAGTGACAGCCATTCTGACGAGAAGCTTAAAACCAGACACGAGCTTAACAGTCTGTCCTCAGCTACAAAGCCAATGGAAACATGACAAACACATCCACCGACGAGCACCAGAAATATATATTAAAAGTAAATAGGATGAACAAACAAAAGGAAAGACTTAAGCTTTTTTGCACTTGATTTTATTTTTTCGAGAACGGAAAATGTTTACGATTTTGTTTACTCAGTAATAGAAGAAAGATGAAACTGTAACAAGCTGCGGGGAGAGAAAAGAAGATTTGAGAATTATTAATGGGAGTATAAAGAAGTTATGTGTTTAAATGTTTAAACCCCTGATACCCATTGGATCTATCAAGTGACTCCGGCCTATTAATATATCTGAAGGGTTTGCTGCCAGGTTCTGACTGTAGTAGAATTGTGCTATAGCCTGTGCCAGTTCCTGTTGTAGGCTCTAGGTAGTGCACAGGTATGGGGAGTCTTCTACTGGGCACACCCCCTATTCAAGTGGGAAAATTGGCGCACAAGTTTAGATAAAGACCTCCCCCACAAAGTGTTTTATAGATTAAAGGGCTTGCCCTTTGGATCACAAGTGGTTCCAAAAATAAGACTAGGTATAGAGTATTACATCTTGTTTTTGAAGATGCCAGGAAAACTCTTAGTTAATATGCTAGAAGTTTCCCCAGGCTTCAGTTTTATATGGGAGACAAATAAAAAATGACACTAAAATGAAAAAAAATTATAGTACATTAGCTTTTCTATCCTGTTTCAAATAAAGATATAATTTCAACAGAGAACGTAAACGCCATGGTATAGTATCCAACAACATCCTGTGTAAGCAGGGACCTAAAGGTGGTCCAGCAATGGCGCTGACTATCTATAAAGAGCTTTTACCAAAGCTTCCCTAAACTTTATAATTTTATTAAGGACCAGATTACTGTTTCATATGGGGAACATCTAGTGATAACTGTCCACATACGGACATGATGTCACTGAAGTAGTCTAAGGTCTCTGCAGAATGTCCAGATCATCTGGGGATATTAGAAGCCATTGTCACAGGTCAGGAGTCCGCCAAATGTAAGGTAAAAACAAAAAAGTACACTGAGCTTAAACCTCTCACACCTGCACCTTAACTACTGCTAAGACCCCAGATGAATGTATTCATTTCCCGTCAGGACCACCTCCGGGGAAATGAACAAATGCTTTCTTCCTTGCCCTGCCTTTTGGCTTAACGTTTCTTAAAATATGGGGCATGACATTATCAGGTTTGAAGAAAAACATGATTTTCCTATCTGTCATAAGACATCTGTCACAAGACATTTATCGATGTACGATGTATCTATGAATTTTGGTGGCACGATTATGAAAAGGGATATCATTTATGACCAATTGTGGGTTCCAACCAGACCTAAGGTAGGGAGAAATGGAAATCCTATATGCACCATTTGGGATATGATGTGTAAATGTAAACCTATTGACATGTAAACATGTTACCAATCTATTCAATATAAAGTTTTGCCAAATTTTTTGTAAAATTTGATTTAAGTTAAATTCTGTCTAGTTCAAACCAATGTTGCTTTCACTGTCATGGAAATCTGTGTATATATATTTGTATCTCTAGTTCAGCTCTAGATCACACTGGTTTTTTTAAAGAAATTTTTACAATTTTCTGTTTCATTTATGACTTGATAATGATTCAAGCATGATTAAGGTGGTGCAAAAGGACAATAACCAAAGCCACTAAAAGCCCATTGAAATTGATGGAGCTTTTTTTATCAGATCCATTAGACTTATATGTGTATATATACCAGATCTGTCAGACGCCAAAATATTTGGATTCTATTTGGTGCCTGAAAATTGCCTAAAATTTGTCCTGAATTTACAAATTGAAGAAGAGATTTGCTCGTATCTAGGTGTGTTTCTTGTAAGGTTTCCTGGCAAATCTGTCAACTCAGTTTAAAAGCATGTTGTATGATGTGAACCCCCGTTACCCGTCAGATCTATCAGGAGTCTTCAGAATCATATTAAGTCAAAGGGGGTTATATAAAGGGCACGTTCTCCGACAAGGATTACGGTCTTCCGGCGATTCACTAAGGTCGTGCGCCCGATGTCCACCAGATGTCCCTGCTGCGCCGAGGTCTGCCGGAGTTCACCAACCTATTCATGGTGCATGTAAGTGTGTGTCAAGCGACACTTTTTTTTTTAAATAGCGCGATTTTTCTGAATCCGTCAGGTTTTCCGACGGCCACGCCCCCCGTTTTTCATTGCCTGCAAGCCGGCACCGATGCAACACAATCCGATCGTGTGCGCCAAAAACCTGGGGCAATTCGGCGCAAAATGGTAACATTTGGAAAACCTGGCGGAAAACCGCAATTCGGACCCTTAGTAAATGTGCCCCAATATGTCGGACCTGGTGTAGAACTTCACTATAGCCTGCACCAGTTCCTGATCTGCACTGTCCCACTACTCGCCTGACATGCCCCACTTAATGCCTCTTCACCACACTTGGCGTGGAGGCAGCGTAACGGCAGAAATAGGCGCAAATCCTGGTTGTGTGCCGAAAATTGTATCTATTTCAGAGTTTATACTCCAGAAAACTGGGCCACATGTCCTGATAAACCCCCCATGGTTGGAACACAGAACTGCCACAACATATGTTTTGCTATTTTAGACATGTAATAAACGGTAACGACCACATTTCTTTCAGCTCTGATACGAGTTGCCTTGATAATGAGATGACCCTAACCAGACAAATTGCAGTAAATGGATAATGCAAGTTAGGATAACATGCTTTTGACATTTTATTGATATCTATTAGTATGCTGTTTGGACTTAGATTCCGCTATTTTGTTGTTTCTTTTGGGAAATCAGGCCATTGACTTCTGACATTACGCTCCGTGCCTTTGTATTGGTATTTCCACTTATACTTTTTAATCTTGACAAGTTTGCTTCTCTCACAATTTACTAAGTTGTTGCGATGTGCAAAGCTGATCCACTAAATGAGCTGTGTCCGTACGACATGTCCTCGGGTTGTTAACGGAACTGTGCTGAAAAATAAACGTCTCTCTAAATCTGATTCAGATGGTTGGGAAACGTCTGTCTGTGGGTTGTGTAAGCAGAGGTGAAGTCTAGACGCTTCTATGGCAAACTGTGCTCTCTGTGCAATGTAAACAATTTGCTTTTCTATATTTAACAGTAAGGTCACATATACGATGCCACTATGTGTCCTTCATACTTTTCATGCAAATAGTTAAGACTTGAGGGTGATGAGATATTTGTGTATTTTCATGCAAATAGTTAAGACTTGAGGGTGATGAGATATTTGTGTATGACAGGAAAACACAGAAATAATACATTATCTATCTATCTATCTATCTCATATCTATCTATCTATCTATCTATCTATCTCATATCTATCTATCTATCTATCTATCTATCTATCTATCTATCTCATATCTATCTCATATCGATCTATCTCATATCTATCTATCTATCTATCTATCTATTTATCTATCTGACTCGTGTATAAGCTGAGGGGACGTTTTTCAGCACATTTTTTGTGCTGAAAAACTCGGCTTATACACAAGTATATACGGTATCTGTCTCTGTCTATCTATCTATCTTTTTACTATCTATCTATATCTATCTATCTGTTTATCTATCTTTTTATTATCTATCTATATCTATCTATCCGTTTATCTATAGCTCTTTTTATTTTTTATTATTTATTAAATATTGTTTTTCATCTAGTTAAATTATCAAAACAAAGTTTTTCCTTAACCCTGTCTGTATCAAGCGTGTTCAATTTTATATTTATCTATAATATTTGTTATGCTTAATTACTTAATTTCATGCAAATAGTTAAGACTTGAGGGTGATGAGATATTTGTGTATTACAGGAAAACACAGAAATAATACATTGGGGGTCATTTACTAAGGGCCCGATTCGCGTTTTCCCGACGTGTTACCCGAATATTTCCGATTTGCGCCGCTTGTACATGAATTGCCCCGGGTTTTTGGCGCACGCGATCGGATTGTGGCGCATCGGGGCCGGCATGCGCGCGACAGAAATCGGGGGGGCGTGGCCGAACGAAAACCCGACGTATTCGGAAAAACCGCCGCATTTAAAAACCGAAAATGTGTCGCTTGGGGAGCGCTCACCTTCACCTTCTATGGGATGGTGCATTCCGGGGCGTTAAGATTATTTTCGGCGCTGCAGCGCCACCTGGTGGACGGCGGAGGAACTACCATCTTAAATCCCAGCCGGACCCGAATCCTGTGCAGAGAACGCGCCGCTGGATCGCGAATGGGCCGGGTAAGTAAATGTGCCCCATTATCTATCTATTTACCGTATATACTCGAGTATAAGCCGACCCGAGTATAAGCCGAGACCCCACAATTTACCATCAAAACTGGGAAAACCTATTGACTCGAGTATAAGCCGAGGGTGGGAAATGCATTGGTCACAGACAACTTCCAGTATGTAGCCAGCAAGCCCCCAGTAGTATACAGCCTGCCTCCAGTAGTATAAAGCTTGCACCCAGTAGTATACAGCTTGCCCCCAGTAGTATACTGCCAGTCCCCAGTAGTATACAGCCAGTCCCCAGTAGTATACAGCACTGCCCCCATTAGTATAAAGCACTGCCCCCAGTAGTATACAGCACTGCCCCCATTAGTATACAGCACTGCCCCCGTAGTATACAGCCAGTCCCCAGTAGCATACAGCACTGGCCCCAGTAGTATACAGCACTCCCCCAGTAGTATACAGCCAGTCCCCAGTAGTATACAGCCCGTCCCCAGTAGTATACAGCACTGCCCCCAATAGTATACAGCTTCAATTTTATATTTATCTATAATATTTGTTATGCTTAATTACTTAATCATGTAAGAAAATGGGACTTATTTACTAAGGTCCCGCAGGCGCATTTCTGTCGGGTTTTCCGCCGTTTTCGGGGATCGCATCGGGGATTGTGTCGATCCGATGGAACTCCAGCGGACCTCAGCGGGGAAGCGACACATGCAGGATCTTGATGAATCGCGCCGGACTTCATCCTCGTCAGAAAGTCCGGATCGGGGATCGCGACAGGACTGGGTAAGTAAATGTGTCCCAATGTGTTTTCTATGCATTCCATAATTTAATTATTGTTGTGTCAAAAAAGTTTTAATTTTTTTATCATTACTATTATATTTTATTTTTTATTTATATGTAATAGGTAAAATGTATAGGGACAGTTGTGGATTTCGTATCCCATGAGCCATGGGCTGTTCACACATCCCCCATCGTCCAAACCAACCTTGTGCTCAAAATCTCCTCCTCCCGACAACACCAAAGCCGCCCGTACTGGCCCCCCTTTAATGAAATGTACACTGCAGAGCCTCCCTTTAATGAAATTTGCATTGTAGAGCCCTACCCCATAAATGAAATGTCCACAACAGGACCCCTCCCTGACTGTTTTACCAAAGAAGGATTTTAAATTATTTAAATAAGCCTTAAGGGCTACAGGTTCCATAGCTTTTCTTAAAAACAAGGGCATAAGAAGCTTAAAGAAAAGCGGATCCTGCCAGAGGTGACATTAACCGGTATGTCAGTGTACTTGGTTTACAATCCTTCATCCTGGAGGTAGATTTCCTTTAAGAACAAAGCCCCAAGTCCACTTACAGACCGGTTAGTGTCACCTCTGCAGGATCTCCCTTTTCTTTCAGCTTCTTATGCCCTTGTTTTTTAGTCATCTATGACCTGTAGCCCTTACGGTCTTATTTGAATATTCTGTAAATCCTTTTTTGGGTAAAAGTCGGGAGGGTCCTGCTGTGGACATTTATGGGGTAAGGCTCAACAGTGCCAATTTCATTAAGGAAGGCTCTACATGAACATTTCTGTAAGGGGGGCTCTGCTGTGGGCTAGTTGAAACATAAGGGGACTCCTATTATGGACCTTGCATTGAAAGAAAGACAGGCAGTCGCCATTTCACATTAAAAGGGGCTTGGACTTTGTGGACTTTTATTCAAAGGGGCTGTGCAGTGAGCCATTTGCATGAAATGTGGGCTCTACTGTGACGTTGAATGGGGGGGTGGGTGCACCTTCTTATGGGCCAGTGGACATTTGCATTAAGGAGGAGGGCCTGCAGTTGACATTTCATTAAAGAGGGCTTGTTATGAACATTTCTATAACAGGGTTCTGCTTTGTGACCATTTCATGAAGTGGGGGCTCTGCTTAGACATTTTTATAAAAAATGGAGGGGCTCGTTTGGTGGACATTCTGTAAAGGGGGCCGTCGGGCCAGATGATAAATATAATAGTAATGATAAAAAATAAACTTTCTTCTGCAAAAAAAATATTTTTCACCCCACAGTTACCACAAACACATATTAAAATTAATGGGACAATGCATAGAAAACAGATTGGGCCATTTACTTACCCGTCCTGCCGTGACGGAGGGGGGGGAGAATCCCCGGATCCGACTGTCCCGACGGATGAAGTCAGGTGCGATTCACCAAGGATCGGCATGTTCTGCTTCTTCCCGCTCGGAGGTCCGCCGAGTTCACCTTCTCACGGTGTATGTGGAGGGCATGTCTGGCATTCACAATTGTGACATTTAAATCCCACCATTGTCCGAATCCGTCGAATCGTCCATCGGACCCAGCCCCTGCTGTTGGTCGCGTGAAAGCATGGGCCGATCCCAAATCTTATCCAAGTGCTACTCACTCCCCGAAGCAAGGTCTCGAAAACACGGAAATGCGGGCAGCGGACCATTAGTAAATAGCCGCCATTTCTCTTACATATGTACATTTTTTTTTAAGTAATTAACATAACAAATATTTAGATAAATATAAAATTTGAAACACGCTTGATACAGACAGGGGGTTTAAGGAAAAACTTTGTTTTGATAATTTAACTAGAATGAAAACCATATTTTTTTTAATAAATAATAAAAAAATAAAAGAGCTATAGAAAACGGATAGTAGATATAGATAGATCATATAAAAAGATAGATAAACAATAGATAGATATAATAGCATAGTAAAAAGAATAGTATAGACAGAAAGATACCTAGTATATACTTGTGTATAATCCCGAGTTTTTCAGCACCAAAAAGGCTGAAAAACGAGTCCCCTCAGCTTATACACGAGTCAACAGTCATAAAAAAAAAATATTTAAAAATCTAAACTATATACTCACCCTCGCTGTGGCCCCGACGTGTAGCGCTGCTTCCCCGATGTCCCTCAGGTTCCTCTCTTTTGGCTCCGTGCCGTCTTCTTCTTTCCTCTAATCTTCTCTAACTCTGCCTGGGCGCCGCATTGGTTTTCCTCCCCCAGGCTGCGCCTAGTAGACGTCAGCAGCGGCACGTCATACTAAGCGCCGTCGGGGGAAACATGGCGGCGCCAGCATAAAGTAAGAGAGAAAAGAAGACGCGCTGAGCCAGAAGAGGACCTCGCGGACTCGGGTAGTATCGTATGTCATTATTTTTTTTTATAGCTTGGCAGTCTGTGTACTAACTGGGGGCAGTGCTGTATACTACGGGTCAAGTGCTGTATACTACTGGGGGCTGTGGCTGTTACTACTGGTGGGCACGTGCTGTATACTACTGGGTCAGGCTGTAGATACTTGGGGGCAGTGCTTTAGCTAGCACGTGCGTGAACGCTGGGACCGTGCTGTATACTACTGGGGCAGTGTCTGTATACTACTTGGGAGCATCAGGGTCCTGCTGTATGCTACTGGGGACTGACTGTATACGACTGGGGACATGTTATACTATACTGGGGGCAGTGCTGTTACTACTGTGGACGGGCTTCATACACTTGGGGGCTGTGCGTATACTACTGGGGGCTGTGCTGTATACTACTGGGTGCGTGCTGTATACTGAGGGACTGGCCTATCCACGGGGGCAGCGCTGTATACTACTGGGGGCAGTGCCTGTAATACTACTCGTGGACGTGCTGTATAACTACTGGGGGCACGTGCTGTAATACTACTGGGGAGTGTGTATACGCTGGCCTGGCATCCTATCTCGGGACAGACTGGTATACTCTGGGGACAGTGCTGTATACTACTCCGTGGCTGGCTGTACTACTGGGGCATCGGTATACTGGACGGCATACGATGGGGCTGGCTATACTACTGGGAGCCCGGCTGGTTACTACTGGCATGCTACTCTGGGGACTGGCTGTATACTGGTCTGTATCTATGGGGCCAGTGCTGTATACTACTGGGATTTACAATCCTTCATCCTGGAGGTAGATTTCCTTTAAGAACAAAGCCATCAAACCAATGTTGTATGTAACCCGTCTTTACTTTTTGTTTTGTATTATGTTGTAAATTTGCTGGTGTACTACACTTTGGAGCCTTCAATTCAGGAAAAAAAAACCTTGGAGTCTATAGCCACATTTAGCAACGCTCTGATATAATCCGTCTACATAATGGTGCCTTAATGATCCTTTCAGTCTATTTGTGTTATTTTTGCTACTTGATGATGTCATAAGATCTTCGTTGAGTGTTGATCACAGAAACGTAAGACTGGGAGGACTCCCCTGTGTCCAGTCTTCTAATAACAGCTCCGCAACTTGTTTCTAGGGAACTTTTTGCTTATTTTTGTAGCATTTAGACTGATGACGACTGAGGATTAAGAGATTTCATAGGAATAGAATAAGGGTAGTGTTGTGGAAGTTGATGAAAGGAAATGTTGTGACTATAAACTCTGGACAAGGACTTGTCTTGGGCTCTCAACTGACCATAAAAAGAAAATATTGCAAAAATAACAATTTTTTTATGGCTCATTTAGTCCTGTTGTAGTTTCACACGGACTGATGTTATAGTACCGCTTTTCTTGAAGATCCCCATATGTTTTATAGTTGTTTGTAGATGGCAGCTTCTATGGGACACGACAGATTGGTATTGTGTGTTGACAATTTTCACTGGGCTAAGGCCTTCACAGTTACCGAAGTGTTAGAAAAAAAGAAAGTGAACAACATACAAATGATCCATCAGTAAAGAGGTTATCCAGAAATTCTCCAGAAATTTTCCAGAAATAATTCCGCCCCCTCATGAATACGCCGGACCACTTACAGCATGGTCCGGGTTTCTAGTGTACATCGCGGCAGTGTCTGCTAGTGCTATCAGAGGTTTCCGATAACTCTAGCAGTGCAACACTACTGCACCTGTTGTAGCACTTTTAAGGACATCTACCACCAGGATTAAGGAATGTAAACCAAGCATACTGACATACTGGTGTGTGCCCCCTCTAGCAGAATTCACTCTTTTTTTAGCTTCTCATGCCCTGGTTATTACAAACAAATGCTTTAAAGATTATGCAAATGAGCCTGAGGGGCTTCAGGCTCCATGGGTGTTAATTGGGACTGGAGACCCTCAGGCTCATTTGCATATTTGTTAAAGCTTTTTTTTTTTTTTTTAAAAGCAAGGGCATGAGAAGCTTAAAAAAGAGTAGATCATGCCAGAGGGGTAACTCACCAGTATGTCAGTGTGATTGGCTTACAATTATTGATCCTGGTGGTAGATTTCCTTTAAAGGAACACTCCATGAATAACACATGGTGCAGGGCCTGAGGGGAGGAGCACGACTCATTGTTATTGCATTCCTAGAACATTGCTAGAATCTTGTGTAATGCTCCTCCCTTCAGGCCCTGCACAAAGTATAATACAATAAATCAGCTGCGGCTGGAGTGTTCCTTCAAAGGGTTTATACCAACTATGGCCCTTCAACAAAATGCATCTTATAATTCACCAAATATCTATTTCTAGTTAAAAAATGATAGGTTTGTCTTTCTAGTTGTTGAAGTTTTTGGCTATTAGAATGCAGGAGCAATGCGTTGGACAAATAGTGGAGAATTTATGAAGCTTCGTCAGCCACTTTCTGTCGGATAAGGCATTTATAAAGCCCCATCCTGCCTTAACTTTGGCCATGACATGATGGAAAGAAGATCCGTCAGAAGGCAGTCAGGGAGAAGAAATCCACCAGCCTACCTTGGAGGAACATTAAGAACGGCATACAAAATGCCAGTGTTAATAAATTTCCTGCATAGCTTATGAGTCCAGTGTATTCTGGAGTTGAAAACTGATTTCCCATTCTCCGCAGGGGGTAATTAACAGTCTTGTGTATTTCTGCACTTAAATATAGCAGCTTCTCAATTACTACAGAGAATGAAGGACTACTGTAAAGAAAGAACAGGGGGAATCCCCTGTGTCCAAGTATTCGATTGGTGTTACTAGAAAGCAAACACCATCTTTATTGTCTATATTCGATGTATCTAATTTTGTAGCTTTATATGTATGAACCCAAATATATATTTTGTAATATTTTGTTTCTAAACAGGGTCATATATAGAGTTAATTATCTCATTATTATCTCATTATTATCTCGTATTATGCTTATGTTATATATTGTTTTATATGTACTACTGGATGTATATACAGGTGGTCCCCTACTTAAGAATACCCGACTTACAGACGACCCTTAGTTACAAACAGACCTCTGGAAATTGGTAAGTTACTGTACTTTAGCCTTAGTCTACAAGAAACAGCTGTAACAGTTATCACAGGTGTCTGTAATAAAGCTTTATTGTTAATCCTGGTTCTTATGACAATCCAACATTTTTAAAATCAAATTGTCACAGAGACCAAAAAAATTTTGTCTGGAGTTACAATTTTATTGTTAATCCTGATTCTTATGACGATCCAACATTTTTAAAATCAAATTGTCACAGAGACCAAAAAAAATTTCTCTAGGGTTACAATTATAAAATATACAGTTCCGACTTACATACAAATTCAATTTAAGAACAAGCCTCCAGAATCTTGTACTGCCTGTTCTGTATCGTCTATAATGATGTTTGTATTGGTTATAGCTACTTTTGCTATCTGTCTATTCATATGAAACGGCTTGATTTAATCTACTCCATTAATTTACAGTCCAATTGAAAATATGGAACTCATATGTATTGACCTAAATGAATGTATATTGTGTATAAGCAGCTCCACATTTTCTCGTCCTCCTATGAATATATCCTAATCGTATACCAGGTGGTTGGTTTTTCTTAAAGAAATGAGAGCTGTATTGGTTATAGCTACTTTTGCTATCGTTATCATAAGAAAACGGCTTGATTAATCTATACTCATAATTAAAGTCCAATTGAAAATATGGAACTAATATGTATTGACCTAAATGAATGGATATTGTGTATAAGCAGCTCACATTTTCTCGTATCCTAGAATATTTCCTAATCGTATACCAGGTGGTTGGTTTTTCTTAAAGAATATGAGCTTCACTCTGGTGAAATAAATCAGAACCCAAACATATTTATGTACGGAAGAACCAGGACAGACCTCGTTAAACCTTGTGCCGGTGTGTTGTAATATACATAATGCGTATTGTATAATGGGAGACATTTTCAATGTGGCATGGAAAGAATTAACGACACCACCGTACTGTATCTAATGGGGACACTAGAGACAATTTCCCGTCCATCAAGTAGAAAATGTGAAATGTTTCCAGCAAGATGTCTACATTTCTGGCGGGCGATTATCAAAGTTAACAATCGCAGTTTTTTTTTTTCTTCTATTTTTTTTCTCCATGGTATGAAAAGGAAAACATGAATGATTTTGTACCTCTCAGATATATTGCCCTATCGTCCAAATGACAGGTTTCTGGCTGATCCATTATGCCACCTGCTACTAAGGCTCCATAATATTACTCTGTGGAATGGTTTCATTCTCATCTACCACCTCGGAATTTTTTCAGCTCAACCCCAGGCATCCCTTGTGTGTTTAAATCAGCTTAACAGCTCATACCGTGGGCTGATTTCCTCATAGGATTCCTTTTTTTTTCCCCTTTAAAAAGTGATCACCTTTTGCAGATGCCCTCAGGATTAAACAGGACAGTCGGGCCCTTCTCTTGTCTGCATTGGTGTTGTACCGTTTGTAGTCAATAAAAGGCTAACGAAAAAAGACTGAGCTGATGGAAGAATCAATCTTCTGGAAGCCTCCCCACAGTTTTCTCATCATCCTGTGCCTTGTGTCATCTGAAATTGTAAAATGTAAACCAAAACCCAGTGTGTGGGCAGACTCTCAGTGCACCTTGTTAACAAAAACAGTAAGACCACGCGTTTTGAAGTTCCAAGTGTGAAGGTGGAAGATGATGTTGGAGTTGAAAAGTTTGCACCAAGAAAATATTGATTTTATTATAATGTTCTAATAAGACTTATTTCTGTATTTTATAGTGAGATGGATTTTTCCTTCTTCTTGATCGACACAGTATCATTTAATAGGTTGGATTGATGTCTTCGTTTGATGTCTTTGGATTTAAATTGACTCTTTTTTTTTAAATAATATTCTTTATTGGGTTTTTATATAAAAAAATACATTTTACATTTCAAATTGACCTCCGATTTGATTTATAAAATATACTTTAACCTTCACTAACATCTATACATATATCAACTAGAGATGAGCGAGTATCTCGTCCCAGCTTGATGCTCGTTCAAGTATTAGCGTACTCGAATGGCTCATGCTGGGACGAGTATCTGCGGCGAGATGACGAGTCGAGCATGTATATTAACAGAAACAAGTGAAGAAGAAGCAATGAGAATACAATGAAATGAAAAAGTGAACACAGGATCAGTTAAGTGAGAAAGAACAATTGAAAGAACACAGTGAAGAACAACATTGCCGATGTTTACGTACATCTGCTAACTTATCTGAAGACACGCGTGCGAACGTGTTCTTCACAATAGTATGTGAAGAACATTATGTGTTAAGAACAATGCGAGGAGGTATGGAAACAATCTGCAATGTGATCTTCACATATATTTTTTCACCATACTATTGTGAAGAACACGTTCGGACACGTGTCGTAGTGATAAGTTTGCAGATGTACGGAACTCTGCAGTGTGTTCTTCACACATATATGTCTTCATTATACTATGTGAAGAAAACATGTTCGGCACTAATGTCTTCCGATAAGTTAGCAGAAGTACAGAAATCTGCAATGTGTTCTTCACTGTGTTCTTTCAATGTGTTCTTTCAGTGGAAAACATCTGCAAACATCTGCAATGTGTTCTTCTTTAGTGTTCTTTCAATGGTCTTTTAGTGAAAAATGCTTCGGGTCTCCATGACTCAATGGGGTCGTATTCGATACGAGCCTATGAGCATTGGGAAAAGTTCGACCAGAGTGTAGTAACGAGCACAGGCACTTGAGCATTTTAGTGCTTGTCATCTGTAATATCAACTGTAGTAGGCTACATTCACACGGACGTATTAAAACCGGCCGGATTACATACGTTTTTTTACGGGTTCACATACGGCCACATTCATTTCAATGGACAATACGTCCAACCATTATATTGCCGTTTTGACACTGGAGTGTACGGACCGTTATACTCGGCCGTTATTAAAAATAAAAATATAGAGCATGTCTATTTCTTCCCGTATTTCATTCGTATGCCCTAAAAGTCTATGGGCATGTATAAAATACGGTTTAAAATACGGTTGCTGCATACGGATGAAAAACGTCACGTATTTATACAGAAAATACAGCCTGTAATACAGGACTGGGAGAAAATACATGTCGTGTGAATGCAGCCTTAGTCCTATGTTTCCCCAGACCCTTCCTCCCTTCCCTCTCCCACTGGTTGCAACTGGCTTCCCCTATAGCTAATATTTTGGGCCATACCTCACCAACCAATGCTTCAATTTCACTCCTGGAAAAAATTCTATTATCTATAGGAAACCAAACTAGCTTCAATTTTGTTGGTTTATCTTTTTTATATTCATAATTCCTTTCTACCCACTGGAAATACTGAATTTTTTTCCATTTTCTCCTCCCCTGTAACAGTGTGTGGAGAGCCATTCTGTCATCAAAATCTTTTTGACCGCCATAATCAGTAAATCCACCAACTCTCTCTTTTGTCTATTGATCTTTCCTTCATAAAACTGGAAAATGACTCTTAACACTGAAATTTATAAGTGTGAAATTTCATTTTTTCAATCAACAATAAACTTTAGTCATCGATTGAAAAAATTTAAAAATCCTTCCACTGGCAAAAACGGTAGATTTAAAACATGAAGATGTTTATTTAAAACACATTAAAAACTTACAGAGTGATCACATCTCATAAAACCCTAATAAACTTTATTGAAGTGATCAAAAGGAGATACATTTTGCTATTATTGTGCAAGCAGGTTGATCTCGTAGGACTGATCTGAAAACAGAGTAAAGGGTGGGGGAGAGACCAGAGGGTGTTCCTGTAGTGTAGTACGTCAGGTAAAGTGATGATGATAGCAATACATGAGCTACTAACCTGATGGAGTTGTGCAATAGAGGCTCAACACCCAATAGAAGTATTAATCTCCTCCGGTTATGTTGAGTCGTCCTTCTGCCACACTCCTGTAATAGTTCCTTCCCCAGTCCGCGAACTAGTTGCAAGAGAAAATGTCTGCGAGTCCTTCCAAAGAACTTTGATGATGAGCGTGTGGTACAAGCGTTTTGGTACAAGCGTTTTGGTACAAGCGTTTTGGTGCAAGCGCAAAACACATTGTTCATAATTTTTTCTTTTTACTTTATATACTTTTAACCTCTGTAATATTTAAATTAAAAACGTTTTATTTGGATACACTATTGAAGCCCCATCGTCATCCAGTGCCGTTTTCTTACGCTCATCATCAAAGTTCTTTGGAAGGACTCGCAGACATGATCTGAAAACAAGCGGAAATGAGGAGTCCCTGTCTAGGTGGAAAGTATCACCTCCTTATGCTGCATTCACGTGGTGTTCTCACCCGGCCAATGCCACGGCACTGGAGAGGAGGAGGGGTAAGCGCTACTCAACACTCCCCTCTCTATCAGAAATAGCGCTATAGAAAGATAGAGCATGCCACTGGGTCGCCATAGCTGTCAATGGGGATGTATAATTTGTGGTCGGATATACGTCCCCACTATGCCCATGTGAATGGGGCCTTACTGGTACAATGCGGAGTAGCCGTAAGAAAACAAAAAAAACAACTTTAGAAACAGAAAATAAATGACATACAATAGGAACAGATGAAACAAGGGACCCCTGTTCCACCAAGTGTGAAATATGAAAATCTGAGACAAATACGTTGGCCTTAGGGCATTAACCCTTTGCTGGCAAAGCCCTTTTTCCATTTAGAATTTTCATTTTTTTGCCTCCAAATTTATAAATCAATAACTTTTTTCCAATGTACAGTACTGTATCAGGGCTTGTTTTTTGTGTAACAAGTTGTAATTCCTGTTGACTGCATTTGATATTCCTTGCCATGTACTGGCAAGCTGGAAAAAAATTCCAAATGCATTGAAATTGACAAAGAAACACATTTTATGACATTTTCTTGTGGGCTCTGTTTTTTGCAATGTTCATTGGGTGGACCAAATGTCACCTCCTATTTATATTTTGGGTAGGCACAATTATGGAGATTACAATTTTATATTTGATTTTATTCGATTTTTAAAAAAAATCTTAAAGCCTTTTGTACAAAGACAATATCTTCATTTCACAATATTATGATGCTTTTTCATACTACAGTCTATGGACCTGTGTAAAATGGTATTTTTGTGTGACTGGCTGTCAATCTCAATGCTACCATTTTGGGTACTGTATGACCTTTTGATCAAGTTATGTGTTGTCAAATTATTGAATTATTGAAACAAAATCTTAATTATGGTTATACTATGTTTACATACTTTACTGAAAAGTATTGCTGAAAAGTAGTATTAACAAATGTATAAAAGATTACAGTACAAAAGGTATAGCAATGCATGTACAATCTCTGAGATTATTTAAAACTATAAATAGAGGAACCTTGGATTATAAGTAACTTGGTCTATAAGGATTTTGCAAAATTTTAACTTGGTTTACAAAAAAAATTTCATAGTACAGGCAGTTACATACAAGATAGGGTCCGGAGGTTTGTTCTTAAGTTGAATTTGTGTGTAAATCGAAACTGTATATTTTATAATTGAAGTTCTAGACAATTTTTTTTCTTTTTTAGCCCCAGTGACAATTGGAGTTTAAAAATTTTTGCTGTAATTGGACCAAGAATTATCAATAAAGCTTCATTACAGACACCTTACAGCTGATCATTGCAGTCTGGGACTATAGTAAAGCTTCCAGAGAACTTCACCAGACGTCACAGTGGGCAGAGGGGTCCATCTGTAACTATGGATTGTCTGTAAGTTGGGTGTCCTTAAGTAGGGGACCGCCTGTACAAGGTTTTTGTGAGCCCTCCCCATCCTTTACTGTACTGTACCTCTCTATCCTACAAAATTATGTAACACAATATTGATTAAGTAGAAGAAATAAAGGAGTTGGATCTTGTACTACACTTAACTAAATATTTTTGGGGTGTGAAAAGAAGTGTCTGTGTTTCATTAATTTTCTATGAGAGAATGTGCTTTGATATATGAGCGATTTGCATTACTAGCACAAATTCTGCTCATAATCCAAGGTATTCTGTCATTGTGGAACCAATTTCAATGATTTCAAAACTTGCTTTGATATACAAGCTATTTAGATTACAAGCACAAATTCTGCTAGTAAACTAAGGCATTCGTCATTGTGGAACCAATAGTCTGAGTTTCAATGATTTCCTATGGAAAAACTTGCTTTGATATATGAGCGATTAGGATTACAAGGATCTCGGAACGAATTATGCTCTTAAATAAAGGTTCCACTGTATACTACTTTGATCATTTTGTGTGTTGATTGTTTTATTTATCTGTTTCTTTTATAGATGGACATACATTTAGCCCCAGGCAGGAAGGAGCATTCTATACATCACACCACACAATATAATGCATTACACTTACTCTACTTACTCTATGTAGTGTACATCAGTGACTGCCTGTGACATCTAATGATTATAAATGCTTTGAGCTAACTGCTTTGTCAGTCTCATAAGTGCAGTCACCGAAGATCTATCAGAGCTACCAGCTCCCACCGGTTTCACCAGTAGACCCACCCTATAATGTACTTTGCATGTTAGATCCAAAAGCGCATCCTATAATACAAAAATTAGATAAAAGACAACAATATAAAATATACTTAAATGAGTGATAGTGCAAACATTGCTGGATGGGGCTGTTCCATTTCTTCCTTTATTTGCAGACAATGGACTGCTCAGCGGCAGCAAGGTCATCTGTTTCTATAGTACGTAAGGTAATGTTTCATTCATTGCTTATTCACTTGAGAGATTAAATAGACCAATTGAAGAGCTGTGCAAATGGAAAAAGCTTAAGCCGGATAGCTTTATTCTTCTATTAAAGAAACATGGAATTGTATAGAAATTCTACAACATAATGCACATATATGGAAATATTTATGTAAGGATGGTGCATAAATTAAAAGTAAAAAATGTGTCATTTCATGGTGCTTATATGTGATCCTCCCTTTCAGTAGTGGATTATAATATAGATGGTTTGGGTGGTAGTGCGAGGCTCAAACCTTCTAGGTGGCCCATGGCCACCCAAACCACCCACCAAGTTTTATACTGAGAAGGACCTTAACCCCGAAAATCCTTGTACAACTATTTCTTCTCTCAATACACATGCATACAAGAGCCATTTCAGGACTTTGAAAGGTCCTCCAAAGATCCTCAAACCACATATCGAAAGCAGCAGAAGGGACACATCCTCCATTCCCCAAGAAGCTTATTCGCGGGTCGCGGGCTCACCCATGCTCCCCGAGGCTCGCAGGCGCTGTGCAGGCGCGACTCACCTCTCCCGGCTCCTGAATCGCTGCCAGGTTCCGGCCGCAAGCGTCCCCGCCTCCTAGGGCGCGCGTGCGGCATCTTCAGGAAATTTAAAGGGCCAGTGCACCTCTAATTGGTGCACTGGCTAATCACTTCCCCTTTAAAAACCCTGCACCTTCCTCACACTCTTGCCGGATCTTTGTGCCTCACAGCCTGAGAGAAAGCTATTCTGCGATTTGCCCGAGATTCCTGCGTTCCTGTGTCTTCTGCCTTCCTGTGTCTTCTGCGTTCCTGTGTCTCCTGTGTACCTGACTTCCTCCGTGTTCCAGTATTACCTGACCTCCTCCATGTTCCCGTGTACCAGTGTTCCTCCGTGCTGCTGTCGTGTGTGCTGTGTTCCCGTACCCTTCTGCTTGGACCTCCTGTTGCTGACTCTGGACCGGATTCTGACGTTGCACCTCTGCCGCCTGCCCTGACCTTGTGCCTGGACTTCTACCACGAGATTGTCAGTCGTCTCTGTACTTCTACCTTGGCCGCCATTGCAGACAAGTCACGCCTGAGGAACGACCTGGTGGTACCACGCCGCAGCTTGTCTAACCCGCCTTGCGGTGGGCTCTGGTGAAAACCGGGTACCACTTAGACTCCGGTCCCAGGTAGTGGCTTGTGTCATCGTCTGCAGTGGTCCAGAGGATCCACACATGCAAGCCTGACAATATGTAGGATTTGATTCCAGACTTGTAGGGGCTATAATATGTATACATCCCTGGACCCATGTCAGTCTTAATAGGCCCTGCTTACATTTACGTTACTTAGCTGTTATCTTTAACAGTGACCAGTTGGGGTAGAATTCAATTCTGATCCACAAATGGGGAAGATGATTGAGACCAGCACCTATGACTCTAAAACTAATAATTGAAAGTGTTTTCTGGGAATCCTGAAAAATATTTTTTTTTCCAAGTGTCATCTATCATAATGGATTCTGGAATGACCCTGTGTACTAACCTGGGTCCATCCGGTCCATTCGTGGTCTGGATCAGGTTTTCTCACCAGGTCAACATGATGGATATGACTAGAGATGAGCGAGTATACTCGTCCGAGTATACTGCTCGGTCGAGTATTAGCATACTCGGACCGGCTCGTTACTCGGACGAGTATCTCGCCGGCTCGAGATCGAGCAGTAAATTAATAAAATAAATTGAATAAAAGTATTTTTATTGTAAAAAAAAAATATTACACTTGTTTCCAGTTGTTTTACTTGTAAGAACACATTGAAATAACACTATTCTTCACTTTCCAGGTGTTCGCGCGTGTCTCCCGCTAAGTTAGGAGATGTGCACGAACATCTGGAAGTGAAAAATAGTGTTCTTTTCAATGTTTTCTGCACTTAAATGTCCTGTGTTCACTTTTCTCCTATTCTTTCTACTTACTTTGGTGCAGATGTGCACAGTGTTCAAGATCCACGCGCACATCTGCAAAGTGAAGAATAGATTAAAACATTAAACAGAACACCAGATCATTTAAGTGCGAAACATTGAAAGAACCAATCATTAAACATTTCTACATTCCAGATGTTCCGACATCTCCTAACTTACGGCGGGAGACCGCGCGAACACCTGCAAAGTGAAGAATGTGTTATTTCAATGTGTTCTTCAAGGAAAACATCGCAACATCTGGAATATTTTTTTTTGCACTGTTCTTTTAATGTTCTGTTTTATTAAAAAAAATGCTTGGGTCTCCCCTTGACCTCAATGGGGCTCGTTATTCGAGACGAGCACTCGAGCATCTGGAAAAGTTTGTCTCGAATAACAAGCACCCAAGCATTTTAGTGCTCGCTCATCTCTAGATATGACCTATATTAAGATGGCCGAAACAAGGAATATGCATGTTATGAGTAAGGGCACTTCTCAAATGCCCGAAATGCATTGATTTGACGGCAACAGGATTCATGATATGTAAATTTCAATGCACCATGGTAGGAAATAAGAGAGTGTATTTTTAATCTAATTTATGAGTTGTGCTGGAGCCAATCTTTTCATATATACAATCATGTAAAACCCATGGAAGCTAAGCCATGGTTGACCAAAAACAGAGTATACTTACTCTGCTCCAACTCCTGGTCCAGCACCGCTACATTTTCTAATCGTCGCTACTGATGGTGCAGCTGGGAGTTTTAGGGGTCACTTTGGCTTACAAAAAAAGATGAAAATCCCTTTTTATCTAGTTTGCAGACCTGATTTTTAGACATTAAACACCATTTTTGTATAAGGTAAGTCAGTAAGGTTATGTAGAGATTTGCACTTCGTAAAAAAAAAATCCATCAGATTTTAGGAAAAGGATAGTAATATAACATGGTAAATTAAACCCCAACATTCGTCAGCAGCCAGCGTGCCTTTAGCTGACCCTATTCGGCCCAAAGAAGTTGGCAGCTGGTATCACATGTAGTTAGACTTCAGTATAAAGGTGTAACACATCTACTATTACTACAGTCATTTTGAGATGGATTGAGAACCTCCATCCCCCTTCCTTTATCTAGAAAAAGGTTAATCCCTGGAAGACAAATTTGTTCTTCAATTTTTAACTGGAAAGTTATGTTAAAGGGAAGCAACCACCTTCCTCAGCTACATACAGCATCTCCCAAATATACCTGGCTGATAATTCTGGAACTATAAAGAAAATTAATTTTGAAGATACAATATGTAATCAAGCTAATTTGTGCACTCAGAGTGTTTACCCAGTTTCCAGGTCGGTCACTCACACCCCCACCTTTCACCATTCAGTACAACCCAGATCCTCTCTCACTGCTCAACACCTTCTTCCAGAGACATAGGGGTCATTTACTAAGGGCCCGATTCGCGTTTTCCCGGCGTGTTACCCAAATATTTGCGATTTGCGCCGATTGCCCCGGGATTTTGGCGCACGCGATCGGATTGTGGCACATCGGCGCTGGCAGGCACGCAACGGAAAACCCAACGGATTCGGAAAAACCGCCGCATTTTTTAAAAAAAATGTGTCGCGAAGCTTGCACTTACCTTCACGCAGCCTGGCTCGGTGTATTCCAGTGCGTTGCGGGGAACTTCAGTGCACCCTGGTGGACGTCGGAGGAACTGCCTTAATAAATCCCGGCAAGACCGCAAATGAACCGGGTAAGTAAATCTGCCCCATAGAGTCCTACACATTTGCAGTCCAGTCTGTATTCTCAGAGCTTCCTGGATAGAAGAGAAATTATAGACCCAATGTCCTTTAGTAGCATGGAGTGCTGATAAAGGAACTAAGTGGTATGACATGGTAGACTGGTTCTCTGGGATTTTGTTCAATGTCTCCATTGCTCATTTAAAGGAAACCTACCATGAGGAATCTACTATCAGAAGTAGATCTAATATTAGATTCCTCCTGCTGCCTCTGGGGCGTGTACTAGCCTGACCAGTCAGGTTATGTTCCAGGATTATTAAATTACAGATTATGGCAGAGGCAGCGGGAGGAATCTACTATCAGATCTTCTTCTTCTCCTTTAAATACATCTTCAACACTAGTACTTAAGGATAAACTTAAGTTAAGGAGATGCCTAGGGGAAGTTATTACACAGTAGAGAAAGTTGAATTTACAAATGCAGTGCTATACCATGACATCATCATTGTGCTGCCTGTGTTGTGCCAGAGCCCAGGTAGATGGAGAGGAGATCAAGGGCACAGGAGACCTACAAGTAAGTTAATTTATTAATTTATCGCTGGCCCCTGTATATTATTACGCTGACTACAAATAACTTGGGAGGTTATGTTATTATGGGGAACAGCATATATTTATTAAGGGGGTCCCATTAAATATTTTATTAGAGGATACTTTGTAAAAATTTAATTAGAGGGGGTATTAATAAATATAATTCATGGAGGGGCATGGTATATAATTATTTAGTGGGGCCTTGTATTTAATTAATTAATTAATTAATTTATTAATTAGTGATGGGGACCCATTTATTGTTTATTGTGGGGAAGGAAATACATAATTTATTAGGAGACATTATTCAATTATTAGTGGGGTATGATATATCATTATTCTAACCCTTTATATAATGAATTGTTTGTGTGGATGCACTTTATTTTATGTTATTAATTAGTGAATTCTACATTATAATCAATTTTGGGGGGAGGTCATTTTATTTAAATTAAATATATTATATTCATATAATAAAGTGCAATATTTATGGTAAACATATATTTTATACATAATAGAACAGTTTTTTTATATAGATGGGGTGTAGAGTAGTTTTTGGTTTATGCAGGGGCACATTGTGTGGACATATGTTTTGGGGGGTATATGGTATTGTACATGATATATCAAGGGAGCAGAGCATGTGCTTTTGTTTTGTGAAAGGTATATATAGTTTCTGAGTGAAGTGTTGTTATCTAGATGACATTCTGTAAGTGATGGTGGTTTTTTAGGAGCACAGTGTGTAGATGTTGGCAGCAAATTCTGCATGGTTAGGTAACTGCTGGGAGATGTTCTCATGCAGTTCTTAAACCAAAGAAGAAGACATGCGACATGTGAGTACCTTTTCTACATGTTTAAAGGGGTGTCAACAAGTTAGCCTCTATCCTGTGGTGAACTTGCTCATCGGTAGAAGTGATTGGATCCCCACAGATCACAAAAAAGGTCATTGTACCCCAGTGGTACCTTAGACAAACAGAGAAGCCACTCATACATGGGCTGGCCGCTCTATTCATATGTATGACGCTGACAGAGGTAGCCGAATGCTACACTCAGCTTTCTCTGTCAGCACCATAATGATAAATAGAGCAGCCTGTGCATGCACGACTGGCTGCTCCATTCATCTGAGGTACAACTGGATACAACGGACCTCCCATCACTTGGACACCCACCGATCAACAAGTTAGCCTCTATACGTAGGATACAGGCTAACTTGTTGTCACTGGACAACCCCTTCAAAGTTCAAAAGTTTGCTATGGGGCCCAACCTCTCGTAGTTACACCCCTGGAGGGGACAACTCCCATTAAACCTCCCATTCATTGGGATCCTGAACTTTGAGCTTGTAAGTTATTCCAATTTTTCCTCATGGTAATTTCCCATGTTCCAGGTAAACATAACTACAGTGAAGAGGTTAAAGCCCAAACTGAAATCTGAAATAATAAAGCCAAATGACTACTCCCGGCGGGCGCATATTTGCAATTTCGCTAAGCATGACTACAACTAGGCACATCAGAAACAATCTACGCTGAAATTATTTTCATGGGCACATTTACCCTTCAAGGAATGTGCATATGTCCATATCCATTTATACATTACAGATGTGGCAGGCGATAAATTGAAGCAATTTGCCTTGAAAGATACAATAACGCCTGTCACATCTGCACAACCAATTTTACAGTGGGGCTTTGAAAATGTTAACCACATAATTATTTCTTTTTACTTCTGATTGTTTTAGCTTCTTAAATGTGCTGTTAAGTGGAACTTTATCTATAACAGCTGGTCGGCTAATTCCCGATAGAAAATTACAGCTCCAGTGTAAATACTGAGGCTTGTTTTGTCAGTAATTGAGTCTCTGTTTTGTGGATTTAATAGGTCTTGGCAGAAGAAAGTCCTACTGTACATTTCTGTTGTAAATATGTTTACATTTAGATTAAGCATCTTCTGTTTGTTGAGTCAAGAGTACGAGAAGCTTCAATTGACAAGTTGGAATTTATTAGATGGGATTTTTTTAACGTCTTAACAGGGCGTAAGTGTTGTATAAAAACAGATTTTCCACTGACTCTCTAGGAAATCTATTCGACGCTATGTAAATCACTAGGATCACTCGAGTGATATTGTTCCCATCACATATCGATGACTCAGATATACGTATGGGACTGTAGGGGGGTATGGGAAAATGCTTCAAATTAAGAAAGTTTTTAATAGGTGTTAAAGGGGTTTGCCCATGACGTTTACACAATAAAAATAAATTTTAACCCCCTACTTTACAATTTTACTCATTTTTATTGTTGCTTTAGCTCCTATCACTCAGTGGTGGTCAGTGTAAGATTCCAAACTGTGGGCAGGGACTCTCTAAGCAGACACTTCATGAATCCTGTACTGCTGTGAGATGCTGTGTGCTGACAATGTGTTTAGATTATCAGGCTACAGGTTTATATACATTTTCATTTACCTTATGAACATTCACTAGTATCTGAAACATAGAAAGAGAGTTATGACAGATCAGAGATGAGATGATGAGATCTATGAGATGCATAAACCACACAATGACATTTTTAGCTATACTGAATCTCTGCTCTGCCACAACACACTGTCAGATCTGTTGTGCCTCTCTAGCCCGGAAAAAGATCTTATCTGTCTGCAACTTGTAGCTCTTCTCACAATGTAATATGTTGTTTGCTGGCAGGAAGTTAGTGTTTGTGTGTCTAAGTATGCTCGTCCTGGAATGCAAGTGTGGGGGATAAAGGGGGCGAAGCTCAGCTCCGCAGCATCAGACAAGATGTCTGCTGACCCTAAAGTGAGATGATCCAGGGTCTGAAATTGTAAACACCAGGACTAATAGAGACAGGTTGGAATTATATCTGTTAATAACAGTGAAATAGAGAATTTTTGTTAATAACAGTGAAATAAAGAACAGTGTTATTTTGTTATTCTGAGTATATTTATAGAAACTTGTCTTCATGCGAATACCCCTTTAATAAAAGTATTAGAAATGTATTCCACAGCAGGACTGTGATCCCAAACATTCAGCCAGTGGCCCACATTTCTTAAAGTGAATCCACTTTCTTTTGTGGGTAGTAGATGAGGGTCTAGAGTCCGCCTAATACTGCATTGCTTTTATAAATGGTATAGTCGCAGTACAAAGACACCAAACTTATTTTTTCAAGACGAAAACATTATTATTAACTTTTTTGGTAAACATTTCCACTGCAGTCAATATTATGTCCTTTCCCCAACTCTACTGAAATAGAGACTACAATGGGCACAATATCCACTTTGAATAGAATATAATATCTGTAATCCTCATAAAGTAGAATACATTTATTATACTCTAATATCCTTGCCTATCCCTAAATTATTATGTCCCTGACCCAGCCTCTTCTTTGCTGGTGCAGTATAATAAACTCAGGCTTTACGCTTCCTACAATAACACAATTAATAAGACACAATTCAAGGCTTTATATGTATCTGATCAACATCAGGACAAGGTACTAATAGAGATACACAAGCACTTACAAAGCTCAATGCTAGTGACATTCTTATTGTTTGTGTGGATACAATACCATACATTGTCGGTGACCATCAATACTCCTACACCAGGTGGAGGATGGATTCCTGTTTACTGTAGATATCAACTAAAGTATGAAGATTAGAGAGGTAAAGCAAAAAATAGGGGGTAATGTATATGATGTGCTGGCACCATGAGAGGACAAAAAAATATAATAGAGATTGAGATGGGGGGTTGTTATTGTTTGGTATTAAAACGGCAACGCGTTTCAAAGCCAGATCGGCGTCTTTGGTTTGCCAAAAAATTTTTAATTTTTCATTATATTTTGTACACATACCAATTGTATGTATATAAGATGGGTTTGAAAACTGTAAACCTTATCATATCACAATTCTTAGTTATATCCAATTAAAATGTATTTACAATTTTTTTAAATTGTTTTAAGGCCAAAACAATAATTTAGAAAACTCATCTCTATTATCTTTTTTTGTCATCTCATGTACATAGCACGTCATTTACCTTAGCCCTTATTTTTCCTTAACCCTTCTGATCTTACCCAGGGAAACTTCTCAGCCAATGGGCCAGACTCGGCAGCTCACCTACAACCTAATTTTACCAATCTTGACTCACTTACTCCAGGTTGGTACTCATACACATCTCCAGGCACCTACAATTTTTTACAGTCCTTTTATCCAATGTATGAAGATTATTTCACTAGACAATTAGAAGTTGTGTTATTAGAAAATGTCATACATTCGTCATCACTGGGAAGATATCAAAAAAGAATAAAAGGCAATTGGAAAAACTATTAAAAACAGACAAAAACATTTACGGTAAGTTAATCCTTGGGTGAAAGAAAGCCTCAATTCATACAAACTTCTCTTTGATAAAAATTAGGGCACTTATGTCTTACCCATAAAATTGACCCCAACCCAATCTATAAGACTGACCACAGCCTAGTAATTATCCATTACACTTATGGTTAAAGGAGTTTTCCAGGTATGTCCAATGGTTAGGTCATTTGTAGCGCAAGTACTCTCGAACATCTTGTAAGTCTATTGCCCCTGCTTACAAAGGCCACAGATCTGTTGACTGATCGATTATTTCCATTTATTGGTGGATGAAATTGATGTGTTGGAGTAATTGGTGTGGGGTCTGAATGTTGTGCCCATAAAGATGTGGAGGTCTTTGTGCTCTTTGTGTTCATTTTTGTAGATGGAAACCTTTCTGTGTCGGAAGAATATATCACCATTTCAGCCTTCATTAATCACAAAGAAGTGATTGGTCAATGACTGTTGTATATGTGTGGCCCATGTTCCATATCTAAATTACTATGGTGCAGGCAAAGTGGATGGTTGCCCCTCCTTCCCATTTGTACACAGCAGCTGGGACACCTACTGCTTGTAGCTAATACACCAACTTACTACTAACCTTTTGCCATGGCTATGGAACTACATCACATCTTCATTTGTGTTTGTAAAAAGATATTGGTGCTCATGTACTAAGGGTCCGCGGACCGCGTTATAGCCGGAATATGTAACAATTTCCGATGTGCGCCGCATTTAGAAGGACTTTTTGTCTCACGCAATCGGATTTTGGTGCATCAGCGCCGGCTTTCGTGTGACACAAATCGGGGGGCGGGCCGTCGGATGATCTGACGTATTCGGACGAGGTGCAGGATTTAACATTCAAAATTGTGTCGCAAGCCATGCACTTACATGCACCGGGAAGAAGAAGGTGAACTCCAGCAAACCTCAGCGGGAAGCGACACATGCAGGAAATTGGACGCACGTTGTTAACGAATCGCGGCAGCTCCGAATCCTCATCAAACAACGCACCATGTGCCCCATTATCTTCAGTACCGAAAAGTGTTTACCAAAGTTGGACATAAAATGCAGTCAGTTCGCATCTGGGTTCCACCTAACAACATCACTCCCCAAAACACCCGTGATTGGTGTTGGTGTTCCTGCTGGGCTCCACCATTTGACGTCATTTTCCCCAATGATGTCGCAGGAAGCAACAATTCTCCCCAAAATGGTGGCACCACCTAAATTAAATGCCTCCAGTGGCTTTGACAGCTGTATTTAATGAGATAACTCCTGTGATCAGTGCAAGCAATCGCCAATGGATTGCTGGAATTTATAAGTGATTCTATAAGGCTCCTTTGTGTAGTGGGCAACTAACTCCTTGCCTAATGTGTATCCCCATCAACAATCTAAGATCATTCTTATCTGTTTTCAGAATTATAGAATAAGGCAATGAATTGAATATTTGAGTTTTTTAAATAATTCCACCCCTAATCAATTGTTACTCCTCAGAAAGAGTAGAATTCAAGGATCTTCTTATTTGGACCAGTCTGGTATCCTAGTAGTGATGTGGGAGCCAATGCTTTTAAAAGAATTATGATACATATAAGTTAATTCCCATTTGGTTACTATGGAAACATTACGTTAAAAATATAGCTTATGTGTCGACGTGTTCTCAGTGTTTTCAGAAAACAATATTTGTTCACTTTCTATTGAATATATCTTAAGAGGTCACATTGTTTACTAGTAGATGGTTTGGATATTCTAAAGAAGGTATTTAAGTATTACTTACAGAAAATAGCCACAATTTTGAATCACAAAGAAAAAAAAATTAAATAAACAGTAAAAACGTATAATATTGTACATTTATTTTATGACCCATATAAAAACAATGTAAACTACTACTACTTCTAATAATAATAATAATATAATAATAATAATAATAATACAAATAATAATTACTACCATTACTATGATATAATAAATTACTAATATTTACTACTATTTTAAATAAAAATGTAACAATTGCTTGTATTGTTTAGAAAATATGCAGTAATTACCGGTACTCCCGATTATTTGCATAAAAATATTCTACAAAAAACATTTCTGTTAAATATATGTTGTACCTTTAAACATATCATAGTCTGAGCATGTATATTTTTTCAGTTTTGGGTGTACTTGGCGCTACCTATGTTAGTGCTAAGAATGGAAATACAGGCGGTCCCCTACTTAAGGACACCCGACTTACAGACAACCCATAGTTACAGACGGACCCCTCTGCCTATTGTGACCAGTGGTGAAGCTCTCTGCATGCTTTATTGTAGTCCCAGACTGCAATGATCAGTTGTAAGGGGTCTGTAATGAAGCTTTATGGATAATCCTTGGTCCCATTACAGCAAAAAAATTTAAACTCCAATTGTCACTGGGACAAAAGAAAAAAATTTGTCTAGAACTTCAATTATAAAATATACAGTTTCGACTTACATACAAATTCAACTTAAGAACAAACCTCCGGACCCTATCTTGTACGTAACCCGGGGACTGCCTGTACTATTCGTTGTATCTCTACTCCATCTATTATATATGTGACTTGATATTCCAAATATGTTAGTCACGTGATAAGTAACTTCTCAAGACGATGGTATTTGGGATATTGTGCAAAGGTTTATATGTGGCCGTATTTTGAATTTCTGCCTAATTCGGGCTAAAGGAAAGGTGGACAAATTTGCAAGTGTCCTTCTATACAGTCTATGATAATAATAATAATAATAATAATAATAATAATAATAATAATAATAATTACTTTATTTATATAGCACACATAGATTACAGCCCTTTCCCCATGGGGCTCACAATCATATCAACCTACCAGTATGTTTTGGAGGGGGGGAGGAGACTGGAGGACCTGGAGGAAACCGATGCAATAACAGAGAGAACATACAAACTCTTTGCAGATATTGACCTGGATGGCAATTGAACCCAGGACCCCAGCTGCAAAATTCAGAATAAGTGTAGTGAGGTTGTCATGTGTGGGCTGGTAGCAGTGTCTGGCCCTGAGCTTAATGAAGACACTGTTACAGCATAGAAATGATTATCCCTTAACATAGGTGGATTAAGACTGCCATGGGCCTTGGACTGTATACATATCATAGCACCTACAAGTCTTCCTAAAGTCTATTATAGCCCCTACAAGTCTTCCTAGGTAGTCACTTTCTATATATGGTATTAGAATTAAACTTCATGAGAAATGGAGGATGTGTCCCTTCTACCTGCTTTAAATATGTGGTTTCAGGACCTTTGGAGGGCCTTCAAAGGTCCTGAAATTGCTCCTGTGTAGATGTGTATTGAGAGCAGGAACAGAATGAGAATTTCATTGTTGAAGGTCTTTCTCAGAATAAAATTTGGCAGGTCATCTGGGTGGCCGTGGGCCCCCCAGAAAGCTTGAGCCCTGGACTACTGCCCAAACCACCTATATTGTAATCTACTACTGACCCTAGATTCTCTCCAATAGCTTTGCTGATTAATGGAACTACTGACTCTCAACTTTCCTAAAGAACATATTGGGGGGTAGATTTTTCTTTCCTCTTTCTAGTTTTCCTGTCAGTCTTGTTTCTTTTTCGTTGTTTTAAATTGTACCTGTGCTTCTTATTACAACATGGGTGGATGGTCTGAAGGATATAACTATTTTTGTAGTTGTAGATTTTATGCATAAAAAAGTTGCAAAGTTGGTTGTTTCTTCCAGTTATTTGCTATTGTGTTAATGTGATTTTAAATAGGAGATAGTCAGTGTGATTAACATGCAGCAAAACCTCTGGATAACAAAGATAAGCAAAGAGAGTCCTACTTGGTCGGCGATACAGGGGGGGGGGGGGGGGGGATTCATCTTATTTTTCATTCTTTTTTTTTAGCATAAAAAGTCTCAGATTTTTTAACAGTTAAGAATTTGCCAACTTTTCTGCTGCTTTTCCACATTTGCACCACAACTCGTGGTGCACAGCTTTTGGATGGATTTGCTTTATTTACCTAATGATTCCAAATGTTGAGACTAAATTAATTTAGTTAGTATTGTCCATCTGCAACTTTTCAAAAAGTCACAAAAAAGTCTACAAAAGCTCGCCTGGTCTTGGGTAGCGAACTTGGCCAACCTTGCGACTTGCACAAAAATGTTCAACTTTTTATTTTAAAAAAATTACATCCTCAACACTAGGGAGCAATGTTTTCCTAAGTGCTCTTTCACGTTGGCAGTGTTTTTCCCATCCATGGTTCACTGTTTTTGATGGATGCCTTACTGAGCCATTGGCTTCAATTGGTGTTTTCACAATGTTTTTTTTTTTCACTGATCCAATGTCTGTGGAAAAAAATTTGAAACCTGTATGTTTTTGTGAATAGTGGAAGGCAATAGAGGTCCACAAAAAATAGACTGATGACAGGTCATTTTTTTCACTGATGAGGCTGGGAAACTAGGTGTAGTGTTTTCTAACAACTGTTAAACCTAGTTTTATTTTGCGGACGCAAAGACAAAATCGAAGCAAAGCACAATGGACACACAATACACTTACCCATGTGAAAACACGCTTACTGGCGCACACCTATTTTAACAAAAATATTTTGATATTTTTATTAATGACCTTGTAGTGGGTTTACACAGACAAGTTTCAATATTTGCAGATGATAATAAGCTGTGGAAAGTAATAAATACTGAGGTCGATAGTTTAGAATTACGGAGGGATTTGTGGAAGCTTGAGGAGTAGGCAGATAAATTGTTGATGAGGTTTAATGTAGATAAACGTAAAGTTATGCACTTGGGCCATGGAAACAAAAAGTCTAATTATGTTCTAAACAGTCGATTACTTGGTAAAACTGGAGCTGAAAAGGACTTGGGGGTATTGGTAGATGGTAAACTTAATTTTAGTGACCAGAGCCAGGCAGCTGCTGTTAATGCTAAAGCATTATCTCATGATAAAGACAGTTTTTCCCTTATACAAATCCCTGGTCAGGCCACACATGGAATATTGTGTACAGTTTTGGGCACCAGTGTATAAAAAGGAGATAGTAGAACTGGAACGGGTGCAGAGGAGAGCAACCAGGATTATTAGGGGAATTGGGGGGATTAGAATACAATGACAGATTAAAAAATATGGGATTATTCAGTTTAGAAAAAAGATGACTGAGGGGAGACCTCAGTACAATGTACAAATACCTGAATGGACAGTACAAGGATCTCTCCAAAGATCTTTTTATACCTCGGCCTGTGACCAGGACAAGGGGGCATCCTCTACGCCTAGAGGAGAGGCGATTCTACCATCACCATAGACAAAGGTTCTTTACTGTAAGAGCAGTGAGACGGTGGAACTCTCTGCCGCAGGAGGTGGTTATGGCGGACTCTATGTACATGTTCAAGAGAAGCCTGGATGACTTTCTGGAGAGAAAAAATATCACGGGTTATGGGGATAAAACATTTATTTAATTAAAGGTTGGACTTGATGGACTTGCGTCTTTTTCCGGCCTTATATACTATGATACTATGATACAAAGATAATCCAATTAAGACAAATTATATTAGACTATGAGGAAAACTAGAAAAAGAAAAGATAAATCTCCCCCAATGAATACCAAATACTGAACAAATTTTCCATTTCTCAAAATGTTTTCATTTTTAAAATCTAAAACACAAGGCAAAAAATAAGGCAGATCTCTCCATCTGTCAATGACATAGTTAATAGACATGTAACACTAGCTTGGACCCCCAATGCATACCACTAAATCCAAAATATCTGTATAGTAATATGATTATTATCATTGTCATGAAACATGAATTACCACAACTCTTGCCCAATAAAACATGTAAATATTTAAAATTCATTAAAAACCATAATATTTTATGTACTAAGCCGACGATAAATCTGTAAACATCCCGGTCCGCCGCTGGCATGTTAATGAAATAAAGTCTATACGGCAAGTCGTAAGTGGACAGTATGGAATGATAGATTGGATTTTGAAATTGTTAATGAAATATTTATTAAAAATGGAGTCATTTGCAATCACACTTTTGCTGGAGCTCTATATTTGGAATTTGCTGATAGTTACTGGAAGCTGCTTGGGGATTGATATTCTCAGCACTATTGTATTGCGATCAATAATTAAATTTAGTGCTGACATGAATCTAGTTTATGCAGCAGTCTGTGACAATCTCATCTCGCAAAATTAATCCTTTCCAATTTATTTAATAGAAGTCCTCAACAATAAAAATAATTCCAGATAAATATCAGCTCTGAATTATCTCCGGGCCGATATGACTTTATTATAAATTAAGTGCACACATTCATTAGTAAATTAGCTGTCAGAGCCCAAAACAGATTTCCTGTTTTATTTTATTTAAAGGTAATTATTGGTGCCAATGGTTAGAATGCACTTAACCTTGCCGGGCAGTTGTCCTTAGTCTGTTCCAGAAATTAAATAATAAAAAAAAAAATAATAGAAAATCAAAAAATATTTACAGCAAAATTTAAAAGAAAATAAGTCAAAGAAAATTGTTGTGGTAATAGGCGCCCAGCGGACACATTGCTGTAAATCAGATTTAGAACAATTCAGATGTTATTGTTATCAAAGCAAAGTCTAATCGCCCTGTCGTCATTATCGGATACGGTGCAATCTACCGGCATTGTATTGTGAATAATACATTAAGCCATGTTTCTCCGTTTTCATGTCTGGTTTCATTTCAGAAGCCTGGCATGACTAGAATAGAAACATCAATTAAGAAAATTAGAGGCAAAAGAATTAATGAGAGAAAAACAAAAGGTATGCACATCTTCATTGATTAATTTAGTCATCAGTATGGCAGCTGCTAAGTATTCTAATTCTGATGAATATAGAAAATCCATTACCTTTATACTTGTTCTATATGTGTTACATTTACATTGATGTACAGCTAACAATAAAAATCACAAAGACTGGGATATCGAGACTTTCCTAGATATAGTATAAAGCCCAAACTAAGGGCTCTTTCACATTGGTGTTGATGTTCAGCCGTAGTTGTGCATCCGTTGTATTTTGTCTTTGTTGTGTCTCTGTTTTTCTAATGTTTAATCTCCCTGATGCATCGGTTTTGTGTCCGCAAAAAAAATAATAATAAAGGTTTAACATTGTTTTGAAAATATCAGCCTCATCGGTGAAAAAAATGGATGTTTCATTAGTTTTTTTTGCAGTCCCATAGACTTCTATTACCTTCTGTGATCCACATCCGTGAAAAAGATAGGACATGTTTCATATTTTTTTCCACAGACAACGGATCAGTGAAAATACAAGCCAGTGTGAAACTACCCATAGAAATCAATGGCTTTGTGATGCATCCGTGGAAAACACTAAACCATGGAAGTGAAAATCAACGCCAATGTAACATAGAATAATATAAAATGAGATTGTGAGAGAAAAAAAAAAGTAACAATCAACCTAAAAATACAAAAGTGTATTAGGTAAAAGTACATTGAAAAGCTATACAAATGTACAAAATTGTATAAGCAAAAAATATGTTGTCCGGGAATGCTTGTAATACAACTTGCTCTCTGTCCATTTGTACTGATTTATATTAGTACTGCCCATTGGGCATGTAATGTATGTCATATTCCTTTGTTGGAAAACAATAAAAAAAATTAAAAAAAAAAAAAAAGTCAACGCCAATGTGAAGGAGGACTAAGGCTGTAGGAAAAGAGGGTGCCGGGGGACACCACTGCCACTTTTTTAATGTGTGAACTGTGACCTTTAGGCTGAATTTACACAAACATATGGTACAGCCACAAGCAGTCCCCATAGACGGCAATGGCCACAGGGAACATTACGTTGTCGCACACGTGTGGCACCGTACTACTCTGTACACAGGGAAAAGATAGGACATGAGAGAGAGAAGAAAACCAAGTGGCATCATCACATATGCAAATCAGGTAGTGACATCATCTTAAAGACAATGGGGGTCATTTACCAAGGGCCCGATTTGCGTTTTCCCAACGTGTTACCCGAATATTTCTGATTTGCTCCGATTTTTTCTGAATTTCCCCGGGATTTTGGTGCACGTGATCGGATTGTGGCGCATCGGCGCCGGCATGCACGCAACGGAAATCGGGGGGCG
Organism: Engystomops pustulosus; assembly: GCA_019512145.1. NCBI lineage: Eukaryota > Metazoa > Chordata > Amphibia > Anura > Leptodactylidae > Engystomops > Engystomops pustulosus. The sequence continues at coordinate 84,520,336 of CM033648.1, forward strand.
TGGCTGAACGAAAACCCGAAGGATTCGGAAAAACCGCCGCATTCAAAAAAAAAAAAGTGTCGCTCGACACGCGCTTACCTTTACCTAGGATAGCTTGGCGAACTTCAGTGCATTCCGATGGTCTTCAGCGCAGCAGCGACACCTGGTGGACGTCGGAGGAACTGCCTTAGTGAATCCCGGCCGGACCCGAATGGATCCCGCTGGATCGTGAATGGACCGGGTAAGTAAATCTGCCCCAACATCTCCAATAAAGTGGATAATGTAAATATATTCTACGTATACACGTTCATAGTTAACATACAGTAACTATAAATAATTGTAGAAACTGACCACCCGGATATAAATATATAAAATATATGTATATGGCATTATGCCATACACATAGTGCAAATATCAATGACAGCACCAACCCATAGGGAAGTGAGAGATCAGGTGACCACTATACACTTATAGCCAGATGATCAAACAAGGGAGACTGTCTTGACCCCTTACGATGGATAATCGTGGAGGGGCATGAAATAGAGGAGAGGCCCGTGGCAGATTAGGCCAGCGCAGATCGTTCTTGCCCCGCACCTGCACACAAGTTGCAGCAAACTTTCAATGGCATGCTGTGGATATTTCTACAGCAGGTACTTCACCAATAACAACATCGGAGACCACTACAGGCAGTTAAAATGTAGAACTACCAGATTCCACAACTTATATGTCCCCAAAACCATCAAACTAATTCGTCATCCACTGGGCACTAGTAAGTAGTGCCCAGACACCCTTCCCCTGCTCTTGAACTAGCCTCAATATGTATTCATATGTATAGAATTTTTTTTTTTGCCTGTACCATTGCTACAGATCAATCTCCACCTGGCGATCAATAAAGTATATTATTAATGCACAGCAATATTTGAACAGGATGCCATAAATTTCCGATAGATGCAGGTCCCAACATTAGGATCATCATCTGTCTTAAGAATAGAGGTCTCCTTACCCCTAGGTCTTCATTAAATTGGGCAGACCAGCGGGTACACAAACATGGCTTTCTCTGTAAGAGAATTAGCTTTGTGGTACACTAAGGGCGGGGCATCAGGTACAGCAATACAGAACATGTAGAACCAAACTACGACAGAACACACTTCTTCAAAATAAGTGTTTACCAGTGAAATCTCTATGCTGATTGGATGAATCTTGCAACTCATTACATGCCCCACAAAATGACTGTATCTGAGAAACTGTAAGCTAAACGTGAATTTTAGAAATTTGTGAGTCGTCCCCCCCCCCCCGCCTACTCAAACAGAGGATGCTATATTTATGAGGTGATAATATGTGAGCATGGTTGCCTGTGGCTAACTCTATTCTAGTCTATGCTTAAATATGAAGACTAGGGACAATGTTTTTTAAAAATGTTCAATTAATTATTTATATTCAATTAATTAAGTCCATTTTTCCTTTACATATTTTGCTAATTAATACATGATCACAATTAACACAATTCACACCTGATTTCATAAGTGCTCATTCTGCCGAGTTTAGCCAAAATTCAATTATGACAAATCAATTTTTCCTTATCTCTATCTGCAACTATTAACAGATGTACTTAGACAGAAGCACAAAACACAAAAAGCACAACATCTTCAATATGGATATCACAAACCTGGCAATTACCAAAAGGGCAAAAAAAATAGAAGAAATATTAAACAATGTAAGTTATAGATGAAAGAGAGAGGGTTAAATGTTTCATCTCATTATGCCCTAGTATTTTCCAAATCATACCCAATTTTTATATGCAGTTGTCTTGATTTCAGATGGGGATGGGGGTCGGATGTGGGGGGGCTTGATATTAATAACCTAGCCTTAGGATTTGGGATCAATATCAGATTGGGGGATACCAAGAACAGTAGATAAGTGTTCGCCACCAAACTGATATAGATGAGCCAAGCTTAAGGAAGCTTAATCAATATCAACTCCCCTCAAATCCTGGATATCTGCTTTATCTTTTAACTTTTTTATGAAATATCAGCATACCCAACCCATGGGAATTTAACCTAGGTATATGTTCATACTTGTAGTGCATATTCCAAATCAATATAAAAATCCAAAGCAAAATCCACTTTTGGATAGAATTATTCCAAGAAGAAGGATGAGGAAACAATAAATGTGAAATGGGGTCAACTGGAGATGACCCACAAGGTCACCTAAAATTACTAAGGATAAACTAAAGGACACAGTCTAATAGAGTGTGGACTCTTCCTCTTTAATGCTCAATGAGTTAATGTCAGTGGTGGAGTGGCTATCAGAAAGGAAGTCTTAAGTCAGTACCGAACAGATAGAAGGCTGAGTTTTGGAATGAAGCAAGAATAAGAAGGAACTAATGCACCCCCAGTGAGAATACACCAATGGAACCGTGTGTTCGGGACAGGATACTGTAGAAAGGATGTTAAGTAAAGCCTGGCACATTGATTGGGTAGAGTTAATCGATAAGGTTGGTAGCCAACATACTAAAGTAACTGATATAACTGTATAATGACCTAACTTGATCATTACATTGGTACGGAGTTGGCTGAGATGCCAAATATTGCTATTTGCATGTAGTGTGTATGCAGTAATTGGGGGCCCACCATTGCTGAGGAAACCACACTGGCAACGAAGCTTAGCAGGGATCATACTCTCCTTCAGAGTCACTCTGACCCTTGTCTACAGTAGATTTCGATAAGAAAAGAAATAAAGCCAGATGATGAACGCGATGCTTCACCATTCTTCAATGTTTCAAGGTTGCACGATGTATGAAAAAACAAGTTCTGTACAGAAAAAGTTTCTATATGGAATTACAAAGTACAGAAAGCGCCTTATTGAACGTTTTAGACATAATGTTGGAAATCAAATTTGGAATAATTTCAGTAATGATCATATTATGTAGCAATCACAAGCATTTTCTGTATGTAGTGTATTTTCACGTGACAGTTCCATGTATATTAAACGAAAATAAATTGTTATTGAGCTGAAGATGATGATGTCTTGAGGATGTTTTTATAACAGTTATTCCATCATAATAGCCCATTCCTCATCATTCAGCACTTTAGCAATAAATGGTGCTAAAAAAGATGTAAATGTACCAATATTACACAAATAGACCTTTATTTTCATTACTTCCGTATAAAAGGCATGAAGTAATTTATGGCCACAGTTTGTTACATGAATTAGCTAGACATGAAAAGGTCGTTTCAGAACAGAAAAAAGGAAATAAAATATAGTCAAGGATCTTTTGACTTCATCTACAAACAGGAAGAGGAGGTTGAAGTAATTATTTGGGAAGAGGAAGCCTAGAAGAGTTGCTTGGTGGCTAGAAACTAGAGCAAGTAAAAATTGAAATTAAACTTATCTATCACATTCCATCATATTACATCTCCGTCTGGATCAAAAGTGTTGATGGTTATGTGATGCCGTGTCACTATTCTTGGATGGGGGCCCAATTACATGTGTCGATAACATTAATGGGGGACATGCCATTGTAACTCACTACCCTCTGCTTGCTTCTCAAGAGAATTTCCAAGCTTCCAACTGGAAAACCTTTAATTTAAGGCCGATTTTTTGCGTTGCATCTAGGCAACATGATCCATGGATCGGACAGATGCCTGTGGCTAACTCTATTCTAGTCTATGCTTAAATATGAAGACTAGGGACAAATGTTTTTTTAAAAATGTTCAATTAATTATTTTAATTCAATTAATTAAGTCCATTTTTCCTTTACATATTTTGCTTAATTAAATACATGAATCAAATTAACACAATTCACACCTAGTTTCATTAAGTGCTAATTCTGCCGAGTTTAGCCAAAATTCAATTATGACAAATCAATTTTTCCTTATCTCTATCTGCCAACTATTAACAGATGTACTTAGACAGAAGCACAAAACACAAAAAGCACAACATTCTTCAATCTGGAATCATCACAAACCTGGCAATTAACCAAAAGGGCAAAAAAATAGAAGAAAATATTAAACAATAGTAAGTTATTAGATTGAAAGAGAGAGGGTAAAATGTATTCCTCTCATTATGCCCTTAGTATTTACCCAAATCATACCCAATATTTATATGCAGTTGTCTTGATTTCAGATGGGGATGGGGGGTCGGATGTGTGGGGGGGGTGCCTTTGATATTAATGAACCTGAATAACCTACCTAGGATTTGGGGATCAATATCAATTGGGGGATACAAGAACAGTAGATAAGTGTTTCGCCACAAACTGATATAGATAGCCAAGCTTAAGGAAGCTTAATCAATATCAACTCTCCTCAAATCCTGGATATCTGCTTTAACTTTTAACTTTTTTATGAAATATCAGCATACCCAACCCATGGGAATTTAACCTTAATATATGTTTATACTTGTAGTGCATATTCCAAATCAATATAAAAATCCAAAGCATAATCCACTTTTTGGATAGAATTTCCAAGAAGAAGGCTGAGGAAACAATAAATGTGAAATGGTGGTCAACTGGAGATGACCCACAAGGTCACCTAAAATTTTACTAAGGGATAAACTAAGAGACACAGTCTAATGGAGTGTGGACTCTTCCCTCTTAAATTGCTCAATGAGTTAATGTTCAGTTGGCTGGAGTTGGCTATCAGAAAAGAAGTCTTAAGTCAGTACCGAACAGATAGAAGGCTGAGTTTTGGAATGGAAGCAAGAATAAGAAGGAACTAATGCACCCCCAGTGAGAATACACCAATGGAACCTGTTGTTCAGGGACAGGATACTGTAGAACGGATGTTTAAGTAAAGCCTGGGCACATTGATATTGGGTAGAGTCTAATCGATATAGGTTGGTAGCCAACATGACTAAGTAACTGAGTAACCTGTATAATGACCTACCTTGATCATTACATTGGTACGGATGTTGGCTGAGATGCCAAATATTGCCTATTTGCATGTAGTGTGATATGCAGTAATTGGGGGCCCACCATTGCTGAGGAACCCACCCTGGCAACGAAGCTTAGCATGAGATTCATACTCTCCTCTAAGAGTCACTCTGACCCTTGTCTACAGTAGATTTCGATAAGACAGAAATAATAGCCAGATGATGAAACTCGATGCTTCACCTTCTTTCAATGTTCAAGGTTGCACGATGTATGAAAACAAAGTTCTGTACAGAATAAAGTTTACTATTATGGAATTACAAAGTACAGAAAGCGCCTTATCTGAACGTTTTAGACATAATGTTGGAAATCACATTTGGAATAATTTCAGTAATGATCATATTTATGTAGCAATCACGAGCATTTTGTCTGTAAGTCGTATTTTCACGTTGACAGTTACAATGTATATTAAACGAAACTCAAATTGTATATTTTAGCTGAAGCTTTCATGATGTCTCTGAGGATTTTTTATAACAGTTATTCCATCATAATAGCCCCATTTCCTCATCATTCAGCATTTAGCAATAAATGGTGCTAAAACTTATGATAAATGTACCAATATTACACAAATAGCCCTTTTATTTCCCATTACTTCCGTATAAAATGGCCATGAAGTAATTTATGGCCACCGTTTAACATTGAATTATGCTTAGACATGGAACAGGTGCTTTTCAGAAAAAAGGAAATAAACTATAGTCAAGTGATCTTTTGACTTCATCTACAAACAGGAAGAGGAGCTTGAAGTAATTATTTGGGAAAGAGGTAAGCCTAGAATAGTGCTTGGTGGCTAGAACTAGAGCAAGTAAAATTTAGAAATTAAACTTATCTTATCACAACTTTCCATACATTATTTACATCTCCGTCTGGATCAAAAGTGTTGATGGTTATGTGACTGCCGTATGTCACTGTTCTGTGACTGGTGGCCCAATTACAGGTGTCGATAACATAATGGAGGGACATGCCATTTGTATCACTACCCTCTGCTCTGTCCTTCAAGAGATTTTCCAAGCTTCCAACTGGAAAACCTTTCTTTAATTTAAGGCTGATTTTTGGCGCTTTGCATCTAGGCAACATGATCCATGGATCGGATAGATTTCATCACAACTGATCATGGATGTGTGAACTCAGTTTTGGAATGGCCAAATCACTAAAGTACTGATCCGACTGCTATATGTAGGATCTATACAGTAGAGCTCCACCCTTAGGAAGCTCACTGTATCAAAACTCACAACGATGCAGTACGTTTGGTTTACCCTTCCATGACTGAATCCATCAAAGAAAATCGAAGAATCCACAAGGGTAAATAGAAAAGCAGTCTTCTTTTTTTATTAGCATCTTTTTTTATTAGCATTAGATCTGAACAGATCATGACTAAGACGCACAGCGTCGAAACGCATTGATCGTTTACACATTGGGGCAGATTTACTTACCCGGTCCATTCGCGATCCAGCGGCGCGTTCTCTGCGGTGGATACTGGTCCGGCCGGGATTCACTAAGGTAGTTCCTCCGACGTCCACCAGGTGGCACTGCTGCGCTGAAGTTCCCCGGAATGCACTCAAGTTCACCGGCCTATTCCTAGTGAAGGTAAGTGCAAGCTCCGCGACACTTTTTTTTTAAAAATGTGGCGGTTTTTCCGAATCCGCCGTGTTTTCGTTTGGCCATGCCTCCCAATTTCCGTCACGTGCATGCCAGCGCCAATGTGCCACAATCCGATCCGTGCGCCAAAATGGCGGGGCAATTCAGGGGAAATCGGCGCAAATCGGAAATATTCGGGTAACACGTTGGGAAAACGTGAATCGGGCCCTTAGTAAATGACCCCCTATATGTCAAAGTGTGTAATAATTTAGTGTCCTAAGTAAGGCTGGGTTCACATCACATTTTATGTATATGCTAAGTGTATACGTCGGGTGCCTTCCTGACGTAATGACATTGACAAATAGTGGCAGATGGAGGTATAGTTGTTGCCTCCTTCTGGCCACTATACATGCTGTATGTCCAAAAATGCAGGATGGAAAGATGAAGCAAGCTACGTCTTTTCATCCTGCAGCCTCCGTATGCAGCAATGGATGGCTATGGAAGCGGATGTGGTGTACTGCATCTCTCCTCACAGCCCAGCGGAGCGCACACATCTCTCTGTAGTAGGGAGGACCCGGTGATGTCACTGTCCATATCAGGACAGTGCCATCACTGGGGAATTCCCCATTAATTGGCAACAACCAATCTATGGTTGTCAATGTAAACTTCCCCTGAATGTGGGGGGGAGGTAGGGTCCTTGAGTGACGTATCCCACTATAAAGGCATACAGTGGGATACATTTGTGCCATATGCTGAAAAGACACATTGTGATCCTATTGATGTGTCCTTACAACATATGGCTATTAATGAGGTGTGAACCCAGACTAATTCTACAGTTAACATGTAGAGCCTTGTGGTAATAAACAGTTGGGCTAAAAACCCCTCAGATGCTGTGGTCAATAAAAAAACATGGCATTAAAGATATTCTGCTGAAATTAAGATGCACCTCTTCAGTTGTAATCATGCTGGGGAAGGGGGGAGTTAGGTTGAGCACCTACTCCAGTCTTCTCCTCTTGAATGTACCTAAACACTAGCTGTGGCTCTATATGACAAACATAGCTGAACATGTCAAGCCAAAATAAGAGGTAAGGGTAGCCAAAATTACGTATATTTCTGAAAAAAAATTAAGAGACCATAGACAGAATTCTATATTACAATAGCTTCCATATTAGTCACTTAACATACAGTTAAGAGAAGATTTTAAAGAACGCCTGTGCTATTAATATCTACAATACGGCATTGTATCCACTAAATCTGTTCACACAGGGATCAGGAATGACTACAATAAGAATTCTATTAATCACATGTTGAGCTAAGACACCTTGATGGACAGTATTGTTTAGATCAAAGACTGGAAAGACATGACAGCCCTTATTCATTATTCAATCCTCAAAGGAGAAACGTACGGAGAATGAAAGTCTATAGTGGTTCTTCATAGCTAAAAACGTTTATCTACTCAAAATGCTCCGGGGGCCTTCTATTAAATATCTTAAATACTCATCTCATAAATTCATCATGATACAACATAGTAAACAAAAAATTCAGAATACGCGATTAGGGATCTGAATTTATTAACAAGCAATCTGCTGAATAAAATATGTATATTTTTATATATTTTCTTTATATTAATGAAAAGCCTCAAAAAACTGATTGGTAAATTGGTTATTAATTGCATCATAACATTGTTTTCTGTTATTCAGTGAATGTGATTGTAAAGTCATTGTCAGAATGACAATGTAGGCCAGCTTTTGAAAAAAAAAAAAAAATTAAAAATCATATATTTGACATCTTTGAAACACAATCTCACTTTTGTATGATTTTGTAGCATTAATATTTTAGCAATAATAATGTTTTAATATATCATTAATATTTATTGTTAATGGGCACATTTCCCCCCCTAATTTCTGCATCTACGAAGATAATGCAGAGTTTTTTTTAAACCTTAAAATCAAGATAAAGTTATTAATTAAAAAATCATATTTCTTCACTATTGGTATTGAAAATTGTAATATTTTAATAAATATTTCACAAATATTTCAGTGAAAATACAAGATTTGTAGCATAGAAATATGTAAAAATTCATGGCCAATTGGGGGAATTCATTAAGACTTAAAATTCCCCCTGCTGGTGCTCCGGCACTCGTATCCACTAAGAGTTAGCGGCCTCTTAGTGGATACAAGCGTAAACTCTGGCAGTTTCAACCTGTAGATCACATCTGAACTGGCAGAGTTTTTGCTATAGTCTCTGCTGGTTTTCCATACATGTGGCGGGCTAAGCATTCACGACCTGACCTGCCCTCCAACCCCCCACTCCTGACCCGCTCTCCACCCTCACATACCCATACTGGCATGTGGGTCGGAAAAGCAAGAAAACTGGCGAGAGGGGGATACTCATCTGCTTTCTCTGCCATAAAACTGAATCTCCCCCACTGTGTTTGTGACATGTTTTGTGTTTCTGTAATCATATAATAATTTTTATCTATAGCAAAGTACTGTCTACATATAGTATTTCTGTTTTTGCAGTAATTTTGTTGGTCACTGCCCATTTTTTGCACAAAAATCGGCAATCTCCGTCAGCTCCATAAAGATGAATGCGCAGGTGTCTGCGCCACTTATCTCGGAGAGCAACAAGTTACTTGGCTGGGGTACATCGGACCATTCTTGTGGACTGTGGGGTCTTATCACTGATACCCCCACTGATCAACAAGTTAACCTTGTTTTGTGGTAAAACCTCTATATGCTTCAGAAAATTTGCTAAAACAGATGATGATGGTCGATCAATGAATCATGAACTTCAAGTGGCTGTTTTTTAAAGCATTGACCACATTGGGGCACATTTACTTAACCGTCCAGAAGAGTTAACCTAAAGTGCATTGTACGACCGGAATGCACATCTACCGCTATTCACTAAGATCGTGCGCCCGATATCCTGCATGTGTCGCTTCCCCGCTCAGGTCCGCTGGAGTTCACACCATATACTTCCTGGTGCGTGTAAGTGTTGATCTTGCGACACAATTTGAATGTTATATCCCGCGCTCAGTCCTACGGCACGCCCCCCCCATGAAAGCCAGTGCAGCTGGGCCAAAATCCAATCGCATGCGACACAATCCTCAGTTAAATACCTGCCACAGCCGCGCAAAACCCGAAAACGTCAGAAAATCAACGAAAGTGTGGCCGCAGAACCCTTAGTAAATAATCCCATTGTCGTGAATGGGACTCAATCCATCATAATGAAGCAAATAGACCCTTCTTATCTGCTAAATAGCAGCACCAACACTGTTATCATGATAACAGTACGACAGTGCTGTTCCACAAGGAAGTAGGGAGTCCTAACACAACACATCACTATGTAGCACAGACGTCCATCCCAAGAACGATTGTCTAACAAACCCACAAAAAATTCCCCTTGTACATAATAGCTTCGGCATTTCTTGTCACTATCAGTAAAATAGGTCACAATATTTATGAAGAAGCCAGATAAACTTTAAAAACAAAAATGCCAAATGCATAGCGTTTTTATATACATTTTATCAATGTAAAATATAGTGTGAACAAAGCCATAAAGGTGCCCTAGTAGGGTGACTAAGTAAACCAAAAGCAGAGTGTGCAAATTAATTCTGTCCCATGAACCAAGTTGGGTCCCAATGCCCCCCCCCCCCCTTCCCCTCTAGAACATACAGTAGTAGGTCATCTGTATTATAAATGACTGAAATTGGTTAGGAGCCTCTAGAACAAAGTTTGCTTCAAGTTAAGCTTCAATGTACTTGAATGGGTTAACTATAGATACAACTTTTTAATTTATGCTGAAGACCATCAGTTTTATGACAATTTTTTCTCGTGGTGATTTATCAAGCTGTAAAATCTAAGTGTGCATTGAAAAATTGGCAATAAAGTGTCAAAAATAATTCTTAAGTATCCTAAAAAGATCTTTGACTTATGCAAATGAGCCGACCGCTTTCATTCATCATCTTAATAAAGGTGAAAAGATGAAACACAGCAACTGCCTATCTACTAATCATTCCAATAGCAACAATTGCCATATTAATGTAAATTAATGTCCTAAAGTGCATGGATTCCGTATTGATTATACAAACCTTGAAGTTGACATTGCCTGCTTGACGTCAATCATATTTTAACTTTTTAGCTAAACTGAATTTTATAAAATGAGACAGAATATTGATTTGCAGATGATGTTTGTCGAAATGCATCTAGTGATGTCACCTGCCATTCGCATTTATTACATTTTATTGTATCTTATTATATTATATATTTCTATACTTGGTTTTATCAATTGTGTATAAATAGTAGTCCAGGAACATTTCTAAACTCATTTTTAATGAGAACCTTTCACCAACTCCGTTGACTAAACTTGTTGCATTTTTCCATAGGTGCTGCTCCATCCTTTATGGCATTGTTGGAGTTTTCTTTGGGCTGGAGTAGACAGACTAGCTCCGCCTATATGACAGTATAGATCATAATATGTCATTGATGACTTGGGAATGGGGGTGGTAAGTGAAATAATTACAGCTGTACTAGAGTCAGTGGAAAAATGCTAAAGGGGTTATGCGGGTTTTAAAAATTACCTAGGGCAGGGCTGGGGTGGGCTAGTTAAACATAATAAACATGTACTTACCTCCTCCGGCGCCGCTGATGTCCCGCGCCGCTGTCCCTTCGATCCGTGCCTCTGTTTGTTTACAGGTGCACGGAAGCCGCGCACAGGGAGCTTCCGGTCCGCGATGTAGACGGCTCCTCCCATCCGTCCCTATCTCTCAGCGTTGTAAGCGCTGGGAGATGATGCGCATGGGAGCATCCGGCCGGCCGGAAGCTCTCTGTGCGCACTTGTAATGAAACCGGCGCACAGAGAAGACCGGCCGTGGCGCGGGACATCGGCAGCACCGGAGGAGGTAAGTACATGTTTATTGTGTTTAAATAGCCCTCCCCAGCCCGGCCATAGGAAATTTTTTAAACCCGGATAACCCCTTTAATTAAAGATTGTAAAGAATTGGGAATCGGTAGAGGTGGGAAATAGTGGTCGTTAAAGGGGTTGTCTTATCAAAGTCAATTTTTTAACATGATGTTTGGTTTAGCTTCTCAGGGGATGTTTGTGAAGCTTCTCATTTTCATTGCAGTGACCATCACAGTGAGCATACACTGGACAATTCAAGTTGCCATGTATGTATTCATTTAGTATATGTCAAACCTAGATGGGTCAGGACCACCAGAAAAATGGCTGCTGCTTGTTCTCAGCTCTTAAAATGGGAGTTTCTTGGAGGAGTAACCACACAACTGTTCCATTCCAATGTTATGCCTTAAGCATCTTACTATGTGGTTCTATAAGGAAATTTCTATACCAGCCGTTCCCTCGGCAAATGGCAAATTTTTTAGACCTCGTGCACATGACCATAGTCATGTGCTGTGATATAGACAAACTCACAGTATAGCAATTTCCTATGGACATTGGCAGGGTGAACGGAAGCAGTCAGATGGGCCACGGCCAACAACACGGCCCTTTGCTAGTGGCCCAGAACTTGCACACCTAATTGTCTTGTCAAAAACTACAATATGGTGTTCACTGTAGATTCCCTCAAGGAGGGTAGGCCTTGCTGCAAATGACCTACAGCACCAGGTGTATAATTGTAAAAACAGGGCTCGAAGGTTAGATGAGCACAATCGCAAATTCTTAAACAAGAGACCATTTCCAAGGCTTAAACAACCAATAAGGCTTTTGCACGGTTACCTTAAAGAAACCGATCCTGACAGTTTCCTTCCCTTTTCACTATCCTGATCCTTGTTTAATCTTCATGTTTGAGATATCTTGGTAGTGCTTCTTCATTAGCCTATCAGTAGTAATGGGAGCAGACCCATCAGTATTCAAGTCCAATGGGCTTGGCTGAATCCGAACATTTGCAATTGTTGCTTGCGCCGATTACGAGTGTTAACCCTTTAAATGGGTCCGCTCACCCACTGGTAACTACCACGATTGGTGCTGGCATGTGCGCTGCCATATCGGCCGGGTTTGTCAATTCCTGTAATGTCTCAGGGATCATCAAGACTGCTGCTAAAATGGTAGTGCATGCTTGCCTGCATCATACAAAGGATAACACCAATGGCACTGATCTCAGATGTTACCATGGGGGGTACAAACCTGAACATTGCGGTTTGTGTCACTTCTTACGAGTACAAGAAATACTCTTAAGGATCCCTCACTGTTTTCTGCATCCAAACTTTTAGCATTGATGTTCCAACACAAACATGGGATTAATGCATCCCCTAACAGGACACAGTGATGACCTTCATGGTGTCAATGACCTCAGTGGCAACCATTACCACCAGTGATTGGCTGCAGCGGTCACATGTTCATGTTCGGACATAATCATTGAAGGTCAGAGTACAGAGATTGGCAGGGAAAATGAAAGAGTTAAAAGAAATCTAACATTTGTTATTATGCATTGTGAGCCAAACATATCTTGAGAAAGCTGTAGGGAGACTGATGCAGGCACATATCTTGTTTAATACCTGAACTGAGTGGTTTTGCTCAAAAAACAATTATTAAATTCAGGAGCTTGGGAAAGCTGGGTGCAGGCTGGCTGTCATATAACATTACTTCCACATACACAGGAACTGTCACACAGGAACTGTCTAGACAGGATTTATTAACCTGAGCTGGATGACTCATACACAGCAGCTGGGGGTTGGTGCAGCAATTGATTACTCTTGCCTGTCAGGGACAACACAGTGATAACGCATTTTTGGCTTATGCTGGGCAGGACAAGGCTGAAGCAGTGCATATTTAGGGTAAGAGAAGGGTGACGGGGCAGCCAAAGGAGCAAAATTGCATCATTATAATAATGTTATAATTGTTTTTTCAGCAAAACCACCAAGCTCAGGGATTAAACAAGATATGTTTCTGCATCAGTGTCGCTACAGCATTCTCAAGGTATGTTTGGCTCATAATGCATAAAAACAAATGGTAGATTTCTTTAAGGCAAAGATAAGTTGAAAATAACAGATTTTATTCTATTCTAACCAGCTTTGAAAAATTACTTGGTTGGACAACCCCTAAATGGACCTCTTGGAAGGCTAAAAATCATATAAAATTAATAAATAATTTTTTTTTTTGCAAAGTCTGAGAAAGTTAAGTATCTCAGTAGCTTAGCCCCTTGTGCAATCCTATAATTACATGTATCTATGTCATATAACAACGCTGGTGGATTGTGACTCGTACAACTTCTAATTTCAGACACCGTTTGAAGTCTTTATTTCTCCAATCGCTTTCATACAGCCTTTTAATGATATAGTCAGTGGACATTTTACAAAGTCATCGCTGTCTATCAATTTTTTTTCTAAAGGCAAAAAAAAAAAAAAGATTAAAAAGAATTGAATTTTTTTTTTACCTCTGGAAACTTTAAAAAAAAATTATTTTTTTGCTTGTTATTCAAAGAAATGAATCTATTTAGAAGATTTTAATGCATTTAGGAAGAGAAAAACAACATCGTTCCCGTTTGTTTCTTCCGAGGCACTTTTATAAATTACGGCAAAGAGCTAATACATTTCTAAGAACGTATAAAACAAAATGCTGGTTTTTGAAGTATTATAATAAAACAACTCAGTTCTTTTCATGTCCGGTGTATTTTTTAATGAAGATCTTCTGGCGGCTCTTGAATGTATAACTAGTTTGTATCAGTGAATAAAGCTGTCTATTCCGATGATTGACATGAGCCCACTTTACAGTGGGATTCTGAAAATTAGTCCACAGAGGTCCGTTTTTTTTTTTCCAGGTATTTTTCAGACTGAGAGCTGCCCTCCAACTAAGGAAGAGGCTTCTTCACCCCTCTCATTGGTATTCTAATCTGGCAGGGTTGTCCTGCTTTTTAAAGTAACTCGGAGATTCTTGATAGTATCCCCCCTGACACATTACTTAGCCAAAGGATTCAAATGAGATTCAAGAAACATGGAATATAGCACAAAGGGATCGGAAAGTGCACAATTAATAATCATACGGTTAATTCATTTTTAATGCATAGATTTTCTTCGCCGTTCCATTTCTCATGTAAATGAAAGAAGAAAAAAAAATCACAGAAATATTTTTTTTTGGGGGGGAAGAAAATTACAATAGAAAATAAATGTACTTGCAAATAGACATAGGGGTAGAATGAATGTATAGACGTAAAATAATAGGGGACACTTTAATGTATTGTATTATAGGACTCTATATATCCAGTGCAGAAAATGTAATGCTTACAAATGATACACTTTATTTCTATAATATTTACAAAAGGATACATGTAAATATATCTAGAAATACACATAAACCTTCCCCATAGGATAATACACCTACAGAATGCCCATATACTACAGACACTATATATATATATACATTTCATAGCATTAAAATTTTAAGCAAAAGCAAAGACAAGACCATTACTTTTGCTGAATCAAAGAATAGTAACTATTCGGAAATTCTGTATATTATGTACAATTTTATTTATATAATATATAGTAAAGTATGTATGTATGTACTAGTTGTAGATCTCAGCTTTGCCCAGGATATTAAATAACTGCTCTTAGCTATAAACAAAAAAATATTTTATATGTATCTATCTCTCTCTCTCACTGTCTCTGTGCTTCTGATCGTCTCTGTCTGTCTCTGGCTGTCTCTGTAACCATTTCTGTCTCTGACTGTCTATGACTGTTTCTGTCTATCTGTCTCTGGCTGTTTCTGTCTCTGATTGTCTCTGACTGTTTCAGTCTCCGACAGTCTCTGACCATCTCTGTCAGTGACGGTCTTTGTCTCTGACTGTCTCTGTATCTCCTATCTCTGTCTGTCTCTGACCGTTTCTGTCTCTGAGTGTCTGTTTCCGACTAACTCTATCTCAGATTTCTATCCAAAGGGACTAAACATAGAAGCTTCCTATGGAAGGACAGCAAGCAGAGATCCAGAAAACCGTACAGAAATTATTTTGGAAAATTGTATAACTTTTCCTTCCACGGACAATAGCAATTGACAAACCCTTTAAATATTATAAGGCATATTTATTAGGTTTTTTCATACTATTGACTTCTCCATTACTTTGTGGATCCTAAAAATTTCTCATTGCTCGATTAAAACATCACTGGACACCAAGCTGTCAGCATTCGCCCAGACAAGTCATGTATTGATGGCCAAGCCAAAGGATTTTAGACCTTTGCTGGTGGTATATAATGTTATATTGTATATCGAAGATATATACTTGTCTCTTCATCTTTCGTATAAAACAAGCAAATACATTGTACTTTTCAGTCACAGTTTTTCACATCCTTTTTCCTTTGTCGGGTAATTACTGTTTTGTCTTAGCGCCGCAGTATTCGCCCTCGTGTCTACCGTTGATTTCCCTTAATGCATTTAAATGGAGCAATCTTCAGTCATTTAAATATCTTCATTATTCATGGTAAATACAATAGATAATCAACTATCTTTGTGATGAAGGATTGTCGATGAGACCCGTACACGTTCTGCTTATGTCTAGCGTTGGAATTTAAAATTTTTATAAATAAAATTTTAAAAATTATTTCATTTTTTTAATTTTTTTAAATAGGGAACCAATGAGCTTGACCACAACAAAAGGGATGAGATATGTTTAACATCCAGTTATTATGCCCTGAACAATAGAAAACTGTCACACAATACATGCAAAAAGGTCACCATTTGTGTTACCCTGCTTGGAACTTTAATATAATTGGACAGTGTAGCAAACAAGGCGGGATTGGGGCAAAGATGACCCTGGCTGGTGGAAATTTAAATTCTGGCACCAAAGTCTCTTAATAATTCTGGTCCATCCCATAAAATTGGACAGTTTGATTAACAACAGTCCATGAAGCGCAAGTCTTAATAAATCAGACCTATCTTTTAACACAAAAGAAAATTAATAAACAAAAGTAGTTAAGAAAAACCTAATTTAAAGATGTATTCCAGTCAGATAGATAGGAGTTGATTCAAGTCTACTTTAAAAGGGACCCCATATCTCCATGTGTAAGCATTCTGCTCCATTCAACGTCTGAGGTCCTGAAGAAGATAACCAAGCAGTATGCCTGTTTGACTCCATCTGTTTCAAAATACTAAATTTGGAGCCATCACAGATACTTGACAACCAGGCCATTCAGCTCTTTCTGGAAGTAGTCTTGTGTCTGGGGTGTAGGCAAGACATATGAACGATATGAGACCAATATTAACCTGTCCCTGACAAGCAATGTACTATTACAGCGCAGCGTTGGGTCAGGTGTATGGAGACGGCTCACGGACAGAGCCATTTCCATACAGAGTGGATGTTTGCTGCATTTTAGAAGATTTGTTACAAGGTGCCAGATCATGTACAGTATTGCAGTATATGGAAGGATATATCAGAGAACCTAGGGTTAAAGTACAACCCTTTTCCTAAAACTGACATAAAAATAAACAGTAAAAATAATAAATATGTCAGGTATCATCCCAAAAGTCCTAATCTATCAATATATAAAAATGGTGAACCCCGTAACAGGAAATAGTGCCCAAATGCCCGAAACACAATACAGTAAAACCTATATGTATTAGGTATCCCCGTAATCGGACCAACGCAAGGCACAAAAGAAAAGTGTCATACGGAACAAAAAGTGAAAAGAACAAATACAGATGAAAATGGCGTCCATTTCACCACATTTGTATTATTTTTTTTTTTTGCATGTGTTGCTTCCCCGTTCAGGTCCACCGAAGTTCACCTTCTTCTTATGACATAAATTTGAAAGTTAAATCCTGCGCTCAGTCCGAATCAGTCCCCCGATTTCCGCCGCATGGAAGCCAGCGCAGCTGCGCCACAATCCGATCGATCGCAGCGCAAACCCCTGTTAAATACCTGTCCGACGAAAGTGCGATCTGCGCCCCACCTAAAAATCAAGCTCTGGATTATTGAAGCTGGGGAGCCAAAAAAAAACGGATACGAAAAAGCGTAAAAGTCGTTGCCTGCTTGTAAATTGTTTATTTTTAACTGTATCACATCAACTTTTTTCAAATAAGAAACAGTTTTCTATAGTCGTGCTACCATTGTGAAATAAAGCAAGAAAACATGTGGTAATTACGATAACGAGAAATAATTCTGTGTAATTGCATTTGCCAGGATATCATTAGCCAGAAGAGAGGATTGTATTAATATCACTCTCCGGCCGACCAGCACATTTTTGTTTAATTACGGAGCGGTTTGGTCTGGAATCCCTGAGTGTTCATATCCCACCTGAACTTTCTGTACCTTTGGTTAAATACAGACAGAAGCCGAACATCCCTCAGCGACTAGAACTCCAAACCGCACGCGACATCCTCTGTTCTCTTCCCTATTAAAATTTTACAGGTCAAAAATCCAAAACCTATTTGAGAAAAATGTTTCTTATTCATCACAAATGACAAGACAGAACAGGTTAATCCCTGTAATAATGGTGTGGTAATTAGAACCTTTGTAGTTGATAAAGTGTGACTGTTAATCAATGCTTGGCTAATTAATCAATAATTTAATCATTAGACCTTTAAATGAGCGTTTCCTCTAATTCCCTGATCATACGGCTTGAAGATGATGCTGGTAATGGAGAAATATAGGAGGAATATCTGTAATCAATGGAAAAGTTGTAAAACCTATTACTTGTTATGGGCTCCTTTGTGAGAGTAATCTCTCTTTCACATTGGCGTTGTTTTTCACTTCCGTTTTTCACGTCTGTGGTTCAGTGAAAAAAAGCCAATGTATTTTTCTGGTTGTTTTTACATTGGCTTATATTTTCACTCATCCTTTGTTCATGGAAACAATTATGAAACATGTCCTTTTTTTTTCACGGAAGGCAATAGAAGTCTATGAGGCACATTTACTTACCTGTCCGACGGAGTTCATCCAAAGTGCATTGTCCGAAGATAATGCACATCTGCCACGATTCACTAAGATCGTGTCCCGATATCCTGCATGTGTCACTTCCCCGCTTAGGTCCGACAGAGTTCACCTTCTTCTTCCTGGTGCATGTAAGTACTTGATCTTGTGACTCAAATTGAAAGTTAAATCCCGCGCTCAGTCCGAATCAGTCGGATGGTCCGATGGGCCGCCCCCCCATTTCTGTCACATGAAAGCCGAAATCTGATCGGGTGTCACACAATCCCAGCGCAAACCCCTCTTAAATACCTGTCAAAGCTGCGCAATTCCCGAAAACCATCCTACGAAAGTGCGATCTGCGACCCATAGTAAATAAGCCCCTATGGGTCCCCAAAAAATAAATCATTTTTTTTCACCGATGAGTCTGAAGAACCAGGTGTGAAATTTTCAAAGCAACATTAAACCTTCTGGGTTTTTTGCGACCATGGAGACAAAACAGATGCAAAACGGAAGAAAAAAGAGGACACAATGGAGACAAAACACAATGGATGCGCAACTGAAGTTGAACACCAAAGCCAAAGAGCACTAAATGTAGACATCGGGAGATTTAAATGTCCCCTGTACTCCCTTTTCATTTCATAAACTAAATGAAAAATTGAATATCTAATATCCCAGCAAGTAATGAGTGAGGGGGCTATCTTTTAGGCTATGTCTGAACATAGCCGCAATTTTGAAGATGCCATATTGGATCAGGGTCAAGTTTTTTCCACAGGGAAGGTGGTCATGAGGCAGATCAAAGAAGACCGGAATTGTCGTAATCAGATTTACATAATCTCCTTTGGTTCAAAAAGAACCCGAAATCTGTACATGGTCATGTGATGTTACACAGGTGCACAAGCCCTTATAATCACACAGGTCGGAGTACACTCTGTACGGCTCTTGCACCTGCGTGTCCATCACATGATCAGGGACAGATTTCTATCCACTGGAAGTAAGCAGCTTCCTGTAGAATGACAGCAAGCAGAGTTCTAGAAAATGATAGGGATAGTATATTGGAACAGAACATTGAAAGTTTGGGTCCACTACTCACTATAAAATTTTTGACTTTTTTTTCCCCCAACTAACTGGAAACACCTTTATTCTATAAAGTTACAGCACATAAATAATGCATCAAAATATAGAAAACAGATTAGTTATACAGTGGAAATACATTGTAATAAACCAAAAACTAGGCAGCATCAACATTGAAAAAGTGAAGATGTGAAGGTTTCAAAAGTTGAGTACAGTGTTTAATTTTTTTTTTAAGGCTTTGTATACTCGGGCGGGCTGGATATATACTGGGGGGGGGGCTGGCTATATACTCAGGCTATAAACTGGGGAAGGGGCTTTCAGACTATAAACGGGGGGGGGCAGGGGCAGGCAAGCTATATACTGGGGGCAGGAGCAGGCAGGCTATATACAGAGGGAGGCTGGCTATATGCTGCAGGGGCTGCAAGGCAATATACTGGAAGACAGGGGCTGACTATATACCAGGGGAAGGGCCCTGCAGGCCATATACTAGGGGGCAGGGACTGGCAGGCTATATACTGGGGGATATGTGCTGGCAGGCTATATACTAGGGGGAAGGCGCTTGCTGACTATATACTGGGGGCAGGTGCTGGCTGTATACTGAGGGGCATGGTCTGGCTGCTTATATACTTGGGGGCAGGAGGCTGGCCAGCTATATACTGGCCGGAGACTGTGACCAATGTATTTCCCACCCTAGGCTTATACACGAGTCAGTAGGTTTTTCTTGTTTTTTCTTGTTAAAATTAGGTACCTCGGCTTATACTCGGGTCGGCTTATACTTGAGTATATATGGTAGATGTGACAAATGGAGAGATTGATTGACAATATTAGTTTTCTATAAGTACATAAAATTTTATTTTCTTCTTAAAGTTCTTGAAGAATTTCGAGCTGACGTTCTATTTTCATGTAAAGTGCTCTCCTCTCTGTATTTGTATGTGTAAAGTGTTCTCAGATTGCTCCGTCTATGACTCCAGATGCTGGAGAGAATCTAAATCATCTTACACAAGGATTCATGAAGACAGACACAACTTACTTGTTAATTTGCTTTGCAAAAAAATTCTGTAGCCTCATTAAACAATTTTACAATAAATTAACTAATATTTGATGATGAAGATATTATTGGTGATAGAGATGTGACTGTAAAGATCATCTAATTAGAGTGTACGGAGGTGTCCGGGTGCACTCTATTTGTTTATTCATATATTAATCCAAGGCTGAGGAGAATTGAAAAAACTTTTTAGAAATGTTTAAACCTTACATTTTATTTTTTAGCTAATTAGTTTGTAAAGAAAAATGTAAACCGTTTAACCTTTTTTAATAATTTTTTCAAGTTTCCTAGGAAGCATTAAAGGAAACCTACCACCACGGATGTACCTATTAAGGTAGATTCGGTGGTAGGTGCATCTAACGTATGTAAGGGTAGTCCTTTTTAGGACTAATCCTTTACTCCCCTCTATCTTTTCTAATCTTTAATCAGGGTAATATGCAAATTTTCTAAAGAGGTTACTGGGCGTGGAGTAGATGGAGCTGAGGCTACACCGCGCGGCTACTCCACACCCCAGTAGCCTGTTTGATCCTTCTACCAAGAAATCTTCAGTGCACAGCTCCTTGTAGCCAGAGTTCTGCGCATGCGCAGTAGCTCTGGCTTTTGAGCCAAGATCGCGCAGCCGCTGGCCTGTGTTTTATGCATGCGTAGAGCTCCGGCTTCGCGGACGAGTTGAAGATGTCTGGGTAGGAGGATCAAAGAGTCAAAGATATAAAATTAGTGCTCTACTCCTTATACTGTTTGTCAAATGGCGAGAGCCTCTCACCACCTCTTCATGGACTGGAAATAAAAGATATCCCCGACTCCTTGCATCGCCAATCGTCCTCTTTTAGTGGGTTGAAACACAATCCTCGTCTCGTTACCGTGTCCGCGGTGTGTTCCCGATCCTACATCAGGAGGTATGCGAAAGGATAGTGCAGATTGCCAGGTTCAAAAGGGCTTTAGTAACACCCCCAGAGCTCATATGGCTCATTAGCATAATAAGAATTCATTTATTTATATGGTGCACACAGATTACGCAGCGCTGCACAGAGCTTGACAAATCAGTCCCTGTCCCCAATGGGGCTCACAATTTAATCAACCTACCAGTATGTTTTGGAGCATAATTTTAAAAGTGGATTTCAGAAGTAAGGAGGCCATGGATATCCAATATATGAAGAATAACTCAATCACAGTGATTTATCTATGAGTAAGTGTCCCTGGTTTATCATACTTGATTTTAATGGTAGATTTCCTATACAGAAGCTTTCTTAGGTTGAAATATTGATAACCTTTCCTATGGTAGACACTTAGTATCAGAATTTAGGGGATCCTACTCCTAGCAGTGCTAGGGAGAGATCAGTGCTCCTGCACAGTGTACTAACCTAGGAAGCTTCGGCATGGAGTGGCTCTGTTAATCCCCCCCATAATTTTAAACATTGATTTTAGAAGGAAGGAGGCCATCGATATACAATCTAGCATGAAGAGTAACACAGTTAATGTGCTGGAGCTCGTAGGTGTCCCTGGTTTATCATGCTTGATTTTGATGTTAGATTTCCTTTAAAGGAGCTATTTTTGGGTATAATTATTGCTAACTGATTGATACTAAGTATCAGAATGTTGGGGTTATAGCTTCTAGCAACCCCACAGATCAGTTCATAATCCATGAACAGAACAAGTAGAAGACAGTGGGGCTCATTTACTAAGGGTCCGCGGACCGCATTTTCGTCGGGTTTCCCAAGAATTTTGATGTTGTGCCGCATTTAACAGGGGTTTGTGGCGCACGCGACATCGGACATTCTGACGGATTCGGGCAACGCACGGGATTTAACATTGCAAATTGTGTCGCAAGACATGTACTCCGGCGGACCTCAGCGGGGAAGCGACACATGCAGTATCTCGGGCACATGATGTTGGTGAATCGCGCCGGACTTCATCTTCGTTTGACCGTCCGGATCAGGGATCGCGGTAAGTAAATGTGCCCCAGTTTTGTTTTCTGTGTAGTGGCCAAACTAGGGTGATACAGATTGTCCACCAATCGAATACCTGCTAATCCATGGGGATTTTTAGTGCTGGACACTAGTGATGAGCGAGTATACTCGTCCGAGCTTGATGCTCGGTCGAGTATTAGCATACTCGGACCGGCTCGTTACTCGGATGAGTATTTGCCCTGCTCGATAACAAGCATTTAATTAAAAATAAAAGATGTGAAGAACAGTAAAAAAATACAATTAAAACATTTAATTTTATCATTTAATTGAAGAACACAGTGAAAGAACACAGTGCAGATAGAATGCAGATGTTCGGGAACATCTGCGATCTGTTCCGAGACCAGCGTGCAGAACGGTGTTCTCCGCAATATATTTGAAGAACAATATGTGTGAAGAACAATTACAGATGTTGAACATCTGCAAGTTGTTCTTCACACATATTGTTCTTCAAATACTATTACGGAGAACACCGTTCTGCACGCGTGTCTACTGAACAGATCGCAGATGTTCCCGAACATCTGTAATCTGTTCTGCAGTGTTCTTTCACTGTGCTCGTTCAGTTTATAATTTTACTGAAAAATGCTCGGGTCTCCCATTGATTTCAATGGGGCTCGTTACTCGAAACGAGCACTTGAGCATCGGGAAATGTTCGGCTCGAGTAACGATCACCCGAGCATTTTAGTGCTCGCTCATCTCTACTGGACACCCTACAAATGTTATGGCTAATGTCTTAATATTTTAGCGATACTATACCATATACACAGTATGTAACATGAGTAAATATTTACTATAGTTCATTTCTTTGATGAGAAACATAAATGTTGGCAATGAAAATGTTAAGAGTCCCCCCCCCACCCCCAATCCTCAAACAACAATGCACTCAACGAAACATTGTTTTGCTACAATGCATCCTACGGATTTCCAACAAAAGGCTAAACGGTGTTTTTTATTTTTTTCATTCAGATGAAAATGTTCAATTTCTGCCTCATACAATAGTTTGCACCAGAACAAAAACCCATCGGCTACTTTCAATACGTCCCTGTAAGTCCCAAACTTCCCGGGCTAATACTTATCACTGGAGGGTTAGTTCCGTGTGACCTGTATAGGATGTCCATAAATAGCAGAAGACAAGTCATTTTCTCGTCATAGGGGCTAAGCTGTCGCGGATAAGGTGTGTGTGGGGGGGGCAGTTGTGGGTGTTGAGTGTAATCATTAAGTTACACACTTGTCATTTCGGGGACATTCACTCAGAACTAATGCACATCACTTTTTCCAATTATAATCATTCCACCATTTAACAAGCACAAAGGAAGTCGGATTCCAATTTGCCACCGATGCTTCGCTCTTCCTTCTGCTCATTGCCGGACATTTAGGAAGAACTATGAGGCGTCGGCGTGTGATCAGGGGGCAAATAGGCTTATGTTATATCTCAATGGGAAGTCAATTTAGCTATGACAGTCCATCAATGGTGCTCTCCCTGTATTATTGTTCTCCGATACATCGCAGCAGAAAGATTAGGGTTAACCCTTTACGTTACCAAGAATTGAAAAATAGAGATTTTGACGAACGGGATGTCTGGGGGTACCGGGATGTTTGGGGGTACCTGCCTTAGTACAGTAAATTATAATCATCCAGAGGTCTGTACGTAACTAGCAGTCGTCTGTAAGTCATGTATCCTTAACTCAGGGACTGTCTGCATTTTATTATCATTATGGGGCAGATTTATCTTAGTCTAATGCACATTTTTTAGTTGTATTTTAGTGACTTTTTAGTGACTTTTTGGGTGCATTTGAGAATTTGCGCAATTTTTTGCGACTTTTTCCAGCTGTACGCCAAAGTTTGCCGTGTGCTTGTATTTCTCCTGCTTCCAGTTATTTAACATTGATTTGCGCCTAAAAGGGTGCAAATAATTGTGCAAAATTACAGCAGTCCCAACCATGCTTAGGAAAGACAATGGTATGAGTTGAGCAAAAAATTGCACCTCATAAGGCCCCAAAAAAATCAGCATTTGACAAAACTACAAAAGACAAATGAGGTGCAAAAAATAGATTCACAAAAGGCACAAAAAGAGCTCAGGGAAGGGGGTAATAAGATAAAAGACCCCCATTATGTTCATGACATAGCATCTGCAAATGACAGAATTATATGTTTTCCTATTCTAAACATGGACATAGTTATGACAACATTGTGTATGTTATTGCATCCCTGTACTGTGACATCACTATATGTATTATGTTTACCTTGATATCTCTGTGTATATTATCCATGTCCTGTGATATCTTTGTATGTATTATCTATGTCCTGTGATATCACCATGTGTATTATCCCTGTACTGTGGCATCACTGTTTGTATTATCCCTGTACAGTGACATCACTGTTTGTATTATCCCTGTACTGTGACATCATTGTGTGTATTATCCCTGTACTGTGACATCACTGTGTGTATGATCTCTGAACTGTGACATCACTGTGTTTATTATCCCTGTACACTGACATCACTGTTTGTATTATCCCTGTACTGTGACATCACTGTGTGTATTATCCCTGTACTGTGACATCACTGTGTGTGTTATCCCTGTACTGTGACATCACTGTGTGTATTATTCCGTACTGTGACATCACTGTGTGTATTACCCCTATACTGTGACATCACTGTGTGTATTATCCCTGTACTGTGACATCACTGTGTGTATTATCCCTGTATTGTTGAACTTTCCCTGTGTGTTTGAATTATCCTCTGTAACTGTCGTGACAAATGCGCTGTGTGTATTATAATATCTTGTACTGTACTGTGACTCACGTGTGTAATAATATCCCTGTACTAGTTGAACATCACTATGTGTAATTATCCCTGTTACTTTGACCATCACTGTGTGTATTATTAATCCAATCTCCTGTTACTGTGACATCACTGTTGGGTTTATCTCTGACTGTGACATCAACTACTGTGTGTATTAATCCCTGTTACTGGACATCACTTTGTGTCATTAGCCCTGTATCTGGGTGACATCACTTTTGTGTTTAATTATCCCCTGGTACTGTGACATCACTGTGTGTATTAATCCATATCGTAACTGTGACATCAACTGTGTGTATTAATGATCCCCTGTTACTGTGACATCACTGTGTGTAGTAGCCCTGTACTTGTGAAATCAACTGTGTGTATTATATACTCCCTGTACTGTGGACACACAACATCCGCTTGTTGTGTATTATCCCTGTAACTGTGACAATCCACTGTTTGTATTATCCTGTTACTTGTGACATCAACTTACTTGTGTATTTTATCCCTGGTATTGTTACATCACTGTTGTATTATCCCTGTCCTGTGGACCTCACTGTGTGTATAGCCCTGACTTGTGACATCACTGTGTATTATCCTGTCCCCTGTGACATCACTGTGGTATTATTAACCCCTGTACTGTGACAATCACTATCAACTGTGTGTATTCATCCCTGAACTGGTGAACATCATCACTGTGTGTATTATTTATTACCCCTGTAACTGTGAAAAAAAAAACACTCACTGGTGTATTAGGGATCCTTGTACTGTGACATCACCTGTGTGGATATATAATTAATCCTTGTATGTGACATCACTGGTTTGTATTATCCCTGTTACTCTTCTTGAACATCACTGTGTGTATTATCTCTGTACTGTGGTGACATCACTTTGTGTATTAGCTTCCCTGTACCTCTGACATCACTGTGTGGATTAGCTCTGTACTGTGATCATCACTCTGTGTAATTATCTATTCCCCTGTACTGTGACATCCCACTGTGTGTATTATTATCCTTGACTGTGACATCACTGTGTGTATTAATATCCCTGTACTGTGACCATCACTGTGTGTATTATTTCCCTGTTACTTGACATCACTGTGTGTAATTATACCCCTGTAACGTTGTGACTATCGCTGTGTGTATTATATTCCCCTGTACTGGTGACATCACTACTGGGTGTGTATTAATCCTTGTACTGTGACATCACTGTGTATTATATCCCTGTATTGTTACAATCACTTGTGTGTATTAATATCGCCTGTCCTGTGACAATCACTGTGGTGTATTTAGCCCTGTACTTAACTGTGTGCCAGCATCACTTGTGTTGTAATTATTCCCTGTCCTGTAACATCACTATACTCACTGTGTTTCTTACCCCCTTTACTTGTTCCTGTGACAATCATGTGTGTATTATCAAATATTATAATATCCCTGTTTATTATTGTGACATCACTGTGTGTTAATTAACCCCTTGTACTGGTTGACATCACTGTGTGTATTATCCTTGTACTGTGGACAATCACTGTGTGTATTAATCCTTTGTTAACTTGGTGACTCCAGCTTGGGTTATTATCCCTGTTACTCTTCTGCCTCAAGTCACTGGTTTATTAATCTCTGTACTGTACAAATCCTGTGTGTATTATCCGCGTACTACTCTGACAATCCTGTGTTTATTATCTTCCTGTACTTGTGACATCAAGCTGTGTGTAGTATCATCCCTGTAGGTGACATCCACTGTGTGTATTAAATCCTTGTTATGTGACAATCACTGTGTGTTATTAATATTTATCCTGTACATGTGACATTCACTATTGTGGTGTTATCCCCCTGTACTGTGACATTCACTTACTGTGTGTAATTATCCTTGTACTTACTGTGTATCGACTATGTGTAAATTATTTATTTCCCTGTACTTTTGACAAATCACTGTGTGTAGATATTCGCCTGTACCTGTGACATCCACTTGTGTGATGTATTAAATTCTTATTAATCCTTGTACTGTGATATCAACTGTGTGTATTATCCTTGTACTGTGACATCACTGTGTGTATTTTAACCCCTGTACTGGTGACCATCCACTGTGTTCCATTAAAATCCATTATCCCGTAACGTGGTTGTGACATGCACTGTGTGTAGTATGAGGAATATATCCCCTGGGGTATAAGGACTCGATGTGACAGAAAGTCACTGTGGTGTATTATTCCGACCTGTACTTGGGAAGGGGAAAACTGGGAGTAGTGTGCATCCACTGCGCTCCGTCGAATTGGGTTGGTTGAATTCTTTTGAAAAAATTGTTTTTACCTTTAGATAGTTCTTTGAAGTAACCCGGAGCCTAAAGAAGAAGTCGAAGAGGTTTAGGAGACCTTTTCCATGTGTTTTGGTTAAGACACTTTTCTACATTTATTTTGATTATAATTATTAAACAAACAGCAAGTATCAGTTTCAGTTTTTTCATAGATTTTTGCAGCGGGCCCGGTAGTGGGAAACTTGGTCAAAATACGTTTGCTGCATGAAAATTTCCTCCCCTCTGCGATAGTAGTGGGTGATACTCGCAACAATGTGATTTCTATTAATTAGTGCGTCTGTTTTTATAAGGAATGCCACTCGTGACACTTTCCTTTCACAGATTTTAGATCTCAGATCATCGGGTTTTCATACAGGATGGTGGAAGAATCCTAGGCCTCCTAAGCATGAATCCTAAAAAGTCCTTCTAAATATATACTAATATCTGCAGAGATACGCCAGTCCATTGTCCAGGATACAAGGGATTTAATCCGAAAAAGGAAATATATTCTCTCCTAGAGTCCTTGTTCACTAGTAAGTTTTGGAATTGTATCATTTTCATTAATATTTTGTGAAAAATCATACAAATATATAAAGTTTTTTATATAAATTTTGTCACATATTTCCTATAATGTTTCCGTAGTTCACCAAATATATTTGTCGATCTGCATTTTAAGTGGTGTCCTGGTTTAAGAAAACTTTGAAAACAATTTTTTATAGGCTTCAGGGAGCGTCAGCAACCGGAAGCTTACCATGCCTCCTAACCTGAACGACTGAACACTGCTAACCCCCTCCCTGTTATGATTGAGGGGTTTGAGAAGAGACGTTGGCTGTGTGTGCCTTGCTGAAGAGAATTTCTGACTAGGAGTAAAGAAGGGAGCTTATTTCGGTCTTCACACAGCCAGTGGGGCCACATATTACTTGACCCGGTCCTGTCACGAACGGCGCTTCCTCCGACGAGATTTCCGGCTGCCTGGTGATTCACTAAAGGTTTTGTTGCGCCCGATGTCCACCAGGTGTCGTACTGCTGCGCCGAGGTCCGATCGTGGGTTTCGCCGGAGTTCCGCAACCTATTTCCTGGGCATGTAAGCGTCGTGACAATCGAACACTTAAATACCGCGATTTTTATCCTAATCCGTCGGGTTTCCTCGCGAACGCCTACGCCAACCCCGATTCCGTCGAATGTATCAGGCGCGGGATGGCGCAACAAACCCAATTCGCGTGCCCACCATTCGGCCGGTAAACCGGTAATTTCGGGAACACCCGGTCGAAAAGACGATTTTTGGACCCTTAATAAATGTGGTCCCCATTGTCCTTTCTTGATTCACTCCCTCCTTCCTTACGGTAGCTTGATGGACCCACTTTCAATACTAGAAAAAAAAACATGTTCATGACCGTTTTTCTCTCAATTTTTTGGATTTAATTTATTTCAAAATGGAAGTAGGCAAGAACCAAACATGTTTTGGGGGCAAATGCATTATCCTTCTACTTCCATCTTAGATGAACTAAATCCAAATTGAGAAGTGGTGTCTGATTATCCTGGGTTTCTTTTTCCTCTCTGTTAATCAAAAAAACAAAAAAAAAAAAAAAAGATCTTTTTTCCCATTCCGGTACACTCTCCGTTCCGGACACCAGTACCTTCATGCATTTTAAGATCTTTAGTATCAGAGTAATGGAGAGTGGAAAACCAACAAAAAAAGTGTTTGGTTTGTTATGACATGCAATGTTTAATAAAACCACATTATCTTCTCAATCTGAAGATCCTGGTACATTTTAGTGTTTTTTTAGATTTCCCAGTCATCCTATTGTTGTCTTCCAATAACAATGGAAACATGTCTTTCCCTGTGTTCCAGTCCTCCTAGAACCACTACAGTCTAAGTAAAAAAATGCTAACATGGCAACTTTACCTGTACATATCAATGACCAATCACTTTTACGGGAACCTGTCACCAGAGACCCATTTTTAGCAACTCCCCCAGTCCCCACAGAGCAATAGTACATTACCACGTGTTGTTGTATAAAAAAAAATTAGTTTTTTAGCAGAACAAGTATTTTTATATTGTACCTTTCATTAGCATCTGCCTGGGGTGACTAGCCAGTTGCCTAATGTGAGGGCTTGGAAAGGAGAAGTCCCCCCCCCCACCCCTTGAGAAACATGTGACCTTTTATTTTTTTTCAAATATATGGAATAACTCCCCTCACTCTGGATTGGCTGTAGAGGAGCAGGGGGCGTCCTAATGCCAAGTGATGGTGGTTTTTTCATATATTTGAAAAGTTCCACATGGAGAAGCTGTTTCCCAAGGGTTGGGTGGGACTGCTTCCCTTTCCCAGACCCTCCCAATAGGCAACCTGGCCCTAGTCACATCCAGCAGATGCTTAATGAAAGTACAATATAACATATCTGTTTACATCAAACAGAGTGTATAGATGTAATGCTATGATCGCTCATAGCACGAGTACTGCAGAAAGGAAAGCCGGTGACGTCAGTGTCCTCTCTAACTATTGCATAGTTTTACTAAAAATCGGAGGAGCCATGAGGCACTCGCAGCACGCTTTTTTTTTCCATTTACATTAATTTTTAAAAAAGCTTATTTTCCCTGAAACGGTGACCTGCCCTTAGACCATTACTTAACCAAGAATTACTTCCACCTCAACACGGGACGGTGGCGTATAACATCTTTTCTGAAAGGACACTATCCATTAGATTTAACCTAATGGTAATTATTATACCTTATGCCCTATTATGTAATCCTCTCCCTGTTCCTGCCCCCATGGCGTGGTTCCCCAAGGTTTCAATTTTCTTAATATTCCTTTTATATGGGCGCATTTTCTGCAAAAAAAAAATAAGTTTATAAGATATGCAAATTGCCTGTTGGTGCTCTGCAGAGCACCAGTAGGCTCCCACTGTAATATATTTTATGCTCTCACCCTAGCCTGCCCACCCCGCTTTCTGATGAGCCAGTGAGGATTTTTAAAGACACAATATGACCAATCACCGCTCTCATAAAAACGGCTGGCCATTCGATTACAGTGAAGCCTGATGGTGCTCCTGCAGAGCCCCAGTAGTGCTTTTATACATATCTTTAAACATATATTTTTGTCAGAAATGTAGCATGCAAAGATATAAGAAAATGAAACTTGGGACATACAAGGGACAGAACGGGGGTGAGTTATAACAACATCGCCACCCATCAAGTTAAATCTGATGTAGATGTCCTTTACGAGAAGAAGGCTGGCAGATTGTGAATTATTGTCAGAGCTTCCATGCCCAGTTTTATAATGAAGAAGCCCTGAAGAAATCGCCCCCTAATATCTTGGCTTTATACGCAGTCCCGGGTTACGTACAAGATAGTTTCCATTGGTATTGTTCCTAGGTTACTTTGTTATAAAAGTCAAACTTTAATATTTTATTAGTGTAGTTCCAGAACCAAATTTTTTTTTTTGCCCCGTGACATTGTAGTTTCAAATTTTTTTTTGCTGTCATTGGACCAAGAATTAATTGCAATAAAGCTTCATTAACACAGACACCTTTACAGCTGACTTACAACTGCGGGTCTGGACTATAGTAAAGCATCCCAGAGCGCTTCACATGGCATAGAGTCCATCTTTAGAAACGAAGGGTTCAATCTGTAAGTCGGTGTTCCATTAAGTAGGGGCCACCTTTATGTCCCCCCCCCCTAGAAATTGTGTCCAAATGTATCATTTTTCCTACTGCAATCAGTTTTGAATATTGCTAATAATCCTCAATGTGTCAATACACAAGCACATTGGGGCTCATTTACAAGGGCTCCGGCGGTCCCGCATTTTCCATCAAGGTTTTTTCCCCAAATTTTTCCATTGTGCCGAAATTCCCACTCGAATTGGTGCGCAATCGGATTGTGTCGCATCGCGCCGGCTTTTCACGCGACAGCAAATCTGGGGCGTGGCCACCCCGTCGGATTAAAAAAAACATGGACTTTAAAAAGAAAAAACCCTGTGTTCGCAAGATCATCTAGCCTCAGATGCCCCACTGAGGAAGAAGGGGAACTTTGGCGTACTCGGCACATGCAGCGACAAACTTTGTTGGATATCGGGGCGCACCGAACCTTAGTGAATCCCTGACAGAACCCTAATCCTCTGCTGGAGAACTCGCCGCTGGGATCGCGAACAGGACCGGTAAGTAAATGTGCCCTCTGGAACTCAAGAATGCATCCCTTATACTTTACTAGTACGCCCGATTGCAGCCTTTATCCATGCTGCTATTCCATATTCACAAGTCCCTTCTTCGTCTATAAAATCCTTTTCTTAGACATTGTTACATTTGCGCCCAGGACAGAGTTGCCAGGGACTACATCGATTTGGGACCATTCACCATGTAACTGATGTCCAAAGCGTAAATTTACTTACCTTCCAGGCATCGATACATTATGTATAGGAGATAGGTACATATTTATGATTAGGCGTTATTGTGGGTGTCCCTTTCTCAACAAGATGCTTGACAAACTTTCCAAATTTGCCAATATATAATTATTAAAACCTTTCATTAAATTTCTGCTCCTGAATGAAGAGACCTACAATTTTCAATTTTAATTTTGAAGTGTTTCCCTCCGTGCGATTTTGTTTCGACTGAGGAAAAGCTGTTTTTTTTTTTTTTTCACCCGTCGCTCGTCTGAATTGCCACCGAGCTTTCAAGTAAATAGAAGAAAAATTGAGAGACGAGAGACGAAATCACGGTCCCCTTCCATCTGAAGGCAGACATTATATTGCTATCATAATGCCTAATTATCACTTTAGGTCTCGGGATGTGTTGAAGCCCTGATTTTATTAAATACATGTATTCGTTCTCTCAGACAGTAATCTCCCGTCCAGTTCACATATTGGTTTTAAAGTAATTGTAATTGATTTTTGTAAGTCAGTGTTTTTTTTTTTTTTTTCGGGTCAGTCATACCCATTTATGGACCGTAACTCCAAACCGATCCAGCTCGCGCAGAGCTTTAAAAGCATTTAATAAACTTTCCACCCCCCCCCGAGGTACGGACGCTCGTGGATAATTTATCCCTCACAGATGCCGAGGAGGGCCCTAATTTTATGATGTTCTTATAATTTGCAGCTTTCCTGTATTGATTAAGTCTTTGATTTTGCTTTAATTCTGAAATTAATGAGGTAACTGGGAAGCTTATTTTTTGTGATATGTACATAATCCGGCCTTGCTTAATACAGAAATCCACCAGCCTCATACACAGGCAATGGAATTATGCTCCATACAACCTTGCTGCAATTCACAAACTGCGTATTGGGGACCCGATATATGACCACATAATATAACGGCCTATTACATCCCCCATTATAAAACCGGCAATGGGTGCACAAATTCCCTACCGGGAGCTCGGGTTACGGCAAACAGCACAAAGTGCAGCACTCGTAAATTCTCTGTACCCGGTGTGAAAGTAGGATATTGCCTATCTTATTTCTTGGCATAATGTGCGCCACCGGTGGCCGCCCATGTTTTTACGCATGTGGAGAGGGGCACTGGGGGGTGGCGCATCGATCATCCCGCTCCTCCCTCCTTCCAGCGCCGCCATGTGCCCTGCCGTGCCCTACGGTAATGGTGGGCCCCCCCCCCCCCCCCCCCCCCCCCCCCCACCGGCAGTGTGAATGTTACCCTTAAGTTGTGTTTACTGCAAATTATATCCCTCAAAAATTTTACGCTAAGGTATCTTTTATTGTACGAAGTTTCTGTAAATGTTAATTAGATGATAATTTATTTTTAATGTGTTATCATATTGATACAAAACATAGCTACCTGGGAGATAATGTGGGTTGCAAGCGGGGGTGTAACTACAATCCATAGCAACCATAGCAGCTGCTATGGGGCCCACATGTCAGGGGGCCTCACAACACTTGAACAGACTAAGATGGGGATGTGCACCATTATTAATCATATTGGGCTCATTTACTAAGGGTCTGCGGTCCACACTATTCGTTGGAAACCTACGATTTTCCAAAGGGTTTTTGGCTGCATGCGATTCGGATTTTTGGGCTGCATCTTTTCCGGCCTTTTTCCACCGACCACAAAATATGGGGGGCCGGGCCCCTTCGGACGATCCGACGGATTTTGGCATAACGCACGGGATTTTAAAAAAAGCAAATTCTGTGTCGCAAGAACCACGCACTTCAGCAACCGGGAAGAAGAAGGTGAACTCTAGCGGACTTCAGCCAGGGAATAACAAATGCAAGGATTTCCGTGGGCACAAGCCCTAACGTGAATTGCGCCAGACGTCATCTTTGCAGACCGTCCAATCGGGGATTCGCGACAGACCGATAAGGTTAATTTGCCCCATTTGTGCCTGCATATTGTATACATAATATGATTATAACAGTGGCACATCCTTCAACATACACAGCGTGAATCCGGCAGCTGAGATAATTAACTGTGGGGGTAGATGGATGGGAAACACAGAATGAACAGGACAGCAATAGGCATAGTATACCCTTTTAATAATTAGGAGATGCAAAGAGTAAAACCTTCTCTCTAAGCACAATACTGGTAATTTACACCATTCAAAAGTTAATATTCCCTAATAAAAGCTATATTAAAAAGTGAGAATTAATTGAGGAGAAGCTGAACAATTTTTATTTCCCCCTGGAACTTTATTTTCATCAGATCGTAATCTTGTTTAAAGTGCACTCCCCCTATAATTCCCCATACATGTAAGACCAAGAATTGCTGCCCATCCACCCCCAACCATTATGCACACTAAGCAATCGATGTGTCCGGTACTGATCGCCTCCCAATCCTTCCATGAGGACACTAAAGTATACAAAAATTTGGCATAGTTTCCTTACGTTGTATCTCCCCCCTCCACTCCATTTCCATGACATTTTGAGCCCCCTTTTTCATCCCCCCTTGTTTCAATGCCTATCCTCTATAGATAAGAGTCCCTATATTACAAACATAAACACACCAATAAAAAAACCCTCCCACACGCCGCCCACAACCCCCACCCCCCCCCCCTCCCCCATTCTTCCCCCGACCCACAAAACCAACTCACACTTTTCCCCCAGAACACTGATTTTGCAGCTGCACCACCTTGCCACCAATTTATTTAAGCCCAGTTCACAGGGACAACATTCCTCCTGCTCTGAAGTCAGTTTGGAGAAAAAAATTTTTACCATATTAGAAACATTGTTGGGAGCGTGGTAACACTGTTAAATAATTCACTCTTCCTGTCTTCTGTCCTGCCCTATCCCCTTCCTTCCCCTTTCTTCCCCTCCCTCTCCTCAAATCCTTTTTGCTCTCTTTTCTCTCCCTTCTTAGGGTGGAATGGGCACGATTGAGCTTAACCCGAAGGAACAATACCTCCCAAATCCTTCACTCCCTCACATTCCAAAATTAAATATAATTATTACAATAACATTGTTTCCACGACACTAATTTCGCTTTTCGTATTGTGTTATGTTGTAACCCACAGTTAAATGGTGGGAGATAAACTTATCAACTGTCTCAAAACACACATTGATGAAAAAAACATCTTGGGTGCACAAAATCAGAATAAAAAAAAAAAAAAAAAAAAAAAAACGCAAGAAAAACACCCAACATAAAAAACAGAAACCAAAACACCAACCAACTATAAAGAGTGAGTTAAAAGATCCGGGGAAGAGAGGTTGTCAAAAACTATCAACTGTCTCAAAACCACTTTATGAAGTGTGCTATATCCTGTACTCTGAAAAACGTTTTTATTATTGTTTCATGGGCAGTTAAATATGTAAACTGAATTTAGGTTCACTACTTCCTCTGCACTCTGTCACAATACAGTTTTATTTAGCCCCTCTGTCACCTAAGCGTTTAATAGGGTTACCCCTTCTTGCATTAAACCCTTTCATCAAAAGATGAGGTTTGTTGCTCCATATGTATTCCCCAATAAGAATGTTTCTGAGGTGTTTAGGTGACAACTTTCCCCGCCCTGATAGGGTATTTACCTCATGTTGTTTTAGATATAACTTTCGTGGATCTATTTTTTTTGATATCTCAGGGAGGGAAATGTCCAGAAGGCAATTTTGTGATGGTTTTGAAATTTAAACTTGAAGGAAATTAAATCATTCTGTTGATATGGAATAAAATCAATGACGTCTCCTAGTGACCACCCCCACACCAGGAGGATAGTCGTCGAACTACAATACAAATATAATGTTGGAAGAAAAATTCGCTGTTGTCAAAAATAACTCTCTCTTCCCAAGGTCTATATCATTTTGCCAAGTATGGACAACATGTTCCATAGAACATCCATTTTTCTGTAGAAAAAGACATTGTCAATAATGTCACCTAGAATTCATATGACATGTTTTTTATTGCTGTCATGTATAGAGCCTAATCACTCTTAAACAAGTGGTTATAAGTACATTTCCAGCCATGACGCCATTTTTCAAAAAGAGAAATCCTCCTGACACCATTGTATGAAATTTGGAAGGAAAGTTCAGTTTAGGTGGGGGCTTAGGTAATCATAATAAAAATGTGGACCAAGGGATTATAAACTTAATGTCTGCTGTGATTGATCAAAACTCTAAGAACAACCAACCCATCTTACGTGTTCACATCTTGCAGTGAGCATTTTATAGCTTCCAAACGATACAGTTCTTTATCAAGATTGAAAACAAGTCTAGAATGAAACTTGAAGAACAGTCAACCTTATTTCAAACTGATAACTTACAAGAGCAATGTCAAGTCAGGCCATCGACCTCCCAACCATATCTAGCAACAAATCCATCACAAGCATCATCTAAACACTTTAAATATCCTCCGGATCAGTAACATCCATGAATTCACTGCAATTGATCACAAAACAAAAAACTTTTTATACTAAGAGATGGATTTTTTTACTTTAACACACGACAACCTATCGGGCTAATCCCACAAATGACTCTATATGTTTTTATACTCCTGTCACATTTAATCTACTAATCTGTGTTAAACAAAAAAAAAATCATGACCCTCCTAAGTTATAAATCCTCCGTAGTAATTGAAGGTTAAACAGAGTCAATCACCATTCTATGCTACCATTTGATTTGGGAGTTACTCCACCCATCAGGGTACACTCTTTCTTATTCAGAGTCCTTGCTACTATTAGCCAGTATGAATAAGCGGAGTCTCTTTTGAGGGGTCTAATATGCCACCATGTTTTTCATGTGCACTCTTTTTAATATACACTAAATAAACTTAAGTTTTTATAGCATTCCTTCTGGTGCCTCTGGACTATTAATCATTTTTCAGTGTCCTGTTTGTTACGGACCAAGGATTTCTGTCCCACACAGAGCACAGCTACTTGAATGACCCGCACCCCACCGACTGTTATCGATCAAAGCTCTAATATGTAAATGCTCCTTGCATTTCTAAACCATATTTTGTGATGTTGTGTACCATCTGGATATTTTTTTTGTTTCACTTTAAGGTGCTAACTTTTTACAGTGTAAGAAAGTAATAATCTATGTCCTGACAGTGGCAGTCAAAATAGCAAGTAATATTTAAATGATAAAATACATCAATACATCATATTTTACTTAATAAGAACACTTTAGAAGCTTGATTTCAAAAAGTCATGTCAAAATTATTCAGCTCCCGTCTGAAATTTTTTATTTTGGCCTTTGTGCATTCAGAAGGCTTTTTCCGGAAGGTTTCCACTGGAAGTACATAAAGGAAATGATTAATACCCAACTGCTCTTGGCATAGGCTGGAGCAATAGACAATATAGCTCACAAAAAAATGATAGTGGTTGAGAAATCTTTGTTGGTTTACACTAATCTGAATGACATGATATGGGTGCAGCACTGCTTGAAAAAAACCCCCACTAATAGCAGTGACCTATCTTGTGTCATATTCGTAAACTCTTTGTCTTGGCAGGCTGTTGCTGGTCGCTAAAAAGATAGTAAAAAAGAATGTACAATTAAACAATTACAAAACGACATAATTACACAATTAAATAATCTTTAGGTTTAACATGGACTATCTGAAGGGTTGGAAAAGTAACGGCACATCCGGGTCTTCTCCTACATTAAATCAGCTTTCTGCCGACCTTTGTCAGTGTGCTTGCACCTATATCTAAGAAGTGTATGACCCATTTGTGTAACACAAATTTCTGCACTGACGGACCCTGTGCCAGGTTGAACATGCAAAAGTACACAAAGGTGTGCCGAAGGCCATGTTAGAGATGCACCAAAAAAGTGCTGCTGGGGGGTTCCGATTTATAATAAGCAGTCGGCCACTAATCCTGTACTCTGCACGCTGTACTATTTTTTTAGTAATGTGGGAACAATGAGTTTTTAATAACATACGGTCTCATAATAACAACCCCCTCGTCGGCTGCAGAACCCTCATAATACACACTTCAGCTGCGCATACATCATAATTACCAATCAACACTCGCCTCACTGCTGAAACAGAACCCTCTCTCCTTCTCAGTACTTGGAGGTGATTATTATTTCTAGTCTATACACCACAGACATTCATCACATCCCAAGACATAGATAGGCAATCACACAGCAGCAACGACATATATACAGACGTCAGACATGGAGCAAGAGACTAAATATACAGCACGTCCACATGGGCAAGACTCATACCGGCATTCAACATGCAGTGCAAGAGTCATATATACAGGCAGGCCACATCACCAAGCATATATCAGCAGTCCACTGCATCAAGACAATAGACAGGACTGGCGGGCACACATTCAGCAAGACACTATTTACTAGGCGGTCACGACATGGAGCAAGACCTATATATAGGCAGACACCACATGGAGCGAGACATAAACAGAGCATCACACATGCAGCAAGACATATATACATGCATACACATGCATCAGACTATATCCAAGGGCTGCACCATGAAGCATACATATAGACAGGCAGTTCGAACTGCAGCAAGACATTTAAACAGGCATCAAACATGCGCAGACATATAGTAACAGCAGTCACATATGGAGGCAAGACATATGATACAGGCCATTCACACATGGATCAAGACATATATAGATGGCAGTCACACATGCACATGCAGCAAGACATATATCCAGTCAGTCATACATGGGAGCAAGACTATTACAGGATTCGGTGCAGACATGGCAGCAGACATATATACAGGCAGGCAACACAGGCACAAGACTATACACAGGCAGGCACACATTCATAAGACATATTTACAGTCCAGTCACCATGGAGTAAACCTATATATAGGCAACCCATGGACGCGACATAAACAGGCAGTCAACCATGCAGCAATACATAGATACAAAACAGGCAGTCAGACATGCTGCAAGACATATATGTACACAGGCAGTTCACACATGGAGCAAGACTAGTACAGCAGTCACATACTGGAGCAATACATATATAGCAGTCAGTCAGACATGCATCAAGACATATTACAACACACAGTCACTCAGACATGAGCACAAGACATATACAAACATGCAGTCACACTACATGAGCAATACATATACAGTCATTCATAACATGGAGCAAGACATATATCAGGAGTCCCACTGCAGCCCAAGACCAATAGAGGGAGAAGGATGTCATCACAGGCACATCAGCACCGCAAGACTATTCAGTCAGTCACACATCAGCAAGAACATATATAGGAGGACAGGTCGACACATGAGCTAGACATATATACGGCTCAGTCACACATTGAGCAAAGACATAATATACAGGAGACACACATGGAGTGAGATCATACAGGCAGTCACACATGCAGCAAGACATAATAACAGGCAGTCCACACATGGAGCAGACATATAATACAGGCAGGCACACTTCAGCAGAATATATATAGGCAGCACACATTGCAGCCAGACATATTTACAGCAGTCACACATGTAGCAAGACAATATCTTATAGGCAGAACACACCTGGGCGGACTAAATCGGCATCACACATGCATCAAGACAATGTCCATGAATTCACACCATCAGCTAAGACATATATACATGCCGTCAGACATGCAGCCAAGACCTCTATACAGTCAGTCAGACATGTTGCATGACTATATGACGCAACAGTCAGGAGACATGCAGCAAGACATATATACAGCAGGCACACATGCAACAGACTATCTACAGGCAGGCACACTGGCAAATAATACTATATACAGGCAGTCACACATGGAGCAAAACATATCTTCGGCGTCACCATGAGCTAGACAAAACAGGCAGTCACAACATCCAGGCAGCAAGACATATCTACAGTAGTCCACAAGAGTCAAGACATACATAGAAGGCAAGGCAGTCGCGTGCAGCCATGGAGCAAGACATATGTACAGGGGCATTCAGCCATGCAGCAAGACATTATACAGGCGGTCACCACATAAAGGCAGTATAGCTACATGCAGACATACAAATACAAGCAGTAGGCAAACACACACACCACTTGACAGACATATACATACACCAGAACACAGCTGCAGGCAAACAACATCATCACACATACCATACGACTAACACTCACTATATAGTATCAGTCATACACCCATCCATACATTCAATATCCAAACTCCCTGGTGGTTTTTTTGGTGTCTGCAGCACCTGGGTCACAGAGAGGATCTTCAGTCAGCTTCTCCCCTCCTCCTCCACCTCTTCGTCCCCATTTC
Source organism: Engystomops pustulosus (assembly GCA_019512145.1). Taxonomy (NCBI): domain Eukaryota; kingdom Metazoa; phylum Chordata; class Amphibia; order Anura; family Leptodactylidae; genus Engystomops; species Engystomops pustulosus. The sequence continues at coordinate 84,560,443 of CM033648.1, forward strand.
AGAACTGCCAGATTTCAGCAGCATTACGCAGCTCCATGTGAGATGAGATGGTGGGGGGGATGGGGGGGGGATGGTGGGTTAAAACCGAATGCTGTGCTTGCATCCGAGAAAACAACCCGGCAGCTCCCTCCTCTGAAAGCCCTCTGCTGTTTCTGTGCCCGGTTCGATGGAGGACAGTGCAGACACAGCTTCTCATCACACAGGATAGTAGAGATAGAAGATGTGCACAATCTTGTGTGGCCCCTGGCGCGGTCTCTGGGCCCAGCACTTGCCCAGGTATGGCCGGGTGCTGAGCCGGGCCTGCATGCCCATTAAACATGTTTGATTAACGCATTATTTATATACTTACACTAATATTTAGTAATAAACGAAAAGAGGATCATCAAACCATCATAATTCTTGCTGAAACGTTCTGGGTTGTAGCTGTCACAAATAAGCTTTTTTATTTACCCCAAGACCATCGTGCCATGGCCTCTCTTTGGGACATTTTTCTTTTTTTTCTTCTTCTACATTATCTAGTGTTGCCTGTCTGCATTGCCTGACATTTATTGACATGCAGTGTAGCAGTAGAAAAAGACATTGAGAGCCAAAAAAAAAGCAGAAATAAGGGCTGTGCCCATTTCTTTTACATAAACGAATATCTAGATATATTACGCTGAATGTTATGTTGTGTGTGTGTATGTGCGCTGAAAGAATCTTCAAGACCGTCACATTTTATTATAATCACCAAACTTTGCTCCTGTTTATCTGCAGGGAACGTAAGTACCAGGTTTTTTGAGTCAAAATTTTTTCACCCCACTCCCTCCAAAAACCACCATTACAGTAGCAATTGTCTTCTGGGCGCTGTGGCAGTTACACCATAACATCTCAGATTCGTCAACCAATAAATCTCAGTTTTCTATTTCTTGCCACATGTCCATTAATATGAGCTGTGGAGCCTGTTTTGGTTACTATAGGGCAAATGAATATAAGACGCTTATGTGTGAGGGGTAATATCGCAAAGAAGGTCGATGTGAGGTGATATGAGGTAATTTGTGAGGTTTATATTGAGGTAGATGAGATAATATCTTCTCAATTACAATATATACATTTGTGATACCCAGTCACATAACACCCAGTTGCATTCATCTATCTCCCTTACATCATATCAAACTACACTCTGGTCTGTGATAGGAATATCAATCTACCACTGTCCATTCTTAGTAATATAGGCAGCTTATGTTGTGATGTAATTATTCAACTGCTTACCATCATATTGATACTCCCATGCACATCCAAGCTGCAGTCTTAATCCATTATCAATGTTTTAGCTCATATTTTTTGTTCCTATCTGCTATGTTAAATGTAATATTTGGAATGCCTTTTAATATTTTTTGATCTATATAATACAATGTTGTCTTTGAGTTGTGATCATCTATGGTCAAAATTACTTTTTTGCTAGCCCTTCTATTTTGTTTACTCTAAGAGCAGGTATTAACTTCTTTGGCAATGTCGGGGGGGCGACATCTAATTTTTTTTTTATAAATGGACATTTGCAGGTCCCACAGTTTACACAATCAGTTTTTCAACTTGGAAATGAAAATTTAAAATTATTTTTTTATTGTTCTAACTGTCCCCTGGTCTCCTGTTTTTGCATATTTTGTTTTTAACGTGATAAATCTTTATGAAGCTTTAAAATCATTATGTGAGTTTCTTACTTCATTTTTACTGTCTTTAATTAAAAGAAAAACATATACCCAGCATAACAAGCCCATTTGTTGCCGTCATTTGTAGCAAACGATAAATTGAGAGTGTCATGATAGGGTCCATAACCACATTATGGGCTTGATGACTGATAGAAATTCAACACATCTTCAGTCTTTTGGTATAAGAATCATAACAACCTCATGGAGAGCCACCTCTGTGTAATGAGCTGAACGCTTCATCTACTGTGTGTTTTGAAGTTGTACTACTCTGGAAGCTTGAAAGCAAAATACCGTAGAAAATCCATGTAGTTGTAGGAACAGCTTATTCAATTATTCAACCGTCACGGTATTTTTATTGCTTCATTTCTATAATCCTTAAACAGCATGGTTTTGGTGGGTTGTGCATTAGAAAAATCAAATGAAAGTACTCAGTGATTGCTGTATAGACAATGTGCACAATTTAGTGTGATGGCGCATTACAATTGTTCTTTGACCCCTTGATACATCACATTGTATTTAAGTTAGTAGTCATGAGCCAGTAGGCATATGTTTAGAGAGTGAAGCGAGGCACGAAAATGCTTGTGTGCTTCGTTATTCGAGCATACTTTTTCCAGAGCTTTTCTCGAGTGCTCGTCGCGAATAACGAGGCCCCAGTGGAAGGTCAATGGGAACCCGAGGCATTTTTTAATAAAACTGAACAGTAAAGAACAGTGCAAAACAAAAAATAATCCAGATGTTTGCAGATTGTTTTTATTACTGTAAGAACACCTTGAAAAAACACTATTCTTTCTTCTTTTTATTCTTTTACTATTCTACTTTTCCTTTGCAGAGTGTTCGGCAATGTCGTGTCTCCCCGTCCCTCTCCCTCTAATGAGAGATGTCACCGAACATCTGAAGGTTAAGAATAGGGTTCTTTCATGTGTTCTCTTCCCTTAATGCTTCCTGTTTCACGCTGTTTTTTAATGTTTTAAATTGAAGTTTTAAATAATTCTATTCTTTTCTTCTTTATTCTTATTCTTCACATTGTCAGTGTGTGGCGCGCGTGGTTCTCCCGATAGGTCGGAGGGGTGAAAAATACGCGCGCACAGCTGCAAAGTGAGAATAGGTTTTAAAACATTAAAACATTGATACCAGGGAACCTTTAAGTTGCAGAACAAACACATTTGAACGACCAATATTCTTCTTCACATATCCAGATGTTCTCAACATCTCCTAAAAGTTAGGCGGGAGACAGCGTTCGAACACCTGTGAAAGTGAAGAATAGTGTTTATTTCAATGTGTATCTTACCATAAAAACATCTGCAAACATGTGTAATAATTTTTTTTTACAATAAAAATACTTTTATTATTATTTATTTAATTAATTTCCTGCTCGCTGGGTTCTCGAGCCGGCATATACTCGTCCGCGTAACGGCCGTCCGAGTATGCTCATTGACCTCCCTTATCTTCATACTCCTGGGTGGTGAAGGATGGAGTGGTAGAGGTAGAGGGCTGGGAGAGAGCAGAGGGGACTGAGTGTGGGGAAGAGGGAGATGATATTTAAGAGTTGGGGAGACAGGATTAAGCTACGCCGCTCTTGCCTCTTCTCCGGTGCTCTTCCTTGAAACTTGACCTCCTTGGTTCCTTTATTCAGTATGCTGGGGATACATAGCACACTAAATAGTAAGCAATAGTCATAGCTTCTGTCTGATCTACTTGAAATAACTAGTCTAAAGACAAACAACGAACATATGTCTAAAAGACAAACACTTTATTTTTGGGTTTTTGGTGGGTTTAGACACAAACCATACCACACATAATATAGGAAATGATCTGCATACTGCTATTGCTCTGGTTTATTACTGCATCCAAATAAGGAATGTTTTATTAAATATATTATTTATTTCCTGAATTGTCAAAACTATTATTTCCATCCACAAACTTTGGATAAAATATTTTGGGTGGTGGCAATTCTAAACAACTTTGCAATTCATCTGATTAAAGAACAACAGAAAACTGCTCAATTCTCCCCTTCTTCTCCCGTTATATTTGGCCACTTCGCCAGAACTAGAATCAAGAGATATCTTGAAATTTATAGAGAGGAATTGGGAAATACTGTGAACTGAAAATGAGACAGTAACAGACATATGCAATAGACAATAGCTTCTTGTAGTTAATTATGAAAATATGTGATTCTTGGTACTGGTTCCTAACTTTATGTAGTCGGTCACTAACCGGTACAACTACGAACTCAACTCCCACAGCGTCCACCCCTCTCCTCCCTTTCTTTTATTCTTCGTTTAGGGGTTCTGTTTTGTTGCAAATAGAAAATATAAAATATAGCTTCACACCATTCCTTACACTACATGTCGTTCTCTGTTTTGCAATGTGTGGTAATATCATAGCCAATAAAAAATCACCACCTTCTGAGAAAACAAAAGCATAGTTATGATGATATGGCCTGTCCTCTAAACTAAAACTAAGTTACAATAAACATTCTGGTTCTGTCTCCCTGCAATGGGTTTTTTTTTTGTGGGTTGTATGGTTGTATGCAATTATACAACAACTATTAAACAAGTAATTTTGTTGAATGTCCTTGTGTCCACGACATTGTTGAACGTACATTAAATGATTTTCTCTAGTCTTCTATGTCAGTAATTACATTATTTTTTAACCTTTTCATGACTTGGGCCGACATAAATATATTGTGAGCTTCTGGTGGTGAAGTTGTCCAGAAGACTGAGCACTCCATATTGTACAGTGTCAGCTGTATTATACATCTGAGGTCGAGTGCTGGCACCCATCTGCATTAACCTGATGCTCAGCACTTTACAATATGGGCACCCTAATATTATTTAAATGCCCGATTTGGCAACCCCCATTATGTCTTTTTCAAGAAGCGCAACCTATCAGTTGACTTACAATGACAGTTTAAGCCTTAAAACCTGCTAGAAAGAAATTCTCCCTAGCTGTCATCATGCACTTAGTATTATAGTCTGCGTAGACAGAAGTAAGATAGAAGCAGCAGATTCACAATATACTGCATAACAAGTTTGTAAAGTATCAACCACCACCCGCGAGTAAAATCCTTGTGGGCCGCCCGGCAATAATGTAAACAAAAAAATTAAGTAAAACCAAGTTAAAATCCGCCCCTTCCCCACCCCCCCCCTTCCCCCCTTCCACCGTTCCCCCTCCCCTTCTCCCCCCCTCTCCTTATTCTTTCCCTCGCGCCCCCTCTCCCCCTCCCCTCTCCCTGCATCCCCCCAACAACAACATCATCCAAAAATGTTTGCCTGTATTCAAAATTATCAAATTGTAAAATGATTCTGTTTCCTTGGCGAACCCCTTAAATCATAATCAAAATAGTGCCTAATAAATGTCTGAAATATAACAAAAAACCACTTTTATATTTATTATCTATTGTGCCTTTCATCATAAAATGTGAATAAAATGTGACAAAGGTGTACCAGTTGTCTCTGGCAATCAATTTAACCGTCCTCTCATCATTTCTCAACAATAAAAACCTAGCCAGCACCATACACTAATTATGAAAAAGTACGGGTGTGTTGTAGGGTTTTTTTTATTTTTAAAGTAATTATAATTTTAAGTTTTAAAAAAAAAGACAATAAGACATAAACACAACTATATAATATGTTGTTGTCTCTTAACTAATAAGAATAATCAAAGGAGAAAGAGAAGGTCTCTTCTAACTCTGTACTGTGACATCACTGTGTGTATTATCCCTGTACTGTGACATCACTGTGTGTATTATCCCTGTACTGTGACATCACTGTGTGAATTTGGAAAAAATTGTTTTACTTAGATAGTTCTTGAGTAACCCGGAGCCTAAAGAAGAACTTCAGAAGAGTTTTAGAGACTTTTCATGTGTTTTGTAGACTTTCTACATTATATTTGTGATAAATATTAAACAGCAAAGTATCAGTTCAGTTTTCATAGATTTTGCAGCGCGGATGGAAACTTGTCAAAAACTTTGCTGCATGAATTTTCCCTCTGATATTAGTGGGGCTAACAAATTTTTGGGGGGCTAACAAATTTCTGGGGGGCATAACCGGATTAAGACAGCAAAAATTAATTTAATTTTTTTTTTTTTAATCGTATTCTGTGAAACTATTTTTATTATCTACAGAAGTGGAAGGATAATATTGCCTTTCGGATCAAGGGAAGCATTTTGTTTTTTTATTATTATTTTTAATATGATTATTATAATAATGTATACAAATGTCAGGGATAACAGGGTTCCTGGACAGTGTAAAAAACATAAGCATTAGAAGACATTGGGGGAGATTTATTAAAATTGTTTGAGAGCAGAACTGTTCTAGTTGCCTATGGTAACCAATCGGAGTTCAGCTTTCCTTTTCCCACAGCTGTTTATAAAGCTGAGCTTTGATTGGTTTCCATGGGCAACTAGAACAGTTTAACCTCAGACACTTCTGATAAATCTCCTCCATTGTGTAAGAAGACTCTTTACCATGAAATGCCAGATTTAAAGCCATTGATGCTCCACTGGCAAATTCTGGGAAATATGCAAATATGTTTTCCAGGATTGGAGAAATAAAATTTTGCCTCTTGAATACCTCTCAGGTTTTCTTTCAGAAAGTATAATGACATGGTTAAAGCCAAACCACCATAAATAAATAAGCCATAAGTAACAAATTCCCAACTATAGACATATAGTCAATTATGTGGCAAAATACTGATTAAACAGCTGGAGAGCAGGTAGATAAAGTAGTGGGGGAAGTTCTTACCTCAAGTTGCGAACTCTCAGATCTTTTCTAATTCTGTGGGGGAGAAAGCTGCTAGTATCCCTCCCTTTTAGCAGGATATGGAGCAATGGCCCATCTATCTTACTTTACTTGGTTCTAGACATAGTGGGGGTCATTTACTAAGGGCCCGATTCGCGTTTTCCCGACGTGTTACACAAATATTTCCGATTTGCGCCAATTTTTCCTATATTGCCCCAGGTTTTTGGCGCACGCGATTGGATTGTGGCGCATCGGCACCGGCATGCACGCAACGGAAATCGGGGGGGGCGTGGCCGTATGAAAACCCGACGGATTCGGAGAAACCGCCGCATTTAAAAAAACAAAAAGTGTTGCGAGACACGCGCTTACCTTCAACAAGTATAGGATCGCCGGCGGGCCTCGGCGGACTTCAGCGCAGCAGCGACACCTGGTGGACGTTGGAGGAACTGCCATAGTGAATCACCGGAAGACCCGAATCCACCGCAGAGAACGCGCCGCTGGATCGCGAATTGACTGGGTAAGTAAATCTGCCCCAGTATGAGATAGAGGTGACAGGGAAGGTCCAGTCATATTGTCAGTGGTCTGTAAAGCAGTTGTTTACAGGGACCATAATTCATCAAGATTAACAAGGTAGTAGTATTGTAGTGAACAATAAGGGCCCATGCACACAAGCAATGGGGCACAATTACTTAGTCGGTCCCTGCGCAATCCCCGATCCGGACTGTCTGATGAGGATGAACTCTGCCGCGTTTCATGAAGATCGTGCGCCCGATATCCTGCATGTGTCGCTTCCCCGATCAGGTCTGCCGGAGTTCACCTTCTTCTTCCCAGTGTATGTAAGTGCATGGCTTGCGACACAATTTTTAAGTTGAATCCTACGATTTGTGTCACATGGAAGGCGGCACTATTGCGCCAAAAATCCGATCGCGTGCACCAAAAACCCCTTTTTAATCCCTTTCCCAGCAGCTCAAAACGGAAAAGTGCGGTCCACGGGGGCCCATAGTAAATGAGCCCCATTGTGTCTAGATGCTAGAATCAACATGTTTCAACATACTGTAGTCAATGTAATGTGTGCTTCAGCATCTAGCAAACGTCTCAAATTTTTGGATGGGATCATACATGGCTGTGATTTCCATAGCTCCCTGTATGAAATAACCACTCAAGGCTGCAAATCTCAGTGCAGTTCATATTCCTATCCAAGTTTGGCAATCATTTCTTCTGTCACCTGTGGACCAGTAAATGGACCTCACACACCAACGTTATGTGGGCTGCAAACAATGGTCTACAGGTCGGCTGTGATATGCATTGGGCCAAAGCGATAGGTCATCAAATTTAAAGTCTTGGAATACAATTTAACTATGAACTAAAGACTTAATGGATACATTTTGGTTTTACCAAGTTCTAACTTGCCACCCTTAGAGATGAGAAGACCTGACATTTAAGTTCAGGTTTGACTGTCTGAACCGGACATACTGCCAGATTGGTGGCCGAACAGCAAATCGATGCCCTTAACCACTTTAATATTGGGTGCACTCATCTCTACTTATAATGCTACTACCAAAGGCCTAATACTGTACATTTTACAAAAGTGAAAACACATCTTATGGCTCCGATATGTACATTGAAATGGTATTCTCAAATGGTATTCTAACATCATTGAGATGTTAATGGAGATGCCAACGTAAGCCACACAAGAAGTTGTCAGGATCTGTGGTAGTGGATCCTCTGTACCACCACGAGCAATGATGTAAGCCGACACCTGAGTCTAAGTGGAACCTGGTTTTCACCAGAGCCTGCCGCAAAGTCGGGATGGACTTGCTGCAGCAGGGTACCACAAGGTCACTCCACAGGCGCGACTTTGCCCGCAGTGGTGGCCAAGGTGTGGTACAAAGTCATGAGGCAGAATCGTGGTCAGGGATAGGCAAGAGGTTGAGACAGGTAGCTGGAGATCAACGTCAGGAACAAAGCAGGACGTCAAGGCAGGCAGCACGCAGTCAAAGTCGGGAACAGAATCGGGAAATCAGCAGACAGGCACAAGGCAATGAAGCACATACATCCGGCGTAGAATGCAGGAAGTGGCCAACTTTTATAAAATTCCTGGAAATGGCCAGCACCAATTAGCGGTGCACAGGCCCTCGCGCACAAGGTGGCGAGGATGCACGTGCCGGGCTGCTAGATCCGGAGCAGGAACGTGGAAGTACGGGAAGGAGCTGGGGGCTTCAGGGGACCTGGGGGCCAGAGCAAGACACGGGTGGGGACACCCATGACAGAAGTGAAAACATGAAAATTAATTCAATCACTAATTTAACCTAAAAACATGTAACATTTTTTAAGTATTTTTTAGCGCATAGAAAAAATGATTATCTAAAAAAATATACTAACCTATTGTATGCATATATTTTACTAGTAATTTTTTAGGATCTAAAAAAAAAGTGTCAACAGTGGTATTTTTACTTTTATCTAACCATTTACAATTTTCCAGATCACACTCTTCAATTATTAAATTCCTGTTTCTTGCAAAAATAGTCCCCAAAGCCTAGGTGACCTTCTACTAGAGCCACGTGTGGGAATTTGACCTAATTTAGTTGTGTTAAAATTAGAGACGGTGCACAGAATATTACTTAAGAAAATACTCCTTTTCTGCTGCCAGCCCGTATTTCCCTCAGTAATTGTCTTCTTGATACACATGGCAGCTCGGACACACGGCTCAGGTTTACTTAGTTACTCTGAGACCAGGATCCAGATGTTACAAAACACACTGTGCCACTCAGTCATAATTAAGTCAAGTCTAATATGCATCTGTCAGGAGCTATTGACCTTCACTGGTGATGTTGAAATAAAAGCTTTGATACTCTAGCAGACGTTTAAGGATTTTTGACGGAATAATGTCAAAGGTTTGCCTGTTTTGGCAGGATATTAGCTCTTGAGATTCTAATGACAAATGTTTTATGCCTAATCTAAAACAACAATGAAATGGTGATATCTCAATTGCGACGTCTAATGTATAGTATCACTTTACCCTTGTGGGTCTACAAAAGACCCAAAAAATATATGAACACTTATATGAGTCTTCAAGGTGACATTAATGATACTGAAATATTCCGTAAGTGAAATAAAATCAAAAAGAAGAGATTTTCTACCGGTTTAGGATTATTATAGGTGTATTATGTCTCCAAAAATTTGGTAATGGGAGAAGACAAAAGCCTACTGTGTTTGTCATCTGCCATCAGTCTGGGTTAGTGTTCGTGTAAAAAATTGGTATTTATTACAAGTTTTGTAGAACTAAAAAAAGAAGATTTTGTAAAGTACGGTGAAATAAAATATGTGTTAAAACATTTTAAAAAATGATAAAATTGTACAGAACGACACAAAGGACCAACGCATTTCAAGTACAGCATCTTATTCATTCATTAATAAACACATTGGGTGATATGGATGAAATTGTTGGTTTTTAGGACACTGCGGAGTAGCACTTGACAGTTCTCGGCTGTGCCAGATTAATCCCTGTGTCTGATGGTGGATAATTAATCCGATGTAGTACATTGACATTAATGTGTGCCTGTAGCACAGCGGGCACACATCGGTGCCAGGGAGAGAGGGTCGCTCACCCCGACCATCTCCGTAATAATATATGGCGCACGGCGCCGTATTCCGGCAGAAGATAGGGTAAGTCCTATCTTTTTCCCGGCTACAGAACGTTATGGTGCCGCACGTGTGCTGCACCGTACCGCTCCCATAGGGCGCCCTCGCCCATTGCCGTGTATGGGGGGCGTATATATATGCCGTATATATGTCAGTCATATATATGTCCCCCATACATTTATGTGAATGGAGCCTAAGACAGGTGAACCTGGTCTAATTTGCTGCACCACAATATTGAATTTTCTCACAGACTCAATTTTCTGCCGCACAAGTTATTTCTGGCGCAGACAACCCCCTTCACCGTTACCAAGGAAACACCCTTTTTTAGTAGGAGTCGGAAAAACTGCCTAATATTTTTCTAAAACCTTCAGTAAATGTGGCGCATGGCATTTCAGGTGCAAATTTCTCCTGTTTTCTGGGCTTATACTCCAGTATAAGCCTAGTTTTTCAGCACAAAAAGTTTGCTGAAACCCCAAACTCGGCTTATACTCGAGTAAAAAATAATATGGGTTTTACCAGGTTTTTGTGGTAAAATTAGGGGCCTCGGCTTATACTTGGGTCGGCTTATACTCGAGTATATACGGTACTAAAATTCCTGTATTGGATGTTTGTGCTGGAAATCGTTCTGTACAATTTTATATGGATACAATAAAGAGAATGTGCTTTATCACCAACTTTATCATCCTTTCTGTCATCCTGGGAAGTGATGTACTTTTGATGGGTCAGCAGATGGAAAAGGACAGCTTGAGCTGAATTACTACGTATAATGGTCAGGAGGTCCGAATCTCATGGTGACCTCAGTCCATCTTGAGAGAGACAAAACAAATTTTTAGTTTCATTGAGGGAAGCAGTTATTAGTGCAACCGATATAAGTCTAAGTGGAAAGAGAAAGAAGAAGTCATTCCAGAGAGACAGACAGATATAGACTCTGCTACTGCTTTTATTAGAGGAAATCAAAATCCATCATGATAAACCAGAGACCCTTACTCATAGATCCAGGCACCATGACTGTGGTAATCTCCTTATATTTGTTGGCTTCCTGGCTTCACAGGCTGTTTACATTGTCCAGGAGCACTTCCCAGCTCCCACTGTGTGAGATTAATGCAGACAGTGGGAGGGAGGAAGTGCTGTGGGAGCAGGGGGAAGATGAGGTTCTGCACAGTGTAATAACCTAAGCAGCCAAAGCAAGAATTGGCTCTGGTACTGCCCCCAGAGCCTTTGTGACTCATTATCATAATTTTAAAAGTTGATTTGTGTAAGAAGCAGGCCATGGATAACAAATATAAGAATATTACCACAGCCACGTTGCCTGGATCTATGAGTAATGAAGTAATCATGCTTGATATTCCAGGAATATTAATATCTGGGACCTTATATTTTCATTCCTTCAGTAGTAGTTTCATTGGGACATTATTATTCTTTCAATGGGTGCAATTTATGATCCCATAAGTTGTGGCAATTGTGGGGAAACTTGTCAAAAACTTTGCTGCATGAATTTTCCCTCTGATATTAGTGGGGTGATACTCGCACACTTTTGTATAAGGATGCCACTCGTGACACTTCTTTAAAGATTTAGATCTCAGATCAGCGGTTCATACAGGATGGTGAAGAATCCTAGGCCTCCTAAGCATGAATCCTTAAAAAGTCTTCTAAATATATAATAATATCTGCAGAGAACGCCAGTCATTGTCAGGATAAAAGGGATTTAAATACTAAAAAAGAAAGATATTCTCTCCAAGAGTCCTGTTCACGTAGTAAAGTTTTGGAATTGTATCATTTCATTAATATTTGTGATCATACAAATATATAAAGTTATATAAAGTTGTCACATATTTCCATATATGTTCCGTAGTTCACCAAATATATTTTCGATCTGCAAGTGGTGCCTGGTTTAGAAAACTTTTGAAAACAATTTTAAAGGCTTCAGGGGAGCTTCAGCATACCGTGAAGCTACCATGCCTCCTAACTGACGATGACACTGCTAACCCCCTCCCTGTTATGAATGAGGGAGTTGAGAGAGACGTTGGCTGTGTGTGCCTAGGTGAAGAGAATTTCTGAGATAGGAGTAAAGAAGGGAGCTTATTTCTGTTTACACAGCCAGTGGGGCACATTTACTTACCCGGTCCTGTCACGAACGGCGCGTTCTCCGACGAGGATTCGGGTCTTCTGGTGATTCACTAAGGTTGTGCGCCCGATGTCCACCAGGTGTCGCTGCTGCGCCGAGGTCCGCCGAGGTTCGCCGGAGTTCACCAACCTATTCCTGGTGCATGTAAGCGCGTGACAATCGACACATTTAAATACCGCTTTTTTTCCTAATCCGTCGGGTTTCCCGACGGCCACGCCACCCGATTTCCGTCGAATGTATGCAGGCGCGGATGCGCAACAAACCAATCGCGTGCACAATTCGGCCGGTAAACCGGTAATTTTCGGGAAGCCCGGCGAAAAAGAGCGATTTGGACCCTTAATAAATGTGCCCCAGTGTCTTTCTCTTCACTCCCTCCTTCCTTACGGTAGCTTGATGGACCACTTCAATGACTAGAAAAAAAAACACAATGTCATGAACGTTTCTCAATTTTGGATTTAATTTATTTCAAAGATGGAAGTAGGCAGACAACATGTTTTGGGGGGCAAATGCATTATCCGTCTACTTCCATCTTAGATGGAACTAAATCCAAAATTGAGAAGTGTGTCTTGATATCCTGTTTTTTTCCTCTCTGTTGATCATTTTCCCATTCCGGTACCACTCTCCGTTCGGACACCAGGTACCTCATTGCATTTAGATCTTTAGTAGCAGAGTAATGGAGAGTGGAAAACCAACAAAAAAAGTGTTTGTTTTTTACATGCCATGTTAATAAAACACCATTATCTCTCAATCTGAAGATCCTGGTACATTAGTTTTAGATTCCCAAGTCATCTATTGTTGTCTTCAATAAACAAGTGGGAAACATGTCTTCTGTGTTCCAGTCTCTAGAACACTACAGTCTAGTAAAAAAAATGCTAAATGGCAACTTACTGTACATATCAATGACCAATCACTTTAAGGGAACCTGTCAACAGGAGACCCATTTTTAGCACTCCCCCAGTCCCCACAGAGCATAGTACATACACTGTGTTTTGTATAAAAAATTAGTTTTACAGAAAAAAAGATATGTTATATTGTACCTTTCATTAGCATCTGCTGGGTGACTAGGCAGTTGCCTAATGTGAGTGGCTGGAAAGGAGCAGTCCCCCCCCCACCCTTGAGAAACATGTGACCTTTTCAAATATATGAATAACTCCCCTCACTCGGGATTGGCTGTAGAGGAGCAGGGGGCGTCCCTAAGCCAAGTGATGGGTGTTTTCATATATTTGAAAAGGTCACATGGAGAAGCTGTTTCCCAAGGGTGGGGGGGAACAGCTTCCTTTCCAGACCCTCCCAATAGGCAACTGCCTAGTCACACAGCAGATGCTAATGAAAGGTACAATATAACATATCTGTTACATCATAACAGAGTGTATAGATGTAATGCTATGATCGCGCATAGCACGAGTACTGCAGAAGGAAAGCCGGTGACGTCAGTGTCTCTCTAACTATGCATAGTTACTAATCGGAGGAGCCATGAGGCACTCGGCAGCACGCTTTTTTTCCATTTACATATTTTTAAAAAAGCTTATTTCCCTGAAACGGTGACCTGCTTAGACATACTATAACAAGATTACTTCACCTCAACACGGGACGGTGAGTATAAACATCTTTTCTGAAAAGGACATCTATCATGAGATTACCTAATGGTAATTATTATTACCTTATGCCTATTATGTACCTCTCTGTCCTGTCCCCATGTGTCCCAAGGTTCATTTCTTATATCTTTATATGGGCGCATTTCTGCAAAAAAAAAATAAGTTTATAAGATATGCAAATTAGCCTGTGGTGCTCTGCAGAGCACCATTAGGCTCCACTGTAATATAATTTATGCTCTCCCCGGAGCCTTGCCAGCCGCATTCTGAGAGCCAGTGAGATTTGAAAAGACAACATATGACATCACCGGCTCTCATATAACGGCTGGCATTCTATTACAGTGAAGCCTGATGGTGCTCTGCAGAGCCCCAGAGGCTTATTTACATATCTTATAAACATATATTTTACAGAAATGTAGCCATGCAAAGATATAAGAAATGAAACTTGGGACATACAGGGACAGAACGGGGAGGTGAGTATAAACATCAACCATCAAGTAATCTGATGGTAGATGTCCTTTAACGAGAGAAGTGCTGGCAGATTGTGATTATTTTCAGAGCTTCCATGCCAGTTTTATAATGAAGAAGCCCTGAGAAATAGCCCCCTATATCTTGGCTTATACAGGCAGTCCCGGGTTACGTACAAGATAGGTTCCATTGGTTTGTTCCTAGGTTTAATTTGTATAAAAGTCAAAACTTTATATTTTATTAGTGTAGTTCCAGACAAATTTTTTTTTTGCCCCAGTGACAATTGTAGTTTCAAATTTTTTTGCTGTCATTGGACCAAGAATTATCAATAAAGCTTCATTACAGACACCTTACAGCTGATTACTGCGGTCTGGACTATAGTAAAGCATGCAGAGAGCTTCACCAGTGGGCATAGAGGTCCATCTTTAACTAAGGGTCATCTGTAAGTCGGGTGTCATTAAGTAGGGGGCCACCTGTATGTCTAGAAAGTTGTGTCAAATGTATCATTTTATATGCATCAGTTGAATATTGCTAATAAATCCTTCCATGTGTCATACACAGAACATTGGGGCTCATTTACTAAGGGCTCCGCGGCCGCATTTCCATCAGGTTTCCCAAATATTTCCATTGTGCCGAATTCCACCGAATTTGGTGCACGCAATCGGATTGTGTCGCATCGGCGCCGGCTTTCACGCGACAGAAATCTGGGGGCGTGGCAACCCGTCGGATTAAAAAAAAACATGGAATTTAAAAAAGAAATGTGTCGCAAGATCAGCACTCAGATGCACTGGGAGGAAGAAGGGGAACTTTGGCGGACTTCGGCACAGCAGCGACACTTGTTGGATATCGGGCGCACGACCTTAGTGAATCCCGGCAGAACCTGAATCCTCGTCGGAGAACGCGCCGCTGGATCGCGACAGGACCGGGTAAGTAAATGACCCCCTACAACGATCATTGCCTTTGATGATACTTTACTATGTAGCCCGATGGCAGCTTTATCCATGCTGCTATTCCATATTCACAAGTCCTTCTACGTCTTATAAAATCCTTTCTTATACATATGTACAATGCGCCCAGGCACAGAAGTGCACGGACGCATCGATTTGGACTATTCACATTGTAACTGATGTCCAATGCGTAATTTACTTACCTTCTAGGCATCGATACATTATGTAGAGGAGATAGGTACATATGTATGATTATGGCTTATTGTGGTCTTCTCAAAGATGCTGACAAACTTCCCATTTGCAAATATTATATTATTAAAAAGCCTTTCATTAAATTTCTGCTCTGAATGGAAGAGACTACAATTTCAATTTAATTTGAAGTGTTTCCCTACCGTGCATTGTTTCGCTGAGAAAGCTGTTTTTTTTTTTTCCCCGTCGCTCGTCTGAAATTGCCACCGAGCTTTCAAGTAAATAAGAAGGAAATAATTGAGAGACGAGAGACGAAAAACTCCACGGTCTTCCACGAAGGCAGACATGATAATGCTATCATAATGCTATTAATCACTTTAGGTATCGGGATGTGTTGAAGCTGATTTTATTAAATCATGTAGTCGTTCTCTAAGACAGTAATCTCCTTCCAGGCTCATATTATGGATTTAAAGTAATTGTATTGATTTTTGTAAAAAGTGTTTTTTTTTTTTTTCGGGTCAGTCATAACATTTAATGGACCGTACTCCAAACATATCCAGCTCGCTGCAGAGCTTTTAAGCATTAATAAACTCGAGGTACGGACGCTCGTGAGATTAATCTCACAGATGCCAGAGGAAGGGCCTATTTATTATGTTCTTATAATTGCAGCTTTCTGTATTTATTAAGTCTTTATTGTGCTATAATTCTGAATTATGAGGTAACTGGGAAGCTTATTTTTGAAATATGACAAGAATCCTGCCTTGTATACAAAACAGCCACCAGGTCTCATACACATGGATGGAATTATGCTCCATACAACCTTAGGCTGCATTCACACTGCCGTATGGGGGACGTATATATGGCCGACATATATACAGCCTATATACATCCCCCATAGACGGCAATGGGTGCACAATGCCCTACGGGAGCGGTACGGCACAGCACAAGTGCAGCACCGTAATTCTCTGTACCCGGTGAAAAGGTAGGATATGTCCTATCTTTTCTTGGCATATGTCACCGTGCGCCATGTTACTCTGTGGAGAGGGGCAGGGGTGCGCATCGATCATCCCCTCCTCCTCTTCCCAGCGCCGCCATGTGCCTGCCGTGCTACGGTATGGTGGGCAACGGCAGTGTGAATGTAGCCTTAAGTTGTGTTACGGCATTATATCCCTCAAATTTTACGCTAAGGTTTTATTGTACTGAGTTCTGCATAAATGTTATTAGATATAATTTATTTTAATGTGATATCATATTGATACAAAGTAGCTACCCATGGGAGATAATAGGTGTTGCAAGCGGGGGTGTAACTACAGCTATAGCAGACATAGCAGCTGCTATGGGGCCCACAGTGTCAGGGGGCCTCAACATACAACTTGACAGACTAAAGATTGGGGGATGTGCACCATTATATACATATTGGGGCTCATTTACTAAGGGTCTGCGGTCCACACTATCGTTGGAATACCCTACGATTTCCAAAAGGGTTTTTGGCGCATGCGATCGGATTTTGCTGCATCGGTGCCGGCTTTCACGCGACACAAATCAGGGGGGCGGGCCGTCGGACGATCCGACGGATTTGGATAACGCACGGGATGTAAAAAAGCAATTTGTGTCGCAAGACACGCACTTACAAGCACCGGGAAGAAGAAGGTGAACTCTAGCGGACTTCAGCAGGGGAAGAGACAAATGCAGGATATCGGGGGCACAAGCTACGTGAATTGCGCCAGACTTCATCTTTGTCAGACCGTCCAGATCGGGGATCGCGACAGGACCGGATAAGTAAATTTGCCCCATTGTGCTGCATATTGTATAACATAATATGAGTATAACAGTGCACATCTTCCACAGTACACAGCGTGAATCGGCAGCTGAGATAAGTACTGTGGGGGGAGAGGGAGGGAACACAGAATGACAGGACCAGCAATAGGCATAGTATCCCTTTAAGTATTAGGAGATGCAAAGAGGTAAAACCTTATCTCTAAGCAGCAATACTGGTAATTTACACCATTCAAAAGTTAATTAATCCTAATAAAAGCTATAATAAAATGTGAGAATGAATTGAGGAGAAGCTGAACAAATTTTATTTCCCCCTTGAACTTTATTTCATCATATCGTAATCTTGTTTTTAAAGTGCAACTCTATATTCCATACATGTAGACCAAAATTGCTGCCATCCCCCAACCAATATGCACACTAAGCCAAATCGATGTGTCACGGTACATGATCTCTCCAATCCTTCTCATGAGACAACTAAAAAGTATACAAAAAATTGGTCATAGTTCCTTACGTTGTATCTCCCCTCCACTACATTTCCATGACATTTGAGCCACTTTTTCATCCCCTTGTTTCAATGCCTATCCTCTATAGATAAGAGTCCTATAGAAACTATAACCACACAGTATTAAAGTGAATTTAACCAATCAAATTTGGGAAGTAGTTACATGTTCTGCCTTGGGGAGTCCGGGAAGAGTTGTAGTTGAAAGTCTGGAGGAAGGTTCTTTGGCTATTGTTCCAAAATCTTGAAAAGTCTGCTGCCCAACAAAAGCCCATTCTGCCCAACAACGTGACCCAAATTGTTAGTAACTACCGGTACCACTTTATCCATTGGTCATTTGATTATGTCCTAAAATTCTAATCAATTCAGGCAAAATATTTTTTATAAACCTTCTTATGTTCTTCTTATGTGCTCAAAAATATGTAATGATTTTCCATGGTTAATTTTGCCCCGGCTCTTATGTGCATTTGCTGCTTCATTTGTGCAATTTCAATTTCCCCTCCCCATCATTCTGTCTCAGCACTTTCAATAAAACCAACATCAATGTGCTTTGGTCAACATAGAAATTCTGTGTTTAAACAGACATCGGGTTGATATCTATTTATTTGGCTTTAGCGAAAGAAAAATCAGGAGAAAAAAAAACAATTCCTCATTTTCTTTCACTTGGCTTGAAGCAAGAAATTTCTTGGTGCAATTGCAATTTTAACAGCTCCTGCTAAACTCTTTGTAGCACTAAGCAAATCTTCACTGGGGTAGAACTAAGATCTGGAAGTAATCATCAGCGAGCAGCGAACATCAGAAATTCTTAAGGAAAAAAAAAACATCGGCACAGCTGGAATCAGCTGCTACTTGAGATAGGATTCAGGTACCTAGTCTCTCGAGGTTACTTTCCTATCCCCTGTCCTTTTTGTCTTATACGTTGGAAGTAAGAAGCACCGGGGTGTTGATAGTGGCACAAGAGCTATGGTATATGACCCCTGCTGGGAGCAATAAATAAAAAAAGTAAAGCTGTCATTGTTAGTTTGTGCTTTCTTGCTTGCTATTACCTTTGGATTCTTTGATATTTTTGTGCATCGTGTCCGCTTACTTTATTTTAACTATGTCTAGATGGCAGGATCGGGAGTCTTTTAAAATATAGATTTATGGGTCCGATTGATCGATAACCAAACATGGAAAGGTTGTCCATTTTTTATGTTTTTTTTAAAATTATTTTTAATTTGCTTCAAGTAATCTTCCCTTTAGCTAAGACGAGAGTGTGGATTGGGACTTGGGTTTTGTAACGTATCATGTGTGTATCTTGACCTAATGAGAAGCCGGAGCAGTTATATGTAAAATAATCTATTCAACACCGTTCGATATATTTATAGCGTTTGGGTAATGTGAGTTGCTTGAGTGAGAGGTCAGATGTTTTGCCTTGTGACTTGTTTTATCCAATTTTTAAACACATTAATAATACGGTAATAATAATTTCTTTATTTCTATAGTGCATATATACAGGCAGTCCTCGGGTTACATACAAGATAGGGTCTCTAGGTTTGTTCTTAAGTTGAATTTGTATGTAAGTCGGAACTGTATATTTTATCAATGTTATCCCAGCCAGATCTTTTTTGGTCTCTGTGACAATTGGATTTTGGGTTGTCATAAGAATCAGAATTAACAATAAAGCTTCATTGCAGACACCTGTGATAATTGTTATAGCTGATTATTGTAGCCTGGGACTAAAGTACAATAAATTACCATTATCCAGTGGTCCGTTTGTAACTAGGGGTCATATGTAAGTCCAGTGTTCTTAAGTAGGGGACCGCCTGTATTACGCAGCGCTGCACAGAGCTTGCAAAATCAGTCCCTGACCCCAATGGGGCTCACAATCTAATCAATCTACCAGTATGTTTTGGAGTGTGGGAGGAAACCGGAGGAAACCCACGCAAACATGGAGAGAACATACAAACTCTTTACAGAAGTTGACCTGGATGGGACTTGAACCAAGGACCCCAGCACTGCAAGGCTGTAGTGCTAACCACTGAGCCAACGTGCTGCACATGGCTTACATGTAGTTGTCTCCAGTATTAAGGAGTATTTTTTTTCACATTCTGGCAGAGAATTTACATCTCGGACATTCACATATCATGGAGCTACCCATAAGGGGCACTTGTAACAACCTCCTCCTCATATGTAAATGGCCTGAGAAGAGTTATTTTTTGCCTGAGATGTGATATTTTAGAGTTTGGATGGGGAGCATCAATTCAGATGCCCTTATCTTGGGCTTTACAGAAATTATTACTGAAATACTGACAAAGTTGGGAATGAAAAGACCATATTAAGATCCAATTCCTGACCACATCTCCAACTGCTTGTCTCATCGGTGCTTTAGCTGAAGGAACCACCAAGGCTATAGAGCTTAAGACAGAGGTGCAGAAAGGATGTTCATTACCATATATTAGGGTAGTTTATTGGTGGAAAAGATGGTTATAGAGTCTCTTTATTGGGTGTTTCTGTCCCCCCCCCTCTCCTGAGGTATACTTGAGCTTCAGGATTGGTTATCGGTACATCATTGGTTACAGTCCAACAACTGAATCTACTGATCAGCTACTTTGGGTTGCACCAGGAACTGCAGAACATCTCACATTTAAGTGAATGGATGTAGAGCTGCAGTTTCCTGTCAAAGGTGCTCCTGGCTCAGAGGGTTGGTGAATACAATGGGGGACATTTACTTACTCTGTCGCAGAAGTTCACAGAAACTGCATTGTCCAACGATAATGCACTGTGCCGCGATTCGATAAGATCGTGCGCCCGACATCCTGCATGTGTCACCTTCCCGCTCAGGTCCACCGGAGTTCACCTTCTTCTTCCTGGTGCATGTAAGTGCTTTATCATGCAACACAATTTGAAAGTTAAATCCAGCGCTCAGTCCGACTCAATCAGATCATCTGACGGTATGCCCCCAATTTGTGTCGCATGGAAGCCAGCGCAGCTGGTGCGACACAATCCCAGCATAGACACCTGTTAAATACCTGTCCGAGCCGTGCAAATCCCAAAAACGGCAAACAGTCTGACGAAAGTGTGATCCACGACCCTTAGTAAATGAGCCCCAATAGGTCAGGGCATAAATTAAAGGGTTTGTCCACTTTAAGCAAACAATATTGTTTGAGCAATGGAAATTGTACAATTCTCCAATATACTTTCTGAATCAAATCCTTGTGGTGTCTAGATCTCTACCTGTAATTCTACAGGAAGCTTCATTTTTAACATCCTGTGGATAAAACCAGTCCCTGACGTGACAGACAGGTGCACGTCTTTTTCCTGGTCATGTGATGTCACACAGGTGCACTGCTCGTCATATCCCTGGTCATGTGCAAGGCTCGTCACACCACAGTGAGTAATCAGAGCTGTGTCTTATAACAAGCCATGCACCTGTGTGACATCACATAATCAGGAATATGATAAGTGCACCTGTGTGACATCACATAATCAGGAATATGATAAGTGCACCTGTGTGTCACATCAGGGACTGGTTTTATCCGCAGGAAGTAAACAATGAAGCTTCCTGTAGAATTACAGCAAGCAGAGATCTAGAGACTGTGAGCAATTGACACAGAAAGTATCTTGGAAAATTGTACAACTTTCCATTACACAAACAATATCAATTATAAGTTGACAACCCCTTTAAGTTAAAAAAAAAAACATGATTTCAGACAGATTGGGGCACATTTACTTACCCTGTCCACGGAGCTCTCCGAAAGTGCATTGTCCGACAATAACTTAACCTTCCGGAAGAGTTCACGAAGTATGCAGTGTCGACAATAATGCACTCTGGCGCGATATTGTGCACCCGATATCCTGCATGTGTCGCTTTCCCGCTCAGGTCCGACAGAGTTCACCATCTTTTTAGTGGTGCATGTAAGTGCTTGGGCTTGCGACACAGTTTGAAAGTTAAATCCCATGCTCAGTCCGAATCTGTCGGATCGTCCGACGGCTCACCCCCTAATTTGTGTCACATGTGTACACAGCTGCGCCAAAAACTGATTGCGTGTGCCACAATCCCTGCGCAGACATCTGTTAAATACCTGTCCAAGCCGTGCAATACCTGAAAAAATCAAACAGTCCGACAAAAATGCGATCCGCAACCCTTAGTCCCATGAGCCCCATTGAGCCGCATTATCACATGATCAGGGCTGATCTCTTTTCCTCTGGATGTAAAAATTGAAGGGTTCATTCGAATAAAGCAAGCAATGATCTTGTTTACAACACTAATAATAATAATGTTTCTTTTTAATTTAAAGGGGTTATCCGGGTTTTAAAAATTACCTAGGGCAGGGCTGGGGTGGGCTAGTTAAACATAATAAACATGTACTTACCTCGTCCGGCGCCGCTGATGTCCCGCGCCGCGGTCCCTTCGATCCGTGCCCCTGTTTGTTTACAGGGGCACGGAAGCCGCGCACAGGGAGCTTCCGGTCTGCGATGTGGCCGGCTCCTCCCATCCGTCCCTATCTCTCAGCGTTGTAAGCGATGGGAGATGGTGTCGCATGGGAGCATCCGGCCGTCCGGAAGCTCTCTGTGCGCACTTGTAATGAAACCGGCGCACAGAGAAGACCGGCCGCGGCGCGGGACATCGGCAGCACCGGAGGAGGTAAGTACATGTTTATTGTGTTTAAATAGCCCTCCCCAGCCCGGCCATAGGAAATTTTTTAAACCCGGATAACCCCTTTAAGGCTATTTTTCTTTATTGCACAATAGTTTTTCTGATGTACTTTTAATATTCCTGTATATGGACAACATACAATACAACTGTTGCCAATTGTTGCTCTTTATTCTTAGACACAATAGCAATATCCAATGGAAAAAGAATCCGGCTTATTTATTTCTGAATTACTAAGTTCATAATCATCTTTCTATAAAGATGAGCGGCGGCAGACGATAAAATTACACTGCTTTATAATAATATTGGATTATTCAACAGACTTACCTGTCAAACCACATTGATATTACAAAGCCAATTTTATTCAAACCAAATTCTGCTTAAGATCACTTTTGTTCCACGTCGTATAACTATTTCAGGCAATGGATCAATGCGACATTACCACAGAAAATATCATTTTCTTTTTACAGAAAATTATAGTTAAAATAAAGGCTGACAGTGAGGGCATTTCCTGGCAGATAATGACTGACTGGCAGACTGGTACTCTAAATTTCTACACGGTAACAACATAAATTGATAGATTGGCTGCAGCGTTTCTTTGTTTCTGCTTCAATGTCAAATACAAATTCAATGATCATAACAGGAAAAGTTACACAAAGTATTAGAGATGTAGAACTTTAAATGCATTAAAGAGGTGAGCGCTGTATGTCTTTGTGGGGCTTATTATTTGGGTATATTGGAGCATCTCTTACTCTTAGATTTTTGAAAGATTTTTTCAAAACAGATTCTTTTACATATATTTATATGTATAATGTATATCCTCGAGTAAAAGTCGACCTAAATATAAGCCAAGGCAACTTATTTTATCACAAAAAATGGGAAAACCTATATACTCAAGTATAAGCCTATGGTGGAAAATGAATTAGTCACTGCCTCCCCCACTATATAGTTAGCCAACCCCTTTCCCCTCAATAAATTGGTAACCAGTTCCTTGCCCCCCAGTATATAGCCAGCCCCTTAATATAAAGCTAACCAGCCCCTAGTATATAGCCAGCCAGTCCATGCAACAAGTATATCGCATCCTGCCACCAGCCGCCCTTAGTATAAGCAAGCGTCGTAAGAGTCGTAAAAGAGGAGCCAAAATTACTAATAAATAGATGTGTTGGCTAACAGAGTAACAGACACTAGAACGGTGAAAGCTAACGTTCTACTGACACGGGGCAAACAGAACACAATACCTTTAAAATACCACCAGAAACACCCTCAGGTGATAGGAGTAGAGTTCTGTCATTCACAGATTGTTAATTTTTTGTGATCCAGAGCTAGGCTAGAGAGTGATGGTGAGTGTGAATGCAATCAATAGCCCAGTAACTAAACCACTGTTTACACTGCTCAAGAAGGTGAGACACAAAAGAATTGTATACCCTGAAATTTCATTTCAAACAAGCATTTCATTGGTATTGGATGCCATTGCCCTTGGAACTGTATGACTTGGGTCGAATGTTTTGCCATATTTGTAGGTTGCCTTGTTCGCACCTGCTTTTCAGCTTTGTCCATACATTTCTAGTAGATTGAGATCATGTTTTTGTGATGGGCACTCCAAAACATGACTTTGTAACCAGTTTGGCAGTATAGTTCTGGTCATTGTAATTGCAAAAGACCAATTTGCGCACAAGCTTTAACTTCTTGGCTGATGTCTTCGATGTTGCTCCAATATGTATAAGTGTGTTCCCTCATGATGCCTTGTGCAGGCAAAATAACCCCCACAATGATGCTGCCACCTAAGTTGGGATGGTGTGTTTTGTCATACCACGGACGGGCCTCCAAAACGTAAGGTCTTTGTTCCTGTGTGGATTCACACATAATCCAGCTTTTTTTGTTTCTTTGGAGAATGGATTCTTCCTGGCAGAGCGGTCTTTCAGCTCATGTCAATAACAGAACTTGTTCACTGTGGATGATGACACACTCTTACCAGCCTCAGCCAGCATCTTCACAAGGTCTTCTGTGCTTGGGTCGATGTGCACTTTTGGACACAAAACCCTCAAAAATAATTTTTTTTTTTAGTCAATATTTTGCTTGGTGCTTTCTTTACCTTGGAATGGTTTGTCTTCGCTCTTCCGTGAAGAGACTCACACAAGAGGTGCTCAAGGGTTCCCCAATCCAGCTACAATCTATTTTATGGTCCTGCTGCTTATAACAGCCAGCTATCCAACGCTGCTACCACAATGTCTCCCTTTAATAGAATTCCCATTACAAAAAATATCATTTGCCAGACTACCTTGGATACATGCTGCTGTGAAACAACAACAGAGTCAATGAGGTGGTCATCTCACATCATACCGTGAAGAAAATCAAATGCAAATATGCTCTGTCCAGGATATTTTGATATGGATACTGTAGTCATCAGTATCATTGACTTCCACTATATACAATTTTTAGGGGGACACTTTGGGTCATTTTTAGGGGGATATATTGGATTAATTCTGTAGAAAACAACAGAGCATCAAGATTTCTAAACTCAATTGAAACCACATTACATGATGAACCAAATTGAGAGAGCTGGCCACTTACCTTGTTAGCCATCCTATGGGAATATTAACGAAGACCTAGGGGTGAACTCATTTTAAAACCAGTGTTTTTACAAATTAGTGGGCCACGCTGACCTCAAGGTTTTGACCATCATCCCAACATTCATTTTAGTGTAGGACCTATGAAGAGGCGACACCTGATCTCTTGTTTGTGACCTTGACATTTGTCAGTAAAAATCCATTGGGGAACTGTATCAGTGATTTGGTACAGAGGAGTTCATTTAGGAGATGGTTTAGCCATGCACAAATAACCGTGGCATCCCCAATTAAATTTGTATATTCCATGATGGGATGGATAAGGATTTTGTGTGTTATAAGGAAAGGCATATAAAAATTATTCAAAAACGATATTTACTGTATCACTTCTATACACTCATGCATGTAAAATCTATAAAGTGTTATCTGTTTTCTGCATATAGTTGTAGAAGGAAACAACCAAATCCTTAATTTACCATGTTCTGGGATACTTGTGCTTGGGTGTGTGTTCTACTAATTATTGGCATAACAGGAGAGGAAGGGCCCCATAACAGGCTCGCCACAGGGAAGTTACAATCAACATTCATACACTCATGTGCACACATGTAGAGCACATACTCACATATAGTAATACAGACACCATACACGTAGTACACACACAGCATATACACATCACATATATGTTTATACAATGGTGTTCAATGTGCAGCAAAATATGTATATAATGATGCATCCTACATTCTTTAGTTGGATATGGGCCCCCTGACAATGTGGGGGCCCATACGGCTGTATGGCTGCTACCTCTGTAGTTACCCTGCATACTTAATGTTTTCTGTTTATTATGGGAGAGAAGGATCCTGCAAAAGTCGGTGTATTACATACCCCCAACACTTTCTATACAGATTGGATATAAATTGTACCCCGCTACCTCTTCACATAGGAAGATACCTAAAACTGCCAAGAAATGTACTGTAACATTTGGAGTCTAAATGTTATTTATACATGAACACATCATTGTTCGTATACCTTTATGAAATATTTGTACTAGTTTAAGGAATCTTGGGGCATAGGATTTTGAGTATTTGGTGTTTATCGTAGTCCTTTTATAAAATCCCACCAAAACCTTATCTACAGTTTCCTTTCATGGAGAACTTCATCCCACCGCTCAGCAGGCTTTGTATAATAGTCCTGTATGTGTGTTCATGAGGAATAACAATGTTTATTATCACTCCTCCCATCATCTGTACCTATAAGTTGTAATTCTCTCAGCAGTGGGGTTGTAGAGATAGCTGCTGTGAATCAATGTTCACCCCCATGACTTCTAGTAATCGACTCCTCAGTCACCTTTTGTCCTTCTTGCTAGCAAAACAGAATTACTCTAAACATAGAGAGGGCTCCGAGTGCCACCTCTGGCACCCGTGCCATTGGTTCGCCACCACTGCTCTATTCAATAGTAAGGGAGTGTTGGAAATTGGAAACCACAGCCTTTGGGTATCACCATCCATCCGTTTCAACTGTCTAGTAGAAGATACATGGTCAGCCTGCTATTCCAAATGGGACCACCAAAGACAGATGTTATCCCCTTTACTGCATGGTAGGGGATAACAATGAACAACTACAATCCTCTTGCCATTGTAGGCTATGGCGTCTATTGCTGAACTGATATAAACAAGGCTTTGTATATGAGGCTATGTAAATGGCAGTGTTATAATGACCCTACAGCGTCCACTGTCAAAAGAAAAATTAAACATTAGCTAAACCTTTATTTCCTAAAAACAATCGGTTTTATTCTGTTATGAATTTGGCCAAGGCTGACTCAATCCAAAATGTAAGAATCCCCATCTCGCTGTTGCTTCATTTTTCAGTTTGTAAGGTCACTGATATTTGGCCGGTTCTTCTTGTTGAAATGCATGTGAAAACTTGTCCAGCGCAGGTTATGTGCGCACTACAGAATGTGGTAGTGCCCTTTAAATAAATTATTGCAGCCCTAAATTTAATGAAGGTAATGGATAGTTCATACATTTCCCAGGATGAGAATGGCCGGACAAATAAATTCTTCCTTTGCGGCTACAACTTTAGGAAAGTCTCCGATCACATTTTTTTTTCACACAAGTAAAGCTAAATGTTATAACAAGGCAAAAAGGAACAAGAATCTCAGATGTGTAAAAGTTTTGCGCAAAAATAAGTAAAAAAAACGTTTTCTGATCGATCATTTACGTATGGAAGTAGTGATAGAGAACATATATCACATAATTTAAGATGAATTTCGGGAGAGATTTTGTAAAAATTGCAAGCAACAGTTTTAAGTAGCAATGTGAATGATTGGGATGTTATTGTAGATTCAAAAGGTTTTGGAAAGTCGTGTCCTTCTAAATTTAGATGGGATATTTTCGCCAAATTTATTGCCAAAAATTGACGGAAAAAAATCCGAAAAATGGGGCACATTTACTTACCCCATCACTTGAGTTCACCGAAAGTGCACTCGAATGCACTGTGCCATGATTCACTGGGGGTCATTTACTAAGGGCCCGATTCGCGTTTTCCCGACGTGTTACCTGAATATTTCCGATTTGCGCCGATTGTACTGAATTGCCCCGGGATTTTGGCGCCGCGATCGGATGTGGCGCCATCGGCCGGGCTTGCGCACAACGGAAATCGGGGGGGCGTGGACCGAACGAAAACCGACGTATTCGGAAAAACCGCCGCAATTAAAAACCAAAAAGTGTCGCTTAGTGAAGCGCTTACCTTCACCTGGTCCGAGGTGGTGCATTGCGCGTTGAGAATGATTTCGCGCAGCAGCCGCCACCTGGTGGCGGCGGAGGAACTACCTTCAAAATCCCAGCCGGACCCGAATCTGTGCAGAGAACGCGCCGCTGGATCGCGAATGGGCGGGTTAATAAATCTGCCCCACTGTCTCAAACATCCCTAGAGACTTTTTGCATAATTTAATAAAGATTATTTTAGCTATAGGTGAGGTTGCCTTAGCCAGACCGACAGTCACATGGTCATATTCCAATTGATGTAGTGACCATATCCAGCAGATGTTGAGTCTCCTTCTGTTCTTGATTTGGAGCTGTTGCTTAATTAGATATTTAGGTTAGCTATATTACCCAGACTTCCAAGGCTTCTTTGCCAGTGATTGTCTGACATCACTTTTCTTTGTGATTGTGCTAGTTCTCTGAATGTTGGATCCTAACCTGTCCCTTCACCTTACGGGATTCACACCTGACTGACAACTCATTACCGCAATGGACGTGTATGTACACTGAAATGCTTTGACTCGACCCAGAACTTGACCCTGCCTTTTATAAGGGCCCATGGACTTGACACTTATCTATCAATTGCTGGGCTTTGAAACCCACAAGTTTACAGCTACACTTCAACTGTCTGATCCATTAGGACATATTTAAAAAAACATTGTCGATAAATGCCTCAGAACTTAAAGAGAACTTAGCAAGTGCATCCTGTTTTGTTCTTCTACTTTCTTCTTCTTTGTGTTGCTGAACAGTGAAGTTGTAAGCTTCTACAACCATGTAACAATGGATTGTTGACCCAATTTGACTCTAATGGTTTGACTGTGAGAGTATCCCACAGTGAAACCCATTAGATGTCACATTGGATCGACAATGAGAGATTTTTCTTCTCGACCCCTTTAGAGGTATCTGGAGAGTGCTGTGACCCAGTCATTTCCGTTTTTAGTGTCAAACCATGGGGGGAAAGCTGACTCAGAGGTTCAAGAGATGACGGAGTCATTCACTAGACAGTGGTCCAAAGAGTGGTCAGCAGCAAGTGAGGTCAGGTTGGTTGGTGCATAGTCACAGATGAGTAGAAAGTTGATCCACCAGCTTAGAAGCTTGGGTAAAGGGCCACCTAAGATCAAAATGGAGGCCAAAACAGAATACAAACGGGGATAGAAGACGAACAAGGATGGGATTAGAATCATAGAAAGAGATCAAAAAGATTTAGGGCACTTTTGTAAGACACTAACCTAATGGGGTCTTCACCCCTGTTTCATATCTAAATTTGTCAGGGACACTTTTGCAGAGGTGACCTGAGAGTCACGGTTATACTTTTCAGGATCATATTGGGTACTTCATTGCTGGAACAGTGAGGGATAAATGTAGATAAACTCAGAGACCACCAAGGGTCTTCATTCTGACTGGTGGGTTATCTATAACCATGGTGTACACCCAGATTTGTAAATGATGTGAACTTCAACAAGTCAAGGTGTTTTAAGCAGCTTCCTTAGTTAAAGTCTCCCCACTAATTTCATCTATGAATGTGATGGACATGTCTATCACTTTATGATATATCAGGTTTGAGCCAAGGTAGTCATGTAATTTTAGGAGAAATGACTGCATACTAGATAAGAACCCCTTCTATGATTAGTGAAGACAAAATTTGTGTATACCAATTTGGGCTTGAAGGTTTATAATGCGCTCCAGGAAAGGGCTTGATTGTGCCAACTGAGGGTGCAAAACCACATTACAGGTGCTTTAAATGCCCATTTGCTTAAAGGAAATCTACCATCAACATCCATCATTGATAAACCAGGGACACTTACTCATGATCCAGGCACTTTGACGTGGTCTCTCATATTTTATTATCCATGGTCCACTTCCATCTAAACAAATTTATAATTTGCTAATGATCCTAAAGGGCTACCACAGTCTTTCTGTGCTTTGACTTTACAAATTGTTGGGAGGAAGGGAGGAGTGCTCTTTACACTAACTGCCTGTGTAGTTATAACATGGAGCGGCTGTGGTAGCCTTTCAGACTCATTAGCATAATGTCAAAAGTGATTGTTGTTTAGAAGGAAGTAGGCATGTATAGCTTATGGTTATGCTACCTATAAATTTAGAAATGGCAAGCAAAAGTCCCTAAAAGTGCTTATACCAGGGAGCAGGGCGCTCTGCTTGACCTTTGTCCAATCCTTCTTATCCACATTGAAGTGAAGAGTGCACGGTGGATCATCGCCTCCAATTTGGAGCCTCTGGAGGAGTTTTGTCTTGGGTCTGTGCTTGTTTGTGGTTGGTTTTCTATTAGGACCCTTGGATTTCACAGTTCGTGGAACATGGCGCAAACCTGTGCAATACAACTGGGTACAATTAGATGTTCTCCCTAATACTTTTATGAGGATTTTACCAAGTCTTTCGTAGTGAGGATTGGAGGCAGCTGCTGGAGAGTAGGATTCTGCATGCTACATTTGTGTTGCTCCCCAATGTTACGTCGGAGAGATTTGGTTAGTGAACCAGCCCCTTAATATAAAGCTAACCAGCCCCTAGTATATAGCCAGCCAGTCCCCTGCCCACAAGTATATAGCCAACCAGCCCCTTAGTATAAAGCAAGCGTCGTAAGAGTCGTAAAAAGAGAGCCAAAATCTAATAAATAGATGTATGGCTAACAGAGTAACATAGACAATAGAACAGGTAAAGCTAACTTTCTACTAGCACGGGGCAAACAGAACACAATGGGGGTCATTTACTAAGGGCCCGATTCGCGGTTTCCCGACGTGTTACCCGAATATTTCCGATTTGCGCCGATTGTACCTGAATTGCCCCGGGTTTTTGGCGCACGCGATCGGAATTTGGCGCATCGGCGCCGGTATGCACGCGACGGAAATCGGGGGGCGTGGCCGAACGAAAACCCGACGTATTCGGAAAAACCTCCGCATTTAAAAAAAAATTGTGTCGCGAAAATTTCACTCACCTTCATCCTGGATAGGCCGGTGTATTTTGAGGCATTCCAGCGGACTTCAGAGCAGCAGCGCGTCGGACGTCGGAGGAACTGCTTTGATGAATCCCGGCCGGACCCGAATCCAGTGCAGAGAACGCGCCGCTGGATCGCGAACGGACCGGGTAAGTAAATCTGCCCCAATACCTTTAAAATACCACCAGAAACACCCTCAGGTGATAGGAGTAGAGTTCTGTCATTCACAGATTGTTAACTTTTTGTGATCCAGAGCTAGGCTAGAGAAGTGATGGCTGAGGTGAATGCAATCAATAGCCCAGTAACTAAACCACTGTTTACACTGCTCAAAGAAGGTGAGACACAAAGAATTTCAGTATCCCCTGAAATTTCATTTCAAACAAGACATTTCATTGGTATTGGATGCCATTGCCCTTGAACTGTATGACTTGGGTCGAATGTTTTGCCATATTTGTAGGTTGCCTTGTTCGCACCTGCCTTTTCAGCTTTGTCCATACATTTTCAGTAGGATTGAGATCATGTTTTTGTGATGGGCACTCCAAAACATTGACTTTGTAACCAGTTTGGCAGTAGTTTCTGGTCATTGTCTAATTGCAAGACCAATTTGCGCACAAGCTTTAACTTCTTGGCTGATGTCTTCGATGTTGCTCCAATATTGCTATATAGTGTTGTTCCCTCATGATGCCATTGTGCAGCAAAATAACCCCACAACATGATGCTGCCACCTAAGTTGGGATGGTGTGTTTTGTCATACCACAGGACGGGCCTCCAAAACGTAAGGTCTTTGTTCCTGTGTGGATTCACAACCATTAATCCAGCTTTTTTTGTTTCTTTTGGAGAAATGGATTCTTCCTGGCAGAGCGGTCTTTCAGCTCATGTCAATACAGAACTTGTTTCACTGTGGATGATGACACACTCTTACCAGCCTCAGCCAGCATCTTCACAAGGTCTTCTGTGCTTGGGTCGATGTGCACATTTTGGACACAAAACCCTCAAAAATAATTTTTTTTTTAGTCAATATTTTGCTTGTTGCTTTCTTTACCTTGGAATGGTTTGTCTTTCTGCCTCTTCCGTGAAGAGATCTCACACAAGAGTGCTCAAGGGTTCCCCAAATCCAGCTACAATCTATTTTTATGGTCCTGCTGCTATTAACAGCCAGCTCTCCAACGCTGCTACCTAACAATGTCTCCCTTTAATAGAATTCCCATTACAAAAATATATCATTTGCCAGTACTACCTTGGATACAGCTGCTGTGAAACAACAACAGAGTCAATGAGGTGGTCATCTCACATCATACCGTGAAGAAAATCATATGCTAAAATATGCTCTGTCCAGGACATTTTGATATTGGATACTGTAGTCATCAGTATCATTTGGACTTCCACTATATTTACAATTTTTAAGGGGGACACTTTGGGTCATTTTTAGGGGGATATATTGGATTAATTCTGTCTAAGAAAACAACGAGCATCAAGATTTCTAAACATCAATTGAACCACATTACATGATGAACCAAATTAGAGAGCTTGGCCACTTACCTTGTTAGCCATCCTATTGGGAATCTTAACGAAGACCTCAGGGGAACTCATTTTAAAACCAGTTTTTACAAATTAGTGGCCACGCTTGACCTCAAGGTTTTGACCATCATCTCAACATTCATTTTAGTGTAGGACCTATGAAGAGGCGACACCTGATCTCTCTGTTTCTGTTGACCTTGACATTTGTCAGTAAAAATCCATTGGGGAACTGTATCAGTGATTTGGTACAGAGGAGTTCATTTAGGAGATGGTTTAGCCATGTCACAAATAACCGTGGCATCCCAATTAATATTGTATATTCCATGATGTTATTGGATAAGGATTTTTTGTGTTATACAAGGAAAGGCATATAAAAATATTCCAAAAACGATATTACTGTACATCATCTATACACTCAGGCATGTAAAATCTATAAAAGTTTATCTGTTTTCTGCATAGTGTGTAGAAACAACCCAAATCCTTACATTCTACCATGTTCTGGTATACTTTCTTGTGCCTTGGTTGTTGTGTTCTACTAATTATTGGCATAACTAGGAGAGGAAGGGCCCCATAACAGGCTTCTGCACAGGGAAGTTACAATCACACATTCATACACTCATGTGCACACATGTAGAGCACATACTCACATATAGTATATACAGACACCATACACTGTATACACACACAGCATATACACATCACATATATGTTATATACAATGGTGTTCAATGTGCAGCATAATATGTATATAATGATGCACATCCTACATTCTTTAGTTGGATAATGGGCCCCCTGACACTGTGGACCCCATAGCGGCTGCTATGGCTGCTACCTCTGTAGTTACCCCTGCTACTAATGTTTTCTGTTATATTATGGGAGAGGAAGGATCCTGAAACAAGTCTGTGTATTACATACCCCCAAACATTTCTATACCAGATTGGTATAAATTGTACCCCGCTACCTCTTCACATAGGAAGATACCTAAAACTGCCAAGAAATGTACTGTAACATTTGGAATCTAAATGTTATTTATAATGAACACATTATTGTTCTTATACCTTTATGCCATATTTTGTAAGAGTTTAGGGAATCTTGGGGCCATAGGATTTTGAGAGTATTTGGTGTTTATCGTAGTCCTTTTATAAAATCCCACCAAAACCTTATCTACAGTTTCCTTTCATGGAGAACTTCATCCCACCATTTAGCAGACTTTGGGCCACATTTATCACTTGTTTTTTCTGTTGTTTTTGCACCTTTTCGTTTAGGCGCACCGTTTTTGCGCCCTGTTTGCGATTAAGCGTCAAATTAGCCGCGCAGCTAAAATAACCACCTTTCGCTCATCTATCGTTCAATTCCAGATGTTTTGCTGCGCCTAATGATATTCATCACGTGCGACTTTTGCATTTAGGCGCAAAAACGGGCGCAAAAACACTCCAGCCCGAAGGTGGCGTTATCTGAGAAGAAAGCACTGAGACCCTATGCAGAAGAGCTCATTTCTAGCAGCAGAGCTCAGCCAGACACTGGAGCATATAATAGATACAATTAGATACTCTGCAGACAGGAGCTGCAGACTCTATTTACAGTTCATCACCTTCAATTTACAAAATATTCTGCAAAACGCTGAGCTCACAGCAAGAGCAAGAGAACTTTGCACAAGTTTGCAGAAGCTTGCAGAGGTTTGCAGATACTACAAACAAGTGTCCCCCATGTAATTCTGCACAGTATCACCAGTGTGTCTGAGGGGGATATTGTGCAGAATTACAGGGGTGCAGCAGGAGACCAGCACTGGGGGATCCCCTCCAGGAGAAGCCCCTGCTGAGGAGATCACTGGGTGCTGGGTGTCACACACCTGGGTGCTGCTGTGAGTGTTATCTTCATTCTGGGCTGTGGGAGAAGCAGAGAGGAGCTTGTAGCAGGATCACATGTAAGTGCCCGAATCTAACATTGCGCCTAAACTGCACCAAAATTGCATCCTAAACTGTGTTAAAGTAAAGTGATTAATAAGAGGCAGAAAATACACTTATCACAGATGGTTGTAGCTTGTGATAATTCTGGCAAAACAGTGCGCCAGAATTTAGGCGCAACTACTACACTACTACACACAAAAGTGATAAATGTGGCCCTTTGTATAATAGTCCTGTATGTGTGTTCATGAGGAATAACAATGTTTATTATCACTCCTCCCATCATTCTGTACCTATAAGTTGTAATTCTCTCAGCAGCTGGGTGTAGAGATAGCTGCTGTGACTCAATGTTTCACCCTCCATAGACTTCTATGTAATCTGACTCCTCAGTCGCCTTTTGTCCTTCTTGCTAGCAAAACAGAATTACTCTAAACATAATTTTAGAGTAAAAGCTAATAAGGAGGGAACATGACATGGGATAGTGGTTGTACCATATAGATTTATAAAAGCACTTACCTTGTAGTTCTGGGCCTATATATATATTCCACCCCCAGGCAATTACTGGTCACTGCCCTACCAAGCTGGTCATTAGGTATCACTGGACTGTAATATGAAATTGTACTGATTTATGATTGCCAAATCTAGATTTTCAAGTAAAATAGATGAAAATTAAGAAAATTGTAACCTATCACAGTCCTTGCCAAGCTTCCTCCTTAAAGGAAACCAATCAAGAGGAATCTAATATCAGAAGTAGATCTGATGGTAGATTCCTCCTGCTGCCTCTGCCCTTATCTGTACTTTAATAATCCTGGAACCTAACATAACTTTTTAAAAACTTTATTTTAGTAATATGTAAATGAACTGGAGAGTCTACTGGAGCGTGGAGTATCCTTAGCTCCCAGAGCCCGGCCAGTCTACTCCACGCCCCAGTAGCCTCTGCAATTAATTTAAATATTATTAAAATAAAGTTTTTTTTAACAAGTTAGGTAAGTTCCCGGATTTTTTTTATGACAGATTAGGGCAGAGGCCAGCAGGAGGAATCTACATTAAGATCTACTTCTGATCTTAGATTCCTCATGGTTTTAAGTGTATTCAAAATAATTAGTCTTTACAATTCTTAGGTTTCCAAACTTTAGTTATAGCAGGTTTGTACAAAGTGATAACAATCTGATTGGTGGTTGCCCACTAAGACCTCCATGAATCACATAAGCAGGGGCCCTGTCCGCAATAGTTAATGAAGCTACACGTCTCTGCTTGTGTATTATCACTCTATTCCAGTGATGGCAAACCTTTTAGGCACGAGTGCCCAAACTACAACCAATACCTGCATATTTCTCGCAAAGTGCCAATGCAACAATTTAAGCAGTAACTTATTACTCCCTGCTCTGTCACAGGTTTAAATTATATAGGCACCTGAGGACAGTAGAAAGTAGGAGAAGTAGTTTGGATTATCATTGTAGTTTCCTTCTAGGGTCCTGGGCTGCCTAGGACTGCAAGAGGCCTTGAGCCCTGTCTAGCGAACTCTGCACTGGGGTGATGGCGCAGGAGCCCATAGAGAGGGCTCCGAGTGCCACCTCTGGCACCCGTGCCATTGGTTCGCCACCACTGCTCTATTCAATAGTAAGGGAGTGTTGGAAATTGGAAACCACAGCCTTTGGGTATCACCGTCACTCCGTTTCACTGTCATAGTATAAGAATACATGGTCAGCCTGCTATTCCAAATGGGACCACCAACGATCAGATTGTTATCCCCTTTACTGCATGGATAGGGGATAACAATTGAACTAACTACAATCCCTCTTGCCATTGTAGGCTATGGCGTCTATTGCCTGAACTGATATAAAACAAGGCTTTGTATATGAGGCAATGTAAATGGCAGTGTTATATATGACCCTAACAGCGTCCACTGTCAAAAGAAAATTAAACATTAGCTAAACCTTTATTTCCTAAAAACAATCGGTTTTATTCTGTTTATGAATTTGGCCAAGGCTGACTCAATCCAATAAATGTAAGAATCCCCATCCCTGTCTGTTGCTTCATTTTTCATTGTAAGGTCATCTGATATTTGGCCGGTTCTTCTTGTTGAAAATGCATGTGAAAACTTGTCGAGCGCAGTTTTATGTGCGCACTACAGAATGTGTTAGTGCCCTTTAAATAAATTATTGCAGCCATTAAATTTAAATGAAGGTAATGGATAGTTTTCTATACATTTCCCAAGGATGAGAATGGCCGGACTAAATAAATTCTTCCTTTGCGGCTACAACTTTAGGAAAGTCTCCTGATCACATTTTTTTTCACACAAGTAAAGCTAAATGTTTATAACAAGGCAAAAAGGAACAAGAAATCTCAGATGTGTAAAAGTTTCTGCAAAATTATAAGTAAAAAAAACTTTTTCTGATTCCATCATTTACCGTATGGAAGTAGTGATAGAGACACTCATATCACATAATTTAAGATGAATTTCGGGAGAGATTTTGTAAAAATTGCAGCAACTGTTGGATATTTTTGCCAAGATTTTAATGTAGGAATGTGATATGGTTGGGATGTTATTGTAGATATCAAAAGGTTTTGTAAAGTCGTGTCCTTCTAAATTTAGATGGGATATTTTTGCCAAATATTTATTGCCAAAAATTTGACGAAAACAATCCAGAAATAATGGGGCACATTTACTTACCCCATCACTGGAGTTCACCGAAAGTGCACTCGAATGCACTATGCCACGATTCACTGTCTCAAACATCCCCTAGAAGACTTCTTTGCACTAATTTTAATAAAGATTTTTTTAGCTATAGGTGAGGTTGCCTTAGCCAGACCGACAGTCACATGGTCATATTTCCAATTGATGTATGTGACCATATCCAGCAGATGTTGAGTCTCCTTCTGTTCTCTGATTTGGAGCTGTTGCTAATTAGATAATTAGGTTAAGCTATATTACCCAGACTTCCCAAGGCTTCTTTGCCAGTGATTGTCTGACATCACTTTATCTTTGTGATTGTTCTAGTTCTCTCAAATATTGGATCCTAACCTGTACCCTTCACTCCTTACGGGATTAACACTTGAATTGCCTCGCATGTTTGACCAGTAACACCTGACTTTGACAACTCATCTACCGCAATGGACTTGTATGTGACCTGAAATGCTTGACTCTGACCCAGAACTTGACCCTGCCTTTATAAGGGCCCACTGGACTTGACACTTATCTATCAATTGCTGGGCTTTGAAACCCCACAAGTTTACAGCTACACTTCAACTGTCTGATCCATTAGTTGACATATTTAAAAAAAACATTGTCGATAAATGCCTCAGAACTTAAAGAGAACTTAGCAAGTGCATCCTGTTTTGTTCTTCTACTTTCTCTTCTTTGTGTTGCTGAACAGTGAAGTTGTAAGCTTCTACAACCATGTAACAATGGATTGTTGACCCAATGTGACCTCTAATGGTTTTGACTGTGAGAGTATCCCACAGTGAAACCCATTAGATGTCACATTGGATCGACAATGAGAGATTTTTATTCTTCGACCCCTTTAGAGGTATCTGGAGTTGCTGTGACACCATGTCATTTCCGTTTTTAGTAGTCACACCATGGGGGGAAGCTGACTCAGGAGGTTCAAGAGATGCCGGAGTCATTCACTAGACAGTGGTCACAAAGAGTGGTCAGCAGCAAGCTGAGGTCAGGTTGAGTTGGTGCATAGTCACAGATTGAGTAGAAAGTTGCATCCACCAGCTTAGAAGCTTGGTAAAGGGCCACCTAAGATCAACATGGAGACAAAACAGAATACATAAACGGGGATAGAAGACGAACAAGATGGGATTAGAATCATAGAAGAGATCAAAAAGATTTAGGGCACTTTTGTAAGACACTAACCTAATGGGGTCTTCACCCCTGTTTCATATCTAAATTTGTCAGGGACACTTTTGCAGAAGGGGACCTGAGAGTCACGGTTATACTTTTCAGGATCATATTTGGGCACTTCATTGCTGGAACAGTGAGGGAGACTGTAGATAACTCAGAGACCACAAGGGTCTTTCATTCTGACTGGTGGGTTATCTATAACCCACTGGTGTTACACCCAGATTTGTAAATGCATGTGAACTTCAACAAGTCAAGGTCGTTTAAAGCAGCTTCATCTAGTCTAAAAGTCTCCACACTAATTTCATCTATGACATGTGATGGACATGTCTATCACTTTATGACATATCAGGTTTGATGCCAAGCTTATGTCATGTAATTTAGTGAAATGACTGCATGACTAGATAAGACTCCCCTTCCCTATAATTAGTGAAGACAAAATTTGTGTATACCAATTTGGGCTAATGAAGGTTTATAATGCGCTCCAGGAAAGGGCTTGATTGTGCCAACTGAGGGTGAAAAACCACATTACAGGTTGCTCATCTTGCTTAAAGGAAATCTACCATCAAAATCCATCATGATAAACCAGGAACACTTATAGATCCAGGCACTTTGACTGTGGTACTCTTATATTTATTATCCATGGTCAACTTCCATCTAAAATACATTTTTATAATTATGCTAATGATCCTAAAGGGCTACCACAGTCTTTCTGTGCTTTGACTTTACAAATTGTTAGGGAGGAAGGGAGGAGTGCTCCTTTACACTAACTGCCTGTGTAGTTATAACATGGAGCGGCTGTGGTAGCCTTTCAGACTCATTAGCATAATGTCAAAAGTTGATTTTAGAAGGAAGTAGGCCATGTATAGCTTATGGTTATGCTACCTATAAATTTAGAAAATGGACAAGCAAAAGTCCCTAAAAGTGCTTAATACCAAAGGGAGCATGGGCGCTCATGCTTGACCTTTGTCCCAATCCTTTCTTTATCCACATTGAAGTGAAGAGTGCAGGTGGATCATCGCCTCCACATTTGGAGCACTTCGGAGGAGTTTTTGGTCTTTGGTTTATTATGCTTGATTTTGATGGTTGATTTTCTTTTAGGAACCCTTGGATTTCACAGTTCCTGGAACATGGAGCAAAACCTTGCAATAAAACGGTTGTACAAATTAGAATGTTCTCCATAATACTTTTTATGAGGATTTTACCAAGTCTTTCGTATAAGATGAAAGGAATTAGGAGGCAGCCTGCTGGAGAGAATAGGATAAATAATGCATGCTACATTTGTGTTGCTCAACAAGATGTTACTCGGAGAGATTTGGTGTGAAACATTTATAGCAGTCATGTATTTTATTGTCACTGGCCCAGAGCCAAGCAATATGTTTCTTGACAAAAAAACTACCTTGTAATATGAGAACCTCCAAGGCGTAATTATGCAATAAAGTTCTTATTGTGAAAACTGGAAGCCGGCCAAAGCTTGTCCAAATATAGCCAATGTCACCGGCAAATTTATTATCCTTTACTATTAACAGGGGTAGGCAGGTTTTGTTTACAAAGCCTAATTCTTCCTTAATTACAGCCACTATAAAATAATTACTATCCATGGGTTAACAGCGCAAAACCAAAGCTCAGAGCTGAAAGGAACTGCATGAGGTCGGGTATCATCACACCGTTTCATGTGACTTTGAACAGCTTGAAACAGGAGGAAACGGAAAGCAAAACAAAATGATGGAACTAAAATATCGCATTAGTGGAAATCGTAAAAACGCCGGATGGCAATCCATATACTTCTGTTACCTTCATGACTGGTTGTCACTGGGGGGGCGTTAAAGATGTCATAGTGAGTCATAATTTGATGATGATGTGAGGATAATTTACTAACAAGGTGAAGATCTAAAGAACACCCTTTCTGTGACTGGGAAGGGTGTTTATCCAGAGAAAGGCAAAAATAACTGACAAGGATAATGCCAAATATAGGTAAAAAATCTTCTGGACCCCAATATGGCAGATAGCTGAACCACTTCTCCGCTAGGCGTACAGGATGCCTCCTGTCTATGGTGATGGTAGAATCGTCTATTCTCAAGGCATAGAGGATGCCCCCTCTCTATGGCGATAGTAGAACTGTGTCTCCTCTATGTGCGGAGGATGCCCCCTGTCTATGGTGATGGTAGATCTGCCTCTCATCTAGGTGTAGAGGATGCCCCCTGTCTATGGTGATGGTAGAATCGTCTATTCTCAAGGCATAGAGGATGGCCCCTGTCTATGGCGATAGTAGAACCTCCTCTCCTCTATGTGCGGAGGATGCCCCCTGTCTATGGTGATGGTAGAACATCCTCTCCTCTAAGTGTAGAGGATGCCCCTGTCTATGGTGATGGTAGAATCACCTCTCTTTTAGGCATTGAGGATCCCCCGTATATAGGGAAAGTAGAACCTCCTCTCCTCTAGACTGGTAGAACCACCTCTCTGTAGGTGTAGAGGATGCCCCCTGTCTATGGAGATGGTAGAATTGCCTCTTCTTTAGGTATAGAGAATCGCCCATCTATAATGATGGTAGTACCTCCTCTCTAGATGTACAGGATACCCCCAGTCTATGGAGATGGTAGAACCACCTCTCTTTTAGGAATATATAATGCCCCCTTGTCTATGGAGATGATAGAACATCCTCTCTTCTAGCTGTAGAGGATGCGCCCTGTCTTTGGAGTTGGTAGAACCTCCTCTTCTCTAGGTGTAGAGGATGCCTCCTTGACGATGGAGATTGTAGAACCTCCTCTTCTCTAGGTGTAGAGGATGCCCCTGTCTATGGAGATAGTAGAACTGCTTCTCCTCTGGGTGTTCCCTGTCTATTGTGATGGTAGAACTGCCTCTCCTCTAGGTGTAGAGGATTCTCCCTGTCTATGGTGTGTGGATAGTAGAAACTGCCATCTCCCTAGTTTTAGTGTTGTTTATAGAGCAGTTGATGGCAAACCTTTTAGACACCCGAGTGCTCAAACTAAACCAAAAGACCACATATTTTTCGCAAAGTGGCCAATGACGACAAATTAAGCAGAAGTATAACTATATATTACAGCTCTTTCCAGGTTTTAATTGTAATGGACACCGAGGAAACAATAACAGTATAAGAGGAGAAGTGTTGGTTGTCATGTAGCTTTTCCTTGGCGGGCAGGTACCTGGGCTGCCTGGGACGCAAGAGGCCTTGAGTCCTTGTCTGCAAAATCTACCTGGGGGTGGATGATGGCAGGGTTGCCAAAAAGAGGGCTCTGAGTGCCAACTCGGCACCCGTGGTGCCATAGGTTCGGACACACGGTGTAGAGGGATGTCCCATGTCTAGGTGATGGTAGAACCGCCTCTCCTCTAGGTTTAGAGGATACCTCCTGTCTATGGTGATGGTAGAACCACGTCTCCTCTAGGTTTAGAGGATACCTCCTGTCTATGGAAATGGTAGAATCACCTCTCCTTTAGGTATAGAGTATCCCCCATCTATAATGATGGTAGAACCGCCCTCCTCTAGGCCTAGGCATAATAAGATCATTATATACATGTACATAATGTGTTCTCTCTCAAAGTAATTTAGCAATAAATCCATTTAGTGTTCCACAAGTAAATCCACTGAACACTGCACAGTGCACTTATAGGATGTATATGGTGACAACCTGGCAGCTTCCATCACATGGAGGAGCAGGGAACATGTAATACATGGTAAAAATCATTAGTACATGAAGTCTATGCCTGTGATGTGTGAGCACTAAGGGTTAATAAGTTATCTGCACAGAAATGATGCGGACAAAGTGGGGGAAGGAAGCAGAGGTGCAGAGACGGAGAAAGTTCTGTAGAATCACAGACTGGTACGGAGGGACTGATAGGTAACAGGGGAAATCTTGTACATCACTATTTTGTGCCTGATAGTCACTGTCTTGGACATATCCATCTCTGCTTCATATACTGTCACATGACCTCCTCCTCTGTGAGAAGGGAGCAACAGCCCCTCCCCTCTCATGAAATTGACTCAGAAACAATGTAAAAACAAAGTACGGATTCATAGAGCTTAGCAACACATGGATTGGAAGCAGCTATTGCAGCTCTGAGGTAATCTGAGGGGGATAACAAGGAAACTGCTGCATGTAAAGATAACAGGCAAAGATGTTTTATATTTCAAGAGCTATTGATGTGTGGAAACTTTACAGTTACTCTTTAAATATCTTACTATTTGACAATATATACGAAAATGCTTCTCTCCCTATTGACTTTGTTTCTGATAATCCCCCCTTGTTCCTTTATAATCTCCTATACAACCTGATATATTACTACTGGGTGGGGTGTTAGTTGCTCTGTTCTATAGCAGGAGAAAGTTCAGGTTCCCCCCTAAACAACTATTACTATTCCAGAAGTCCCATGTAAACGGATTGTTGGCTGAGCATGCATGGCACAGATATATTCAGCGGGGCACCTGGATGCCTATTCTGGGGGTCCTAGGAATTAGAGCCTCTGCCATCAGAGACATATCCCTAGGCATTGATATATAGGCACATTACTATACTGCATTCATGTCAAATTGTTTCTATATGAGGATTTAGTGATCATAAAAGTCAGAACATAATTTCTTCACATCTTTCTTCATCATCACATCCTCTGGTTAACATCCATCATTGAAAGAAACAGAAAAAGTGGAAAGGCAAAACTTTCTTCAATGTATCCGATCATTAAAAATGACTCATCTGGGTTCTTTAATGCAGTTACTGAAAACCTTCATAAAATTTCGAAATCAAGAACAATAAGAAACAGAATCGTTGTAGCCCGATAATTTTTCTTCGGAGACATAAATATCTTTATTGTGTAGCAGGAAGATCTCTTACCACAGATGTGACCTCTGAAATCTGAATACCTTTTAATGGTGACCGGTTGTCATGTGGGCATTGACTCTGCCTCTGGCACCAACCAATTTCGCTCTCTTCTTGTGGAGTAGTTAGGAGTCTGGTGCTGCTGAGGGCCAGACGGCTGCTCACCGGCTACTCCGTGGTGTCTCCATATAAGCGCAGTGTGACACTCAGCCATGGCAGCATCTTACAGCCAGACAAACATGCAATTTCCATCATAACTTACTCCGATCAATACCTTCAGATCAATTAGAAGAACCTGGTAAAGTACTTAATGCAACATTTGTGTCGTTAAAGGGGATCTGCTCCAGTATATATGCGAATCCTCATTGCACTATAGCAGAAGCAACGACTGCGCTGACAGTAACTTAGGGCACATGGAATATTTTTTTCTTGAAAGCCAGAATTGATCCAGTGACAAGTGAATACGAGAGGGTTTCAGATAAATCTATAAAGGAGAATGTAATGTAAAAATATGTAAAGAAAAATCAGAGCAAAGTATCTACTGGCTATTTACTACATCAATTTCCAGGAAACTTTTCTTATTTCATTCTACAGTCCAGGGTCATGACAGGTGAAAGGGCATTGGGGGAAAGCCTGGGGGGCTGTATTATAATAATAATAATAATAATTCCTTTATTTATATAGCACACAGATTACGCAGCTCTGCACAGTTTGTCAGATCAGTCCCTGTCCCCAATGGGGCTCACAATCTAAGCAACCTACTTGTATGTTTTGGTGTGTGGGAGGAAACCAGAGGACCTGGGGGAAACCAAGAAAACACAGAGAAAACATACAAACTCTTTGCAGATGTTGACCCTGAGGTTTGAACCCAGGTCCACAGCGCTGCAAGGCTGTAATGCTAACCACTAAGCCACCATGCTGCCCACATGTATGTGCAAAGGGGGTGCTGCAAGGGAAAAGTCTCATACAGCAAGAATGCCATTTGTCACTAGGCTGTAAATGAAGAAAGGGTTAGTTTAAAGGAAACCTGTCACATAGTGCTTGACCAGTGGTTTGCATGTTATATAAAGCAGGATAAAGATAAAATTATTGATTGCAGTATCTCCTGCTCTATAACATACTACTGGCATAAAATGTGTTTAGTACAAGCTCATCCTGTTCTACAACATGCTGCTTTCAGATACAACACAATGTACAGTAGAATCTACTCATGTCCTCCTGCTCTATAACATGCTGCCTGCAGATAGGACACTATGTAGAATCTACTCATGCCCTCCTGCTCTGTAACATGCTGCCTTCAGGTAGGACACTATGTAGAGTATGCTCATGTCTTCCTGCTCTATAACATGTTGCCTGCAGATAGG
This sequence comes from Engystomops pustulosus, assembly GCA_019512145.1. NCBI lineage: Eukaryota > Metazoa > Chordata > Amphibia > Anura > Leptodactylidae > Engystomops > Engystomops pustulosus. The sequence goes on from CM033648.1 coordinate 84,604,485, forward strand.
ACACTATGTAGAATCTTCTCATGTCCTCCTGCTCTATAACATGATCCCTGCAGGTAGGACACTATGTAGAATCTACTCATGCCCTCCTGCTCTATAACATGCTTCCTGCAGATAGGACGCTATGTAGAATATGCTCATGTCCTTCTGCTCTATACCATGTTGCCTGCAGATAGGACACTATGTGGAATATGCTCATGTCCCCCTGCTGTATAACATGCTGCCTGCAGGTAGGACTTTATTTACAATCTGCTGAGCTCCTCCTGCTCTATAGCATAATTACTGCAGATAACACATTAGGTAGAACCTCCTCAGTACCACTAACTCTGTAACATGCTGCTGATTTAAAGGACACTATGGTTAAACTGCTCAGCTCCCCCTGCTCTATAACATTCTGCCTGAAGATAGGAAACTATGTACAATCTTCTCTGCACCTCCTGTTGATGCAATGATTACTGGCTGGTGCAAACGTAAAAGTGTCATATTGATAGGGGATTAAAGGTTTTAGGTTTCCTCTTGGAGACACTAAGCAGTATGATACTAAGTATGATACAGCAGGTGAAGTTGGCAGTCACGTTAAAGATAACGGGGGTCATTTACTAAGGGCCCTGAATCGCATTTATCCGTCGGGTTACCCGAATATTACCGTTTTGAGCCGATTTCCCCTGAATTGCCCCTGGTTTTTGGCGCACGCTATCGTATTGTGGCACATCGGTGCCGGCATGCACGCAACAGAAATGGGGGGGGGCGTGGCCATCAGAAAACCCGACAGATTTGGAAAAAACGCAGTGTTTTCTTTGCTTGACACGCACTTGCCTGCACCCAGCAATGGATCGTGAACTCCGACGGACTTCAGAGCAGCAACGACACCTGGTGGACATCGGGTGCACTACCTTAGTGAATCGCCGGAAGACCTGAATCCTCCACAAAGAACACGCCGCTGGATCGCGACAGGACCGGGTAAGTAAATCTGCCCCAACATGTCACCATGCTTTACCCCACTAAACTATCACCCTCCTCTGGGAGGATATGAAACATCTTTGTAGAATTCCCTCTTTTATGTGACATCTCTTCTGTTTACCTATAAAAGAAAATTCTCAGGAAAATATGACTCTTCTTACCTCATTTTCACAAGAGATGAGTCAAGTTTAGTAGTTGCAAGAGTTATGTCACTTCAGATGCCCTTAGTTACTTAGTTACTTACTTAGTTGGATCCCATGTCCTCCTGCTCTGTATCTTCAGTTCTGTACATAGCCATAAGCTGGGAAATGAAGAATGAAATTCTTATCTTTAATATAACACACAAAACATATGTCTATGTACTATAGAACCAAAGAGATGAGCTTCTGAATTTACCTTCCTCCAGCAAACACTGAACTTGACTCTCATGTGAAAAAGAGTCATATTTGCCTGTCTACGGGGACATTTTTTTATAGGTAAATAGATGAGATTTTCCATAAAGAAAGTACATTTTAAGGGCTACCTCAGGGGACTTATTAGTAAGTGGAGTAAAACCTGGTGACTCGGACTTCTACAACGGACATCTACCACCAGGATGATGGATTGTAAACCAAGCACCCTGACATACTGGTGTGTACCCCTTCTGGAAGGATCTGCTCTTCTCTTAGCTTCCTATGACCTGTTTTTAACCATATTCCATATTTGGAATTATGCAAATTAGACTTAGAGGCTTCAGGCTCCAATAATACCTATGGAGCCTGGAGCTCCTCAGGCTCATTTGCATTATTTTAAAAGCCTGTTTTCTTAAAAATATGGGCATACGGAGCTAAAAGATGTGCAGTTCCTGCCAGAGGGAGTTTACAATCCTTTATCCCGGTGGTAGATGTCATTTAAAGGAAACCTACCATTTGATTTGATGCATTATGAAGCAAACATACCTTGAGAATGCTGTAGCTACACTGATGCAGGATCATATCTTGTTTAATCCCTGAGCTGAGTGGTTTTGCTGAAAAAAAAAAACATTTAGGACCTTGGGAAAGCTGAATCAGCATGGCTTCCTCGATCAACACTGAGCTTGTAATTACAAATGACGGTTAGTCAAGCATGATTCATCAACCTGAGCTGGATCACTCATACACAGCAGCTGGGGGAGGGTGCAGCAATTGATTATTCTGTCTGGCAGGGTGAAAAGTGATTGTATAATATTCTCCTGCAGAGAAAAACTCACTGCTAGGAGAAGCGGGAAAGCAAGCGCTGAAAGTGCTATAGAAGCTACAGAGCTTCATTATCATAACGTTATTTCTGTTTGATCAGCAAAACCACTCAGCTCAGGGATTAAACAAGATATGATCCTGCATCAGTGTAGCTACAGCATTCTCAAGGTATGTTTGCTTCATAAAGCATCAAATCAAATGGTAGGTTTCCGTTAAATGCCAATTTATAGTTGAACTTGTCAACGTATCTCATGGTTCCGAGACCCAATCTAATGACCAATGGGAACAGGATGTACCACTGTTTAGAATCAGAACCAACCATGAAAGACTGAGTATCAGTAGTAAAATGGGGAGGGATACACCACCTCTGCAATGTGCAAACAGAAGAGGGGATAAGCTTCTGATTGTGGCTGGTCTGAACACTAAGACCTCCCGTGATCACGAGAAAGGCGGACTACCAGTCCGGTGAAGTCCTCCATGTGAATTGAGTGCTGAGGTTCATGCCCATTCTCCACTCTATACTTCTATAAAACTTTGGGAATGTCTCCTATTATATGGGGCATTTCCGGGCACTAGTGTGCCCCCATTCTTTTGGCACAACCCCTCTAATGAATAACACACATGAAAGGTTTTTAGGTGAACAATAATTTCCAGTTCATCAAATACAATCTGCTTTTCTCTGATTGTAATTAGTGTAACCGAATCTCAATCATAATACCTGCCAGAAACACAAAGGTTAAGAGAAAAATCTGTGATGGTTTTGTAAGTAATTTGGACAAAAAAAATACTAGAACAAGCAACAAAATGCATGATAAAGCAGTGATTAGCCGGGCTCGCTAATGAATGCACTCAGATGCCTCGGCCGCTAATCAGACGGATGAATGGATGTTATTGGTACAAACCGGGTCCGCATTTAATTAAATGCAGAAAATAAATCAAAGAAATCTTTTTACAGACTAAGAGCTGACAATAAATGTATTTTGTGCACATCAGATACAGACCTGCCAGAAGTCACATCACTACAAAAACGGTGTACAGGTATGGTGACCATTGTGACAACAAATTAAGCTATTCATAGCACACTATGGGGGTCATTTACTAAGGGCCCGATACGCGTTTTCCCGACGTGTTACCCGAATATTTCCGATTTGCGCCGATTGTACCTGAATTGCCCCGGGTTTTTGGCGCACGCGATCGGATTGTGGCGCATAGGCGCCGGCATGCGCGCAACGGAAATCAGGGGGCGTGGCCGAACGAAAACCCGACGGATTCGGAAAAACCGCCGCATTTAAAAAAAAATTTGTGTCGCGAAAATTTCACTCGCCTTCATCCTGGATAGGCCGGTGTATTTCGAGGCATTCCAGCGAACTTCAGCGCAGCAGCGCCACCTGGTGGACGTCGGAGGAACTGCTTTGATGAATCCCGGCCGGACCCGAATCCAGCGCAGAGAACGCGCCACTGGATCGCGAACGGACCGGGTAAGTAAATCTGCCCCTATGTGTTATACAGTGATCCATAGCTTCCTGACCTTGAAGTTCTCATTCACAACGATTGTCTTGTACAGTGCAGAAACTTATATACTGTACACTGTGGAGGTCTGTACTAAGGTCTGTATCATCATTCTGGCTGATAATGGAGGAGATAAACTAAGCAAAATGAGCCTGAATTTTCTAACTGTTTAAGTTCATTTTAAAGGAAATCTGCCATTTGTTTTTATGCATTATGAACCAAACACACCTTGAGAATGCTGTAGCTACACTGATGCGGAAACATATCTTGTTTGATCCCTGAACTGAGTGATTTTCATGAAAAAACAATAGTAAAATTATTATAATGGTGCTCCATCGCTGCACCAGCCCTTCTCCTCTTACCCTAATCATGCACTGCTACAGCCTTGTCCTGCTCAGCAAAAGCCAAGAAAATGTCATCACTGTGTTGTTCCTGACAGGCAGAAGTAATCAATTGCTCCACCATCCACCAGCTGCTGTGTATGAGTCATCCAGCTCAGGTTGATTACTCCTGTCTGGACAGTTCAGGCAGTTCCTGTGTATTTGGAAGTATCATAGTATCATAGTATATAAGGCTAGAAAACGACGCATGTCTGTCAAGTCCAACCTTTAAGAATTAAAAAAATGTTTTTTCCCCATAACGCGTGATATTTTTGCTCTCCAGAAAGGCATCCAGGCCTCTCTTGAACATGTACATAAATTCCACCATAACATAGTGGACAATCAATCAGCATTCTGTAAAACCGGTGTGATGCTCAGCCAGAAGACGGATCTCCAGAAACTTGTTGCAGCAAAAACCAAGAAGCAAGAAAGGTGCAGAAAGATTGAACTTATGAGAGAGTTATAAGAGTTATGGACAACTTTCAGGAAGCCTAGTCATATGGAATAATAACAAAACAAGTAAAGAATTTCTAAAAATAATAGACACCCAGCTGTAGAAAGCACTATTTCAATGTATATATATTTTCTGTATACCGTATAAGGGAATATTTTGGTCATGGTCATAGGTCAGCAATGGATCCATTCATCCTATGCAGAATGGCTTTTCAGGCCACCTTTTCAGGCATACAAAATCTGTAAGGCCATATGTGCTCCGATGGGAAATTCCAGCTAAGGAGTATTTTACATGTACTAAGGAGAATGGATCCCTTCCTGATGTACATCTATGGCCTCTTATCTCATCAAACGTGTTCCCTAAAAATATCCTGGAAAGTTAAGTTTGGTTTCTAAAGTATTTAACTTCATGTTGTTAGGCTTCTTAATAGGTATATATTGTAAAGTAACTTAGCTAAGAAAAAGAACATCAGTCCATCAAGCCCACCTATTAATTCTACATTATACAGTGTTGATACAGAGAAAAACAAAAACTCTTCTACGGTGATGATAAAACCTCCTCTCTTCTAGCTGTAGATAATGCCCCCTGCTATGGTGATGGTAGAACCACCGCTCCCTAGGTGTAGAGGAAGCCCCATGTCTATGGTGATGGTAGAACCACCTCTCCTCTAGGGGAAGAGGATGCCCCCTGTCTATGGTGATGGCAGAACCTCCTCTCCTCTAGGTGAAGAGGATGCCCCCTGTCTATGGTGACTATGTAGAATCTACTCATGCCCTCCTGCTCTGTAACATGCTGCCTGCATATAGAACACTATGTAGAATCTACTCATGCCCTCCTGCTCTGTAACATGCTGCCTCCGTTTACAGGGCTGTATGAGGCTAGGGCCAAATTGAAATTCCTAGGGCCAGTATTTTATATTGGGAGTCTGGAAAAAAATACAGTACAATTAACAAAAAAAAGTGTACCGTAATTAAAAATGTAAAAAAATGTTCTACCTTATCATCAAATTCTGACACCTATAACTTATTTTATACATATGCGGCTATGTCTAAAGCCAATTTGGGATCTTTATTAACTAATGATGTTTTTTTAATAACAATTCTTATGGGAGGGGAAATGCCCCAAAAAAATGAGTATTCAGTTGTTTTTTTTTTTTTATTACAACGTTCACCAAATGGGATAATGGCTTTTATTTTCCCTTCCCCCTAAATGCCAGGGGTGAGTAGTTACAATAGACCAGCACTGCGAATTGGCTGCTGCCGAAACCGAGGTGTGTCCCCAGTGATATCTCTGTTCCTAATATGGACGTGACTCCCCGTCCTCTCTCCTGAAAGAGATAATGCACTTGGCAGGGTTGTGGGGAGAGAGCAATACACTGCATACGCTTCCATAGCGTCCATTGCCTCCACTAAGCATAAGCGTGCTCACAGCGGCCTGCAGATGAAAAGCATTGCATTTTTTGATGATAGAACGTCTAGTGACCAGACGGAGGCAACAACTAGACTCTGTGTGTCATTATTTGTCATGTATAGCTTGCGTATACGCTGGGTGCTTTCCAAATAATGTGATGTGAACAGCCTTCTGAAGTTTTGTTTATTTTTGATATTATTTGTACAAAATTTTTTAAAGGACACCTGTCATCAGGTCTGTGTCACTTGTTCTGTCACCTCTATCTGTTGGAGCAGCTCACAACGGACCATCCCAGCCTTCTCTAGTATTTCATACCTTACTCATTGTAAAATCATCTCTTTTTTTATCATGTAAATGAGGCTGGTCAATGGTCAGAGGCGGTGATGTCACCCTTGTTACCCTCCCCTCTCCTCCCCCCTGCTCATGTCTGTGTGTATGTATAGTAAAGATGGCTGTGTGTGTGCTGCATCTGCTGACATGCTGCATCCTCCTAATATACAGTGAGAGACACAGAATCAGCTACACATGAATCTGACATGTTCTGCTGAACATGGCTGCTGGAGCTGCTATATCTCTCCCAACACCACACCACATCACACACACACACACGCACACACAGGCTGCAGGGGGCGTGGCCACCAGCACCAGGAGCACATCATTATACAGCCTCACATCTTCATACAGGCATTCAGTGCCGGGTCTGGCTGTGCCTCCCATACATGAATAGAGTGGACAGCTTGAATATGCAATGCTTCATTGGACATTTCACAGGTCATTTGCATACAGTTAGGACCTCATTGCTTAGGTTTACAGGATGTAGAGGGACAATGAAGGGATAGAGACAATGCTCTCTAATGGCAGTTTATGAAAATATATTTAGTTAGGTGGGGTTATTGAATGACGGGTTCTCTTTAAACCTGATCGCTCAACAAGATTTATTGCAATACACAGGGTCTATAACAGATATTTTCCAACAGCCATGTAGCTTCAGAATATGTTATAGTTTTACATTACATGGCCAGGTGAGGATCGCCCAGACCAGATCCCAGGCAAACACGGGGGAGAGAAGGAGGGGAGAGCACTCTTCACCCCTCCTCCTCTGCCTGGCTGCCCGACTCGGTCACAGTGCGGTGATGCACTGTGTGCTCACCACGCGTGACTGGCCATGGATGAAGTCCACGGCCTTGTGAATGACGGCAACCCTGAGGTTCTGTTCAGGTTTTGGGTACACACTCAAAACGCTCGCCTCGAATGATAAACTAGCACAATCGGGAGGAGAATTAATGGCGATTGATAATGGACTAGAGATGAGCGAGTATATCGTCCGAGCTTGATGCTCGTCGAGTATTTAAGGTACTCGAACGGCTCGTTGGCGGACGAGTATTTCCCCTGTCGAGAGCGAGCTAATTTAAAAAACACAGCTGAGAACAATGAAGAATAGAATAAAAACAGTGAACACAGTATCATTTAAGTGAAAAACACAGTAAAAACACATTGAAGAATAGATTACGATGTTCGGCACATCTGCTTACTTGTTTCGGGAGATACGCGCGGAACGTGCGAACAAAAAATAGCATGTGAAGAATCCATTGAGAACACGGTGAGCAGACGAGACCCAGGGAAGCGGCCACAGAGACACCGGGAGCAGCACAGAGACACCGGGGAGCAGCACAGAGCCACACCGGGGGGAAGCAGCACAGAGACACTGGGGGAACAGCCAGAGACACCTTGGCAGCGGCATCGCACGGAGATTCTGGCGCGCAGGCGGGACATGGTGCGGCATGCCGGAGACACGGGGCGGGCACGGCCCGAGAACGCATCAACTGGAGACATCGGCGCGGCAGGACGACCATCATCGGGCGCGGCAGGCACGGAGACACTGGGCAGCGGCAGGAACGGAGACATGGGAGCGCGCACGGAGCAAGCAGCGCAGGCACGGAGCACTGGGTGCGGAGGACGGCAGGGCAGGCAGGCACGGAGACATCGGGCCGCGGCAGGAACGGAGACATACAGCAGCAGCAGGCCCGGAGAACTAGGGGTTAGGGCAAGGCACGGAGGCATGGGCAGCGGCAGGACGAGAAATCGGGCAGCGGACAGGCCGGAGTCAATGGGGCCGCAGTTTGAAAAGGACACGGACCACTGGGGCCTGGGCAGGCGGCAGGCATGAGAGAATGGGGCAGCGGCACGCACGGAGAACCGGGCCACGTGGCAGCGGACGCACGGATGAACCGAAGGGGCAGCGGCACGCTACGGGACATTGGGTTGTGGGTGGGTAGCGGCACGAGACATAGGGAAAAGGGCCCAGAGAGACAGAGAGCTCGGGGGGGACTCCCAGTTGGAAAAGGGAAGACGAATAAGAGGAAGAGGAACCGGGACAGCGTATCTCCCGACAAGTAAGCAGATGTGCCGAACATCTGTAATCTATTCTTCACTGTGTTCTTTACTGTGTTTTTCACTTAAATGATCCTGTGTTCACTGTGTTCACTGTTTTTATTCTATTCTTCACTGTTCTTCACATCTGCTAACTTGTCGGGAGATAATATACGCGCGGAACAGTGAAGAATAGATTGCAGATGTTTGCCTACATCTGCTAACTTATCAGAAGACATTCTTTTTCAATTGAATAACACATTTTATTCCCGAACCATGGTCCCTTTGAAAAATGCTCGGGTCTCCCATTGACTTCAATGGGGCTCGTTATTCGAGACGAGCACTCGAGCATCTGGAAAAGTTCGTCTCGAATAACGAGCACCCGAGCATTTTAGTGCTCGCTCATCTCTAATAATGACATAAGTGCCGCCGGCTTTTAAACGGGTTCACGAGCCAAAACAGTGTGGGTTCGGGTCCGCTCATCACTAGTTTGGAAGCCTTGTTTAAGTGTGTAAGGTGGCTGTGTCTCATCCAGGGATAGTAAGCCTTAGTCTTTTAAGTTTGTAAGGCTATATTTTAAGGATATAAATGGATATTTTTTGATACCTATTATATAATGTTTTTATTGTAATTACTATTCTTATATTGTAGCATTCTTTCTTCAGGTTTAGGCACCACAAGTGTCCGGACCTAGGAGATGCGCCTTAAACCCAATAAAGATTTTCACACTTGCCCCTTCATTCCATCTTCTGCACCTCTTGGTCATTATGATGCTTATATAATTGCTATATTTTTATTTAATATTATTATAATTTATTTTAATGTTTTTAACTTTATTATACTTATTATTTTTTGAAGTGCTATATAATAAAAATCTAAAAAAGTCCTCATACATTCCCCGAAATGGAAATGACTATTTTTGTCAACTAAAATCTCTTCCCTGACATACATAATATACCATAAATGCTCTAAAATGGTCGAATCTTAAGAAGCGTCCTCTGAGATTACAGTAATTGTTTTCCTTTCCCTGTCCCCAGAGTCAGCGACATAATAAAATGCAAATAAATGCAAATTATGCATAATCTCTAATGCATACCAACGAGGAGCGGATACCTTTTTTCGCTAGTGACCAGTCATTGCATTAGTCTCTTACGATTTGTAGCGTATATTAAATTGTAAGGTTCAACACTTTCCCGGTTAGTCCGTGCAGACACGCTGGAGTGTAACAATTACGAGGACTATTTTAATCAAGGTAATTCTAGCGTGAAATCTTAGAAAAACGAAGCCGCATCAATAAGATCGTCATGATGGAGCCGCTAATAGAAAATGGAGATGCATCAGAAATCAATGCTATAATAATTACAACGCTGGCCAAAAGTACTGGCTGTCATGCCGAATGCATTAGCTAATGTATTCATAGGTTGATGATAGGTAAGCGGGAGAGCGGCAGCGTTCAGGGGATAATTCCTAGACTTAGACAGTCACTGACGTGCCACTCACTGTACACAGTGATATTTATAGGAGGTTACAATACAAATTACAGTCCAGTCGACTATATATTCCTGATTACCCGGCTTTCTTAAATCAGTCCTCTAGTCACTTGCACACCTGGGGCCTCGGATGTAGTGTAGTTGTCATTTATGCTATCCGTAACACTAGATTGATGACAGTCATTCGCTGATGAAGCTGTATACATCATTTCTGTCCAGGCTGCACTGGCCAGATGGACCCTGACCATCCATCGTCTGTCAGGGACACATCTGTTCGAACTGCTGCTAGGGTACTAACAAGTCATTGGCTTTCCAAAGGGACAATATATGGAATGAAGCGGACAAGATCCAAGCGTCTAAATAAAAAATAAAAGATCTACAAAAGACGTAAAAGTTCTATTTAAAGACTTATAACATAGAGTGCTCTTGTTTTTGGAACTTTTTGAGATCTATTTTTTTTTAACCAGGCTTCTTTTTGTTTATTTTGTCTTTTTTTTTTTTCCCCCGGTTCCTTTGTGTGTCGCTCTATTGCTTATAAGAAAATATTGATTTCCAGTCCAAAGACTCAGAATGATATTGTGATTATAGTAAACTAGTGCGGGTCCATGTTTGGTAAGCAGAAAGATGGTCCCGAGGGACGTTGACTCATTCTGATAGATAACAGCAACACTTCTTGAAATACAAAGAATCATCCAATTATGATGGTTCCAATTAGTAAACAAGCGTCTCAAAGGGACGGAAGTTTCACCATTGAGAGGAGGACTTGTTAGTCATGGAGCTGATCTGTAGAAAGCCTTTCTAGTGTAAGATTAGGAAAAGAAAGGAAACAATTTATTCCTTATGATATTTTGTAGGCGTCTCTATAAAAATGTACACAAATTCATTTTATTAATAATAATGGGATTAAAAACTATATAGATTAATGACCCAATTACTATTCTAATATAACAAAGAGAAAACCATTGTGCTCATCATTCTGTCACAGGTCCTTGAAGGCAAACACTGTGATAGAGTGGTGGTGCCGTCCGGTATATACAGAAGTAGGCACAAAAATTAAAACAGATTTCCAGCACAGGAAAAAGTAAGTAGGCAAAGTAATAAAGTCAAAAAATTTATCTTAGTATGATTAAAAATAGTGAACGCATAAATAAAGGCAGGGTTACACCTTACCAGTTGCTAATGATACTTATTTGAACCCCATAACCCTGTCATTCTCATCACTTTTTGGACATAAACCAGAAGGGGTGGATTACGACTGCCACGGGCCCTGGGCTGTATGAATATTATAGCCCCTACAAGTCCTTACTTCCTACATATTCTAGGATCAAGCTCTTTGAAGAATGGAGGATGTGCCCCTTCTGTCTGCTTTCAATCTGCACTTTCAGGACCTTTAGAGGACTTTCAAAAGTCCTGAAATGATTCTTGTGTGCATGTGTACGGAGAACATAAACAGACGTACAAGCATTTCATGGGTGAAGGTCTTTCTCAGTATAAAATTTGGTGGGTGATTTGGGTGGCCATGGGCCCTCTAGAAGACTTGGACTACTACCCAACGCCTATATTATTATCCACTACTGTAACGCAGATTCTCCTACGGGAATATGCTAAATAAAAGTCTACTTGCTCTTAAGATCCTGTGAAGGTGTTCTCCATCTTTGGTTTGTCTTGGGTGTTCCTGTGTTGTGACCCTTATCTTGTGTTCTGGTTGCCCTTACCTATTGCCTGGATTTTGAGTAAGTAAATCTCTGCCTTCACTGAATTGGTTGCTGATAACACCTGTATCTGTCCCTTTCATGTTACACTAGTATCTCCATGGTCACCAAGACTAGGACTACTACGAAGGGAAATGACCTGAAGTCAGTGATGTACTGGAGTGAAAGTGTAAAATTTGTCACTCCTATAATTCCATTGGGGAATCTCCCAAAGCCACATTTGTAAGGTGATACGGTGAATCCACATCTTCTGAAATACATTACAATACATTATTGGTTGATTTGACTTCCCATAGTGCTTTGTTACAGATGTACCACTGTGGATTGCAGTACTTTTGTCTGCATGTAGGAATGAATAGATGGATTTCACATGGATAGACCACCCAATGTAGTAAATCCTACTGATCATAAGACAATTTTCCACCACCATTAATGGAGGTTTATTGCGGGTGACACTTGCTAGGAGATCACTGCAGTGTTTCCATGGCCTCCTTCTCCATCTTTTTATTATTCATCTCTGGGGCTATACCTAGTGAACCTATCTTTGAAAATAGTATTTATATGTTGACAATGTAACTAGGATGATATTTACACATTTGTGTGAACCTTTCATTATATTTGGTGCATTATATTAATATTATTCTTATATAATGAGATTGGAAATATTTTAGTTGGATCAGAAAACTGCATTGAGGAAGTTCTGCCTCCAGACGTCACTATTCATGGTGATTGCTCCTAGACCTAGGAAATGCACATGAACCGCCTGATTGGACCATGGGATGGGAGAGAAAAAGTTGTAGTGAACCAATAGTGGGCAATACATACACCACTGGTGGGTAAAATATTAGCAATACGCAGCTACAACTAGCAAAGTAGATTCAGTCAAAGGATTGGTGGTGATTGGCTGAAGAGTAGGGGTACATTGGCATTCCATGTATTGTTTTTTTCAAAGTTGGTCATCGAGGTCACATAACTCATCTGTTAAGCTAAGAGGACATGAAGGGGACAACTACAACAAAAAATTGTTATTTTTCCTAAATGGTTCAAACCTTAAGGATGGTGCCACCCAACCTTGCTCACTCACTCACCTGAAAAACAGGCCATGCCTTGGCTGGATTTTACGGACATTGCTGGGGACTGGACTCCTTGCATTATAGTGCAATATGATGCAAAGTATTGCTTCTTTCCTGTGGAACAGCAGTGCCAAACTTTCATTGTTTCAGTATTGTAGGAAAGCAGGGACTCCTGGCATCATACATCACTATGATTCAAGAAGTCTACCGTAGACGTTCCATTACATCTGGCCAATGTTCCATTTTTCAAGATTCTAACAGTCCATGTCCATGGCATTGCATGATCCACAGATCCAGTGTGAATCAAAAACTTATTTTAGGATAAATCTTGATCCAGTGATGAATCATTTATAAGTTCCATATGACATCATCATAATATCACAACCTAAACAACATTATCAACAATGACATAGTTCCCTACCACTCATAATTTATAAGAACACCTTCAGCTCTTTATAGACTGTTGTCCTCATGCATCTACCGATAAGTGATATAAATCTCTTGTTCAATTCCTCCGTTAAGATTATGGTCAGGAAATAACAGATTGTTATTTAAGTGTTTCCTCTCTTCTCAGCAAAAGTGCAACAAAATTCCCAGGCTGACTGGGAGTGACGCCAAGCCTTAATAAAGTCATGTTATGTGGATACAATACGGCTTTATGCCTAAATGGCCTTGTGTTAATGTTATGCTAATGAGCTTAAATATGGCTATGGCTTATCGCCATATAATTCGTTTTGTGAAAATGGCATTAAATTTTAAAAAATAAAGTTATAGTCAATATTTTCCTTAGGTTTTGTTATATCATGGTCTACGTGACTGCAGAAAGAAAATATATTGATGATAAGTTTATTAACAATTGAAGAAAAGCCAAACAATCTTCACTTGATCCGTGAGCAGTGTAGGTGGGGGGTGATGCATTTTCACTTTGGCCCCTGGTTCCTGGAAGCCAAAGTAAAAACATTGACCCAAGTTTTTGTAGATGGTTAAGACATGTTTTGAATTGTATACTAGTAATATTACAACCAGCATAGAAGTGAATGTATGGAGTTACGCATGGCGGCCATCTCTCCATTCACAGTGGCTACTTGAGCAGTTTGCAAGGTCTGACTTGTTCTATAAATGGACCAAAATCCACTATACATTCATGGCATATCATGTAACTTTGCAACTTATTCTTAAATGGGAATACCTATTTAACCCTTTCCGAAGATAGCAGGTACAGTTTAGCCCAGCGTTGTTAGGTACACAGGGCTAGTTACTGCTGTATTATGCAGAAGACGACCATAATAGTTACTCTTCTGAATGCTGTGGTCCATCACGTGTTGCTATATTGAACACCATCATCACCCCTCATGACATCAACAGGTGGCAGGGAACTGATTCTATGATTTGAGCTTCTCTGAAGAAGGTTTTCAAAAAATCAGGTGTAATAGACTCAACCGGGGGCAGTGTCTAAAAGTGCACTATACCGGCAATAAGTGTCAAAACCCCTTATACAGCTCATACCAAAATATAAGAACATAATAAAAACTACATATTTGGTATATTCTTGAGTATGATGCACATGGATTGCAAAGTGAAAGCCAGAAAAAGTAATCCTATAGAAGAAAATGGTGCAACTGCACTTTTTGTCCACTGTAGTCCATGTGGATTTTTTCCCCAGCTACCTGATCCATTTCACAGAATATGTCCCACAGGTAATAAGTACCATAAATACCGCCCATTTCGCTCTGAAACTAAAGAAAATATGGGAAGAAAAAACTGAAATGCTGAATTGGAGAAGGCCACCAGCAAGAAGGTGTTAAAGGAAATCTACCATTAAAATCAAACAGGGGCGAATCTGTGATTGGCCAGATGGGACACGTGACCTTGCTGTATAAGGGGCCTGAATCATTACAGCTAGCAGAACGATAGGGAGAGCCTGTAGCTGGACGGACAGTTAGACAGGACAAATAAATATTTTATCAGGGCAGGTGAAGGATGTTATATTGAGGAACATATAGAAATTTAAAAAATTGCCCTTTTCAGGGCATTAACAATAACTGTATGCGTATACTCCAAACAGTAACTGCATGTGTATATTCGAGTTCGGCTTCAGATTGAACTTTTGTTCAAAGCCTGGCATAGAAATGTGCTTTAGCCTGCGACTGGACCTTAGCTACTGGCAAATGGTGGAGAGGGAGAGTTAGTCACAATTCCAGGCTCTGCCCCACGTGACTAAGTTATGGCTTACACCTCTGTATTCAAGCATACAAGCCATAATAAGATCACCCCATTTTCCTCATGCCAACTTCTACTCAACATGCAGATAACCTGTCTGGTAAATGTTCATCATATAACTGTACACATCACATGCTCCATCATACAATTACTAATTCACAGACTTTATTTCTATGAATTTTCTATTCTTAAGCTTTAAAATTGTCGCCATATCATTACCGCTCATGTGATTATTGCACAGCACTACAATTTTCCCTGCATACTTGACTCTAAGATGTCTACTGTCACATGATCACAGAGACGAAGATTAATGATCGCTTCTGGGGTTTTTTTAAGCTTCAATAATTTGATTAGTAGATTGACTAACACAGGTTTTAGAATTCAGTCTTTACAGGTCATAGTGCCAATTGGGGATTAAGATTGCTAGTGCCTACATTCAATACATTGAGAATTTTCTTAAAATATGATCTATTAGGGGCTGGACAGCAGACCCCCAGTCCTAAACTCTATAAAGAAAATCCATTGTAATTTACAGAAATATTTGCCCAGCCTAAAACCCCATATGGTGACCGTCAACCATTGTAGAAATACAATAAATATTCCCATCAGGTTGACTTAAATTTAATCAATTTTAGCGGGATTTTATAACATTGGTGTTTGTCACTCAAAGATGTAATCTTACACGATACGTTAGGAAGTTGCAGCCTAAATCATTTGGCTCCATAAATAACAATTGGATGGAACGACAGAAGATAAAAGTAGATTCTCGAGATGAATCCGTACTCTTTGCATTGCTTTGTAAGCCCTTTGCGTATCATATCAGTAAGTTCAATTTCATCTTCTGGGCTGTGAAGCTCTTGTATTGTATTGTATTTTTTCTCCTGGACGTAGGCTGTGATAGGCTGGAGATGAGATGTGCTTTAGATACTTTTATAGTGTGTAATTTTATTTCTGATGGAAAGACAGAGCATGGGGCGATTTTGCTCATAGAGTCAGTGATGCCTAACTTCTCATTTTAGGATTTTATAGAGGGTCTGACTGTTACCCTACGGACTTGCACATTAAAACGTACAAAAAATATATAATAGGGATATAATAAAAAAAAAAATTCACACTTTACCTTCAAAACACAAAATAACCCTATCACAGTGATTATTTTATTAGAATTATATTATATTGTGATTATATTATATCCAACAAGATTTAGTATATTTGTGTTATTTTTGAAGTTTAATTTTTGTATTCATCCTTTATTTATTATATTTATTTATGTTTTATTATATTCACAAAATTCTCTAGGTAAATCGAGTTTATCTTCTGTAACATTTAACATTAAACATCAAGTACATACTTGGTGCAATTGAGTTATTAGATGCCCATAAGTGTAATGCTTAGTAAACTGCCATAATAATAAAGGAAATCTACCCTCAAAATCCATCCTGATAAACCAGGGACATTACTCATAGATCCAGGCACCGTGACTGTGGTAATCTTCTTATATTATTTATCTATGGCCGCCTTCCTTCTAAAAAATCAACTTTTGAAATTATGCTAATGAAACTGAAAGGTTGTTCCCAGTGCCCCTCCATGCTGCAACTTCACAGGCTGTTACACCAAAATCTAATTTGGCTGTTCGATTTCACAGGCTCTTACTCCGTAATTTCAGCTATAACCTGAACTACAGGGTGGGACATTTAAAGGGATACACCTTAATATAATGGTTTGTGATATCAACTTTCTGTTTGTGGCACTTAAGTATATGGGAGGGGGAAACTTTTCAAGATGGGTGTTGACCATGGTGGCCATTTTGCAGTCGACCATTATGGATCAAACTTTTTTTCCAATGGGAAGAGGGTCATGTAACACATTAAACTTATTGAGATTTTCACAAGAAAAACAATGGTGTGCTTGGTTTTAACTTTATTATTGCTGCCCATTGTATTGGAATGTCAATGCAACTCACTTCTCCCTCCCCTGGCTCACAGATAGCAACAACGCAAAAGAAATGTTAGCACAGGCTTCCAGTATCCATTGTTTCAGATGCTACATTTCTCGCATCTTCATAGCATAGACAACTGCCTTCATATGACCCCGAACGTCCGAGCATTACTACATGAACAGTCCCCTGGAAAGTAGATTGGTCATCATGGAACAGTTGAATGGTCAACAAGGTCTCCAGATCTGGCCCCCTTAGCTGTTTATCTTTGCGGTCATCTGAAGGTAACTGACTATGCTGTAAAGATACGAAATGTGTAGCATCTGAAACAACGGATACTGGAATCCTGTGCTAGCATATATTCTGCTGTGTTTCTATTAGTGTGTCAAGAGTGGTAGAAGAGGGTTGCATTGACAATACAACACGATGGGCAGTATTTGAACACATTAAATAAGTGGTCATAAACTTGTAAATAGCTCATGAAAGAATAAAGTTACATTAAAACCAACTATTTATTGTGAAATTCTCAATAATTTCGATTCGCTATATGACCCTCTTCCCATTGGAGAAAAAAAAGGGATCCAAAATGGCTGACTTCAAAATAGCCACCATGTTCTACATCCATCTTGAAAAGTCCCCCCCCCCTACCATATCCTAATGTGCCACAAACAAGAAGTTGATATAACCAACCATTCCCATTTTATTTAGGTGTATCCACATCAATGGCCCAACCACTATTTTCTTGGTGCATGATACAATACATTTTTGCAGGTTGTTGTCCACACCCACGTTTGTCTTGTCTCCACCCACCCTAATCCATCTAAAATTCTCAGCTGGCACAGTAGGAGTATCAATACCGATGAGCCAAATGGCCAATAATATTCTGGAAATCTTGTGATTGTCATGAAATGTTGCACCTTATTGTGAAATATAAAGGTTATGTTCCATGGCATTGACAGTTTTTTTCATGAGATGAAAGAAGGAGAGGTGTGAGGGACCTGGACAATCTGGGAGGAAGGAAGACAAGATAAGAGCACCTTGGCACCTGTAGGCAGGATGGTCTTGATATAGAAGTGTTAGATGAAGTCTTATTCACTGTATAGATACAAAAATTTCTTTTTACCGTATCTTTGTGTTGAGACTGACCTCATCTGAGAGCCATAGAACACGTCTTCTTTTCTTCAGGATATATGCTGAACGTCACTGTCCCTTACATGGCTATATGTGTTGTTTTTTTAAATGTTTTTATTCTCAAAACCACAGTTCCGAACATATACATAAACCATTTAAAGAAAACTGATAAGTTATGGAGAAGTGAAAACCCTTTAGGGCCTTCAAAAGACATAGCCTTATGTAAAGTGTCATCTGGTGAAGACACTTTATCTTCCACCAGATTCTAGTGAAATCATTCCTCACCGAGACATCAGAGAGATAGTGACAGACCACTCATGAAATTAACAGCTTGGACATATGTTAGAGCTTGAGGCACCTGCACAGTCACTAACAGAATGTTTTTGGAGCTTGCTGTGGCGCCAGATGCCACCACCGTAAGAGTCACTTCTGTTCTTCATTTGCATGTAGGTCTGTAATTGCTCTGAAGAAACACTGTGTGATGTAGCTGTCAGCCTCTCCAGCGCTCATCTCTTCTTACTGCTGCTCGCCATTTCTGTTAGTTTGGAGAAGATGTCAGCAACGCACCGTCAATAGTATCTAAATTTACATAAAGGACAAACTTAACACCGTAATCGCTTGGCCATTTTTCATTTTTGTGTTTCCATTTTTCACTCCCCACCTTCAAAAATCCATAATTTAAAAATTTCCTAATTTCCTGATTTCCTAATGGTGTTATAAAATATTCCAAGCCATGTACTGGGAGAAAAAAATTCTAAATGTGGTGAAATTGCTTAAAAAAATTTTTTTTCACTTTTTGTTTCATTTTGACACATCCCTTTATTTCTTGGGTTGGTACAATCATGGTGAAACCAAATTTAGATAGGTCTTGTTATGTTCCAGTACTGTAGATTTCAAACCATTAAACCTTTAGTATAAAAAATTTCTGAGGCCATTAACTTTTTTTATACAACAGCGTACAGACCGGTGCAAGGTGCCATATTTTGCGGGATGAGATGACGTTTTTATTGCTGTCATTTTGCAGGCTCTAAGACCTGTTTTTCACTTTTTATTCAAATTTTTATGAGTAGCGAAATAGCAAAAAGGTTTGGACATTTGGGTGCTCTTTTCATTCTGGGGTTTGGGGTCCGATAGACTGGGCTTTTCGGGGTACCTGACAAGTTTATGATTTTTTTTTTTTGTTTATTTATTTTTATATTTATACCGTTCTAGGAAAAGGGTCTGATTAAAAAACTTAGGTTTTAGTATTATTTAAATTTTTTTTCTTTTTAACTTGTTTTTTATTACTATTTTGTAAACCCTCAAGGGTACTTTAACCATTCGGGTCTAATCACATCTACAATATACTATATGGTGAAATATGTTAGTTTTGTGAGTGATCTCTAAGCATCTACTGGAGGCGTAACCTCAGAAAAGGGGGTGTGTCTTCATGGAAGAAGGGGCACAAAGGAAAAATGCCAGGTCGGACCTGGTGTAGAAGCGGCCCACCAGCACAGCCCATCACAGCCCCCTGCTGGGATTTATCAGGAGGCTAGAGCCTCCAGAGAGATCTGGTGGGTACAGGGGGCGGGGATAACATCATGTGCTGGCACATGTAGCGCCAACATATTATAAATGTGCCTTAATATGTCTTATTCCTTGAAAATATAGTATCATGGGGCTGATGTATCTTAAAGAAAATCTACCATCAAATTCCAGCATGACATACCAGGGACACTTGGACACTTACATCTTCTTATATTTGTTATCGATCATATGCTAATGAGGGGGTACCAGAGCCCCTCAGTGCAGCAGACTCACAGGCTGTTACAATGAGCATAACATGCCTCACCCAACTACCTATTCTCTCCCTCCTCCCTCTGCTTGTGTAATCTAGCAGCAGCAGGAAGAGGAGAGACCTGATCTGCTCATTGTAACAGCCTGTGCAGATAGAGCACTGAGGGGCTCTGGAAACACCCACCTCAACCCTTTGTGGCAATTAGCATAATTATAAAAGTTGATTTTAGAAGGAAGGAGGCCATACATAACAAATATAAAAACATTACCACAGTCATGATCCCTGGATCTATGAGCACATCTTGTAATTTGTGCCTGCTTTTTTTGGCTATTCTGCTCTCTGATTTATCTATGGGCTGATTTCCTTTAGTTAAATTGTGTTTTCTTTATGCACATTTTTGGGCAATTTCTAAAATTTGCAGAATTTTATGCCACAACCACCCACATTTATTAAAATATTTGTACCAGCTTTCTGTCTGACTTTGCACTAGAAAGAACGTGCAAACTGCTTACACAGGTGTTTATAAAGTGTCTGTGCCAGTTTTGTGTTGCGATTGCAATGAGTCCGACAAGACAGAAAAACTGTGCACCAAAAGGAGCGTTTTAGTGCTGCCACAATTCTGTTTGATGTGAATAGAGATGAGCGAGCACTAAAATGCTCGGGTGCTCGTTATTCGAGACGAACTTTTCCAGATGCACGAGTGCTCGTCTCGAATAACGAGCCCCATTGAAGTCAATGCGAGACCCGAGCATTTTTTAAATAAAACTGAACAGTAAAAGAACAGTGCAAAAAAAAATTCCAGATGTTTGCAGATGTTTTACTTGTAAGAACACATTGAAATAACACTATTCTTCACTTTGCAGGTGTGCGCGTGTCTCCCGCTAAGTTAGGAGATGTTTGGAACATCTGGAATGTGAAGAATAGTGTTCTTTCAATGTGTTCTGCACTTAAATGGTCCTGCGTTCACTGTTTTTAATGTTTTAATTCTATTCTTCCCATTGCAGGTGTGCGCGCGTGTCTCCCGATAGGTTCGGAGATACGCGCGCACAGCTGCAAAGTGAAGAATAAAATTAAAGAAAAAAGATTTGATGTTTCTTTTTTTTTCGCTCCTTTCTTCTCATGCAGTGAGCAGTGTTTCTGAAAGCCTTCTCAAGTCTTTTTTTTTTGCTTATTTCTTCTCATGCAGTGTTTCTGTAAGCTTGAAGCAGACAAGGACAGGAAACAAAAGATTAACTACTTACAGACCAGTTAATATATACATTCAGTTCTTCAAGGGAGAAGAGTATCCAGTGGATTTTTGTTTGTACTTAGGTAACTAGAAACATAGCTATCAGTGTGAGTCTAAGAGGGGACACTGATTTACAGTGCTATAAAAAAAGTTGCGAAAAAACAGGACAAATAAACAATTTTGTTAATAAAGTAGATTGCGAATTGTATTACCATCAGTTATATTGATTTATGGTTATTTAATTACACTTTAATTCATCAACTTTCTATTTCTGAAACTAAATAAATACTTTTACCTGATTTTCCCTACTTTCACATTAGATGTCAAATATGTGTATAATGCAGTGTGGTCCAGGGTGCCTCCTGTCACTCTCTGTGTTTTGGCACATGATAAAGGGGGCTATCTGTTAGGCAAATTTAAGTCAGACAGATTCCTTATCATAGCCCAAGTAGTCACAGAAATGGCCTAATTCTCCCACGTCATCAGAGTTCTGTTAGGGTATGTTTTGTGCTACAAAAAAATTCCAAAACGTGCCAGAATTGAGGTGGAGCAGCACCTATTAGACAATGCAAAGGGTTTAATGCAGCCAGCCCCTTCACACAGAGACAGAGGAAAAGCCTCTTGCCAGAATTGAAAGTATTTTTATGGAAAGAAAATGGGGAGCTAAGGGGCATCTGAAACAAGGACATCTTTGTAGGAAGTGTCATTAAATCCCCTATCATAAACAATGGGATTCAATGGGAGGTTCCTATTATGCCTTCTCCTCCAGTGAGGTGAAAGTGTGGCAGTCAGGAGGTGGGCAGAGGATTTAACGACCTTAACCACCATATTTACTATAGTCTCCACCAGAAACTGGAGGCGTCTGTCTGTAGCCTAAATCTAACTTAAGTCTAAATCTAAACTAAATCTCTGCCAGGTCAGACCTGGTCTACACAGGTCCAACCTGGCAGAGAAGATCTACTTAGTGGCCAACCAAATAAAAATTGGACAACCCAATTATACACTTTGGCCGAAAATTACGGTTAAGGGTATATTACTTTTTGCTATGGTATTGCTCTGTCATCTGTGGATATAGACACACATTCTGTATGTATATAACAGGGCACCCAGCATGCATCACATTCGCGACCACACATATTTAATTACCAAGCCAGGAGTTTTCACTATACGAGAGACTATTTCAAAGTTCAGGACACATCGCCTACAGCCAAAGTTTTAGAATGGCAGAACTCAAACCACAAGAAAAGATTCGGCCTCTGGGCAGCTGCTTGCTGCTATTAGCCGCTGTGCCCTTTTACCTATTCATCTCTGCAAATTGTCTTATCGTCAAGAATAACAATTCAATATTGGAAAGAGAAGACATTGGCAATAAGAATTAAGAATAGAAATGTCACCTTCCTTATTATTACCCAGTGACATAATGTGTAGGGACAATATGACTCTCCAATTATGTCACCGGGAGATTAAGAAAGGAGGCAACATCTCAGGGATTTTGCGGAAAGGCTAATAACATGATTTCCTATATAAACGCAGGTGATTTACATCATCGGAATGTGTCATGTCGGAATGTTAGATTGCCACTCCAAGTCCCTTTGAAATTCCCAAGGAACATTACAAACAAGGCGCAGACCTTTGAACGGTCTCTGAATGCCATGTTTCAGTGGTTGTAAAACTGCATCTTACAAAATAATCCATGTGATACCGGCCCTAATGAGCGGAACAGTATTCACATTTATCATTGTGTCATTTGCACGCTGAAAGTCATTGCTTTTTACTTTGTAGCCTCAGAAAGTGATTTTCTCCTCTTTACATTAGGGTGGAACAGGATTATGATCAGAGTTGCTGCTGCTAAAGGCATAAGGGAATACTTTAACTTGCAAAATCTTGCAAATACAATCCATTTTTCTTAAAAAATTAACTCCTATTTATTCATTTATAAAGAAAATGTAATTTACAGTAAATAAAGTACAGTAAAAACATGAAAGAGAAAAAAAAGGTTTTGAGAGTTGGATGAGTTTGGCGCTAGAGATGAGCGAACATGCTCGTCCGAGCTTGATGCTCGGTCGAGCCTATATGGACCAATAAAATACACAAGTAAAATACGTACTTGCGGAGAGTTTCCTCTTAAGGATGTTGTTTGGTTGCAGCGTCTAACCACAGGCTGGAGTATGACCCATTGAAAAATGGGGGCTACACAAAAAATTGGTGAAAGATAACAAAATCTTTATTTGCGTTTCAACACCAAATCGCGTCTTCCATCAGCCCAAAGAAACAGCAGTGGGGAGACATTCTTGGTAGCGGTGCCGGCAGCACCATTATTTGGTTATAGTGTTCTATACCTACCCCGTACAGTAAAGCAAAATACAAAGTAAAACTTTTAACCATAGAATTGTCGGTATTGCAGTCCACTCCAATTTAAAGGGTTTGTCCGAGGGAGTAAAAAAAACCCTTGGTTGGTCGGGTTGTACTCATCCCGGACCCACCTAGCATCCAGCGCTGCTATCCTCTGGTACATCTCCCATGTAACAAACAGGGGCACGGAAAACGCACTGCATTCAGGCTCTGGCTGGCCACTTTGGGTGTACCACAGAGGTAGTACATGTTTTATTTTTCTCACCCACATCATTTTATTCTCTTGGACAACCCCTTTAATTCAAGCTGCATTTAGTTGCCCCACTAAATGTTCCCATATAATGCAAACACAAACATATACATACATATGTATTAATATTGTGATCAGGGCATTTTAACAGTAAGGGCAACTCATAGGACATGATCATCCACTAAACATGGACCTTGTGGTGTTTGGATTTCATTACCCAAATATAATCCCAGAGAAAGCGCTGCAAGCATCATAGTTATATAGGATCCAATGAGTCCATGTGTCTCCTCTGGATAAGAGCTCCATACTGTAATAATGTGATCCATACAAGGGATGTAGAAACTCCTTGCTTCATAACCACAAGGCTTGGGAGTCCTGTTTTCAGCCAGTGTTCTTACTGCTGCCGGTCACCAAGTTTGGGAAGGAGAGAGGTACCAATGGTGCATCAGACTACTTGGGTGGTGCGCAGTAATAATTAGCTGACCCAAACTGCAATGTGGTACCGTAACCCGGAATTCAGCCAGAAGTTTGTTGTTTGGACTTAACCAGAAAAGCTAAATGACAGGCTGCTAAGCAGTCCATCAACAAGCTTTTCACAGCCACCACTACAACACGGGAGGCAAGGATCCAGCAAGGAACCAAGCTTTTGTTCCATTTCACCCAAACCCGACTGGGTCTGCTCAACCCTAGCAGTGAAGCAACTTGTATTGACACAGCTTCAGCGTAACAAACTCTAACACCACAACCCTTAGAATTCTTCTAAGCCATATCAACTAGAAGCACTAAGTAGATATGGGACATGTAATTCCCCAAACCTACCAGAAGTCAGATTATGTTAAATAAGGATGTAGACACGTAAGTACAACCTATACAGTGTTGACCCAGAGGAAAAATATAATGGCCTAATGGCCAAATGGCACATAGTGGGAAAAATACCTTACATTTATCCCAAGCTCCAGCTACAAATGCTTTTACTTTACAGAGCTTAATATCATCTGCAAACATTGCGATCCTACTCGGTAACCCTTTTTGAAGTCATTCATAAACATATCTATAAAATGTCACCAATACTGACTACCGGTATCAGCATATCAATTCAAGTACAGTAAAGGTGGTCCCCTACTTAAGAACACCCACTTACAGGACCCCTAGTTACAACAGACCTCTAGATTTTGCTAACTTACTGTACTTAGCCTTAGGCTACATGACAGCTGTAACAGTCATTAATGGTGTCTGTATGTAATAAGATTATTGATAATCCTGGTTCTTATGCCAACCCAACATTTTTAAATCCAATAGTCATAGAGACCCCAAAAATTTTTGCCTGTAGCTGCAATTATATAAGTATATGGTTCCGACTTACTATAAAATTCAACTTAAGAACAAACCCTGCAGAACTATCTTGTATGTAACTCGAGGACGACCTATATGTAAACATTAAGGCAATTGTTAATGCTAAGTGATTTAATTTCAAGTAGAGGTAGGGCACATTTACTTACCTGTTCCGTTAACACCGCCGATCCGGAATGTCCGACGAGGATTCGGAGCTGCCACGGTTTCACTAAGACCGTGCATCCAATTTCCTGTATGTGCCCTTGCCCGCTGAGGTCCGCCGGAGTTCACCTTCTGCTTCCCAGTGCATGTGAGTGCTGATCTAGTGACAAACATTTCCATTTTAAATTCCGTGGTTTGTCCGAATCAGTGGGGTTGTCTGGCAACTCCCACGCCCCATTTGAGTCGCATGAAGCCGGCAACGATGCGCCACAATCCAATTGCTTGTGCCAAAAACCCAGGGCAATTCAGGGCGCAAAACGTGACAGAATTGCAAAACCCAACGAAATGGTGGCTTCGGACCCTTAGAAAATGTGCCCCGTTGTCTCATCACCCGAGTACATAACCGTACATTTATCCACATTAGACGCAATTTCTTCCTCCCATGCCTCAAGTTACACAATCCTTTTGGAATATTATACTTTACAGAGCTTAAACATCTGCAAACATGCAATCCTACTCTGTCAATCTTTTGAGTGTCATTCCATCAAAAATTCTAAAAATGTGACCAATACTGAACCCTGTGCTACTGGTTTCAGCAAATCAATTCAATTACACAGTACATAACCATTAATGACAAGCATAAGGCAATTGTTCGATGCATTAATTTTTAATTTCAAGCAGAGATTATGTTTAGGTATCTTGTGCCATTAACTCTAGCTACAGGGACACAGAGGACACGATAAGCAGTGTGGTTTCTCCCTTGTCCGTATGTATAGACTTTTAATATTGTGCATTTGCTCCCATTGAATAGTTATCAAATTTTATTCAGACATTTCCAGGAAGAATAACGTGAGCAACACCAAACAATAAAACGTAACGTTACTTTGGTAGGAAACAAGTATTTTTTTATAACAGTTTGTCCGCGGTATTGGTCTCTTTAACCTGCTTACCTTTGAGCCTACCAGCACAAAACCTCCTGGCCCTGTTTTTTTTTTTTTCTCCCTTACCTCTCTTGATTTCGCACGATTCTTTTTTTTTTGTTACACCTCTTCACACGCACTCGCCGGCTTCTTGTTTTCACGCGGAAGTGCGATTGAGTCCTACTCCTCGCTATAGCATGTTCGCTTCTGCTGTTTACCACCGACACAAACACAATGTCTTTGAGAATATCATACAGAATACTGATGTCCTTACCACTGTAAAGCGCCTGTAGTCAGTTTTTCTCCAATAGTTCATTAGTGCTTCTCTATCAAGTGTAAAAAAAGGATAGGAACCGGACTGGAGTCTTCATTGTCCGTTATGACTCAATTCTAATCTTTCATCAGTGTGACTGACAGACAATGCTTTCCACTGTGATTGAGACTATTGATTTCCTCAACCCTTTTGGGGCAACTGGAGATCCAATTCACACCACCTTCACTTTCAAAAAACCTCTCATGTCCTTAATCAATCTGTATCGATAATCCGGCATCAGGATTCTGGATCTTCCACACAAAGTCTTCATCCAATGTCTTTATTTTCATTCCCGGCGATGCCTTATGCATGTGCTCGAGTCAAGAAGATGTTAGGAAAAAGAAGAGAGGAAAGAAAACAACAGTTTTTAAATTGCAACACGTTTTAAAAGACTGGAAATCTTATAATATTTTTTTAATTTTATTGTATTTATGACCATTTTTAGTGTTAGTTTAGTCAATTGTGTCTTATGTTTCATAAATATAATGTTTTGGTGGAATGGTGTAAATAGATTCTGATAGATAGAGTAGATAGATGAGTAATAGAGAGAGTTAGTGAGTATATGGAGATAATAAGTATATATATATAGATAGTATAGATAGATAGATAGATAGATCTGCCTACTCGAAATTTTTTTTATATCGATAAGATCGCGCATGAGCACTGAAATAGCTTCGCTAGATAGATCGATCTCGCCTGATAGCTCGCTATCTAGATAGATCGATATGCGATCGCTACTAGCTAGCTCGATCCTCGATCGATAGCTCGACTCGCTCGCTAATGCGCTCGCTAGCATCACTCGATCGATCGCTCCGCTCGCTCGCTGCTCTGCGATAGATAGCTCGCTCGCTAGCTCCGCTAGCTCGCTGCTATGCGACTGACAGATAGAAGATAGAATAGATAGATAGCTAGATATGAGACTGATAGATCGACGATAGTAGATCGATATGAGATAGCATCGCTCGTAGATAGCTGCTCGCTCGCTCGCTCGCTCTCTACTTGCTAGCCGCTCGCTCGCCATCCCTCAGCTCGCTAGATTAGATAATCCAGAGCGCTCGATCGCTCTCTCGCACTTCGATATTCGCTCTATCGCTATGAGATAGATAGATAGCTAGATCGCTAGATAGATATGAGAATAGATAGTAGATAGCTAGATAGATATATAGATAGGAGATAGTAGTCATACATCCTACCTACATCCATATGATACTGATAGATAGCTCGCCTAGATAATGATATATATCGATAGATAAAGATAGATATGAGACTGAATCGATAGATAGATAGATAGATAGATAGTTGAGATTGAAATTGATGGATGGATTGATGTATTGATGACTATAGCAAGGCAAACATACAGATAGAAGGTAGATATTGGGCAACATTTCCTAAGGGTAACGACAACAGACATCATTTTCGTCGGGTTTTGCAATTTTTCCGTTTTGGTCCTGATGCCCTGGGTTCTTAGAAGCGCCGCGATCGGAATTGGTGTCGCCTCGCGCCGGCTTGCATTTTACACTAATCGGGGCCGTGGCTTCGGACAACCCGACCGGACTTGGCCAAACCGCGGAATTTAAAAAGCACATTTGTGCCGCAAGATCAGCACTCACATGCACCGGGAAGAAGAAGGTGAACTCCGTCGGACCTCAGCGGGGACGACACTGCAGGAAATTGGACGCTACATCTAGTGTAATTGCACGGCTCGAATCCTCGTCGGACAAACGCCTCATGGCAGGAGTGCCCAATTGTATTTGTAGGTTAGATATGAAAGATAGTAGATGACAGATGGATAATATGAAATAGATAGATAAGGGGATAACTAGATAGGAGCTAGATAGATAGATCGATAGAATAGAATTGATAGATGATAGATAAGATAGATTTATTATTACGGCTTGATGCATGATACTTGCGTACAAGACCGAATTGCCACTATTGCCACCTCTTACATAACCCACTTAGACATAATAATAAATAGATAGGTAGGTTGAAAGGTAGGTAGATAACATGTTAGATAATAACTAGTGGATACATAGGAGTGTAAAATCACATTAATACATATTATTCCCTTCATATTAAATGATAGATTGATTAGTAAATAGATCCATAATAGATATGAATAGTTTGATGACGTTATAGGTGTGGTGATTTTAACTCCCAAAACACATCAGATATGTATAGAGGATATATCCCCCTGATTTGGTAGCCAGCGTGCAATGGATGACTTCAATGTCTTTCCCTGGCTCAGGATATAGTTAGCGCGCAGGCGCGGTGCAGAAACGCCCCGCACCGATCGACATTACTGCTGGGCCGTCCCTTCACACCCCTCTCAGCCCACTTGGCGTTGAGGTGCCATGAGGGGGAAATTAGTTGCAATTCTGGTGTGTGGACGTACATGTATTCCAGAAAACTGGTGTACAACCTCTAATAAGTCTCCCCATAGTGTTTAGATAGATAGGAAAATTTAGGCTTACACTTTGAGCCGAAATGCTGATTGGTCAATGGTAAGTGACAGTAATTCAGTGTACACTGAATTACTGTCACTTTACCCTTGACCAAATCAGCATTCTGGTTGGTCTTAATAGTTGGCTGTTTGGGGGGGGGGGGGGGGGGGGGGGTTACTCGCTCACACTATGCTTTAAAAGGTGGAACGTACACCTAAATGTCGCTTTTATGGAAATAAAGCTTCACCCTTTCAAAACACCTACAAGAGTGCTGTCTGCTCTTCACTGAACCTCTATTGTATACCCTGGCCACGGGATCCCGGCTTTCTGCACCCACCGCTAAAGCTGTCTGCTTGGGATCTTCTATTTTTAGATAGATAGATAGATGGATTAGATGGATGGATAGACAAAGAAAAACAGCAGCACTCATTTGGTTATGTGAAAAAAATACCTAGTGGATTTATTCCATGTGGGAAAGGCAACGTTTCGGCTCCAAACAGTGAGTGACCTTTCTCTTTTCCTGATGGAGATAGATAGATTAGATGGATGAAAAGGAGAATCCAAGGGCAGCACCACCTGTTTGTCTGGGTGCGGAGCTGTATATCCTTTGCAAGGATCTGGTAAGATATCAAGGAATGCGCAGCACTCCAGTATGTGAGTTAAAATCGGGTGATCTATTTTCAGATGCGACGTTTCGGTGTATCCACCTTTTTCAAGCATGCTTGAAAAAGGTGGATACACCGAACGTCGCATCTGAAATAAAGATCACCCTGATTTAACTCACCTACGTAGTGCTGCTGCCTTCCTTGAATAGATGATGGATCGATAGATATATAGATAGATAGAATAGCTAGATCGATAATATATAGATAGATAGATAGATCATAGATAAGGATCTTGATTACAATCTATATGTGATAGATAATAATACTAGATAGATATATAGATCCCGAATAGCTAGATAGATAGATATATAGATCGATCGACTCTATCGATAGATAGATAGATAGATCGATGCAAGATCGCTAATCGATAATAGATAGATAGATCGATAGATCGCATTCGCTCGCTCTCTCGCTGCCGCTCGCTCCTCGCTCCCTCTCGAGCTCCTTTGTTTGGGTTGCTTGTTCCTCGCTCGCTCGCTCGCTCTCTCGCTCGCTCGCTCCGCTCGCTCGCTCGCCGCTCCTTGTTGCTATGTTCGCGTCTCGCTCGCTGGCTCGCTCGCTCTGCTCGCTCTGGACTGGCTGGCTGGCTCCTGGCTGGCTCGCTGGCTCGCTCGCTCCCTCGCTCGCTCGCTCCCTCGCTCGCTCGCTCGCTCGCTCGCTCCTAGCTTCTTTTGCTTGCTTGTTCGCTGCTCCTCGCTGGCGCCCTCGCTCTGGCTGGCGGCTGGCTGGCTCCTGGCTGGCTGGCTCGCTTCTTGGCTGGCTCGCTGGCTCGCTCGCTGGCTGGCTCGCTGGCTCGCTGCTCGCTCGCCTCGCCTCCTCGCTCGCTCTCTCGATCGCTCGCTAGCTACATGCGCGGGCTAGATATAGAATGATCACCGAGCACCTTGCGAACTTTATTTTTAAAGACAACCCTCTCCTATTAACCCATCACTCCCATCTGTTCCTTGATGTTCATGCTAGCTGCTACACTTGATCATGTGCTTGACCTTGCAGTCAGTGTGAACAGTCTCCGACAGTCCCATCTCCTTGCTTTTTCTGCCAGTTTTGCTATTGAATTTATGAAAGCTAAAAACCATATAATCTCTGTACACTGCGAGAGAAGAAGTCTTTCTTCTGCTTGCCTTCAAGAGCTTCAATTAATCACCGCATTCATCCCAATTAAGAAAAGCAAAGTTCTGTGGACTTCTTCTCTGTTCCTGGGGTAATGTCAAGAAGCATCAAGCGCTCGCCCTATTCCCAAGTGAAAGCTGCAGAGGTTCCCACCGATGCGGAGACTTGATGTAAATTACAGACACATATCTTCTGCTTTCCTTTCTCTCTGGCTGTTAAATATCATCGTACATAGCTTTTTCTGACGCCTTTCTCCACATCCAAGCCCCCTTCCTTCAAGGTGTGACTATATAAATAGCGCAGATGACAGCTAACTTCACATCAACACATCCAAAATGACGACACGGTTTTTTATCCTCTTGCCAATCTGCGAGCGTCTTAATAAGCCTCGTCACTTCATTACAAATCTCATCATCTCTGTTGTAGATAATGATATCCTAGACTGGTGGGGAACGCAGTCACTGTTGTTTTTACCGACTCCTTCGCCTCCAGGCCAAGCATCTTTGGGGCTAATGAATGGAGTGATTCTTTTGGCACAAAACAAAGGAACTCTTAGGGTGAGTAAAGGCCCATGCGTCAGTCTAGCCCTCCTCCCATAGCCGAAAAATTCTTTGTTTCAAATGTGTTCTTGGAAAATGCTCTGTATTCACTAAGGAAGTTAAGACAGAGTACTTTGTCCTGCGGTTAAACTTCATGTCTGCGCTTGGTGTCCTGTGTCACAATTCCGTTTTTATTTAGGGATTATGTACAGGGGAATTTTTGGCAATGATGGATAGAAGTGTGAAGAAAAAAACTGAGATGCACTTAATTATGATTACTATTATTTTTTTTTATTTCCATAAATAAGTCAGATCCATTGAAGGATATTTTACCCTGTCCTACAGATTATAAAGAAATTAGAGGGAATTTTTTGAAAAAAGAAATCTAACTTGCATTCTATCTTAGAAAAAACAGTCCGGTATCACATTCCAGTTTTTTGACATCCACTATTATGCCTAGGGATATTCCGTGCGAATGGTTTAGCCATTCTGGGACCCTGGACTAGGGTGCCCGAGAGCACGGTGATGTCACTTGCTCTTACGAGGGGGAATGTGAGGGCGGTACGCGCTATCTAATGCACTCTGGGAGCATGCCTAATTACCATGATCACATGAACCCACATACTATTGGCTGAGTTACAACTGTTCCAATGTAGCTGATCCAACTTACGTACAATTCAGCTTAATAATAATAAACCTTAGGACCTATCTTGTTCTATAACGGGGGATTGTCTGTATATAATATATATATATTATTTATACATTATATATATATATTATATACCCCATTCCTCTGTTTTTTATTTAGATTTTTCACAAGTCACTTGAACACCGCGATGCTTGTCAAAGGGTGTGTATCTACACAGGATTGTGGTAGGTCAAAGGGTGTGTAATCTACAAGGATTGTGTATTGTCAAAGTTGGTGGTGTATCTACACAGTCTTTTTAACCTGTCAACTGACTGGTGTGCCAGAGTGTGAGGAAAAAGGGAATAATGTACAATAAGAATCATGGTTCAGAATTTCCATAAAGTTTAGGAAAAAGTATAGATTTTCTGAAAAAAAATCTATTCATTGCACAAATGGGATAAACATCAGAGGCCGAGGGTTTTGGCTAATAGATAAAATATAGTGTGTCTCTTCAGTAGGGCATACCCCTCATGAATTTCATATCTGTACATTAATATATCTATGACATTAAATATCTGTAGCATAATAGACAGGTCCTGTTTTATTACAATCTCTTATCCTAGTATTAAAGTAAAAATAAAGTTAATACCCCTATCCATTGCATGATTTGCGATTGTTCAAAAAGGGGTCTGGGTTCCCTATCTTACTGAAATGGTAGATAGATCTACGCAGATATCCAGACTATATCTAGAGTTTACTCACTTCCTTCATATAGGGTACAAAAGCCTCTACTTGTTATTAGGGAAATCTCAGCAATTTTATCCTCACCGTCAGCCATGTATGATTCTATTCTTGAGCCATCATGGATAAAGTCCTAACATCTCCAACTCTTTAGGTTCCATCTTATAATAATAATGATTCCCTTTATTTATAAATCGCACACAGATTACGCAGCCGCCTGCACAGAGCTTGTCACATCAGTGCCTGCCCCCAATGGGGCTCACAATCTGATCAACCTACCCAGTTATGTTTTGGAGTGGGGGAGGAAATCGGAGGACCGGGGACACCCACGCAAACCCCAACATACAGGACTCTACCAAGAACATACACTCTTGCAGATGTGACCTGAATTGGACTTGAACCCAGGCCCCCAGCACTGCAGCTATTACTGTCTAACCAACGACCACCGTGCTGCCCATAAAAAGACATTTATCCATGGCATTGTTTTTATTAAGGTCAAAAAAAAGAATACTTTTGTCCATGTATCCTCACTCCTTGTTAGAGTATTGTATATTTTTGGTGTGTCTGACCCGATCTTACCTAGTTTTAACCATTTTGGCAGTGCATAGCCCCCTCCTTTTTGATTTGCTCATAATGGACATGTTTATAGCTGGTAATTACAGGAAGTCCATCTGTTCACAGATACAAAACATTTTTTTTTCGCTCATTGCTTAAAAAGACCATTAATTAAGTAAATAACAGTAAAAATATTGGAAAATAAACATTTATGGCTTTTGTCACATTAAATAATTGCCGGCCTTGTTAAGAAATTTGTTAGGTAATTTTTTACATGCCAAGAATTTACGCCCGGTTGCTTATCATTTTTTAATGTGGTTGATTTATTAGTGCGGCTTTAATGGTACATAAGTATTGCACTAATTGTATTGTGTCTATTACGATAGTTTATTCTTCAGGCACAAGAGATTATTAATCGAGAGGATGGAATTATTAATTATATTTGTAGAGCTGAAATCATCCTAACACAAGGGTACAGCCAGGCTCAATGACGACTACCTCACCCGAATTCAGATAACTGAAGTTCATAATGAAAGTTTTGCATCACTCTCAAGTTTCCTGTTGTCATCTCTTTCAATGTAAATTCAGCTAACCCCACACCCTTTCTTCTAAGGCCACTCCCCTAAAAGTTAGAAAAATTTCAAAAGTATCTAAAACAGCATAATTTAATTGTGACCCATGTTATATAAAACCTCATTTATATCAGTGTTCGGCACCAAAGAGTTCCTGGTAGCACATGTCAATGTCCTGGTGCTACTGCGGCTACCATGTTTTGTTGGTACTTCGATGGGCTCATTACTAAGGGTGCCGGGACCGCCAAACGTTGGATAGTCCGACGCTTACCATTTTGGCGCCGCATTTCTAAAGGGGATTGTGGCGCACGCGAATCGGATTTTGGCACAGATCGGCGGCAACCAAAACGGGGGCGGCCCTTTGGAACGATCCCGACGGATTCGGACTATGCGCAGGATTTAACATTTAATTGTGTCCCAATACTACGCACTTAAATGCACAGGAAAGAAGTTAACTCCGCGGACCTCAGTGTGGATCAAAACATGCAGGTCTTCGGGCACACGACCTTAGGTTTAATCGCGCCGGACCTTCATTTTCGGTCAGACCATCTGATCGGGGATTGGGATCAGGACTGGGTAAGTAAATGTCCGCCCGGTATGTGCATGTAGCCACTTTATAAAGTGCAACTTTTTTGGGGGGAAAATCTTAAACTTTTTAGACAAGAAAATCTTTCTTCAACACAATCAACATTATCTTGGGGTTAAGCTAGCGCCAAGCAGGACATTTTTAAACGTTCTTTAAAACAAAGGAAAATGGAAAGATAACTTTAGGTTTGATTGACGATAGATTATAGATACCGCATATCCTGGTGTATAAGCTGAAGTTTTTCAGCACAAAAATAGTCATACAAATAATAAACTTTGTACTCACACCCTCGATGGCTTGACGTGGCTTCCCAGATGTCGGAACGAGCTTCTCTTCTGTCTTCCCCGCGGTTTTCCTCTTCTGTCTTCGGTCTTCTGTATAGCCGGCATGTACGCGGCCATGTTACGCCGGGAGATAACATGGCCGCGTCCCTGCCTGCTTACAGAAGACCAAGATAGAAGAAGAGCCTCCGTAGGACAGAAGAAGGAGCGCATCGGGGACATCGGAGCCGTGGGCGCTGAGGATCGGGGCGCCGGATGATGTGTATATAAGTTTATTTTGTTTTTAAGTGGGCAGGCTGGCATACTACGGGGAGGCAGGCTGGGCTGCTGTGCAATAGACTAGAAGAGTAAGCAAACCAGTTGTGCCACAGCCACCATTTTATACTTCAATACAAACATAATACATGTCCTCATTATAATGATAGATAGATAGATAGATAGATAGATAGAAGATCGATAGATAGATAGATTATGAGATAACAATTTGGATGCTGCCTGTTTTTCCAATTTTTATGCAAAGAGGTTTATGCCTTATAACCCACAGACTTGCACAGCGCTGCCTTGGATTTTCATTTTTTTTAGATAGATATGAAATAGATAGATAGAATAGATAGATAGATAGATATGCCTAGATTCTAGATAGCTATCGCTGATAGATAGCTGATAGAGATAAAGAGATGCGATAGATTCATACTGCGATAGAATAGATAGCTAGCTCGATAGAAGCTCGATCGCTTATCATGATAGATAGATAGATCGATAGCTCGTTCTGCGCTCCCTCGCTTTCGCTCGAGCTCGCTCATCGCTCGCTAGCTAGCTAGATCGCTCGCTGCTCGCTCGCTCTTACTCGCTATGCGAGATAGCTCAGCTCGCTCGATAGATAGCTACTCCGCTGCCCCCCCTGCCGCCCTCCCCCAGTTTTGTGGGTTTCCCTGCCCTTTGCTTATGGGGATGCTGCTTGTTTTTCTATTCCCCTTTTTCTAGCCCGCGTTTCTGCCTCCTTCCCCCCCCCTTGCACCCAGCTTGCACATCGCTGCCTTGGATTTCATTTTTTTTAGATAGAGATCATAAATAGATAGATAGCTCGATGATAGTTAGATAGATATGAGATAGATGATGATCGATAGATAGATAATAGGATGATGATAATATGAGATAAATGATATGAGATAGATGATAGATAGAGTTTATTCCAACTCACTGGCGACTTTTCGGTGTGTTACCACTATAGATGAGTGAACACTAAAAATGCTCGGGTACTCTTATTTCTAGACTACACTTTTCCCGAGCTCGATTTCTCGTCTCGAATAGAGCATTTACTTAACGAAACACAGTGAAGAACAGTGAAGAATACAATGAAAACAGTGAACACAGGATCATTTAAGTGAAGAACACATTGAAAGAACACAGTGAAGAACACATTGCAGATGTTCCGAACATCCGCTAACTTATCCGAAGACACGCGTGCCGAACGGTGTTCTTCACAATAGTATGTGAAGAACATTATGTGTGAAGAACATATTGCAGATGTATGGAAACATCTGCAATGTGTTCTTCACTGTGTTCTTTCAATGTGTTCTTTCAGTGAAAACATCTGCAAACATCTGCAATGTGTTCTTCTTTAGTGTTCTTTCAATGTGTTCTTTCAGTGAAAAATGCTCGAGTCTCCCATTGACTTCAATGGGGTTCGTTATTCGATACGAGCACTCGAGCATCGGGAAAAGTTTGACCCGAGTAACGAGCACTCGAGTATTTTAGTGCTCGCTCATCTCTATACCCCACCTGATCAGTCAACAATTTATTAGTATTCAAGCTTCTCCTGGCAATGGACTTTAAGATTGGATCAGGTTCCCAATTTCTCAAAATCAATAGGGATCTCCTTTTATTACTTTTATTCTAGTTACCTCGGTGATTTATTAGTGGACGTTTTTTACAACTTTGGGCCAATTGGCATCAGCCTTGCAGGGTTTTTACATTGTCTAGATCAACACTGTATAATGTAGAATTAATAGGTTGGATTTGATGGACAGATGGTCTTTTTATAACCTTATTTACCGTAATAGAATAAAAATTTCAGCCGGTGTACTTCTTTAAGGGCTCGGTACTGCAGTACTGCCAGTCTTTATGGACCTGTAGCCTTTAAAGACCCTTGGTGGCGCTGTTTTTATAAAACCTTTTACAACCCATAAACCTATTTTGCTACGTGGATTCATATCCCCAACCACTTTCATTCCAGATCCATATCCTTGACCTCCACTAATGTCCTCTCCGATCTACAACCAGCCACCATGTACATCACCTAATTTCTTGTATTTCAGTTCCATTCCCTTACAGTCCTATCTATAACTTATCACATTACATTTCTGCTCTGTACATTGTGCAACATATTTGCTCCTTTCCCAAGATCATTACACCCTAATATCGCATTTTCCAACATTTCTACCCACATCTTGCTTCTATTTCTGATCACATTCCCCATTGAGTTTCTTTAATGACCTTCCAGACGCAGCAATTTCCTTCTTCCATTTTCTTCCTCATATTCTCAAAAGCAAAGCAAAAAGGATAGACAGAAAGACAGATGTAGATTGTATTTACACGCATGAAGTGCACAAAAACAATATGTATGAATAATGAAAGAGAAGCCTTACGACTGCCTATGTACAGCCCCCACCAAGTCACTATTACATACAGTGTTCAAAGGACCCCCAAAGTGGCGTGTAATATATGGGATATTCTCCACCTACTATAAAGCATAAGAATATTAGACTCCTCCAGGATTTCCAAGACCATATAAAGGCACAAGGCTGCAAGTCAATTGCATTTATACAATAATATACTGTATAATTTCATTTTCACATGGTTATACTATAGAAGGGGGCAGAATGCCTTATGTTTCTAAAGGAGAGTTGTTATCCCCTATTGACTGATTTATTTGAAAAAAAGAAACTTTCTTTATCTGTAGCATTTGGGAAACAGAACAGTGGGGCACATCTGCTTACCCGGCCACTTGAGTTCACGAGGTACAGAGTGTCCAACGATCAGGCAGTCTGGCGCAATTCACTAAGATCGTGCACCCGATTTCCTGCATCTGTCGCTTCTCCGCTCAGGCCCGTCGGAGTTCACCTTCTTCTTCCTGGTGCATGTAAGTGCATGTCTTGTGATACAATTTTAAAGTTAAATCCCTTGCTCAATCCGAATCCGTCGGATTGTTCGACGACCCGCCCCGCGATTTCTGTTGCATGAAAGACGGCGTGATTGTACCAAAATCCGATCGCGTGTGACACAATCCCCAGTTAAATACCTGTCACAGCTGCGCATATCCTGAAAATTTCAAAAATCCGACGAAAGTGCAGCTGCGGACCCTTAGTAAATAAGCCCCAGTATATTCGGTACATACCACTGACTCCTACTTCTACCAACTCCAGAAGGTTCAACTAATTACATCTATTGCCATCCCACCAATTTTGATAAGTTGAAAATATTCACTAGCCCCCTAGAATTCCTCAACAAAAAAAACTGTGCTTTTAGTTTCAACACAAAATAGGAACTTTACTTTTGGATTTGTCATGGGCTTGGGAAGGCATGTTGGGCCCATCACATCAGGGCTGCTCCACATGTACAAGTTAGGGCACAGTGACAGCTGCTATAAAACTGGACCTGCTGTTGAAAGTATAGCTAAAAGAGACACTATCTGTGTTGGGAGAAGGCATGGAAAAGGTTTGCTAAAGTCAGAGTAAAAGTGGCGGACTAACTGGATCATGCCTCAGGTTAGATCAGGTAGTAATTATACCCTTGCCAGTGTTAGCACAAGTACAAAGATAGCTGCAAATATCTGATTGGGACCACCCACTAAACTAGGTAGTCCAAAGTGAGCAGAGAATCTGAATATTACTGTTACATCTGTGCCTGTATCATCCTCTTTCTGTAAGCTACAGCTGAGGATTGTACTTATAAAAGTTTCATTTTTTTTCATGCTAATCTAAATACTAGTGTCTTCCTTTTCGTAGCAGCCATGATTGATTTCTACCACACGTATCTGTCTCCTGCAAACTCTGCCGTGGTTGGCTAACAGTTAATCTGCTGTGATTGACAGAAGCTCTCTTCACATTCATTTCTGAATCTGCTTTTGTAGCTGGGCTCTGGCATTTTACATAAGGTTTTCTTAGACTAGTTCTCTTTGCCTGCTTCAGTCTTGTTCTTGGTTAGCTGTGTTTATTCTGCCATCTATTTCCTGGTAACATTGACCATTTTGCCTGCCTCTCTTACTATCCATTTGCCTAGTGATTTTGTATTGCATTGTCCTCCTGGTTCTGAACCATATTTGGAAAATATCCCTCAATTTGACTATTGTCTCCATTTTTGCACAAGAAGGAAACATTAACCAGTTTTCTCCTCACGCTTAGGCTCTCAGGGCCCACTCTTTGTCCATTCCCAGACCCTGCATAGCATTTACCCACAAATATGTATTTTAATCCTTATTGCTCCAGCTTTAAAGCATGATGCTGGCAAATCGCACTGCTTCTTCAGTGTGACAAGTTCCCTTTAGCACAGCGCTTATCAACCTGTCGCGACCTATTTAGGAGTCAAATAACCCTTTCACAGGGGTCGCAAAAGACCATAAGAAATATGTGTTTCCTGATTGCTTTAGGAACCAATACAGTATAGGGTAGAGTGCTGGCTCCCACTCCCCATGTGTGGCAGGGGCCTTTCTCGGTTTGTGTGATTGTAGATGCCCCGGGTCAGAGGCTGCAGAGGTCTATGGCCAAAGATGACCTGGCATGGATGGTATCATATATAGCCTGCATTGCACATCCAATATAGGAGGAAGATGATGGAAAGGGCAGAGAGAGGGTGCAGAGAAAAACAAGGTAAGCATGTTTTTTTCTCTATGTGCTACTGGGGGTATCACTGTAACTGCTGGCCACTGGCAGCATTCCTGTGACTACTAGCTACTGTTCTGCATCACTGTGACTGCTGGCTTATGGGGCATTCCTGTGACTTCTGGCTACTGGGGGCATCACTGTGACTACTGGCTTCTGTGGGCATTTCTGTGACTAATGGGGACATGTGACTACTTGCTACTGGTGGGATCACTTCGACTATGGGCGACTGGGAGCATTACTATGACTACTTGGGTCATCAGTGTGACTACTGGTTACTGAGAATATAAGCAACCCATTTTATGGTTGGGGGTTACCACAACATAAGGAACTATAAATGGCCACGGCATTAGGAAGGTTGTAAACCACTGCTTTAGCGGAAGATTAAGATTATGTCAGTTAATCAGTGATTCTCAAAAGCGGAGGAATTTCCTGAAAAAGAGATCTGTATCTCTATATAAGGATCTACCAAAGAAATGAATATGTAAAAGAAAAAATGTCTATATTATACATACAATAATAATAATAATAAGAATAATATTTTTGGGTGGTTACATGGTTGGTGATAATTTCATCACTTTTTCATTGTAACCATTATATTTGTAAGATTGAGCAATGTGTCTGTTGATTTTGATGGGGAATTTATTTTTATCATATTTATAATATACCAATTAGATAAATTAGGTGTAACCAGTAATAGTAGCACCTGTTCCAAACTGTAAAAGGTCCTGGTACTAGTGAACCAGAAACAGGATTAATATATGCTGCTGTTCTTCATTATAAAGTACCTTACTATTTATAATTGCCAGAACTTTGTATAAGCAGTGATATAAGAAGTCATTACAAAAGTATAAAATATAAAAACATAAAACATAAGAGTCTGTTATTAAATATTTCTGTGGAGTAATTCTGCTCAAACAATGTACAGGTAAATTAAAGCTATTTAAAATTTAGGCTGCCTGCAGGTGAACCTGCCGAATCTCATCCAAAAAAACCCTGACTTTTAGGCTATATTCACACGACCGTCTGGGGGACGTAAATATGGCCGATGTATATACACTGTATATACATCCTCCATAGAAGGCAATGGGTGCACAGCACCGTACGGGAGCGGTACGGTGCTGCACACATGCGCCACCGTACTGTAGCCGGAAAAAAGATAGGACGTGTCCTATCTTTCTCTGGAATACGGAATACAGTGCTGCGTGCCACACATCGCTATGGAGAGGGGCGGGGGTGAGTGGCCCTCCTCCTCTCCTGGGCGCCAACGTGTGCTACGGCACGGTGGGCACACAACGTGTGAATGAAGCCTTACTTCTGTTTTAAACTGACGATTAGCTCACTCTTTCACAGTCTTTAGATTTGTCTTTCACGGACATTCATAAACTAAACTCTATGAGTAATCTGTGAAGATAGTTGTGCAAATGGCAAAAAAGTATCTAGAAAATTCTACAAAGTAGAAGTACAGCTTCTTGGGGAATGGGCAATGTGCAAATTCTGCTTGCTTTCAATCTGCGGTTCAGGACCTTTGCAGGACCTTCAGAATTCCTGAAGGGCTTTAGGGTACACTTTGGGAGCAGGGATTTTGTGGGTGAGTATAAAATATGGTGGGTGCTTTGGGTGACCATGGGCCCCCTAGAAGGCTAGGGCCCCCGGCTACTTCCCAAACTGCCAATATTATTATAACCCTCTACTGTGCAAAGCAGTTCAGATTACTCTCTCAAGCAAATTGGACCAGAATTATTGCATGAAAATCACTATTAAAAGATTACACTCTGATTTCAAAACCTCACTAATTACTCTGCTCTATATCTCATCCTGCTGGATTGTAGAATGTCATAGGAATAATAGCATTGCATAGAGGGGGAGCATTGGTTTTTGGAATCACACATTGGGGCAGATTTACTTACCTGGCCCATTCGCGATCCAGCGGCGCGTTCTGTGCGGTGGATTTGGGTCCGGCCGGGATTTATTAAGGCAGTTCCTCCGACGTCCACCAGGTGGCGCTGCTGCGCTGAAGAGCATCGGAATGCACTGGAATACACCGAGCCGAGTGAAGGTAAGTGCAATTTTCGCGACACATTTTTTTTTAAAATGCGTCGGTTTTTCCAAATCCGTCGGGTTTTCGTTCAGCCACGCCCCCTGATTTCCATCGCGTGCATGCCGGTGCGCCACAATCCGACCGCGTGCGCCAAAATCCCGGGGCAATTCAGGGAAAATCGGTGCAAATCGGAAATATTCGGGTAACACGTCAGGAAAACGCGATTGAATCTGGGCCCTTAATAAATGACCCCCAATGTATGCTGCAATTTCCCCTCCATAGTTGAAATCTGCGGGAGGAATTTCGCCATAACAGCGGCCCATAGCGCATCCCATGTACCACTATAGACCTGCCCCAGATGATCAATAAAAAATTTGGTATTTCTGTAATATTAACTGACCAGAAAAATAAAAGGTCCTATAAAATAATTGCATCTCCAAATATGGAAACTGTCTGCTGGGATTGTGTTATTATATTATTGTTTCATGTTCACCTTTCTGTTGTGGTTTAACCTCTTTATAGTGTCGCCCTTTACAGTTTAGAGTTTTGTTTTTTAACTTCCCTTTGCCCCCAAAGTCAATACTTTTTTAGTTTCGTTTACAGGCTGTTGAGGCTAGGGCCAATTGAAATCCCAGGGCCAGTATTTTATATTGGGAGTCTGGAAAAAAATACAGTACAATTAACAAAAAAAGTGTACCGTAATTAAAAATGTAAAAAATGTTCTACCTTATCATCAAATTCTGACACCTATAACTTTTATTTATACATATGGCTATGTCTAAAGCCAATTTGGGATCTTTATTAACTAATAATGTTTTTCTTCAACAATCTTAGGGAGGGGAAATGCCCCAAAAAAATCTGTATTCAGTTGTTTGTTTTTTTATTTACAAACGTTCACCAAATGGGATAATGCTTTATTTTTTTGTTTTAATCTATAATTTTTTGAAAACATGAAACCTAACATTTTTACAAGCAATTATCCCAAACAAGAGAATCTTTCATCCTATGTCCTTCCCTCCGTGCCAATGTTGTATGTACTTGGCAGAGACCCCCTCCCCCCTAAGACCAGGGGTGAGTAGTGTATACCTATGCTCAGCAGCGCGATTGCTGCTGCCGGTACCCGGGTGTTCACCAGTGCTATATCTCTTTCCTACATATGGACATTGACTCCCATTCCCTCGTCCTGCAACGAGATAATCCCTTGGCAGGGTTTGTGGAGAGGATGCCTACACTGCTCCGCATTCCATAGCCGTCCATTTGCCTCCACTAAGCACTACGCTGGCTCACTACGCGCTGCAGATGAAAAAGCACATTCATTTTTTGATGATCGAACGGATCAGGACCAGAACGTGAGCAACACTATTCCCTGTGTGTCATTATTTGTCCACTGTATATGCTTAGCGTAACGCTGTGCTTTCCAAATAATGTGATGTGAACTCAAGCCTTCTGAGTTTTGTTTATTTTTGATATGTATTTGTACAAAATTTTTTTAAATGGACACCTGTTCACTCAAGGTTCTGTGTCACTTGTTTCGGTTCACCTCTATCTGTTGATCACTCACACGGTCCATCTCCCACGCCTTTTCTATTATATTCATACTTACTCCTTGTAAAATCATCGTATTTTTTTATCATGTAAATGTGGGCTGGTCAAATGGTCAGAGGCAGTGATGTCACCCTTGTTACCCCCCCCTCTCCTCCCCCTGCTCATGTCTTGTGTGATGTATAGTAAAGCCTGCTGTGTGTGTGTCTGCATCTGCGACATGCTGCATCCTCCTAATATACAGTGAGAGACACAGACATCACTACACATGAATCTGACATGTTCTGCTGTAATGGCTGCCCGGAGCTGCTATATACTGCTCCCAAACACACAGCACCCTATCACACCACACACAACACGCACACGCACGGCTGCCATGGGGCGTGGCCACCACACCAGGACCCATCATTATACGCCTCACATCATTATCACAGCATCATGCCTGGGTCTGGCTGTCTGCCTCCCACCATGATAGAGGGACAGCTTGAATAATGCTAATGCTCATTGGGACATTTCACAGGTCATTTGCATCAGCCTTTAGGACCTCATTGCTTAGGTTTACAGCATGTAGAGGGACTGATGGAAGGAGACATATACACTCTCCTAATGCAGTTATGAACATATATTTAGTGTAGGATGGGGTTATTTGCATGACGTTTCTCTTTAAACCTGATCGGTCCATCCGATTGATATTGCAATACACCATGGGTCATACTAACAGATTATTTTCGCAACAGCCATGTAGCTCAGAAATGTTATAGTTTTACATTACATTCCAGCTGACGCCCCGACCAGATCCCAGCAAACACTGGGACAGAGAAGGAGGGGAGAGCACTCTTCCACCCCTCCCCTCTGCCCGGCTGCCACTCTCGGTCACAGTGCGGTGATGTCACTGTGTGCTCACCACTGGCGTGACCTGGACCTCAATGAAGTCCACGGTCCCTTGTGAATAGGCATCCCTGAGGTTCTGTTCAGGTTTGGGTACCACTCAAACGCTCGCGCTCGAATGATAACCACTAAGCACCAATCGTGAGGAAATTAATGGCGTCACGTAGAGAAGACTAAGATGAGCGATATTATACTCGTCCGAGCTGATGCTCGTTCGAGTATTAAGGTACTCGCACGGCTCTGTTGCTGCGGACGAGTATTTCCCCCTGCTCGAAATGAGCAATTTAATTTACAAAACAACAGTGAAGACAATGAAGAATAAGATAAAAATAACACAGGTATCATTTAAGTGAAAAAACACAGGTAAACACCCATTGAAGAATAGATTACCAGATGTTCGGCCATCTGCTTCTTTCGGGAGATACGCTCGCGGAACTTGCGAAACAAATAGCATGGTGAAGAATACTTGAGAACACGGTGAAGGCATGACAGAGACCCAGGGAGGCAGCACCGAGACAAAAGCCGGAGCATGCACAAGACAACCGGGGAGCAGCACAGAGGACACCGTGGGAGCAGCACAGAGACCCCGGGAACAGCACCGAGACAACCTGGCACGGCGGCCGGAGCTTTCTAGGCAGCGGCAGGCCGGAACATCGGGTCATCGGCATGCGGAAGAACACGGGGCGCGGCACCGGCCCGTAGACATCGTGCATCGGCAGGCA
The DNA here is from genome assembly GCA_019512145.1 of Engystomops pustulosus. Lineage (NCBI taxonomy): Eukaryota > Metazoa > Chordata > Amphibia > Anura > Leptodactylidae > Engystomops > Engystomops pustulosus. The sequence goes on from CM033648.1 coordinate 84,648,869, forward strand.
CGGGAGACATCGGGCCGCGGCAGGCACGATCCATCCATCGGCCACGGCAGCACGGAGACACTGGGGCAGCGGCAGGCACGGAGACATCGGGCAGCGGCAGGCACGGAGCAATCGCAGTCAGCCAGGCACGGAGACACTCAGGGGTAGCGGCAGGCACGGATCACGGGCAGCGCAGGCACGGAGACATCGGGCCGCGGCAGCACGAGAACTGGGTCAATCGGCAGGCCTGAGAACTGGGGTCAGCGGCAGGCATTGAGATACTAGGTTCAGCGGCACGCACAGTGGCACCGGTGGCAGCGGCACGACACGAGAGGCACCGTGCAGCGCAACGCCCTGAGACTTGGGGTAGCGGCACAGAGAATCGGGCAGGGCAGAGAGACCGAGAGTCGGGAGACGTACAGGTGGAAGAAGAGGAGCGATCCCGGTACAGCGTATCTCCCGACAAGTACGGCAATGTGCCGAACAATCTGTATCTATTCTTCACTGTGTTCTTTACTGTGTTTTTCCTTAAATGTCCTGTGTTCACTGTGTTTCACTGTTTTATTCTAATTCTTTCACTGTTCTTTCACATCTGCTTAACTTTGTCCGGGAGATATATACGCGCGGAAACAGTGAAGAATAGATTGCAGTGTTTGCCTACATCTGCTAACTTATCAGAAACATTCTTTCCAATTGTCACACATTTTATTCCCGACCCATGGTCCCTTTGAAAAGGCTCGGTCTTCCCATTGACTCATGGGGCTCGTTATTCGATACGAGCACTCTACATCTGGAAAGTTCGTCTCTCGATAACTCGCACCCGAGCATTTTAAGTGCTCGCGTCATGCTCTAATATGAATACAATTGCCCGCGGCTTTAAACGGGTTCACGATCCCCAAACATTGTGGTTTCGGGTCCCGCTCATCACTAGTTTGGAAGCCTTGTTTTAAGTGTGTAATGTGGCGTTCTCTCCAGGGGATAGTAGCCTAGTCTTTAATTTTGTAGTTCTATATGTTAAGGATATAAATGGGATATTTTTTGATACCTCTTAATAATGTTTTTAGGTGTAAGTACTATTCTTATAATGGGTCCGCATTTCTTTTTTCCGGTTTGTCACCACAAGTGTCGCGGACCTATGAGATGCGCCTCTAAACCCAATAAAGCATTTTTTACACTTGCCCCTTCATTCCATCTTCTGCACCTCTTGGTCATTATGCTGCTTATTATTTTTATTTAATATGATTATAATTATTTTAATGTTTTTAACTTTAGTATACTTCTGTATTTTTTGAAGTGCGATATAATAAAATCTAAAAAAGTCCTCATGAATTCCCCGAAATGGAAATGACTTTTTTGTCAACTACAAAAACGCTTCCTCCCTGACATCCCATAATATACTATAAATGCTCAAAATGTCGATCTTTAAGAAGCGTCCTCTGAGATAAGGAAATTGTTTTTCCTTTCCCCTGTCCCAGAGTCAGCGACATAATAAAATGCCAAAGAAACTGCAAATTATGCCTACTCTTCTAATGGCCTACCAACGAGGAGCGGATACCTTTTTTTCGCTAGTGACCATTCATTGCATTTAGTCTCTTACGATTTGTAGCGTATATTCTAAATTGTAGGTTCATACACTTTCCCGTTTAGTCCGTTCAGACCCGCTGGAGTGTAACATTACTAGGACTACTTTTAATCAAGGTAATTCGTCTAGCTTAAATCTTATAAAAACTAAGCCGCATCAATAATATCGTCATGCATGAGCCGCTAATAGAAATGGAGAATGCATCAGAATCAATGACTATACTAAAATTACAAACGCTGGCCAAAATTACTGGCTGTCATGGCTGAATCATTGTAGTAATTCATCGGTGTTATGATAGGTAAAGCGGGAGAGCGGCCAGCGTTCAGGGGATAATTCCTAGACTTAGACATCCTGACGTGCCACTCACTGTACACAGTGATATTTATAGGAGGTTACATACACATTACAGTCCAGTCGAAGCTTATATTGCCTGATTACCCCGCTTTCTTAATCAGTCCTCTAGTCACTTGCACCCTGGGGCCTCTGGTGTAGTGGTATTTTCATTTATGCTATCCGTAACACCTAGAATTGATGACATCATAGTCGCTGATTGAACTGTATAACATCATTTCTGTCCCGGCTGCAGCACTGGCCAATGGACCCCTGACGCATGCCATCGTCTGTCATGGACACATCTTTTCAAACTGCTGCTAGGTACTAACCAGTCATGCGCTTTCCATAAGGACAATATAATAACGCGAATGAAGCGGGCAATATCCAAGGCGTCTAAATAAAAAATAAGAGATCTACAAAAAGACGTAAAGTTCTATTTAAGACTTATAACATAGATGCTCTTGTTTTTGGAAACTTTTTTGAATCTATTTTTTTTTAACCGGCTCCCTATTTTTTTATTTTGTAATTTTTTTTCCTCCCCCCGGTTCCTTTGCGTCGCTCTATTTGGCTTATCAGAAACTATATTATGTTAGAGGTGGGAAGAGCAGAGAGCTATGGAGGGGGGGATGGAGGGGGGGGTGGTGGGACAGGGATAAGAGTGGGGCGTGTGTAGGGTTGGAGAAATGGACTGTTGATAGGGGCTGGCTCCAAGTAGGGGCGAGGGGTTGAGTTAGGGGGGAGTGCAGAAGGTTGTATTTGGTGGTTTTGGGGGATTTTTTGGGGTTTTCTGGTTCTTTTGGTTTTGGTTGTTAGTTGGATCTTTTTTTTTATTTTTTCCCCCCCGTTCCCCTTTTTATTACTTTTCCCCCCCCCCCCTATTATGTAAGGGTTTTTAGGATTATTTGTTGTATAGTTCTTTTTTTCTTTTCCTCTTAAGACGAAATTGGGGATTCTTTATTAAGGAGCTGTAGTGTGATAGGCAGGGAAGGTGGGGGGGAGAGGGGCTAACAGGGCGAGGGGAGGTGACGGGAGGGAGACGTGAGGGGGGGGGAGGTGACGGAGGTGGAGACAGGGTAGGTGGCGGGATGGGGGGGTGGAGGGGACGGAGTGGAAAAGTGGTAAAAAAAGAAGAACGGGGTGAGGAGGATGGATTGTTAAGTGGGGCTTTGTGGTGCTGGGGAGTAGGAGGGGAGGGGGGTATATGGGTGGGTGTGGGGTTGTGGGAATGTAGAAATGGGGGATGGAGGGGGGAGTGAAGAGAGGAGTTTTCAGTAGTGGTTCGGGGCGCGCGATGGTGTGGGTTTGCGTGTATGTGTATGGAGGGTCGGAAAAAGGGGGTAGGGGGTATGGTGGGTGGTTTGTGTATTCATTATTTGGTGGATTAGTTGTCTGTGGGACAAAGGAAGATAATTAGAGGGTGTATTGAATTGGTATAGATGAGGTATTTTGTTAGTAAGGTGTTCCGAAGGTGTCATTTGGTGTTTTTAAGAGGTTCCGCCGGACGACTCTTATTGTTGTTTCACATTTTTTTGTTGGTATGTTTGTTTGTGGTCGAAGCGGGCGGCCGTCTTGTAGTTGGTGTTTTGGGTTTTGTGATGTTATGGGGGGTGTTTTCTGTTTATTGGTTAAAGGGGAGGGAAGGGGCTGGACTGGGGAGAGAGGCGAAGAAGGGCTCTTCAATTGGGTTTTGTTTTATTTTACCTTACGTTCGGTTCCAGGTGTGAACTATTCTTGGAATGTGTTGTGAATGAGGTAGTTGTTCCCTACCGATAGGGGTGTTTAGTTTGTTAATTCTGACGGTGTTTTTTTTTTATGTGTTTAAGGTGTGAAGGAGACCGAAAAAGTGGGGAATAAGGTTGGGGTTAGGTGTATAGGTAATTGGGTGTAAAACATAGAGAGGTGATTAATAATAGATAGGGGGATAGAAGGAAGGGGTGGGGGGAGGGGGATGGTGATATGTTGTTTGTAAGGAGAGATTATGTTGGTGTTTGTTGGTGGTGTTTTTCAAGGGCAAGGGGGTGTGGTTTTTATAAGATGGTGTTTTGTGGCTGATTGATTTTTATTAGGAAGTGATTGTTTTGGATGCATCTCCTGCGCATGCAAGGGGTACCAGTTGTTGTGTGTAATTGTGTCGGTGTTATTGGGATGTCCTTTTCAAGTATTTGGTGTTGTTTTTACTATTTTTCCCTCTTAATTATTTTTTAATTCCCCTTTTCACCCCCCCACACCCATTTTTTCTAACTATTTTGTATCTTTCACTATACTCTTTATTATTCCGCCGTGCTGCACCTGTGATTCCTTACCAATTTCACCCACCCGTGATGGTCTGAAGGCCCCAAGGACCTCATTCAATGACTCAATGATTGTGTGATATAGTAAACTAGTGCGAGTCCATGTTTGGTAAGCGAAAGATGGTCCCGAGGGACGTTGACGCTCAATCGATGATAACAGAAACACTTCTCTTTGAAAATACAAGAATCATCCCATGATGATGGTGTCCAATTATAAAAACAAGCTCGATCCTCAAAGGGAAGAATTTCGCCATTGAGAGGTAGGGACTTGTTAGTCATGGGCTGACTGTAGAAAGCCTTTCTAGTGTAAGTTAGGAAAAGATACGTGAAACATTTATCTTCCTTATGATATTTTGGTAGGCGGCTCCTATAAAATTTACACAATTCATTTTTATAACTAATGGGATTAAAAACTATATAGATTATTACCCAATTACTATTCTAAATATAACAAAGAGAAACCATTTGCTCATCATTTCCGGTCCACAGTCCTGAGAGCAAACACTGTGATAGAGTGGTGGTGCCGTCGGTATAAATACAGAATAGGCACAAAAATTAAAACAGATTTCCAGCACCAAGGAAAAGTAAGTACGCAAAGTAATAAAGTCCAAAAAATTATCTTAGTATGATTAAAATAGTGAACGCATAATAAAGGCATGGTTACACACCTTACCAGTTGCTATAGGATACTTATTTGAACCCATAACCCGGTCATTCTCACACTTTTTGGACTAAACCAGAAGTGTGATTACGACTGCCACGGGCCCCCTGGGCGTATGAATTTATAGGCCCCTACAAGTCCTACTACTTCCTAACTATTCTAATCCGATCAAGCTCTTTGAAGAAGGAGGATGTGCCCCTTCTGGTCTGCGTTTCAATCTGCACTTTCAGGACCTTTAGAGTGACGTTTCAAAATCTCTGCAATGGATTCTGTTGCATGGTAACGGAGAACACAACATGACTACAAGCATTTCATGGGTGAAAGGTCGTTTCTCAGATAAAATTTGGGGTGATTTGGGTGGCCATGGGCCCTCTAGAAGACTTGGACTACTACCCAAACGCCATATATTATTCTTCCACTACTGTAACGCAGATTCCCTCCTACGAATATGCTAAATAAAGTCTACTTGCTCTTAAGATCCTGTGAAGGTGTTCTCCATCTTTGGTTTGTCTTGGGTGTTTCTTTGTTGTGACCCTTATCCTGTGTTTCTGGTTGCCCTTACCTCATTCGCCGCTGGATTTTTAGTAAGTACATCTCGCCTTCACTGAATTGGTTTTGCTGATAACAACCTGTATCTGTCCTTTCATGTTTACACTAGTATATCGTCCATGGTCACCCAAGACTAGGACTATCTACGAATGGAAATTGACCTGAAGTCAGTGATGTTACTGGGAGTGAAAGGTACAATTTTCAACTCTATATTCCAGTTGGGGAATCTCCCAAGCCACTTTGTAAGGGTGATACGGTGAATCCCCATCTTCTGTTAAATACATTACAATACATTAGTGGTTTGATTTGACTTCCCATAGTGCTTTGTTACAGATGTCCACTGTGATTGCAGTCTTTTTGTCTGCATGTAGGAATGAATAATGGATTCCATATGGAGCAACACCACCCAATGTAGTAAATCCTACTGTATCATAAGACAATGTTTCATTCCCCGACCACCATATGGAGGTTTATTGCGGTGAACACTTGCTAGGAGATCACTGTCAGGTTTTCCATGCCTCCTTCTCTATCTTTTTATTATTCTGCTCTGGGGCTATCCTGTGAACCTATCTTCTGAAAATGATATTTAATGTTGATCAATGTACTCAGGATATTTTACACATTTGTGGTGAAGCCTTTCTTATATTTGGTGCATTAATATTATATTATTCTTATATATGAGTTGGAATATTTTAGTTGGATCCAGAAAACTCATTGAGGAATTCTGCCTACATGAGCGTCACTATTCATGGTGTTGCCTCAGACCTAGAAATGCACATAACGCCGCGCTGATTGGGACCATGGGTGAGGGGAAAAAGTTGTAGTGAACAAATAAGTGGGCAATACATACACCACTGGTGTGTAAAAATATTAGCAACGCAGCTACAACTCGAATTAGATTCAGTCAAAGGATTGGTGGTGATTGGCTGAAGAGTTGGTGTACTTGGCATTCCATGTGTTTTTTTTCAAAGTGGTGTCATCGGTCCCATACTCATCTGTTAGCTAAGAGACATGAAGGGGACACTACAAAACAAACAAATATTGTTATTTTTCCTACAATGGTTCAAACCTTAAGAGGTGACCACCCAACCTTGCTCACAATGCACCAGGGAATTCACCGAAAAGCAGGCCATGCCTTGGCTGGATGTTCGACCATTGCTGTGGACTGTACTCCCTTGCATTATATGCAATATAGCAATATTTCTTTCTTGTCCTGTGGAACAGCATTGCCAAACTTTCATTGTTTTCAGTATATGTGAGAAAGCATGCTCCCCTTCCCTGGCATCATACATTCACTATATTTCAAGAAGTCTATAAACGCGTAGACGTTCCATTACATCTGGCCAATGCTTCCATTTTTCCAAGATTCTACACATCATGTCCATGGCATGGCAGATTCCACAGATTCCGGTGTGAATCAAAAACTTATTTTAGGAATAATCTTGACCAGTGGATGAAATCATTTATAAGTTCCATAGACATCAATCATATTCACAACCTAAACACATTATCAACAATGACCATAGTTTCCCCTACCACTCATAATTTAGACGAACCAAAAAAAGAACCTTCAGAACTCTTTAATTACTTTTGTCCTCGGGATGCCCCTACCATATAATTTAGTACTAAACTCTCTTTTTCCATTCCCTCCGTTAAATTATGGTCAGGATAACAGATCTGTTATTTAATTGTTTCCTCTTCTTCTCGCAAAAGTGCAAACAACATTCCCAGGCTGACTGGGAGTGACGCCCAAGCCTTAATAAAGTCCAGTTATTTGGCATACAATACGCTTTTGCCTAATGCCTTGTGTTAATGTTATGCTAATGACTTATATGGCTATGGCTTATCGCCTCATTCGTTTTCGTGAAAATGGGCATTAAATTTTAAAAAAGAAAGTTATAGTCAATTTTTCCTTAGGGTTTTGTTATATCATGGTCTACGTGACTGCAGAAAGAAAAATAATTTGATCGATATTTATTAAAAATTGAGAAAAGCCAACCATCTTCACATTGATCCGTGATCAGTGTATGTGGGGGGGGCGATGCGTTTTCACTTTGGCCCCTGGTTCCGTAAGCCAAAGGAAAACATTGACCCATAGTTTTGGGTAGATGGTTACGACATTTTTTGGAATTGTTACTAGTAATTTCACAACGCAGCTTAGAAGTGAATTTTCTGTTTTATGCAATGGCGCCCATCTCGTCCATTCAAGTGGCTACTTGACATTTGCGAGGCTGACTTGTTCTATAAATGGACCAAATCCCTTACATCATCGGCATATATGTAACTTTGCAACTTATGCTTATTGGGAATCCTATTTACCCTTGTCCGAAGATCGCAGGTCAGTTTTTAGTCCAGCGTTGTTTAGGTAACACAAAGCTGAGCTCACTCCATACAGGCTATGTTACGGGCTGTAGTATCAGAATACGACCTAATAGTTACTCCTTCTGAGTGCTGTTGGTCCATCACGCGTGTTGCTATATTGAACACCATCATCACCCCTTCATGACCTCAACATGTGGCAGGGATCTATTCTATGATTGACGCTCTCTGAATAAGGTTTTCAAAAAAATCAGGTGTAATGACTCAACCGGTGGCAGTGTCTATAGTGCACTATAACCGCAATAAGTGTCCAAACCCCATGCAAAGCTCAAGCCAAACTATAAGAACATAATAACAACTATATATTTGGTATCTTCTTGAGTATGATGCACAGGGATTTGCAATTGACAGCCAAAAACGTATCCTATAGAAGAAAATGGTGCAACATGCACTTTTTGTCCACTGTATTCCATAGTGGATTTTTCCCCAGCTACCTGGTTCCTTTCACAGAATGCCCACAGGTACTAAGTCCCATAAATACGCCCATTTCGCTCTAAAACTATGAAATATGGGAAGAAGAAAACTGAAATGCTGAAATTGGAGAAGGCCACCATCAAGAAGGTGTTAAGGGATCTCCATTAAATCAACCCAGGGGCAATTCTGTGATTGGCAGATGGGACGACGTGACCTTAAGCTGTATAAGAAGCAACCTTAATCATTACAGCTAATCGATAGGAACGATAAGGGAAGCCTGTCGCTGGACGACGTTAGACAGGACAAGAAAAATATTTTATCAGGCAGGTTAAGGATGTTATATGTAGGAATTTTATAGAAATGTCAAAAATGCCCTGTTCAGGGCATTAACACTAACTGTAGGTTATACTCCAAACGATCTTCGAGCGCAGTAACAGTCATTGCATGTGTATATTTGATTTCGGGCTTCCGATTGAAACTTTGTTCAAAAGCCTTGCATAGAAATGTGCTTTACCTGCCACTGGACCTTAGCTAACTGTCTGGCAATGGTGGAGAGGGAGAGGTTAGTCACACTTTCAGGCTCTGCCCCACGTGACTAAGTTCTTGCTACACCTCGGTATTCAATCATACAAGCCATAATACAGATCACCACACAACCTCCATTTTCCTCCATGCCAACTCTACTTCCGATATCACTACTCCACCTTGCATATAACCTGTCCTGGTATGTTCATCGATGATAACTGTACACATCACATGCTCCATCATAATACCATTAACTAATCACAAGACTTTATTTCTATGATTTTCTATTCGTAGCTTTAAACTTGTCGCCATTCATTACCGGCGTCATGGTGATTATGGCACAGCACGACAATTGTTCCCTGAATACGTACTCTAAAAGATGTCTCACCTGTCACATGATCACAGAGACGAAGATTAATGATCGCTTCGGGGTTTTTTTTTAAGCTTGAATAATTTGATTAAGTAGATGGACCTAACACCGGTTTCCTGAGAATTACCAGCTCTTTACAAGGTCCATAGTGCCAATTGGGATTAAGATTGCTAGTGCCCTACATTCACTACTGAGAATTTTCTTAAAATATGATTCTATTCAGGGGTCTTGAGCCAGACTCCCCGTCCTAACCTCTATAAAACAATCCATTGTACTTACATAAATATTTGGTCCAGCCTAAAACCGCCATATGGGACCGGTCACCATTGTAGAAATAGGCCATCAATAGTTCCCATCAGGTTGACTTACATGTAATCATTTAGCGGGATTTATAACATTGTGTTTGTCACTTAAAAAGATGTAATCTTAACACACGATACTTAGGCAAGCTGCACGCCTAAATCATGTGGCTCCATACATAACACATTGGATGGAACGACAGAAGATAAAGTAGATTCTCGAGATATCCGTACTCTTTATGCATTGCTTTGTAAGCCCTTGTGCGTATCATATCAGTAAGTTCAATATTCTCTTCTTGGGCTGATGAACTCTTGTATTGTATGTATTTTTTCTCCTGGACGTAGGCTTGATAGGCTGTAGAATGAAAGATTGGCTTTAGATCTTTTATAGTGTGTAATTCTTATTTTCTGATGGAAAGACAGAGCATGGGGCGATTTTGCTCTAGAGTCAGTGTGCCTAACTTCTCCATTTTAGATTTTTAGAGGGTCTGACTGTTCCCTATCGGACTTGCCAACATTAAAACGTACAAAAAATATATAAAGATATAAATTTTAAAAAAACTTCCCAAAAAACGGTGCACAACTGGGTTAAAACCTTCAACAAAACACAAACTAACCCTATCACAGTGATTATTTTTTTAGAATTATATTGTATATGTGATTATATTATATCCCAACTCGATTTAAAGTATATTGTTTATTATTTTTGAAGTTTATTTTTATTGTTCATCCTTTATTTATTTTTTATATTTATTTATTTATGTTTTATTATATTCCACAAAATTCTCCTATAATCGAGTTATCTCTGTAACATTTCATTAAACATCAAGTAACATACTTGGTTGCAATTGAGTTATTAGATGCCCTGAAGTGTAATGCTTATGTTTGGCTTTTCCATAACAGAAATAATTAAAGAAACTAACCCTCAAAATCCATCATGATAAACCAAGGACACTTCTCATCAGATCCAGGCACTGTGCTGTTGTAACTTCCGTATATCATTTATCCATGGCCTCAAACTTTTAAAAAATTCTGCTTATGAGACTGAAAAAGCTGTTACCAGTCAGTCTTCATGCCCCTCCTCTGCAGAAGCTTCACAGGCTAGTTTACAACACCAAAATCTAACTTTTGGCTGTTCGATTTCACAGGTCTTACTCCGTAATTTCCGGCTATACCTGAACTAAAGGTGTGACATTTAAAGGGATAACCTTAATTAATGGTTTGGTGATATCAACTTTCTGTTTTGTGGCACTTAAATATATGGGAGGGGGAAACATTTCAAGAATGGGAGTTGACCTGGTGGCCATTTTGAAGTCGTATGGCCATTTTGGATCAAACTTTTTTTTCCAATGGGAAAGAGGGTCGATTACACATTACCTTATTGAGATTTTCACAAGAAAAACAATGGTGCCTTGGTTTTAACTTTATTATTGCCTGGCCCATTGTATTGGAATGTCCAATGTCAACTCACACTACTCTCCCTCGCCTGGCACACAGATTATCAACAAACGCAAAAGAAATGTTAAGGCACAGTCCTTCCATTAATCCATTGGGTTTCAGATTGCTACAATGTTCTCGAATCTTCCAAAGCATAGACACATGCCTTCATATACCTCAAATGTCCTAGCATTACACATTAAAACATTCCCCTTTGACGTCGATTGGTCATCATGGGAACAGTTTAATTGTCAACAATGTCTCCCATATCTGGCCCCCTTAGCGGTCATCTGAAGGTAACTGTACTATGCCTGTAAAGAGCCGATGTGTAGCATCTGAAACAACGATACTGGAATCCTGGCTAAGCCATATATTCTGCGGGTTTCATAGTGTGTCAGAGTGGTAGAAGAGGGTTGCTTGAACAATACAACCAATGGGCAGTATTTTAATTGAAAACACATTAATAAGTGTGTCATAAACGTGTTAAATAGGCTCATGAAAAATACAGTTACCTTAACACCACTTTATTGTGACATTCTCATAAGTTTGATTCGTTAATGACCGCTCTTTCAATTGAGAAAAAAAGGATCCAAATGGCTGACTTCACATACTACCCATGTCTACCTCCATCTTGAAAAGATCCCCCCCCCCCCCTACCATATCTAATGTGCCACAAAACAAGAAGTTGATATACCAACCATCCCTTTTCTTTAGGTGTAGCCACATCAATGGCCCACCCCACTCTTTTCGTGTACCTGCTACAATACCAATACTATTTTGCGGTTGAGTTCCACCCACGTTTGTCCGTGTCTCACCCCACCCTAATCCATCTAACATTCGCAGCATGCTGGCACAGCAGAATATCAATACCGATGAGCCAAATGCCAATAATTTCTGGAAAGCTTGTGATTGTCCCTGAAATGTTGCAACCTTATTGTGAATATAAAGGCTATTTTCCATGGCATTGACAGTTTTTTTCATGAGATTAAAGAAGGAGAGGTGGTTGAGGGACCTGGACAATCTGGGAGGGAAGAAGACAAATAAGAGCATCTGGGCACCTGTAAGCAGGATGTCTTATAGATACAAAATTTCTTTTTACGTATCTTTGTGTTGAGACGACCTTGAGCTGAGCGCCTAGAACCACTCTTCTTCTTTATTATCTACTAGGCAGTACATGCTGATGTCACTGTCCTGTTACATGGTTATATGTGTTTGTTTTTTTAAATGTTTGTCATTCTCAAACCACAGTTCCGACATATACATACACCATTTAAGACACTGTAAGTGTGGAGAAGTTAAACCCTTTAGGGCCTTCACAGACATAGCCTTATTGTAAAGTGTCATCTGGTGAAGACCTTATCTTTCACCGATTCTAGTGACTCATTCCTCCCGAGACATCTAAGATAGTGGACAGACACTCTGAAATTAACAGCTTGGACATACTTAAGAGCTCTGAGGCCCTGCAACGTCACTAACAGAATGTTTTTTTTGGAGCTTGCTGTGGCGCCATCTGCAGCCATCCGTACGAGTCACTTCTGTTCTTCATTTGCTGTAGTGTCTGTAATTGCTCTGAAGAAACACTGTGTGATTTAGCTGTCAGCCTCTCCAGCGCTCATCTCTCTTACTGCTGCTCGCCATTTCTGTTAGTTTGGAGACGATTCAGCAAAACGAACCGTCAATAGTAATCTAAATTTACATAAAGGACAAACTTAACACCGAATCCTTGGCCATTTTTTCATTTTTGGTTTTCCATTTTTCACTCCCCACCTTCAAAATCCATAATTTTCAAATGTTTCCTATACAGAACTGTAGTAGAGCGTGATTTCCCTAAATGGTGTTATAAATATTCCTAAGCCATGTACTGGGAGAAACAAATTCTAAATGTGGTGAATTGCTTCAAACAATTTTTTTCCTTTTTTTGTTTCATTTTTGACACAATCCCTTTATTTCTTGGGTTGGTACAATCAGGTGAAACCAAATTTATAAGGTCTTGTTAAGTTCCCTACTGTAGATTTTCAGAACCATTAAACCGTTATTATAAAAAATTTCGGAGGCCAATACTTTTTATACAACAGCGTACAGACCGTTGGCAAGGTGGCCATATTTTGGGATAGTGCGGGTTTTTTGCTGTCAGTTGCAGGCTCTAAGACGTGTTTTTCACTTTTTATTCAAAAAGTTGCGATAGCAAAAAGGTGGACTTTGGGTGCTCTTTTCATCCTGGGGCTTGGGGACACGATAGACTGGGCTTTTCGGGGTAACTGACAAGTTTATGATTTTTTTTGATTTTTTATTTTTATATTTAAACAGTTCTAGGAAAAGGGTCTGATAAAAAACTTAGGTTTTCGTATTATTTATTTTTTCTTTATAACATTGTTTTTTAATTAGTATTTTGTAAATCCCATCAAGGGTACTTTACCCATTGGGGTCTAATCACATCTACATATACGCATATGGTAAAATATGTTAGTTTTGTGCGTGATCTCTAAGCATCTCCTGGAGGCGAACTCAGAAAGGGGTGTGTCTTTATGGAATAATGCACAAAGGAAAAAGGCCAGGTCGGACCTGTTAGAAGTCTCCCCCCATCACAGCCCTCACAGCCCCTGCTGTATTTATTCAGAGGGGGCTAGAGCCTCCAGAGAGCTGGGTGCGTACAGGGGGGGGCGTGATCACATCATATGCGGCACATGTTAGCACCACATATTGTAATGTGCCTTATATGTCTCATTCCATGAAAATATATATCATGGGTCTGATGTATCTTAAAGAAAATCTACCATCAACTTCCAGCATGACATACCAGGGACACTGACACTTATATCTTTCTTATCGTTGTTCTCGATCATATGCTATGAGGGGGTACCCATAGCCCTCAATGCAGGCAACTCACAGGCTGTTACAATGAGCATAACATGCCTCACCCAACTACCTATTCTCCCTCCCTCCTCCCTCTGCTTGTGCTAATCTAGCAAGCAGCAGGGAAGAGGAGAGACCGCTCTGCTCTTGTAACAACCTGTTCAGATGAGCACTGGGGGCTCTGGAAACCCCACCTAAACCCTTTGTGTCATTAGCGATAATTATAAAAGTGATTTTAGAGGAAGGAGGCCATACATCACAAATATAAACATTACCACAGTTCGAGGTTAGATCCCGGTATCGTGATGAGCACTTCTTGTAATGTTGTGCCGGCTTTTTTTTGGCTATTCTGCTCTCTATTTATCCTAGGGCTGATTTCCTTAGTTAAATTGGTGTTTTTCTTAGGCACATTTTGGGGGCTTTCTAAATTTGGCAAATTTTAGCCACAACCCACCCCCATTTATTAAAATATTGTACGCATGTTTTCTGTCTACTTTGCACTAGAAAGAACGTGCACTGCTTTACACAGGTGTTTATAAAGTGTCCTGTGCCAGTTTGTGTGTGAATTGCAATGAGTCCGACAAGACTGTGAAACCAAAAGGAGCATTTAGTGCCTGCCGAAATTTCTGTTTGATTTGAACCACATTGTGTCTGCGCCACAATTCTGCAGCATTGTGTCATTCTGCCGTAGCGTGCAAAGGCACCATTCATGAATCTATATAGCCCTCTTAGTCCACACCTTAACAGGAAAAACTGCACATGTTTGCACTGTTTGGTAATAATGTGGGCCATGTATCCAAACAGTTTGTCCTATGCCAATTGGGACTGGAGTGTATTTCACACATTTTTTTTGGGACTTCTTAGCTGCAATTATTGATACATTGTGCACAACTCTGCCCGAAGGCGCGAGGTCAGACATGCGTTAGGCACACAACAGGACAGCCAGTGTGCCACAAGCTTCAAAAAAGCATAAAAAGTGCAAAAAAAAAGGAAAAAACAAGGGGAAAAAACTTTAAAACACGACGTCCCCCTGCCTTAGTTCAATCTCATAATCTCATTCCCCTACTTATGAACAACCTGCTACAGACATGACCTTACTGACTTTTAAAACCCCAACATTTTTAAAATCCAATTGTCAAAGAGACCCAAAATTGTTGGGAGCTACAATATAAAATTACACTGTCTGACCTTACAGGCAAATTCAACTTAGGAACAAACTTGAGCACCTACCTGTATGTAACCCAGTAGTAATACTGCCTGTATAAGAAGATCCTAATCATAGTATACATAGCCAAAGCTCTTAACTCCGGTCCTGGGTATTATCTGTCAATCAAATCAATACACCCATCCACTTTTAATGTCACGATACTTTTAATTAAGAATCAGCTAGATTATTTTGTAAACTGGATTTAGCGCATGTGGATGGCACGAATATTCAGATGGCTTATTTTCAATACTTTTTCCTTGGAACCTGAGACTGCAGATTTTACTGTGTTTACTCATATTAAATTATTTCTATTAATTCTATTCTCATGAGTAACTAGAAGGTTAGGGTGACCAGTCTGTATTTTGGGAATTTGAAGGCTTTATGTATTATAATGGGGCTGCAATGACGTTCTGCATGATTCCCAGCAGGGTCTTTAAACCTCTGGGGACCAGCCTATTTTTGGCCTTAAGACGCGGCCCCATTCTTCAAATCTTACCTGTGTCACTATAGTGGTTATAGCGTGGGAACGCTATGATATACCAGGGGATTTTTATATTGTTTTCTTCTCGTGACCACATTGTACTGTCAAATTAGTTTAAAATTTGGTATTATCTATTTGGTTTATTATGAAAAAAAACAAATTTGGAAAAATTTGGAAAAATTCTTTATTTTCAACGTTTCTAACATTCTCTACTTTATGATGGCAGATATTCTCAGCTCCCAATAAATTCATACTTACATTTTCCCAAATGTCTCTTTATGTTTGGCATGGTTTTTTTAAGATTCCACATATTTTTACTAGAATGTTTGAGGCCAGAATTTAGGTATCCTTTTTCTAATTTTTTGTAAAGCACCAAAACCCGCATTTAGCTGGACCTGCTCAACTTCTTTGACCTGAGAGGCCATAATTAATAGGAGACTCGTAAATACCCCATGTGGAAACTACACACCTCAACGTTATGAAACCACGATAAAGAACGTTGTTAACGCTTTACGTGTTTTATAGGGGTAAAACAAAATGGAGGTGCAGTGCTGCAAATTGAATATTGTCTCACAATACACCCCATTTGGGTGGAAAATTAAACATGTCCAATGATACACTGAATAACGGCGCACAAAGTTTGTTACCCACATTTCTCCCGGTACACTGATACTCTATACGTGGGTGGTAACCTGCTGTATGGGCTCCGGCCCGGCGCAAGAAGGTAGGAGGGCGCCATGCATATCAGATTTCTCAGTTGGTCCCATTGTTACATGCATATCATTTTTGTCTTTTTTTTAATGAGAACCGGTATAGGGGCTTATTTTCGTTTGCCACATTAGAATGCACTTTTATGGTACGTAATTTGGGGGAATCTATAGGCTATTGGTGAGATTTATTACCTCTTGTTGGTGGAAGGAAATGAAATCATCACTTTTAGGAAGAGTTTTATGGGTTTTTTTTTTTTGCCCGTTTACCATACCATAAAAATATAATTATTTTTATTCTATGGGTCGCCACGATTACAAAAAGACCAAAAAAAAAAAAAACTCATTTATATCGATTTTTTTAATTTTTTTTCCATTTTTAACTGCTTAAAAGTAATTTGTCAAAATGTTTTGTTATTTTAGCATCACCGTCTTTCATATGCATAATTTTTATTTTTTGCCTCACAATCTGTTTTAAGGCTTATTTTTTGCGAGATAGGATTGTTCTTTTTATGGTCTTATTTTGGCGTGCATAACATTTTTTAAAATCCCCTTTTTAGATCATTTTTTTATAGGGTATTAGTGAAAATGATCTTTTTTTCTGGATCTTTTTTTTGTTTTGTTTTTTACGGGTTCACTTTGCGGATCAATACTATCTGTTTTTATTATGCAGATTGTTTACGGACCAGGGATACCAACTATGTGGGGGTTTTTGTGTATTTTATTCAATGTACTGAATAAAACAACACTTTGGACGAAACTCTTATTCATTTTAGCATCACCATCTTTTCATATGCATAACTTTTTTATTTTTTTCGGCTGACAAATCTGGTTAGGTGGCTTTATTTTTTGCGAAGATCTTATTTTTTGGAGTGCATAACATTTTTAAATTACTTTTTAGAGCTTTTTGATCGGGTATAATTAAAAATTATCTTTTTTCTGACGTTTTTGTGCGTCTTTTTTTTTTTTTTTCTTACGGCGTTACCGTGCGGGTCCAGTAACGATCTGTTTTATTATACAATGTTCCTGACGCGGCATACCAAATATTCGGTGGGGGTTTTGTGTTTTTATTTAGTTTTTTATACTTTAAGTTTTTTTATGGGAAAGTGACATTTTAGGGGCTGATATTTTTTATGTATTTTAATTTTTTATTATATCTCAGTGTTTAACTTTAGTGTTTTTTTGACTTTTTTTACTTATACATACTGAACTTGAACAGTGATGCTCTGCATCACTGGTTAAGTTCAATACACTGCTCTACAACAATACTATTTTATTGTAAGCATTTATCTGTCTGGGCCTGCTTGCGTCATGCTCAGACGTTACAGTCAGACCCCGGAGGGGTCTGACTGCCATGGAAGCGGAGCAGCTCGGGGCACTGCCAGCCTCTGATCTGCCCAGAAGTATCGAGATCCCCGGTAAGCGCACGGGGATCCATCCCACACAACACCCTTACACGCCGCGGTCAATGTTTGTACGTGGGGACCTTGTACGGGTGTACACCCGCGATCGGAGATCCGGCTCCGATCGCGGTGTTAGCGCATGCTGTCAGCTGTACTAGACAAGCTGACGCCCTGCTTCTTGTAACCGGCTCCGTTCGTGAGCCTGTGCCAGAAGCAGGACGTTAGTAGAACGCCCCGTGCGCTAAGCCTCTAGACCCCCGAGGACGTACTATAACGTCTGGTGCGCCTAGGGGGTTAAGTAAACAGTACATAACAAACCTTACCTCTGGCATTTGGTTCTCCCAGTATACTTTTCATAATTCCATAATTAGGGTATAATAGTAAATTTGCAATATATACAGTATATATTCGAGTATAAGCCGACCCAAGTATAAGCCGAGGCCCTAATTTTTACCGACACAAACCTGTAGACCTATTTTTTTTTTCACACATATAAGCCGAGTTTGGGTTTTCAGTACATTGTTTTTGTGCTGAACACTGGCCTACACTCGAGTATATATGTGTACTTTAAATCCTAAATAAAATTAAGGGAAAAAAGATCTTATGTTTCTTTTTTTTTTTTTTTTTTTTCGCTCCTTTCTTCTCATGCAGTGAGCTGTGTTTTCTGAAGCCTTCTCAAGTCCGTTTTTTTTTGCTTCTTCTTCTCATGCGTTGAGCATGTTTTTCTTGAACCGACAGGAAACAAAGTTAACTACTTACAGACCAGAACCAGTTACTATATAAATTAGCTCTTCAAGGGAGAAGACTATCCAGTGGATTTTTGTTGTACATTAGGTGCTAGAAACATACTATCCTGTGTGAGTGCAAGAGGGACACTATTTACGTGCGCTAACAGAGAAAACTTTGCGAAAAAACAGTCAAATAAAGCAATTTTGTTAATAAAGTAAGATTTGTGAGCTTATTATCATCAGTTATATTGATTTTAGGTTATTTAATTACACTTTAACTTTCATCAACTTTCTATTTCTGAACTAAATAAATACTTTTACACCTGTTTTCCCACTTTCACATTAGATGTCAATATGTGTATAATGCAGTGTGGTCCGGGTGCCTCCTGTCACTCCTCTGTGTTTTGGCACATATAATGGGGGCTTTTCTGTTCGGCCAATTGAAGTCAGACATATTTCCTTGTCATAGCCCAAGTAGTCACAGAAATTGCCTAATTCCCCACGATCATCAGAGTTCTGTTTGTTACGGTATGTTTGGGTATGTTCTTTAAGGTGAGGGTATCCGCTGTAAATTGTTTACCCGCAGGACCCCCCATCTAAAAGTATAAACAGCAATATTACGCTTGGTTTAGTGGTTTCTACAAAAACAATTCCAAAAGGTGCCATAATGCGGTGGAGCACACCTATTAGACAATGCAAAAGGGTTTTAATGCAGCAGCCCTGCACACAGCAGACAGAGGAACAGCCTCTTGGCCGGCATTGAAAATGAAAGTATCTCATGGAAAGAAAATGCCGGAGCTAAAGGGGCATCTGAACCCAGGACTCTTTGTAGGGGAAGTATCATTAATCCCCCTCTCATAAACATGGGAAACATAAAGTCCTACTATGTCCTTCTCCTCCATTGATGTGAAAGTGTGGCAGTCGGATGTGGGCAGAGGAATTAAAACACCTACCACCATATTTACTATACGTCTCCACCAGAAACTGGAGGCGTTGTCCCTTTAGCCTAAATCTAACTTTAACTTTAGTCTACATCTAACTAAATCCTCTCCAGGTCAGACCTGTCTAACAGTCCAACCTGGCCCGGAAGATCTACTTAGTTCCAACCACATCAAAATTGGACAACCCAATTATACACTTTGCCAAAATTTAACGGTTTTAATTGTATATTCTTTTTTGCTATTGGTATGCCTCTATCAATCATGTGGATATGACACCATTCTGTAAATGTATATAAACAGGGCCCCAGCATGCATCACATTCGCGACCACACATATTTAATTACCAAGCCAGAGTTTCAACTAACTAGAGACTAGTTCAAGTTGGACACATCGCCTGACCAGCCCAAGTTTTAGAATGGGCAGAACTCAACCACAAGAAAAGATTCGGCGCTGGGCAGACTGTCTTGCTGCTATTAGGCGCTGTGCCCTTTTCCCTTTCAATCTCTTCAAATTGGTCTTATCGTCCAAGAATAACAATTCAATATTGGACATAGAGACATTGGCAATAAGCATTAAGAATATAAAATGTCACCTTCTTATGATTCCAGTGCCATAATGTGCGGTACCATAATGACTCTCCAATTAAATGTCACCGGGAGATTAAGAAAGGAGGCAACATCTCCGTTGATTTTGCGGAAGAGGCTAATCACATGATTTCCTATATACACGCAGGGATTTCTCATCGAATGTGTCATGTCCTGAATGTTAGATTGCCACTCCCAAGTCCCTTTAAATTCCCAAGGAACTTACAAACAAGGCGCAGACCCTTTGAACGTTCTCTGAATCATGTTTCTGGTTGGTACAACTGCTCTTCAAAATAATCCAGGTGATAACCGGCCCTAATAGCGGAACAGTATTCACATTTTCATGTTGTGGGTTCGTTTGCCACGGCTGAAAGTAATTGCTTTTTACTTTGTAGCCTCAGAACGTGCTTTTCTCATCTTTACATTAGGTTGGAACAGGATTATGATCAGAGTTGCTGCTGCCATAAGGCATAACGAATCCTTTAACTTGCAATCTTGCAAAGTACGTTCCATTTTTCTTAAACTTAACCTCCCACTATTTAATTTTACTAAAGAAAACTTAATTTAACAGTACATAAAGTACAGTAACACATGAAAAGAAAAAAGGTTTTGAGAGTTGGATTAGTTTGGCACCTGTCGGCACCACTAAAATACACAGTAAATAGCTGTACTTGTGGAGAGATTCCTCTTTTAAGGAGGTTTAGTTGGTTGCAGCGTCTAACCACAGGAAGTTGAAAAATGATTTGAAAAATGCGGGCTAAACACCAAAAATTGGTGAAGATAACAATCTGTTTTATTGTCGTTTTCAACATTCAACAACCAAATCGGTGCTCATCAGGCCAAAGAAACCGCACTGGGGAGGACAGGTCTTGGTAGCTGCCGGCAGCACCATTATTTTTTGTATAGTGGTCTATACTAACCGTACATAAAGTAAAATACAAGTAAAATTAACAACGAGCAACCCCTTTTAATAACCATAGTCGTGTGTGTATTGCAGTCCACTCCAATTTAAAGGAACCCTACCCTTGTAGTGGCAGGTTTCTGATGGAAAAATTACTCAGGGCACCACTCAGGGTGGAGCTGTTGCCGGATCTTAGTTTCGTTCAGTGTTTTAAACCGCGGGTATCGCGGGTTAAACCCTTTTTAAACTTTAT
The DNA here is from genome assembly GCA_019512145.1 of Engystomops pustulosus. Lineage (NCBI taxonomy): Eukaryota > Metazoa > Chordata > Amphibia > Anura > Leptodactylidae > Engystomops > Engystomops pustulosus. The sequence goes on from CM033648.1 coordinate 84,669,746, forward strand.
CAGCCGGCGCAGGCATGTACGCGCATCCTGCGCTTACCATTCGCGCTGCTCTCATTCCCTTCCTAGTAGCCGCGCACATGGTAAGCGCCGAGCGCGTACCTGCCTGCGCCGGCCTATAAAGTTTAAAAGTGTTATGGTCGGTTTCCTTTTAAAGGGGGTTGTCCGAGGGAGTAAAAAAACCCTTGTTTGGGCCGGGATGGGGCGGTTTAACAAAAAAAACATGTACTTAACCACCTCCCGAGCCCACCTGGCATCCACTCTGCTATCTCTCTTGTACATGCTCCTGTAAACAAACAGGGGTCACGGAAAACGCACTGCTTCAGGCTCCTGGCTGGCCACTTTGGGTGGGGACCACGAGAGGTAAGTACATGTTATTTTTCTCACCCACGCCATTTTTTCTCTGGACACCCCCTTTAATTCAATCTTCATTTCGTTGCCCCACTAATGTTCCATATACTGCAACACAAACATATACATACATATGTACTAAATATTGTGGGATAGGGCATTTATAACAGTAGGGCAAAATCATAGGACATGATCAGGTCCACTAAACTGGACGCTTGTGGTGTTTGGATTTCATTACCAAATATAATCCCAGAGAAGCGCTGGCAAGCATCATAGTTTTATATAAGATACCGGAGTCCATGTGTCTCCTCTTGGAGAGCTCCATACTGTAATCATGTAACCATACAAGGATGTAGAAACTCTTTGGCTTCATATAACCACAAGCTTGGAGTCCTGTTTTGCATGCAGTGTGTCTTACTAGCTTCCGGTCCCAGTTTGAAGAGAGAGGTACCAATGGTGCATCAGACTACTTAGGTGTATGCGCAGTAAATAATTAGCTGACCCACACTGCAACTTTGTGACCGAACCCGGGAATTCAGCCAGAAGTTTGTTGTTTTTGGACTTAACCAGAAAGCTTGAGTGACAGGCTCTAGCAGTCCATACACAAGCTTTTCACAGCCACCACTACACGGGGAGTCAAGGATCCTAGGGAAAATGGTGGCCTGCGGCATTTAAAGGGTTTCACCATAATGAGTGTCAGCTTCCAATTGCGGGTGTTAGAGGTCTGTTCAGGTCAGCACGCCGAACCAAAACTTTGTCATTTCATCAAACACAACCCAAACCCAACTGGTACTGCTCACCGCCTAGCCGTGAAGCCAACTTGTCCTGAACCCAGCTTCACGTACAAACTCTAACACCACTACCCTTAAATTCTTCTAAGCAATCAATGGAAGCACTAAGTAAGATATGGGACATGTAATTCCCCAAACCTACCAGAATTCGATTAATTACTACATGTAGCACCGAGTACGCCTATATCCTTCAGTGTTGACTCCAGAGGGAAGCATATATGCCTAATGCCAAATGGCACATAGAGGGAAAAAATGCTACAATGCTACATTCTTTTACGTTACAGAGCTTAATATCATCTCAAACATTGGCGATCCGACTCTGTAAACCCTTTTTGAAGAGTCATGCTACACATTATCTATAAAATGTCACCAAACTGACCCCTGTGCAACCGGTATCAGCATACAATTCAAGTCACAGTAAAGGTGGTCCCCTACTTAAGAACAACACACCCGACTTACAGACGCCCCTAGTTACAAACGGACCTCTAGATTTTGTACTTACTGTACGTTCGCCTTAAGGCGGTACAATGAACAGGCTGTAAACAGTTATTAAAGGTGTCTGTATGTCAAGATTTATGATAAGCCTGGTTCTTATGCCCAACCCAACATTTTTAATCACAATAGTCCTATGACGATGACCCCAAAATTTTTGCCTGTAGCTACAATTATAAAGTATAACTGTTCGTACTTACATAAAATTCAACTTAAAACAACCTGCAGAACCTATCTTGTATTAACTCGGGACACAATCATTAAGGCACTTGATGTCGCAGAAAGCTGGCACCGATGCGCCCCATCCAATTGCGTGCGCCAAAACCCGGGCAATTCAGGGCAAAACGTACAGAATTGCAAAACCCACGAAAATGTGGGTGTAGGGAGACCCTTAGTAAATGTGCCCCTTTGTCTCCTCCCCATTACATAACCGTCCATTTTTTCCACATTAGACGCATTTCCTCCTCTCCCATGCCTCAATTAACACAAATCCTTTTGAAGATTATACTTTACCAGCTTAATATCATCTGCAAACATTGCAATCGCTCTCTGTAAATCCTTTCCCTTGTCAGTATTGTCTAGACTGTTCATAATGTGCAGTTGGCCATTTAAAGCTTATACCAACTTTAGTCAGACATTTCCCGAAGATAACTGAGCAAACCCAACAATAAAACGATAACAGTTCTTTGTAGAGAAACAAGTATTTTTTTTATAACGGTTATGTCCGTAGAGTAATTGGTCCCTCTTTTACTTAATATAATTTTGAGCCTAAAAGCACAAAATCCTGACCTGTTTTTTTTTTTTTTTTCTCCTTACCTACCCTTCTTTGATTTCGCAGTGGATTGTTAACATACCTCAGCGAGCCGGCTTCTGTCTCAACAGGCATAATGTGAATAAATTGAGATTAATCTCTAAACATGTTTAGCTTCTGATGTATTAACCAGAAAACACAATGCTCTTTTAGAATATCAGACAGATACTGATGTCCTACAAGCTGTAAATCTGCCTGTAGTGTTATCTCCAAGGTTCATTAGCTTCTCTATGCGTGTAAAAAAAGGGAGGAAGCCGGACTGTAGTAATTCGTGTCCCTTATGACTCAATTCTAATCATTTCAGTCATGTGACTGATCAGACAAATGCCTTTCCACTGTGATTGAGACTATTGATTTCTTCACCCCATTTTGGGCAACTGGAGATCACCATCACGACAACCTCCCTTTCAAAAAACCGCTTCATCTGCATTAATGCATCTGATCTTATATCGGCATCAGGCTTCTGATCTTCACACACAAAGTCTTCATCCAATTCTTTATTTTCATTCCGCCGGCGATGCCTTATGCCTGTGCTTGAGTCCAAGAAGATTTAGGGAAAAAGAGAGAGGAAAGAAAAACCAACAGTTTGTACAATTGGAACACGGTTTAAAAATAATGGAAATCTTATATTTTTTATTTATGACCATTTTTGTTGTTTATTTGTTATTCAGATTGTGTCTTTTATTGTTTCATAATTAATGTTTGTGGCGATTTGTATAATAATTTAACAAGACATTTTGTTTATGGTGATATCAAACTGGCAGCAAGTTAAGGAGGCGCTGGTTTACAGCTTTTCAGTCACATGTAGATGGCTGATGGATGGATAGAGAGAGTTAGAAGAGAGTTAGAGAGAGTATAGAGATGATAGATAGCTAGATATCAGCTCAATAGATCGATCTCCGACTGGCATAGCTCACGATCTATAGCTCTTCGATATATATATAGCTAGATATGAGATAGATTGCTTGCCCTTGTAGATAGATCGCTCTGCCTTGATCGCTAGATAGATATTCGATCGATCTGATTAGCTCGCAGCTGTGAGATAGTATAGCTATATCGCTTCATCGCTAGCTCCTAGCTAGATCGCTAGACTAGCGGCATGCCGGCACCTACAGAATCGAGGTAGATATGGGGCACATTTCACAAGGGTACGCACCCAGGGCCAGATTTATCTTAGTAGTTCATTTTTGCGCATTTTGTTGCGCCTAAAATGTCTCTATTTTGCAACCATATTTTCGAATGTCAAATTTCTCAAGAGATGTGAACCTTCTCTGCTTTTTTTTTTTGCAGGACTTTTCATATATTTGCGACTTTTGGTACAAAGTCTCAATGAGAAAAAGTTTCATAATCAGCTTCAGCGGACGACATTCTGCTGGGAACATCCAATCATTTACCATTTAGAACATTTCTACAGACTAATAGTTATTTGTTTGGGAGATTTTAAAAAAATTAAAAAAATGGATTACTTTTCTGTTTTTTAATGAAATATTTCCTGTGTTCAATCCGCTTTGTATATAGAGTTCCCTGTCCATGTGTGTCCTGTACAAGGTCACCCTGCTCCTTTATCACATACATTATAGGAGAACTTGTGGGGCGCAAGCCACGTGGTACTTACACTGTAGTATCACTGACGCATCACTGTGTGCGTATAGAGGGCGATCTGAAAGCAGGGAGGGTCAAACCTCATCAAAAGAATAGTGATTTGCTATTGCATTATAATTGGCTGTTTCCCCATGAGGTGCCTATTGGGAGACTGAAATAACTGGGTACCTCCCACCTGCGGGATGTGTTCAAGAGCAGGGAGGGGTTAATGTGAACTACTCGTATGAATGATGCTTTATATTGTTGCGTCAGCATTAGTTTTCTAATTTAACAGATCAGTTTTAAAAATATATATTCAAAAAAAAAAAACATCAAGAACAGCCGCATACTGATGCTCCTGAATCGCTTTAGACAAAATGTTTATGTAAATAAACATGAAAGTTTACAAAATCACAAAAAAAAATTCCCCCTTATCCTATGTGAGATGAAAATCTGCATCAAATTGGCATTTCCATGCAGCATTCTCGTCAAAATGGATGTAAAAAGAGGAAACAAATCGCATGCAAAAAATATGCATTAAAATCACAAAAAATTCACCTTAAACCACAAAAAGAAGAAAGTTGTTTAATCAATGTGTCTGATTTTTTTGGTCATCTGACCTGCCTGGGAGGAGCTTTTTTGAGACTTTTTTTGATACATTTTAAAACAGTCAGCATGTCATAATTAGGAATAAATCTGGATTCCTAATTTAAGGGATAGGCAAGGGGCTAAAATCCTGCGCCGCTAACCTTCTTTTGAAGTCTTCAAAAAACAGACGCAATACATACTTAAGCCCAAAAAGGTCTCAAAAAACCACCAAAAATGCGCAAAAAAAAGAATGATAAATCTGGCCCACACATTTTTCGTCGGGTTTTCGTCAATTTTTTCCGTTTTGTCCTGATTGCCCTGGTCTAGAGCCATTGCGATCGGATTGGTGTCGCATCGGCCCATCTTTGCTGTGACACTAATCGGGTGCCGTTGACTTCGGACAACCCGACTGATGTGGACAAACCGTGGAATTTAAAAAGCAAATTGTGTCCGGCTCCGAATCTCTCCGTCGGACAACGCATTGCAGGGATGTGCCCCATTGTATTTTAGGTTAGATAGAAAGATAGGTACAATAGACAGATGCTAGATTGATAGATTCATAGATCGATAGATTTATTACGGCTTGTATGCATGAAAACTTGCATACAAGACATGATGCACCTATTCCACCTCCTACAACCACTTAACAGAATATAAATAGATAGGTCGGTTTGGAAAGGTAGGTAGATAACGTGTTAGATAAATAACGGATTGAATACATAGGAGTTATAAAAATCCATTAACTACATATTAGTATTCGGGTACATAGATAGATGATCAGTAAATAGATACATAATAGATATGAAATAGGTTGGATGACAGTTCTAGGCGTCTGATGTTAACCCTCAAAACACGTCAGATATGTGGAGAGGCTATATCCCTCTGATTTGGTAGCCAAGCGTGCCATGGATGACTTCAATGCTTTCCCTGGCTCAGGTTATAAGTTTAGCGCGCATGCCGTGCAGAAGCGCACCGCACCTATCCAATACTGCTGGGCACAGCCCCCTTCACACCCTCTCTACGCCCCACTTGGCGTTGAGGTGCCCATGAGGGGGAAATTAGACCAAATTCTTGGCTGTGTGGACCAGGACATGTATGCAAGAAAACTGGTGTAACAACCTCTAATAAGTCTCCCCATAGTGTTTAGATAGATAGGTAAATTTAGAGAGCTATAGAGGAATTTGAGGAAGGCTCACACTTTGAGACGAAATGTCGCTTTGAATTGGAATGAATCCATTTATCTTTTTGCACATTCTATCTTCTGGAGGCTGTTATTACCTTTTATCTAATGGATGGATGGATAGATAGATGGATAGATGGTAGATTTATACTAGATAGATGGATATATAGATTGATTAGATATATTTCGATAATAGATACATGGTACATAGATAGTAGCCAGACAGACAGATAGCTAGCTAGATAGAATAGATCGATGATAGATGGATTCGAGTAACTGATAGATATATAATGTAACATCGACATTTAGATTAATTTAATTATATTAACCTAACTAACAAATTTCATTGATCGGCATGATGCTGCTACCTGTATCATGTGCGTGACATTGCAGTCAGTGTGAAAGTCTCCGACGGACTCTCCTGGCGTTTTCGCCAGTTTTGCTTTATAATTATGAACATAACAACATATAATCTGCGTACACACTGCGAGAAGACTGAAGTCCCTTTCTTCTGCTCCTTCACAAGAGCATTCAATATAATCCACCGATTCATCCCAATTAGAGAGCATAGTTCTGTGGACTTTCTTCTCAGGTAAGTCACCATCAGAGATGTCTGGCAGTCACCTAATCTCTATGTTCTGACAAGCAGAGAGCAGAGATATTGGACAGGGGTTCTTTGGGTCCAACAGATAAGATTATGTTGGGGGCTCACCCTACAGTAACGGGGTTGTCCGAGGGTATAGAAAAACCCATTGGTGGCCGGGATGGGGCGGTTTAAAAAAAAAAAACATGTACTTACCTCCCGGAGCCCACCTGGCATCCAGCGCTGCTATCTCTCTGGTACATGCTCCATGTAAACAAACAGGGGCACGGAAAACGCACTGCATTCAGGCTCTGGCTGGCCACTTTGGGTGGGACCACAGAGGTAAGTACATGTTTATTTTTCTCACCCACGCCATTTTATTCTCTTGGACAACCCCTTTAATTCAAGCTTCATTTAGTTGCCCCACTAAATGTTCCCATATAATGCAAACACAAACAAATATACATACATATGTACTAAATATTGTGGATCAGGGCATTTATAACAGTAAGGGCAATACTCATAGGACATGATCAGTCCACTAAACATGGACCTTGTGGTGTTTGGATTTCATTAACCAAATATAATCCCAGAGAAAGCGCTGCAAGCATCATAGTTATATAAGATACAAGGAGTCCATGTGTCTCCTCTGGAGAGCTCCATACTGTAATCATGTAATCCATACAAGGGATGTAGAAACTCTTTGCTTCATATAACCACAAGGCTTGGAGTCCTGTTTTCAGGCCAGTGTTGTACTTACTGCTGCCGGTCACCAAGTTTGGAAGGAGAGAGGTACCAATGGTGCATCAGACTACTTAGGTGGATGCGCAGTAAATAATTAGCTGACCCAAACTGCAATGTGGGACCGGAACCCGGAATTCAGCCAGAAGTTTGTTGTTTGGACTTAACCAGAAAAGCTGAGTGACAGGCTGCTAAGCAGTCCATAAACAAGCTTTTCACAGCCACCACTAACACGGGGAGCAAGGATCCTAGGGAAAATGGTGGCTGCGGCATTTAAAGGGTTTGCACCCATAATGAGTGTCAGCTCCAATTGCGGGTGTTAGAGGTCTGTTCAGGTTCAGGCAGCCGAACCAAACTTTTGTTCCATTTCACCCAAACCCAACTGGGTCTGCTCAACCCTAGCAGTGAAGCAACTTGTACTGAACACAGCTTCAGCGTAACAAACTCTAACACCACTACCCTTAGAATTCTTCTAAGCCAATCAACTGGAAGCACTAAGTAGATATGGGACATGTAATTCCCCAAACCTACCAGAAGTCAGATTAAGTTAAATAAGGATGTAGACACATCAAGTACAGCCTATAATCCTTCAGTGTTGACCCAGAGGGAAGCAATATAATAGCCTAATGCCAAATGGCACATAGAGGGAAAAAATGCTACAAATGCTACAAATGCTTTTACGTTACAGAGCTTAATATCATCTGCAAACATTGCGATCCTACTCTGTAAACCCTTTTTGAAGTCATTCATAAACATATCTATAAAATGTCACCAATACTGACCCCTGTGCTACCGGTATCAGCATATCAATTCAAGTACAGTAAAGGTGGTCCCCTACTTAAGAACACCCGACTTACAGACGACCCCTAGTTACAAACGGACCTCTAGATTTTGGTAACTTACTGTACTTTAGCCTTAGGCTACAATGAACAGCTGTAACAGTTATTAAAGGTGTCTGTATGTAAGATTTATTGATAATCCTGGTTCTTATGCCAACCCAACATTTTTTAAATCCAATAGTCCTATGACTATGACCCAAAAAATTTTTGCCTGTAGCTACAATTATAAAGTATACGGTTCGGACTTACATAAAAATTCAACTTAAGAACAAACCTGCAGAACCTATCTTGTATGTAACTCGGGGACGACAATCATTAAGGCAATTGAGTCGCATGAAAGCTGGCACCGATGCGCCACAATCCAATTGCGTGCGCCAAAAACCCAGGGCAATTCAGGGCAAAACGTGACAGAATTGCAAAACCCAACGAAAATGTGGTGTTAGGACCCTTAGTAAATGTGCCCCGTTGTCTCCATCACCCATGTACATAACCGTACATTTTTCCACATTAGACGCAATTTCTCCTCCCATGCCTCAAGTTAACACAAATCCTTTTGGAATATTATACTTTACAGAGCTTAATATCATCTGCAAACATTGCAATCCTACTCTGTAAATCCTTTTTGAGGTCATTCATAAAAATGTCTAAAAAATGTGACCAATACTGAACCCTGTGCTACTGGTTTCAGCAAATCAATTCAATTACAGTACATACCATGAATGACAAGCATTAAGGCAATTGTCGATGCATTAAGTGATTTAATTTCAAGCAGAGATTATGTTTAGGTATCTTAGTGCCATTACCTCTAGCAGCAGGGGGCCAGAACACAGAATTTTCCCTTGTCAGTATTGTATAGACTGTTAATAATGTGCATTTGCCCATTTAAAGCTTATACCAAATTTATTCAGACATTTCCAGGAAGAATAACTGAGCAACCAAACAATAAAACGATAACAGTTACTTTGTAGAGAAAACAAGTATTTTTTTTATAACAGTTATGTCCGGAGAGTAATTGGTCTCTTTTAATGAACATAATTTGAGCCTAAAAGCACAAAATCCTGACCTGTTTTTTTTTTTTTTCTCCCTTTACCTCTTTGATTTCGCAGTTGATTGTTAACATACTCTCAGCGAGCCGGCTTCTGTTTCACAGGAGTGAAGTGATAAATTGAGATTATCTCTAATAAGCATGTTAGCTTCTGATGTATTAACCAGAAAAAAACACAATGCTCTTTGAGAATATCAGACAGAATACTGATGTCCTTACAAGCTGTAAAGCGCCTGTAGTCAGTTATCTCCAAGAGTTCATTAGGCTTCTCTATGCAGTGTAAAAAAAAGGAGAGGAAGCCGGACTGGAGTAATTCATTGTCTTATGACTCAATTCTAATCATTTCAGTCAGTGTGACTGACAGACAAATGCTTTCCACTGTGATTGAGACTATTGATTTCTCAACCCCTTTTGGGGCAAACTGGAGATACACAATCACACAACCTTCACTTTCAAAAAACCTCTTCATCTGCCTTAATCATCTGATCGATAATCGGCATCAGGATTCTGGATCTTCACACAAAGTCTTCATCCAATGTCTTTATTTTCATTCCGGCGATGCCTTATGCATGTGCTGAGTCAAGAAGAGATTTAGGAAAAAGAAGAGGGGAAAGAAAAACAAACATTTTGTAAAATTGCAACACTTTTAAATAATGGAAATCTTATATTTTTTTTATTCATGGTATTTATGACCATTTTAGTTGTTAGTTTATTCAGATTGTGTCTTTATTGTTTCATAATTAATGTTTTGGCGATTTGTATAAATAATTTAAAAAGACATTTGTTATGTGATATCAAACTGCAGCAAGTTAGGAGGCGCTGGTTACAGCTTTCAGCACATGTAGATGGCTGATGGATGGATAGAGAGAGTATAGGTATGAGGTAGATAGATAGATAGATAGATAGATAGATAGATAGATAGATAGATAGAGAGATAGATAGAGATTCTGTATTTTAGATTAGTTATATAGATGTGTTTCAATTAGAAAGAGAAATAGATTATAGATAAGAGGTACGGAGATAGAAATATAGAAAATAGATAGATAGATAGATAGATAGATAGATATGATATTGATAGATAGATACATAGATAGATAGATATGATATTGATAGATAGATAGATAGATAGATAGATAGATAGATACATAGATAGATAGATATGATATTGATGCATAGATAGATAGATAGATAGATAGATAGATAGATAGATAGATTGACAGGCAGGCAGGCAAACATACAGATAGAAGGTAGATATTGGGGCACATTTACTAAGGGTCCGAACACCGCATCTTCGTCGGATTTCGCGTTTTTTTTCCGTTTTGTCCTGAATTGCCCCAGGTTTTTAGAGCGCGCGATCGGATTGTGTCGCATCGGCGCCGGCTTGCATGTGACACTAATCGGGGCCGTGGACGTCGGGCAACCCGACTGATTTCGACAAACCGCGGAATTTAAAAAGCAAATTGTGTCGCAATATCAGCGCTAACATGCACCGGGAAGAAGAAGGTGAACTCCGGCGGACCTCAGCGGGAAAGCGACACATGCAGGAAATTGGACGCACGATCTTAGTGAATTGCGACGGCTCCGAATCCTCGGACAACGCATGGCAGGGATGTGCCCCATTGTATTGTATGTTAGATAGAAAGATAGGTAGATAGACAGATGGATAAATATGAAATAGATAGATAGATAGATAGATAGATAGATAGATAGATAGATAGATAGATAGGAGATAGATAGATATGAGTTAGATAGATAGATAGATAGATAGATAGATAGATAGATAGATAGATAGATAGATAGATAGATAGATAGATAGATAGATAGATAGGCAGGCATGCAGGCAAACATACAGATAGAAGGTAGATATTGGGGCACATTTACTAAGGGTACGAACACAGGGCCAGATTTATCTTAAGTAGTTCTATTTTGCGCATTTTTTTGCGCCTAAAATGTCTCTATTTTGCACCATATTTGTCTAATGTCAAAATTTGCTCAGATAGATGTGAACCTTCTCTGCTTTTTTTTTGAGACTTTTTCATATATTTGCGACTTTTTGTAAAAAGTCTCAATGAGAAAAAGTTCTATAAATCAGCTTCAGCGGACGACATTCTGCTGGTAACATCCAATCATTTACCATTTAGGAACATTCTACAGACTAATAGTTATTTTTGGGAGGATTTTATATAAAAATTAAAAAATGGATATACTTTTATGTTTTAATGATAATATTACTGTTTCAGCTTTGTATATAGAGATGTCCTGTCCCTGTGTGTCCTGTACAAGGTCACCGCTCCTTTATCACATACATTATAAGGAGAACTTGTGGGGCTCAGCCACGTGTCCTTACACTGTATATCACTGACGCATCACTGTGTGCGTATAGAGGGCGATATGAAAGCAGGGGGAGGAGTCAACCTCGGCAAAAGATAGTGATTGGCTGTTGCTATTATATTTGGCTGTTTCCCAATGAGGTGCCTTATTTGGAGACTGAAATAACTGGGGACCTCCCACCTGCGGGATGTGTTCAGGCAGGGGAGGGGTTAATGTGAACGACTCCGTATTATGATGGTTTATATTGTTAAGCGTCATCATTGTTTTCTATTTAAAAGAATCAGTTTAAAAAATATATATTAAAAAAACATCAAGAACAGCCGCATGACTGATGCTCCTGATGCTTAGGACAAAATGTTTATGTAAAAATAAACATGAAGTTACAAAATAACAAAAAAAAATTCCCCATTAAAGCCTATGGGAGAGTGAAAATCTGCATCAAATGTGCAGTTTCCATGCAGAATTCTCAGTCAAAATGGATGGGAAAAAAGAGGAAAAAAATCGCATGCAAAAAATATGCATTAAAATCACAAAAAAATGCACATCTAAACCAAAAAAAAGAGAAAAGTTGATTATCAAATGTGTCTGAGATTTTTGGTCATCTGCAACTGCTTGGTGAGGAGCTTTTTTGAGACTTTTTGAGACATTGTAAAAAAGTCGCATGTCCATTAAAGTAGAACAAACCATCTGGTACTAGTAAGGAGAGCATAAGTGGCTAAAAATCCATGACGCCGCTATTGGAAAGTCTCAAAAAAGACGCAAATACATACTTAAGCCAAAAGGTCTCAAAAAAACACACCAAAAAATGCGCAAAAAAAAAAAAGATGATTATAAATTCTGGCCCACAGCATTTCGTCGGGTGGTTTCGCAATTTTTTCCGTGTTGTCCTGAATGCATGGGTTCTTAGAGCTGCGATCGGATTGTGTGCATCGCGCCAGCTTGCATGTGACAATAATCGGGGCCGTGGACGGGACAACCCGACTGATTGGCACAAACCGTGGAATTTAAAAAGCAAACTTGTGTCGGCATCCGAATCCTCGTCGGACAAACGCATTGCAGGGATGTGCCCCATGTATTTAGGTTAGATAGAAAGATACGGTACATAGACAGATTGATAGATTGATAGATGATAGATAGATAGATTTATTACGGCTTGTATGCATGAAAACTTGCATACAAGACATGATTGCACCTATTCCCCCTCCTACACCACTTAGACAGAAATATAAATAGATAGGTAGGTTGGAAAGGTAGGTAGATAACAGTGGTTAGATAAATAACTGAGTGGATACATAGGAGTGTAAAAATCACATTAATACATAATTATTATTCATGGTAAATAGATAGATTGATTAGTAAATAGATACATAATAGATATGAATAGGTTGGATGACAGTTATAGCGTGTGATGTTAACCCCAAAACAATCAGATATTGGAGAGCTAGTATACTCTGATTTGGTAGCCAGCGTGCAATGGATGACTTCAATGCCTTTCCCTGGCTCAGGATATAGTTAGCGCGCAGGCGCGGTGCAGAAGCGCCCGCACCGATCCACATTACTGCTGGGCACAGCCCCCTTCACACCTCTCTAAGCCCACTTGGCGTTGAGGTGCCATGAGGGGGAAATTAGACCAAATTCTTGGCTGTGTGACAGGACATGTATGCCAGAAAACTGGTGTACAACCTACTAAGCTCCCCATAGTGTTTAGAAGATAGGTAAATTTAGCGAGCTAAGATGAAGTTTGATGAAGGCTCACACTTTGAGACGGGGGGGAAATGTCGCTTTGAATATGGAATGAACTCCATTTATCTTTTGCACATTCTATTCTGGAGGCTGTATTACCTTTTTATATTAATGGAATGGATGGTAGATGAGATGGATAGATGGATGAGTGGATAATAATAAGATCGGAGAGTAGTAGATGGATAGAAGATAGATAGATAGATAGATAGATAGATAGATAGATAGATAGATAGATAGATAATGCAAATGATAGATATAGAAATGATAACATAGACATTGAGAACTTTTATTTTTAAAGAAAAAAATAATATTAAACAATAAATAACAATATTTCATTGATGCGGATGATAGCTGCTACACTGTATCATGTGCTGACATTGCAGTCAGTGTGAACAGCCTCCGACAGACATCTCCTGGCGTTTCGCCAGTTTTGCTATTGAATTATAAAAGCATAAAAACATATAATCTGCTGTACACTGCGAGAAGACTGAAGTCTTTCTTCTGCTGCCTTCACAAGAGCCATTCAATATAATCACCGCATTCATCCCAATTAGAAGAGCAAAGTTCTGTGGACTTCTTCTCTGTTCCGTGGGGTAATGTCAAGAAGCACAGCGCTCGCTGCTAATTCCTCAAGTGAAAGCTGCAGAGGTTTCCCACCGCTGCGGAGACTTGATGTAAATTACAGAGCACATTTCTTCTGCTTTCTTTCCTCTGGCTGTGAAATATCATCGTACAGTAGCTTTGTTCTGACCCTTTCTCCAAAGCCCCCTTCCTTAAAGTGTGACTAATATAGCGCAGGATGACAGCTAACTTCAACATCAGACAACACCAAAATTGAAGACACGTTTTATCCTCTTGCCAATCTGCGAGCGTCTGAATAAGCCTCGTCAACTTCATTACAAACTCATCATCTCTTGTGTAGATAATGATAGCCTAGACTGGTGGGGAACGCAGTCACTTGTTGTTTTTACCGACTCCTTCTGCCTCCAGGCCAAGCATCTGTGGGGATAATGAATGGAGTGATTCTTTTGGCACAAAACAAAGGACTCTTAGGGTGAGTAAAGGCCCATGGCGTCAGTCTAGCCCTCACTCCCAGAGCCGAAAAAATTCTTTGTTACAAATGTGTTCTTGGAAAATAGCTCTGTAGTCACTAAGGAAGTTAAAAGACAGAGTAACTTTGTCCTGTGGTGTAGAACTTCATGTATGCGCTTGGTGTCTGTGTCACATTCCGGTTCTTATTTAGGGATTATTTTAGGGAATTTTTGCAACATGGGATAAAAGTGAAGAAAAAACTGAGATGATTAATATTATTATTTTTTTATTTTCCATAAATAAGTCAGAATCCATTGAAGGATATTTTACACATTCCTACAGATGTATAAAGAAATTAGAGGGAATTTTTTGAAAAAAAAGAAAATCTAACTTGCATTCTATCTTAGAAAAAAAACAGTCCGGTATCAAGTCAGTTTTTTGACAATCCACTATTAGTGCCGAGGGATATTCCTGGCGAATGGGTTTAGCCAATTCTGGACCCTGGACTAGGGTTCCCGAGAGCACGTTGATGTCACTGGCTCTTACGAGGGGGAATGGGAGGGCGGGACGCGCTATCTAATGCACGCTGGAGGCATGCCTAATTACAATGATCACATGAACCAAATACTAATTTGGCTAGAGTTACACTTTCCAAATGTAGCTGATCCAACTTACATACAAATTCATCTTAATGATAAACCTTTAGGACCTATCTTGTCTATAGACGGGGGATTGTCTGTATATATATATATATATATATATATATATATACAACATTCCTCTGTTATTTATTTTAGATTTTTCACAAGTCACTTGAACACCGCTATTGCTTGTCAAAGGGGTGTGTATCTACAAAGGATTGTGTATTGTCAAAGGGGTGTGTATCTACAAAGGATTGTGTATTGTCAAAGGGGTGTGTATCTACAAAGGATTGTGTATTGTCAAAGGGGTGTGTATCTACACAGTCTTTTTAACTGTCAATCCTGACTGGATGGTGCCAGAGTGTGGAGGAAAAAGGGAATAATGTACAATAAGAATACATGGTTCAGAATTTCCAAAAGTTTAGGAAAAAAATATGGATTTTCTAGAAAAAAAATCTATTTATTGCACAAATGGGATAAACCTCAGAGGCAGAGGGGTTTTGGCTAATAGATAAAATATAAGTGTGTCTCTTCATTGTGGCATACCCTCTATGACATTTAAATATCTGTACATTATATATCTATGACATTAAATATCTGTACAGTATAGACAGGTCCTGTTATGACAATCTCTTATCCTAGTATTAAAGTTACCCCTATCCACTGCATGATTTGCTGATTGGTCAAAAAGGGGTCTGGGTTCCCTATCTTACTGAAATGGAATGTCAAATATTTACACTGCTATTCCATCCATTCTCTATGGGACTGCCAGATATATCTAGAGTTATACTTCCTTCATATAGGGTACAAGATCCCTCTACTTGTGATTAGGGGAAATCTCAGCAATTTGATCCTCACCAATCAGCCAGTTATATTCTATTCTGGAGATAAGGGATAAAGTCTAAACATCTCCAACTCTTTAGGTTCATCTTATAATAATAATGATTCCTTTATTTATAAAGCGCACACAGATTACGCAGCGCTGCACAGAGCTTGTCACATCAGTGCCTGCCCCCAATGGGGCTCACAATCTGATCAACCTACCAGTATGTTTTGGAGTGTGGGAGGAAATCGGAGGACCCGGGGGAAACCCACGCAAACACACAAACATACAGGACTCTACACAAGAACATACAAACTCTTTGCAGATGTTGACCTGAATTGGACTTGAACCCAGGACCCCAGCACTGCAAGGCTATAATGCTAACCACTGAGCCACCGTGCTGCCCATAAAAGACATTTATCACATGCATTGTTTTGTTATTAAGGTTCAAAAAAAGATACTTTTGTCCATGTATCCGCACTCCTTGTTAGAGTATTGTATATTTTTGGGTGTGCGGACCCTATCTTTACCTAGTTTTACCATTTTGGCAGTGCATAGCCCCCTCCTTTTTGATTTGCTCCATAATGGACATGTTATAGCTGGTAATTAACTCCATTCTGTTCAGCAGATACAACATTTTTTTTTCGCTCAAATTGCTTAAAAAGACATTAATTAAAGTAAAATAACAGTAAAAGATATTGGAAATAAAACAGTTATGGGCTTTTTGCACTTAAATAATTGCCGGCTGTTAATAAATTTGTTAGTAATGTTTTACATGCCAAGATTTACGCCCGGTTGCTTATCATTTTTATGTGGTTGATATTATTAGTGCGGCTTTATGGAGACGATAAGTGATGCACTAAGTGTATGTGTTATATTAACATATTTATTCTTCCAGGAACAAGAGATTATTAATCGAGAGGATGGAATTATTATTATATTTGTAGAGCTGAAACCATCTAAACACAAGGTACAGCCAGGCTCAATGACTACTACTACCCAAATATCAGATAACTGAAGCTTCATAATGAAGTTTGCATCACTCTCAAGTTTCCTCTTGTCATCTCTTTCAATGGTAATTCAGCTAAACCCCACACCCTTTCTTCTAAGTCACTCCCCTAAAAAGTTAGAAAAATTGTCAAAAAGTATCTAAAACAGCATAATTGTGATACATGTTATATAAAACCTCATTTATATCAGTGTATCCGCACCAAAGAGTTCCTGTAGCACAATGTCAATTTGCCTGGTGGCTACTGCGGCTACCATTTGTGTTGGTACTCGATGGGGCTCATTTACTAAGGGTGCACAGAACGCACAAACGCCGGATATTCCGACGAGTACCATTTTGCACCACATTTAAAAGGGGATGGTGGTGCACGCGATCGGATTATGGCGCATCGGCCCCGGGTTTCACGCAACACAAACCGTGGGCGAGCCGTCGGACGATCCAAAGGATTCGGACAACGTGCAGGATTTAACATTTAAATTGTGTCGTAATACCAAGCACTTAAATGCACCAGGAAGAAGAATGTGAACTCCGGCAGACCTCAGTGGGGAATCAAAATATGCAGGATCTCGGGCATACGACCCTGGTGAATCACGCCGGACTTCATCTTCGTCAGCCCATCCGGATCGAGGATTGCGTCGATCTGGGACCGGGTAAGTAAATGTCCCCCGGTATGTGCAGTATAGCCACTTTATAAAGTGCAACTTTTTTGGGGGGAAAATCTGTAACTTTTTAGTAAATCTTTCACCACAATCATCAAGTTATTCTTGTTAAGCTAGAGCCAAGCAAGAACATAAAACAGTTCTTTGAAAACAAAGGAAAATGGAAAGTTAACTTTAGGTTTGATTGAACGATAGATATATAGATACCGCATATACTTGTGTATAAGCTGAGTTTTTCAGCACAAAAATAGTCAATAAAAATAATAAACTTATGTACTCACCCTCCGGTGGCCCCGATGCTTGACGTGGCTCCCCGATGTCGGAACGGCTCCTCTTCTGTCTTCCCCGCGGTTCCTCTTCTGTCTTCGGTCTTCTGTATAGCCGGCATGTACGCGGCCATGTTATCGGCCGGGAGATAACATGGCCGCGTCCCTGCCTGCTGTACAGAAGACCAAAGATAGAAGAAGAGCCTCTGGTAGGACAGAAGAGGAGCGCATCGGGGACATCGGGAGCCGCGCTGAGGATCGGGGCCACCGGAGGATGTGTATATAAGTTTATTTTTTTTTAAGTGGGCAGGCTGCATACTACAGGGAGCAGGCTGGGCTGGCTGTAAACTACAGGGGGCAGGCTGTATACTACAGGGGGCAGGCTGTGTACTATAAGGGGCAGGCTTGGCAGGCTGTATACTAAAGGGGGCAGACTGGGCTGGCTGTATACTACAGGCTGCTGGCTGGGCAGGTTGTATACTACAGGTGGCAGGCTGGGCTGGCTGTTTACTACAGGGGGCAGGCTGAGCTGGCTGTTTACTACAGCGGGCAGGCTGGGCTGGCTGTATACTACAGGGGGCAGGCTGGGATGGCTGTATACTACAGGGGGCAGGCTGGCTGTATACTATGTGGGGGCTGACTGGCTGTATACTACATGGGGGCAGGCTGGCTATATACTGGGGGGGGGGGGCTGTGACCAATGCATTTTCCACCCTCGACTTATACTCGAGTCAATAGGTTTTCCAAGTTTTTTGGTGGTAAAATTAGGAGTCTTGGCTTATACTCAGGTCGGCTTATACTCGAGTATATAGGGTAAATAGATGGACTGAGAGGGACCGTACAAGAGAGATAGTAGACATAGATTAATATGGATAGATTGATCAAGATAAATAAATAGATAAGGGAGAAGTGGAAACATGGAGAAATACAAGAAGGATAGTAGGTTGTTATGGAAAGATACTTTAATATAAATACATGAGACTGCCATCAGGATTACTTTTCCCTTACACCAGTGTTCCCTATCCTTTTTTTGCCCAGGGACCAGCAGCGAGCATACATTTTTTCCAGGGACTGGTGGCATGGGTAGGTGATCTAGTGTCTAGCCAAAAATGTATGGCTTATATTTTCTGAAGAAGCGCCCCCTTCCCCACACTTATATTGGCCCATTTCCTGTTCAATGCCTCCCCTGCTTCCATTGAATTTTTTTTTAATAGAGTTCGGCTGTGGCCCGGTGCCTGGTGCTCCGGGTGCTTTTGGGCCATGGCCTGGTGTTTGAGGAACACTGCCTTACACCATCTCCATGTCAAGTGTGCGATGAAGGGGTGAGATGGGGGTGATGCTGGGTGGTGGAGTGGGCCAGCGCAGGATGTTCCTGTTACAGTGCAATTTTATGCCAGGCAGGGACTGGAATTGTCCAGTAGTGCAGTCCCCGCACGGCCCCAGGATATATCAGGTTTATATAATATATTATCATAAATCCCCTTATAGAGCGGCAAAATAACCTTCATTTGTGCTAAACTTCATGTACCAATAAAAGAGAAAGAGAAGCAAACCAGTGGTGCCACCTTTTTATACTTCAATAAAGACAATAATACATGTCCTCATTAGATAGATAGATAGATAGATAGATAGATAGATAGGAGATAGATAGATAGATAGATAGATAGATAGATAGATAGATAGATACTCGAACGAGCATCAAGCTCGGACGAGTATACTCGCTCATCTCTAGTGGTGACCTATTCATTTCCTTTATATTATGTCTCTGAGTATTGTATGAAAATAAATGATCACTGCCTCCCCCTCAATGAGGTGCTATTTCATAAATACACTTCATAGCGGCCTTAACTAGTGAACAGGTGCACAGTTCAAAAAAAACTTTAAAAAAAAACTTAAATACTTTGGGGCACAATAGTAATCAAAAGAGGCCATCTAGAAGTAATTTAGTATTTAGTACTTCTTGACAGATCCTCTTTAAAGAGATATTCCCACCATCCCATGGCACCCCACAATCCCGAAAACCTAGAGGGCTGTAGACGAACCCTCCCCATCTATTGCAAAAGGAACTGCATGGTCCTATTTGAGAAATCTGTCGGGCTATAAGTTCCTTTAAAGCCAAGTGGCCATATGCAACAACGGGCAAAAGACTATGCAACACTTTATTAATAAGGGGTCCCAGGGCCTAGACCCCCAACTCAGATATACAGATAGGAAGATATTACCCCAACCCCACACGGGTAGATAAATAGATAGATAGATTTGTACGGAAGCTGGCAGTATCAAAAAAAATCCTTAATTTCTCGAACTTGTTTTTTATAAAAATTATTTTGGAGTGCTCCCTGCTTTATTACATTTATTAAAAAAAAGGATGTGTCTGATTTCTCAACACTTGTACCCAACTTTTGTCATTACAATACTGCTCTGGTATATCTTGGATGGATAGATCAATTGCCCCAGATAGATTTTTTTTATAACAAAGACATTATACAGTACTCATACAGTTAAAAACTCTGCATAATGTCCCTACATTTATGTAATTTAGCAATTTCTCCTTATTGACACATGTGGAACTTGGTCATTAGTGAATTTAAAACTTTTTAAAACAAAAGTTGCAAATAGTCTCAGTTCTAAGCTCATATCTATACATGGTCAGGGACAGCTTTAGATTTGTGCCAAAATGTGTGACTTTTTTGGAAACTTTCACATCTGGATTCAGATGGTAATGCTGGGACCCTGCAGAAAACTAAATATATAAAAAAAACTAAATAGCGAACTGTGATGGGAAGTACACAAAAAGTCACAAATGAGCACAAGCACCATGAAAAATCAAAGAATGAAAGGCAATCCTAAAGTTTGCTACATGTGCTCCACTGAGTCTTGAACTACTATTGCTTATACCGGATCGGGACTGGAGTTCATTTGGGGGAAAAAAATGTGAATTTTTACTGAAATTCCTCAAAAACATGTGAACTTTGTGCCCGCATCTGGATTCTAAATATATATTAGGTGCAATACCGAAAAACGGTCGCGGTAAACTTTGCTAGGCAAAGTCACAAACTTTGGCGCAAATATTCAAATGCACCAAAAACAGATGCAAAGATAATAGAAAAAAAAGTCAAAACTAAAATAAATGACCCCCTAAGTCTTCACCCAGTGCATCATTTTAACCTCTGATGCACATCTGGTACCAATTTTTTCAACAGATGGTAAAGGCATAGACTTAAAATTAAGGAAAACAAATATTGCTTCCATTCCCATTTGAAATTTCAACCTCCCAAATGAACCAAACAGGAAGGGGAATTTTTTAAAACTTATTGTTTGGTCTGTATCAAAAAATCTCACCATATGATTGAGGTCAATGCAACCTCCCAAATAGACTAAACAGGAAGTGGGATTTTTTAAAACTTGTTGTTTGGTCTGTATCAAAAAATTTCACAATATGATTGTGGTCAATGTAACCTCCCAAATAAACCAAACAGGAAGTGGGATTTTTTAAAACTTGTTGTTGGTTCTGTATCAAAAAATTTCACAATATGATTGTGGTCAATGTAACCTCCCAAATAAACCAAACAGGAAGTGGGATTTTTTAAAACTTGTTGTTGGCTCTGTATCAAAAAATTTCACAATATGATTGTGGTCAATGCGACCTCCCAAATAAACCAAACAGGAAGTGGAATTTAGAAAACTTGTTGTCGGGTCTGTATCAAAAATCTCAGCATATGAATGTGGTCAATGGGAGAGAAGATTAGGAACCTATCGGAAATAAGAACGGACTATAAAATAAATAAATAACAATGGTGAACTATGATTTGTAGTGTGCACATAACGGCATAATATCCTATTGTCATGTCGGAGAACGTGTAGACAGCTCTATTTTAACCCAGTATCTAGTTAAAAATACCGGTCGGTAGATGTTAAAAGAAATGGATTGCATCAGTATTCAGTGGAAAAAATCCTGTTCATCCCGGTTACATAGCCTATGTTCAATCAGGCTGCAGTTAATGGAAGGCCCTTCACTACTAAGCAATAAACAAACACAGATGGGCAAATAGTCTGGAATCAAATCTACTCTATGAGGTGGACAATACATAGTTAGTTCCATTACAAGCCTCTCACTTGGGAATTGGAGCTGTTCCCGAGCACTACTCATTACACCCCAGAACCATCTGTAGCCAGACAGAACCTTATTTGGAATATATAAAGTGCAGGGAAAAAATAGACGAGGAATCAAGAGTCCGAGAATCCTATTTCAAGTTTAAATTTTGCCTGTGAAAGACCATTTGGTTTTAGTCTCTGCAAACAGGAGGCCTCATCACTCACAATGAAGTACGCATGTAACAAGGATTAGTTGAGATCAGGGAGATTGAAGGTAATTGCTACTTTCTGCCGGGATATTTTCAGTGGTAGTAAAACATAAGAAAGGTATAGTACTGGATATGGCTGTGAACTAATGCATCCCCAAGGCATGGGGAAAAACAAGTCATAGAAGAAATAAAAAAAATACTCATAATAATTAGAGATGAGCGAACATGCTCGTCCGAGCTTGATGCTCGGTCGAGCATTAGGGTACTCGAGACGGCTCGTTGCTCGGACGAGTATTTCCCCTGCTCGAGATCGAGCATTTAATTAAAAAAAACACAGTGAAGAACAATGAAGAATAGAATAAAAACAGTGAACACAGGATCATTTAAGATAAAAACACAGTGCAGAACACAGTGCAGAATAGATTACAGATGTTCGGCACATCTGCTTACTTGTCGGGAGATACGCGCGGAACGGCGCGAACAAAATAGCATGTGAAGAACAATATATATGTGTGAAGAACACATTGCAGATGTATTTAAACATCTGCAATATAAAAATAACAAATAGACTGAATATAGTCAGTTCACCCAATTCACTTGACATTGTCTTGGTTATATCCATTTTGTTAATGGTGTACGAAGAGAGGGTGACATATACTTCATCGGACATGGCAACGCATGGAAAATTCAGACATCCTTCAGCACTTCAGACTTTTATTCCATCATATTAAAAACAGCATTTAAACAATATACTCAATAAAAAATATACTATACGCATTTTGAGCCTTCGGCTGTCACTATGACTAAGAGCCACATACCAAAGCCTCAAAACGCGTAGGTCTGCCTGAGTATATCATATGTATGACATTTTTAATATGGTGGAATAAAAGATGGGTTTTTAAGTCTGGAGTGCAGGAGGATGTCTAAATTTTCAGGCAATACCTTTTTGAGGCTGAGTATATTTGATGGTGAGCTTTCGAGACTAGTTCTCTTCATCTTCGTATTTTCGAAAGCTCACCATCAAATATACTCAGTTAGCCTCAAAAAGGTATCACCGGATTTAGTCACTGTTCTTCTGCTCTCTATGGCTAAGGCTGCATTCACACAGCCGTATGGTGGATGTATATACGGCTGACGTTTATACGGCGTATATACGCCCCCATAGTCTACGGGAGCGGTACGGCGCTGCACAAGTGCGGCACAGTACGATTCCGTACCCCGTGAAAAGATAGGACATGTCCTATCTTTTCTCGGAATACAGCGCCGTGCACCATGTTCCTCTATGGAGAGGGGCGGGGGTGAGCAGCCTCTCCCTGGCGCCAGTGTGAATGTAGCATAACACGGTACAAATCTGCGCTACTCGCCTATTCTATACATCATAAGACTAAGGTGAAGTATAGCTTCATAGCGTGTGACGTCAGCAGAGAGTGAGAAGTAACAGACGCCTTAGGACTCCATTGATACCATGCGGTCACACTACTAAAGATAGGATCCAGATGTCTTGCCTAAGGGAATACGCAAGTACACTCTTTGCAAACATATACGTGACAACTGTTAGATCTATTTCCAAATATATATGTGACGTTATATCGATCTAGTTTCAATTTGTTAACAAAGCTATAATCCAAGACGCTTATGAATGTTACATGCATAATAACTGGAACACTATGATACGCTCCATATAAATTATTGTATTTTTTCAGCTGGCAACTTTAATTTTTTATAAGGCCCTTTATCTATAGGAAAAAAACGTTTTTTTAATAGCAATCTATTTGTAATTTATATTGTTTTTATTGTTACAGGCTTTTCATGAAGGTTATTATTAGAGTTAGTATGAATGTTATTACAATAAATATATGCTTCTTTTTATAAATTATCTATGTTCATGTGTATATGGAAATAGTGCCGCATATTCATCGACTAGTATTTGGCCCTGTAGTTATTCACTTATTATAGTCAAACACAGGAACAGTTTAACAACTTTGTTAATAACTATGGTCCACGGAACAAGGATATATTGGGGCTTATTTACTAAGGGTCGCGCTGCTCACTTTCGTTGCACTGTTCACTGTTTTCAGGATTTGCGCAGCTTTGACACATATTTAACAGGGGTTTGCATTGGGGTTGTGTCGAACGCGACCGGAGTGTGGCGGAGCTGCGCTGGCTTTCATGCGTCAGAAATTGGGGGGTGCCGTCGGACGATCCGACTGAGCGTGGAATTTAAGATTCAAATTGTGTCGCAAGACAATGCACTTACATACACCGGGAAGAAGAAGGTGAACTCCGGTGAGCGGGGAAGCGACACATGCAGGATATCGGGCGCACGATCTTAGTGAATTTCGGCACAGTGCATTATCATAGGACAATGCACGTTCTGTGAACTCCTCGGACCGGGTAAGTAAATGTGCCCCATTATGGTAGTTTAACTGCATATTTGGATGATGACCATGGGGACCAAACCACAGTTGGATTTTCAGATTTCGGGAAATTATAGGAAAGAGCCATTTTATATGAAAATGTTAGGTTAATTTCTAAGATGAATTGAGTTAAAGTTTTCCAAAACCTGACAACAAGTAGTTTTGCGATAGCCAAGAATTTGGTTATTAGGATTCTATGTCTGCCAGGTATAGTGGTAATATCTAATAGAAGTCACGCCATTTTTGCTGATTTATTTATTGTTATTTTAGTTATATCTGATAGGAGGTAGAATATATTTTTCCAAAATAGTTTTAGTAGTGGACAGTCCAAAAATTTATGGATTTAACTACCCCTACTTCAGGTACACCCAACTTAGTCAGGCACTAACTTTTCAGCAAACTTTGCATAAATCTATAGTTGAAGTGAACATAGGAAACTTTGTAATGTACAGGCGGTCCCCTACTTAAGAACACTCGACTTACATAAGTCCCCTAGTTACAAACGGACCTCTGGATATTGGAAATTTATTGTGCTTTAGTCCCAGGCTACAATAAACAGTTATAACAGTTATCAAAGGTGTCTGTAATGAAGCTTTATTGTTAATCTTGGTTCTTATGACAACCCAACATTTTTAAAATTCAGTTGTCACAGAGACCAAAAAAGGTCTGGCAGGGATTACAATGATAAAATATACAGTTCCGACTTACATACAAATTCAACTTAAGATCAAACCTACAGACCCTATCTTGTACGTAACCCGGGGACTGCCTGTATTTCAGAGTAAATTGCTTCTTTTTCCATTAATACTGGGTCCTATCATCCGCCCTCCTTTCTTTTTATTTATGTTTAAGTCCATCTTGCTAGCAAAATGGCAGAAGTCGACTTAGGTTTTAGATTACAATGAGGCTATGGAGAGGAAAGCAGCCAAGTCTCCTCATACCAGCACATAGAGGACTGCAAATAAAGATATTAGAATAAACTAATCTAAACTGTTTGCTGAAAGGTGATGTACACTTTAAGAATATTCCATAACAGATAGCCTCTCTTGCCTCTCTCATACCATACATAGGGGGTTATCTAGCACCCTAATTTTTGAGACTTATTTGTCACATTTGGGAAAAACAAGTTTCAACTGAGTCAAGCGAGTCTCAATGAGTACATATATGTCTCATCTGGAAGAAACAAGTCTCAAGTGGGTCAAATAATGTTAACTGGAACAAATACGTATTGCTTGGGAAATATATTTTTCAACTGGGATAAATATGTCTCATCTGGGACAAATATATCTCATCTGGGACAAATATGTCTCATCTGGGATAAATACATCTTAACTGGGACAAATACATCTCAACTGGGGCAAAGTAATCTCAAATGGGACAAATATGTCTAAACTGGAACAATCACATTACACCTGGGACAAATACTACTCAAATGGGACAATAACATCTCAACTTGTACAAATACGTCTCAACTGGGACAATTACATTTCAACTGGGACAATTACATCTAAAATGGGACAAATATGTATCAAATGGTCTAAGCTCTCACCCTTCCTTTCATTTTCAGTTCTCTTTATCATCCATCTCACAATTCTTGTTTTTTTTATCTTTGTTCGGCTGGGATCACATTGCGTTTTAGTATATGCTAAGCGTGTACGTCAGGAAAGCAGCCGGCGTATACGCTAAGCGTATCCATTGACAAAAAGTGGCAGACGTAGGCAAATTTTTGCCTCCGTCTGACCATTATTCCTTCCGTACTCCAAACAATGCAGGATGGAAATATATAGCAAGCTACGTCATTTCATCCTGCAGCGTCCGCCTGAGTGACATATGAGCTTAGTGGAGGCAAAAGATCACTTTGGGGAGGGTATTGCATCTCTCCCCACAGCCCCGCTGAGCGCATACGTCACTCTGCAGGAGGGAGAACTGGGTGATGTCACTGTCCATATTAGTGACATCACTGGGGGAACAACCCGTTCATCGGCGGCAGCCAATTGCTGTGTGCTGCCAATGTTCCCTCCTATCCCACATACAGGGGGGACGGGGGCTCCCAGCAATGTATTTAGCTGTATAGGCATACAGTGGGATATGTCTGTGCCATCTGTGCCATATGCTGTATACCATAACGTATGGCATGAACCCAACTTAACTCTCCTCGTTATAAATGTGACCACTATACAAATATTACTATTATTATATATGTTACATTAGATTTTTTAAAAATCCCCTAACCGTAAAAAATACAACAATGCAAATTCCAAGCGATAATAAATGTTTTCATAACCCGCTGTAGAGCGAGTGATGATTTTATGTGTATTTCAGTGAGTTTTTGATCCGAGCTTATATTCTTAGCATTCTCCGATAATGCACTTTGCCACTTAATGTTGCAATTCAAATGTTCCGGAGGAAGCAAAAACCCTCAAGAATAAAACATGAATATTACCTTGTGGGGCTGTAAAAAGAAGACTATTAGAATATATCACCAACACACTAGGGGACCATTTAGAGCAGCGCTTCTAAATACATCATTTAATTACAATGGAGACATTACTTCATGTTTCTACTGATGTAAGTAATATTAGAATTCATGGTATTCGCAGGCTACTGTGGCCCATTACATTGGCCATAAGCTATTCCATAAGATTTACTACTAAAGGCCCGCCAGGGTATTTGAACATTCATGGATTCTGTGGCAGTAGGCTTTTATCTAAGACACAGAAGTGAGGACAACCAAGTTATTATCTGGAAGAAACATAGCTTAATATTTGGGATTCTAAAGGTTAAGATGCCATAAATCCTGAATTACTCTCAGATATCACATCCAAAGACGTTTTTATTTTATTTTACTCTTCTTTGCCGCTTAAAATATTTTATGATGGCAGTTTCCAGAATTGTACCGTGTTGTTTACGTTCATTCCCCAGATGTACCAGAAATCCTGACACAGCGCTTATTTTATGCCTCGATGACAAAGGTTAAGTGCATGCATAAAGAATCTTTTTTTTTTCACAGCCTTTGCCCATGTCCATAGATTTCTGTTTGATCAGTTGATTAACCAAATCAATTAGGCTACTGTCTCCACTGATCATGCCGGTCCTCCTAGGAAATGGAAGGAAAATGGCAGATTTGCAATATGATAAATAGCCCTTGATTAGTACACCCATGTAGCGCCTGCTGTTAGCGGGTATTAAGTGTTTAAGGTCATGGCTTATGCGTTTGGAGACAGCAGGAGAGATATTGGACGCTATTGTAGTCAAGATAAGAGTCAAATAGGTTCACAGTAATACAAATTATGCATCCTGCTGTAAAATATTACGGTGTACAAAGCCGGGGGAAGGGGGGTAGAGTTATACATAGATACAGTTGAAGCATCTCTGAAAATGACTTTGTTCTTGCAGATGCTGTTTTTGATTCTTTAAGTTTTTTTCCTTAAATTGCATAGTTTTATTCCTCAATTTTTCCTACCATCACATATGAAAAATGGGCATTCTCATTCCCCTTGTCTTGAGGGAGGGTGGGTTCAACATTTTCAGTACTGATTTAATAGTGTTTGAGGGGTTGGCCACTTTACCTCTACTATCTGTAATTTGTATAAAGTTTATTGTTTTAAGCAGCCCCATCCCGGCCACATATTCGTTTTGTTAGGACTCGGACAACCCCTTTAACCTCAATGTTTCCTAAAGCCTTATATGGCTTTTTCCTCATGTTTTTGTAATTTGTGTGTAAGTGTGGGGGGCAGGATATTATTTGTATCGCTACCACCGACCATCGACCTTGATCTTATATTCATGAATACTATCATAAGGTCCTGGCAGGGAGATTGCTCATGGAGGTTTCACTTTCCATACCAAGAAAGTGGTGCAGAACTTTTAAGAGATTTATATAGGTAAATTACCTAACATCCTACCCCCTACACACATTACAAAAACATGAGGAAAAAGTCATTTAAGGCTTTAGGAAACACAAAAATAGAAAAGGACATTGAGGTTAAAGGGGTTATTTGAGTCCTAAAAAAAGTAATATGTAGTCAAGATGGGCTGCTTAAAACAATAAACAAGTGCTTAACTCTGGGGTCTGGTGTTCCACGATGCTGTCTCTCTGGTCCGTGTCCCTGTTTGTTTACAGGGGCATGGAAGCTGCACTGAGTACAGCTTCCGGACAACCGAAGTGGCCGACTACAACCACCTGTCCCTATTCCCAGTGCTGTATCATGTGGTGAGATACGGTGACTGGTGGACGTGGCCCACCACCTCAGCCGGACGGAAGTTGGAGCTTCTGTGCTCCTCTAAACAAGCAGGGGCACAGACCGGAGAGATGGTGGTCCAAGAAACTGGGAGCAACGGAGGAGGTAAGTACTAGTTTATTGTTGTAAGCAGCCCCATCCCAGACACATATTACTTTTTTCAGGACTTGTACAACCCCTTTAAGGACTAAAGAACTACATGCCTGACTACAGACACTCAATTGTAGCACCCTGCGCTGTGTGAGGCTGCTGCTTTACTTATTGTTGTTAGATGCGTAATCTTCTAAATACAGATGTGGTTTTATCACATAAGAACAATTATCTGAGGACTTGTCCATGTGTTAAGCATGCTTGGCTTATCAAGTGATACTGTCTTACTTGCTACTGAAAGCTCTTTTGGAAAGTTTACATAGCGATCACAAAATCATAAACATTAAGTGTTATTCTCGCAACCATTAAGCCTGCTTTATGTGGGAACAGAAATCTGTTGGAGATAGACCAAAAATCTGACTATTGACTTTTTACAAAACTCTTCCGGAGTTACCAAGTTACATTTGTATGTAAATTGAGTTAAAGTAACACATCATAACATAGAGATTTCCACTTTGATGGACGCAAATCCTTTAGTACTTTCACCCCTGGAAAGCTGACGTAGGAAAAGCATGACATAAAAGCCACAACCTTGTTATTTGGAAAAAACGGTTTTCCATGTCAATATTCCCATTGATATAAAGTCCAATACTGGTGTCAGTCTTAATGACACTAAAAAACCAATAGTCCCAAACCATGGGAGCAAAATTAAAGAAAAACTTCACCACAACATATTTCTTTCTTCAAAATTTCCAATTGGCAAGGACAGAAACTGGACTGACTTATTTTGTTTCAACAATCTTTCTATTCTTCACACTGTACAAATTATTATTGGGTTTATTCCCAAATTAGAGGTCACTGGTTGGAATCAAGGAGCATCAATGAAGAAAATTCCCCAAAAAAAGAAAAACAGCTTCAATCGGTAGTGGCCCCGAAAATTACCAAACTTCTTCCTGTGAATTTCATCATCTTTAATACTAATATTTACTTTGTTCACAGAAATCTTACTTACATCTCTGTCTAATAGCATCCTGCTTTGTGACCTATACTTCTTTCTAGAACAACATTTTTGACTCCAAAACCAATGTATATTTTACAATGGCGGCAGTTCGATGGCCGCAGTGAGCAGTTGCTCAACCTTCACCATTAGTGATGAGTGGACAAAAACTTCAATATTTTGGTCTATGACGAACATTGTGGGTACAGGTCCCCGAGCCTGGACAGCAGCTAAAAGTTTAGGTTTGGCATACAGGCTAACTCCATGACTGTAACACCCACAATTGGTGCTTGCGCCGCGGGTGTTAACTCTTTTAACATGCCCGCCAACATTTACTTTAGGATAGATACCGGGAAAATAGCAGCATACACGCACTACTGACAGTTAAGTGCCACTGGTGGCATTAAAATGGTATCACCCACAATCATTGCCAGCACCAATCACAGGTATTACCACTTGGGGTGAGTGTTTGGCTACCCAAATGGTTTTGCTCTACCTTATTCAGGAATAGTTAATTTGACAGTGAATTTTTACAACAATTCTGAAGAAACATTTGTGTCCAACAGGTGGTATTTATATCTAAGGCATTTGTTGCCAGTAACTTACTACAAAAATAGTCTAACAATTTATGTTTATTGAGTAAAGATTTTGGCTGACATTCATACAAATAGAGAATGCTATACATAATGTCCAGCTAGATAGGTAATGTCATGTGTACAATACAATATGCAAGAAAGATTAAATAAAATACATAGATGGAGCACGGTGCCAGATGGAGGGCTGGAACGCGGTGCCGGGCAGCGGGTGAGAGCTCGATGCCAGCCGGCGGGGGTTGAGAGCACAGTGCAGGACTGAGGGCTTAACTCGCAGGTGCGCCCCTGGTCAGATATTAGTTAAAATAGCACATTTTAATAACACTTTATTTCAGTTAAGTATATGTCTTCAAATCATTCAATAAAAACTGATAAAAGTGTCTGCTCTCCACAAGCGGAGCAGAAACTCTTACAGATACAATTAGCAAACAGCTTCTGTTACATTGTTAAGTATGACAACTATTCCCCTTCATGGTCCCTCTACATCGGGTCCTGAAAGACCAATCCTTTGCTTTATTCAATGTGTATCTTGTCTCTCCATATTCCCCTTAGTACATTTAAAAAAAAGATGACAACTAATCCTCTTGACTGTAAACATTTGGTTTCTTACAAAAATAGAGAGAAAAAAATATTTACACTCTCCTGCCAGAGATGTACAGTCGCTACTGAGGCATGCTGGGATTAATGACAGAAAACACAGAGATCGAGAGATGGTTAAGATGTTGTCTTATCTAAGCAGACAATAGGCTCAATTAGATATTAGTTTCTGTCATACTCTGCTGTACTTCTGTTATGAAACATGGCATTAAAGTTCTCCTATTCTATGCAGATTTTAAAAATGCCTTTGTCAACATTCTGAATAATTTCAATACTTAATAAAACTTTTTTTTCAGATTACCTGGCTCCCCGCCAGCATTGTGTGATGAGTTCCAGTGGGGGGAGGGGCAACTGTAGCTTGTGTGCCTGTGTCTCAGTCTCCTCATGTATTCTTCTTCTCCTCCTCACTCATCCACCTCTCTCTGCCCTGTCATGTGCATTGAACAGACAGGGAAGGAAAAGATGGTCTGGAATAGAGAAAGAATACAGAAGGAGACAGAGATGAAGGCTGTTGCTGCTGCCCTTCTTTAGGAACTCACCACATGCTGTTGACAGGGAGACAGGTAATATGAAATAAAGTTTTATAAAGTTCTGAAATGATTGAGAATGCCGACAAAGGCATATTTAAACACACTGTAGCAGAGGCTATTGGAGGCTATTTACCAACCAAAACAACATTGTTTGTGACAGGTTCACTTTAAGTAAGGAGTGCAGTGATGGTAAACAAAATTTCAACCCAAAGTATGTGAACACTGTTTATCAGCTTGTTGTTATTATTACAAAACTTTATTACATATAGATTATGTCAATGCCCCTTAAATTGCTTTAGAATTGCATCATATAGAATGTGGCCAGAGAATTATCCCATGTATATTTTAAGATTTACATTCCAAAAGACTAATAGTCTAAATAAACACACAGCTCCCAGGCTTCTTCAGCCACCGCAAACGCTGGGTTTATGTTACTTGTAAATTAAAAATTAGCATCTCAGACAGGAATCCTTATAGAAAATGATCTCCATAACACTGGCGCACAAAACCGGAGACGCTCAGGATTACAGTTAACAATCGCTTTGTTTCAGGCTGACGATTTGCTTGATTTACCATTTGCAGAATTATTACCAATAATACCATGCGTTTATTACCAGTAAAAGCCATTAGCGGGTCATTTTGTTCAGTTCATCATATGTGTCTTGAGACACAATCTGGCGTCTTGTAGATTTTCATACATTGATGTCACAGAGAATCAGACGATTCTTTAATTGATTATTTCTTGCCAGACTACTTTGATTAAAACAGCCCCGTCCTATTTGCTATCAATATTACATTTTGCTCTATGCGATCTGTGCACAGGAGAGACGACAATGTATCCTCCATGTATTAGGTCTATTAAACGGGAATACTTGAGTCACTCCACACACTTAGAAATGAATCAGTTCTACTATTTTACATTTTTTTTACATCTCTCTGGGTCGGATTGTTTCCTTTTTGTGGTTTTTAAAGGACGTAATTATATTTTACTTACTAGCACTTGTCAGGGCTGCTAAAATTATTTCAAAAGATTATAATATAAGATTAGATATTTTGTGCCACCCTAGTTTATGGGCTAAGTGCAGTACTGCGGAAAAGTGCAAATTAAATAAATACGGATATAATTAACGACATAGCGGGCAGTGGTGCCGATTTTGATCCCATTTTATAATACTGATCAATGCCTTTAAATGGAGCTGAGCCCTCTTCATACAGAGATGGGCTTTGCTGCATATTGCAGCAAAAACCCATCTCTAACACCCCCGGTTGTTGCTTGCACCGATCGCGGGTGTTGACCTCTTGACTGCACCGGAAAAGACACCGGCAGCACTTAAAACACGGCATATGAGCACCGCCATCTTTATTGAGATCTTCGCACCCCCGAACATCATCGGGGGGAGGCGATCGGTTGCCATAACAGACTCGAGGGTGCATGGTTTCGTTACAAAGAGCCAGTGGTTCATTGTAATGAATCCTATGCAAAAATGTCATATACTGAAATACAGTAGTATTGCAGTATATTGTAGGAATGATCGGACCATCTAGGGCAGTGATGGCAAACCTTTTGGAGACCGGGTGCCCAAACTACAACCAAAATACACTTATTTATTGTAAAGTGCCAGCACGGAAATTTAAGTAGTAATTTATTGCTACCTGTTCAATCATATTGGCCAACAAAACAGTTGAAAGAATAAGGGCAAATTTGGACTAATGTTGTAGCATCTCGCTATGGTCCCCCTGTACAGGAAGAAATGTGGGGCCTAGAGGAGCTCTAAAGATAATCCTCCCTTTTCCACATGGTCTACCTCTTCCTGCAGTCCCAAGCAATCAAGAATGTGTTTCTTTAAAATAGCCCTGAGAGCAGCATTTCTTGAGTCTCCTGGGACTTCAGGCTGTTTCTTTGAGTTCTATGTTGATGGCTTGGGTGCCCAAAAAGAGGGCTCCGAGTGCCACCTCTGGCACCTGTGCCATAGGTTCGCCATCACTGATCTAGGGTTTAAGTACCCTTGAGGATCTAAGAAATAGTGAAAACATTTTTTAAAAAGTTAAAAAAATTAATAAAATACAGGCGGTCCCCTACTTAAGAACACTCGACTTACATATGGCCCCTAGTTACAAACGGACCTCTGAATATTGGTAATTTATTGTACTTTAGTCCTAGGCTACAATGATCAGCTGTAACAGTTATCACAGGTGTCAGTAATGAAGGTTTAGTGTTAATATTGATTCCTATGACAACCCAACATTTTTAAAATTGTCACAGAGACCAAAAAAGTTCTGGCTGGGATTACAATGATAAAATATACAGTTCCGACTTACATACAAATTCAACTTAAGAACAAACCTACAGACCCTATCTTGTATGTAACCCGGGGACTGCCTGTATTAAAAATTCAAATCACCCCCCCTTTCCCTAGAACTGATATAAAACATAATAAACTGTAAAAATCACAAACACATAAGGTATCGCCGCGTCCCAAAATGCCCGATCTATCAAAATATAAAAACGGCTATTGCCTGTGGTGACCTCCATAATGGAAAATGGCGCCCATATGTCCGAAACGCAACTTTTCACGGAACAGTAAAATTTATTACGCACAAAATAAGCACTCACACAGCTCTGTACACAGAAAAATGAAAAAGTTATGAAGTTTGAAGGTTTAGAGAAAGAAATGAGCGAAAAAACCTTGCCTCCTTAAACGGTTAAAAGCAGCTAACAAAGTTGCCAGCAGCACTAACCTGAAACTATCCTCCTCTATATGGGGACTTTGCCATAGTTAACACCTACGAACAGTGCCAGCACCAATCTTGGGAATAAACCGCAGAGGGGACAGTGGTTTAGCTGATGTTCAGGATCAAGGTCAAGGGACAAAGGGGTGACATAGGGGACTCAATCTCATTTCAGAATGAAGTTTTCCAACTCTTTTCCCACTTTGTAGGGAAGGCATTGTCCACTGCACAGAGAATGAATGCAGAATGAACATCCCATGTCATGCTCAGTTTTAATGTGACCGCTAAACTTGTATATACAGGCGTTCCCCTACTTAAGGACACCTGACTTACAGACGACCCATAGTTGAAGACGGACCACTCTGCCCACTGTGACCTCTGGTGAAGTCTCTGGATGCTTTAGTATAGTCCTGGGCTGCATTGATCAGCTGTACAGTGTCTGTAATGAAACTTTATTGATAATACTTGGTCCAATTACAGCAAAAAAATTTGAAACTCCAATTGTCACTGGGGCAAAACATTTTTTTGTCTGGATCTACAATTATAAAATATACCGTTTCGACTTACAGTATTTTTCGGACTATAAGGCGCACCAGAGTATAAGGCACATCATCAATAAATGCCTGCTAAAACGTCTAGGTTCATATATAAGGCACACCGGAGTATAAGGCGCACCTGATTATAAGGATGAATGACCAGCAGGTGGCAGACCTGTGCACAGTTCAAGGCAGCTGTTATATTTAAGTACGGTTCATATATAAGGCGCACTGGATTATAAGGCGCACCTTTGATTTCTGAGATAATCAAAGGATTTATAGTCCGAAAAATACGGTACATACAAATTCAACTTAAGAACAAACCAACGGACCTATCTTGTATGTAACCCGAGGGGCCTGTATCGTGAATTTCTGACACTCCCCTTGGTACTGAATGGAGCAAGTGGGCACAAGCTTGACACTTCATTCAATTAGTGAGAAAGGGATCCCCATTCTAATGATCTGCGAGAGTCCTTTCTTGTGATCGATGGATGTCCGATCAGTCAGACCTCCACCTCCAGATTGTAATCCCCTATCCTGTGGTTAAGAGATAAAAGTAACACTGAATACAATCCCCACAACTAATACAAAAACATAATTTTTCTATATTCCATCTTTTATCCACAATATTTCGTTATACATTTCATTCCTCTCCCCACTGTTAACAGATAAAATGTACAATGGGCTTTTTATGATAACCTTTATTTCTGTTCTTCGCGCTCATAAAGGAATTTGGCATCAAATATAATTTTGCACATTTCTTTAAATTCTAAAATATGGTCTCTTGGTAGAAAAATCGAAACGGCTTAAATAGCTTTCAGATATCTTTCGAACATTATGTAGACACAAGACAGTCATCACCCTGAAATGATGGGAATTTAATGGTATCCTTATGCCATTAACACGAAACCTGTAGATTAAAAATCCCGTCTACGGCTCGGCAGCGTTAGACTCTTGGTTAGATTCCATTTACTGAACATGTACAATATTTCAATGGTTAATTATTTGCATTCGGGTTACTGCATGTGATCATTATCAAGTGTTTCCTGGGGTCTAACAGAGTTATTGGTTTTCTGTATATTAAGCTGTCAGGCTTCAAAATTCATTCTATTCTAATCATTCACTATACGTAAAAAGGAAGGAAAAAAAAAATATCCCCTAGGTAACGTTTCGTAATGTCATCTCATAGAACAAAATACTTTAAAAAAATCTTTATATTCCAGATATTCGCTATTAACATGTTTGAGTGAAGGATAACAGACGGAGCTAAAAATAATGCGTGTCTGCCTTAGACCCGGCACTAGGTCATGGTTCTAAATGATTCCATTATAGAGAAGTTTTCCTGCAGGCTTCTTTGCTCCTGGCTACGGTTGTATGGAAGTGGTTTATATTTAATACTAATGTGGGCATTGTATTCCATGGCTTAACACCTTCAGGGATGGAAATGTTCACAGTATGTGTACAGGGATCTATGCAATAAGCTAATGCAATCTTTTCGGTGTACGTCTGTTTGTTACTATAAAGAAGTTATAACTTTAGATTTAGGGTTTTTAAATAAAAAAAAAAATACAAATATGTTTTTATGTATAGTATTTGCATCAATGTCGGAACTCAACAGAGATGAGCGCCGCTATCAGGCTATCCTCCATCCATGTAACTAGAATAAGTTAGGTGTGCCATGATTAAGGGTGCGTGTAGCACCTGAAACGCGTAGGACTAATCCCGCAATATGTGATAACTGATGTTGCCATTGGGTCGTCATGTTCCATATTTTAATCGGAAGAAAATAAAGATTGAATGAAATTTTAGCCAAGCCACGCCGGTGCCGGAGTGAATTTGTTCAAATTTTGCAATACAACGTCAAGGTCCAGACGCACTCCACGAGCATGACTTTGGGCTAAGGTGAGCCGCTATTTAACCTATTTTTTCTCTTTAACTAGAATAAGGGAAGAAGTCAAGAAGACAAAGCACAAAACTGTCCGGGGATGTATGTACGGCCGTAAGCTTACAGCCGTACATACATCCCCCATTAATGGCTATGGTGCCGGGTTTGGTACAGCGAATGCTACAAGTGCTCACCACTCTGAGGTGTAGCTGCAAAAAGATAGAGGCTGCTCTATCTTTGGCCGTATCTACGGCCATGCAGCTACTATTTTCTATGGAGAGGGCTGACGTATGCCCAACAAACAGCACCTATCATAGAAAAAAAAGGACCCATAACCACTGTATCCTGAAGTTCTTCATCCCTACTGTCAGTTAAAGGGGCGGTTCTTACCACACTCAATTATCAGCATTCGATAGAGTATTAACCCCATGGACCTCATGCTTTTCGTATATTGCATTTCCATTTTTCACACCCCATCTTTAAAAAGCCTTAACCTTTTTTATTTTTCCATTAACAGAGCTGTAGTAGTGCTTGTTTTCTGCCTAAAAAAATTGTACTTCCTAGTGACAGCATTTTAAATTCCATGTTGGTAACTGGGAAGCTGGTAAAAAGTTCCAAATGCAATGAAATTGTAGAAAAAACTTGCCCCAATTTCTTGTGAACACAGTATTAGGGCTTTTATTGTACGATCTCTACTTTATTTCTTGGGTCGGTACAAATTTTTTTTTTCATTCTTCCCCATTCTGACACCAATAACTTTTTCTCAGTTCAGCGTACGGACCTGTGCAAGGGTTGTGTGGGACGTGATGTAATTTTCATTGCTACCATTTGGAGGACTGTATGAACTTTTAATCAACTTTTATTACATTTTTATGTCATTCAAAATAGCGAAAAAGTGGCATTTCAGACATTTTAGTAGTAATAACCATTTTTTTTATACGTTGATAGATCGGGAACACTTATTTAGATCCTGCCACATGACAGATCCTGGAGTCTAATACAAAACCCCAGGTTGCCATGGGAATGGATAATCACTCCTTAAAGATGTCACAAAGAGCGACAATCCCATCTGAGATAGCAGCGCTCATGCACCATGGGCATTTATCTCAAGCTGGCACCGATCACGGGTGTGTGTTGGGTTTTGGCTGCATAATGCACCATGCATAAATAGGACTTAGCCTATAATGCATAATATTGCTGGCATTTCCTCTTTTATGTATTATACAGTCCGTTTACCCATTCAAAAAATTGGTTAATGAGTATAGATGGGTAAAATGTTGCCGGAGTTGAGTTACTTTAAGTGGCAGGAGGTGGAATCTATACCTGCTAGATCTATAAATGTTTTTAACTGGAAAAACCCTTTAGATGTAACATTATTCTCGTAGTCTATCATTCCGCCTATCAATGCCAAATTTTTAGCAAAAATAGTACCATATATACTCAAGTATAAGCCGAGTTTTTCAGCACTGAAATGTGCTGAAAAACCTCACCTCGGCTTATTCTCTAGTCAAGAAAAAGTACAAACAGTGTACTCATCTTCCGTTGCCCCCCTGGTCGGTCCTCTTCTATACAGCAATGCTCCGGCATTGGCTCCGTGTCGCCGCACAGTCCATCACTGGCATTCTGACATAAGCCACTCTCCGACATTCTACTATGTGCACCGGCATCCTTTATGATGTCATGGTACCTGTGACGTACCGCGTGGGAGCATCACTGTATAGAAGAGTGAGTACACGGTTTGTTTTTTTCCTACAGGCATTATATTGGGGGCAGGGGCTGCAGGCTATATACTACAGGGGCTGTCAGGCTATATACTACAGGGGGCTGTCAGGCTATATACTACAGGGGGCTGGCAAGCTATATACTACAGGGGGCTGGAAGGCTATATACTACAGGGGCTGGCAGGCTATATACTACATGGGCTGGCAGGCTATATACTACGGGGGGCTTGCTGGATATATACCACAGGGGGCTTGAACGCAATATACTGGGGGGGGCTGTGACCAATGCATTTTCCACCCTTGGTTTATACTCGAGTCAATAGGTTTTTCCAGATTATTGTGTTCAAATTAGGGGTCTCGGCTTACACTCGGGTCGGCTTATACTCGAGTATAAACTGTATTTAAATATCACCAAATTTTTTTGTTAGCTCAGCCATCCATTGACGAATTTTCCTTTATCCTGGCACCAAGGTTACAAATCAGTAAAAACAGTGCTGCCATTTGACGTGTTTCGGGTGTCTTGACAGCCATGTAAAGCTGGTATAATGCTATGGCAGCAGGTTAGAATCTGTATTTGAATTACAGATTTACTTTAACAGAGACATTTATACAAATTTGCTAAATTATGATATTCCACATTTTATTACTTTTGGTTTAAGGCTACTGAAATAGATGGGGACATTCCACATTCTAGAAAATAAATATGTTCAAGTATTTGTGAATACTATGGAAGGATAATGGACTCTCGGCTGGATAGCTGTAGGAGGCCGAAGTCTAACCTAAACTTCAGGAAACACGCAGAAATACATTTTTATTTTGACATCGGTCTCTATGGGGAAGGGAACATCAATTTGTATAAGTTAAAGTCAAATATTTCTCTGCAGCAGTAATATATTTCTGTTTTGGGTATGTGTGTGTATGCACAGTGTATACAAGGGGGGGGGGGGGCGTAAGCCGAAATAGTAAAAATAAGGAATAAAGATTGTTTTCTGCTGTTGTGTGAGATGCTCGAATTAACATCTGTATTTTCTCCGGTGAATTTTCCCGATTTCTCCGTGAGGAAAATAATTGTTTTTGACATTATTTGACTCGCTTGATTCTTGCAGCCTGTAATTAGAGGCCTTAAGCTGTATTATTTTCCCCGCATAAAGCCCGCATGTGTGGGAACTGGATGGTTAATTGCAAACACATTTTGACAGGATATCCCTAAATTCACACCAGGACACAGCTGACTAGTTTTATGATGTACTCTAAGGAAGAGCAAGAAGTAAATAGAAGAATATATGTAACATTGCTCATATGTTGTGTGTCCCGGGCTGGGAATAAAGAGGTTTGGAGATGTTAGTTAATAAATATCATCGTGGCAATAATTGTTTCGATGATTTTCTGGTAAAAAAAAAAAAACACAAATAAAATATAATAAAATGTAATGGGTTGAGGAAACATAAAACCCTGAGGCTAAAGAAGGCCTTAGGAGAAAATATTTTGTGTTTACAATCATAATATAAAACATAAAACAATAGGACACATTGCAACAGTTTCCGTCGGACTTTGAGTTCATCGTTCTTTTGCGATCAAACTGCTTTCAAATGTATTTAAAGGAAACCTACCACTATGGATCTATCTATTAAGGTAGATCCGGTGGTAGGTGCATCTAACGTATGTAAGGATAGCCCATTTTAGGGCTAATCCTTTACTCCCCTCCCCTAGGAGCTGAATGCACTCGCCTGCAAAGCCTGAGTTCTGTGCATGCGCAGAACACAGGCCAGCAGCTGCGCACTCTCGGCTCCAAAGCTGGAGCTACTGCGCATGCGCAGAACTCCGGTTTCACGGACGTGTGTAGCCGCAGCTCCTTGTAGTGTAGTATTCACGTCATGTAGCCTCAGCTCCGGCTACTCCACACCCCAGTAACCTCTTTAGTAAATTTGCATATTATCCTGATTAAGGATTAGAAAAGATAGAGGGGAGTAAAGGATTAGCCCTAAAAAGGGCTGTCCTTAAATACGTTAGATGCACTTACCACCGGATCTACCTTAATAGGTAGATCCACAGTGGAAGGCTTCCTTTAAGAGGTGTCAGTGCCAGATATGTTTCGCACTCAACGCATTTGTGTCACGCTCGCACTGTTCTTCAGGCAACATACATTTTGTCACTGAAAGGGGCGATTCACTGTAGAACTGTTGGGGGATCTCTATCTTGGGATCTATAGCAGCTAGATCCATAAATTTAATTAATTGGCAAATCCCTTTAGATGCCTTTGATACCTTCCATGAACTAGAATATACAATATCTGCAAATTAAGAAAAAAAAACAATACTTGATAAATTGCCTTCTCAACCTCTTCCCAACTGTAAACTCCTGAGGAAATGCTAGTATATATATTTCATACATTACCTGACCTTACCATACCAGTTAACTTGCATGATTCAGCCTTACCCCATACCAAACCCCAACCCCTTGAGTGCCAACAAAGCATAGCACCCTCACTTACTGGCCCCCTTTCCTGAAGCCCTACTTTATACTGCCCCCTTTCTTGCAGTTCTCCCATAATGCCACCTTTTCTACAACTACACCCCCCCTCCAACTGGCCCTGGCAACGGCTATCTTTCTTTTCAGACAAACAGTGGACTGTTCTGCAGTCAGGAGGTGCAACATGAT
The DNA here is from genome assembly GCA_019512145.1 of Engystomops pustulosus. Classification (NCBI taxonomy): domain Eukaryota; kingdom Metazoa; phylum Chordata; class Amphibia; order Anura; family Leptodactylidae; genus Engystomops; species Engystomops pustulosus. Next base: position 84,710,548 of record CM033648.1, read on the forward strand.
GACATCAAGTCTGCAGGCTTCAGAACTCTTCAGACAACCATGTCAGAGAATAGAAGAAGACTCCTGCCTGAAACAGGTGGCCTGGGACCAGGAGTTCCATGGCCTGGTTTTGGGCCGTGGCCCGGATGGTCAAAGCCCCCTTATCACTGATAACCACTAGATGGCTAAATATATAAATAAATGTTCAAAAATTAACATAAACAACTGCCTAGACTACTGAAAAATCAAGTATTTTCACTCATTTTCAGATATGCAGAACCAAAAAGAAACAGATCTATTTGAACAGAAGTAATTATAGACATACCAATTTTAACAGTATTAAACAATTCAGAAGATACTTTTCATATCAGATTCCATGAGAACCAAGAAATAATAATACACAAAATTAATAGTTAGAAAATCAATTTTCCTGACGCCCCCAAACGCGATAACTAAACATGAAACGTGTCTTCCCGTCGGCAATCTGTCATTGTGAATAATCCTTTTCACACCTCTTATCACACACATTCATATTCATCAAATAAATGCATTAAGATTTCACCTCTGCATTAAAACCAGCTGAGAAGAAAATGGATTTTAATATTCATCTAGAAATATTAACATTTTAAATGACCACCTACATCTCTTACTGCCGTACAGAGGGGGGGGGGGAGAGAAAGTTTTTAAATTTTTTTTTTCAGAGATTAGGTCGATTTTTCAGCTAAATTGCTGAGCCCTTCAGACTTTCCAGGCAAAATATGACTTTAATTATAGGGAATTTGGTGCTAATTACACAACTTAGGAGAAAGGTGGGAAAAAGTTCTTCAATGGATTTCTCTTCTTAGATTTATTGTACGTCTCAGTGACTGAACAAACGACTTTCAGTTGACATCTGAGCCAACAAGTTAGATGGAATAAAATTTTACTTAATACCTTAACATCAATAATCTGTGCTGAGGAACATTGATTAAGATAGACTGATCAATAGAGTATTAGCGAGTTGTAACTGTAACATTGCCAGAATTTTTATACTAATACTGATGACCTTCTTGTTACAATGTGTCAGACTTTGAGTTTCAACTTTTAAGTCTAAATGTTCTATTTCATCTTCTTGTCTAGCCAACGGAGCTTATGTGGCACTTGGCTATGAAGAAGGGGACTTTGTGGGAAAAACAAAAAAGACAGGAATTGTACACAATGATCTGGAAATATGTAAGTAAATAAACATGATCTTGATTATTGTAAAAATTAAAATAATATATGAATTATACATAAATATAAAAACCATAATTAAAAATGGAAAGACGTATTACTTGCAAAATGTAAATACCGTATATACTCGAGTATAAGCCGACCCGAGTATAAGCCGAGGCCCCTAATTTTACCACAATAAACTGGTAAAACCTACGGTATATTTTTTTTAACTTGAGTATTAAGCCGAGTTTGGGTTTTCAGCACATTTTTTTTTGTGCTGAAAAACTAGGCTTATACTCGAGTATATATGTTTATGTAAAATTTTGGGGGATCCCATAAAAATTAGCCATTGAATGTTTTAGGAGTCAGAAACAGAATCAGAACTTCTTATTAAAATAGGAAAAACTAATTGGGTTAGGGCAAACATTAGTGTATTTTCTGGCATACAACACAAGATAAGATGACCCCCAACTTTTCCAGTTAAAATCTAGAGCTTGGGATATACTCACAGTATAAGACCAACGCAAATATGGTAAAAATGAAAAAAAATCTGATCTGATTTCAATATGGTAATTTTAATTAATGAAAACCTTCAGTACAAAAAAATGTTCATTTTGCCATCTTCCGGAGCTAATACTTTTTTCATGCTTCGTGTACGGAACCTTGTGACAAGTCATTTTTTTGCAAGATGAGATGACGTTTTCAATGCTACCATTTTGAGGACTGTACAGCTTTTTAATAAATGTTTTGATCACAGCATTACCATTACAATTAGAAAATTCAAGGCTGCGGTGCCCTCTACATTAGCTACAGTGCCCCATAGTAGATAGTGTCCCCCAGTGCAGCCAAAGTGCCCCTCTGCAGTAGGCAGCGACCTACGCTGTGAAAAAAAATAAAAAAAACCTTACTCACCTTTCTTGGGTAATTTTAAAACTCAGGAAAAAAAAACTTTAAATTTTCCCACTCCAGCATTGTCTTCTTTTTTGCTGTGAGCTTTAAAATATTGGGGGTTTAATTGTCGTCTTATACACAGGAAAATACAATATCAGGATCAGTAGAGGTGCCAGTGCTTGATCCCACCAATATTGGCTCATGATGATTTATTGATATGTTAAAAATCATACTGATCTTCTATCGGGAAAAACCGTGAGTGAGCAGCATTTGTTTAAAAATATGCAGCATCCATCGAATTATAAGTGATGACTACTGTTGAGCAGACTCAGACTCAAACCTACATTTGGGCCGGTGCCAAAAATTACAAGTTCAGGTTCCACATCTGGGCTCATTCATGCCCACCCCACGCTGGTAACGCTGTGCACGACACTATTTACTTTTTGCATGTTGCACCCTGCCAGCCCAGGTAATGGGTGTTAATGATGAGGGTGAGCGCTCATGTTCAGATTTATCAGCTGTGACATCATCTATTGTCAGTAGTGATGTAATGATGGGTCAGTGTTATCTATATAGAGGTCATTGTACAGGGAGGAGGTGGAGGAGATAAGCTGTAACATCCTCTATTATCAGTAGTGATGTAATGATGGGTCAGTCTTAATCTTATAGAGGTCATTGTCAGGGAGGGGGGAGTAAGCTGTGACATCATCTATTGTCAGTAGTGATGTAATGAGGGTCAGGTCTATCTATATAGAGGTCATGTGTACAGGAGGGGGAGATAAGTGCGAATCATCTATTGTCGTAGTGATGTAATAATGGGTTTTTCGTGTTTATCTATAGAGGTCATTGTACAGGGAGGGGGAGGAGATAAGCTGTGACATACATCTATTGTCGTAGTGAGAAAAATGGTCAGTGTTATCCTATAAGAGGTCATTGTACAGGGAGGGGAGGGGGATAAGCTGTGACATCCTTTTTGTCAGTAGTGATGCATGACATCAGCGTTTTAGCTATATAGAGATCATTGTACAGGGAGGGGGGGAGATAATCTGTGACATCTCTATTGTCGTAGTTATGTTAATGACGGGTCAGGGTTACTATATAGAGATCATTGTACAGGGAGGGGGAGGAGATAAGCTGTGACATCATCTAGTGTCAGTAGTGATGTACATAAATGGGTTACAGTGTATCAATATAGAGGTCATTGTACAGGGAGGAGGGGATAAGCTGTGACATCCTTTATGTCCAGTAGTGGTAAATGATGGTCGCGTTATCTATATGAGATCATTGTACAGGGAGGGGGAGGAGATAAGCTGTGACATCATTTATTTCAGTAGTGATGTAATGACGGGTCAGACGTTCTCTTATAGAGATCATTGTACAGGGTAGGGGGAGGAGATAACTGTGACATCATCTATTATCAGTAGTGATGTAATAATGGTTCAGTGTATCTATATAGAGGTCATTGTCATGGAGGGGTGGGGATAAGCTGTTGACATCATCTATTGTCGTAGTGATGTATTATGGGTCAGTGTTATCTATTTAGAGGTCATTGTACAGGGAGGGGGGAGATAAGCTGCGAGATCATCTATTGTCAGTAGTGATGTAATAATGGGTCAGGTGTTATCTATATAGAGATCATTGTACACGGAGGGGAGGGGATAGCTGTGACATCTTTATGTCAGTAGTGATGTAATGACGGGTCAGCGTTATTCTATATAGAGGACTATTGTACAGGGAGGGGGAGGAGTATAACTGTGACATCATCGATTTAGTATGATGTTATGTAATGATGGGTCATACTATATAGAGGATCATGTCAGGGAGGGGGGGGGAGGAGATTAAGCTGTGACATCATCATTGTCAGTATGATGTAATGAATGGGTCCCAAAGTGTTATCAATATAGAGGTCATTGTACAGGGAGGGGGGAGATAAGCTGTGACATCATCTATTGTCAGTAGTGATGTAATAATGGGTCAGTGTTATCTATATAGAGGTCATTGTACAGGGAGGGGAGGGGATAAGCTGTGACATCCTTTATTGTCAGTAGTGATGTAATGACGGGTCAGCGTTATCTATATAGAGATCATTGTACAGGGAGGGGGAGGAGATAAGCTGTGACATCATCTTTTGTCAGTAGTGATGTAATAATGGTTCAGTGTTATCAATATAGAGGTCATTGTACACGGAGGGGAGGGGATAAGCTGTGACATCCTTTATTGTCAGTAGTGATGTAATGATGGGTCAGCGTTATCTATATTCGAGATCATTGTACAGGGAGGGGGAGGAGATAAGCTGTGACATCATCTATTGTCAGTAGTGATGTAATGATGGGTCAGGTTCTCTATATAGAGCCATTGTACAGGGAGGGGGAGGAGATAAGCTGTGACATCATCTTTGTCAGTAGTGATGTAATATATGGTGTCAGTGATTTATCTATATAGAGGTCATTGTCCATGGAGGGGATGGGGGATAAGCTGTTGACATCATCTATTGTCGTAGTGATGTATTATGGGTCAGTGTTATCATTAGAGGTCATTGTACAGGGAGGGGGGAGATAAGCTGCGGAGATCATCTATTGTCAGTAGTGATGTAATAATGGGTCAGGTGTTATCTATATAGAGATCATTGTACACGGGGGAGGGGATAAGCTGTGACATCCTTTATGTCAGTAGTGATGTAATGACGGTCAGCGTTATCTATATAGAGACTATTGTACAGGGAGGGGGAGGAGATACACTGTGACATCATCGATTGTAGTAGTGATTTTGTAATGATGGGTCAGATTATCTATAGAGGATCATGTCAAGGGAGGGGGAGGAGATAGCTGTGACATCATCATTGTCAGTATGATGTAATAATGGGTCAGTGTTATCAAATAGAGGTCATTGTACGGGAGGGGAGGGGATAAGCTGCAACTCATCTATTTGTCAGGTGATGTGATAAATGGTTCGTGTTATTCATATAGAGTCATTGTACGAAGGGGGAGGGAGAAGCTGTGACATCAGCTATTGTCAGTATGATGTAATGATGGTTCCGTGTTATCTATATAGGTCATTGAACGGAGGGGAGGGGTACAGCTGTGACATCCTATTGTCAGTAGTGATGTATAATGGGTCAGCGTTATCTATATAGGATCATTGTACAGGAGGAGATAAGCTGTGACATTATCTATTGTCAGTATGATGTAATGATGGGTCAGTGTTATCTTTATAGAGGGCATTGTCACACGGAGGGGATAAGCATGTGACATCCTTTATTGTCAGTAGTGATGTAATGACGGGTCAGCGTTATCTATATAGAGATCAATGTACATGGGGAGGAGGAGATAAAGCTGTGACATCATCTATGTCAGTAGTTATGTATGATGATCAGTGTTATCTATATAAGTCATTGTACAGGGAAGGGGGAGGAGATAAGCTGTGACATCATCTATTGTCAGTAGTGATGTAATGATGTGTCAGTGTTATCTATATAGAGGTCTTTGTACTAGGGGAGGAGATAAGATGTGACATCATCTATTGTCAGTAATGACGATGATCTATTTTATAAGTTCCTTTCATTACAAGAGTATCAAGTGAAAAAATATACTATTATATTTCTTTGTTTCTCTACTTTTCTGTACAATCAGCAACAATGGAAAGTGGCAATCTTAACCAACGTGATAAAAAGAATATAACAAAATATGAATGGCATTAAGATTCTACTGAAACTTGTCCCTTCTGCAGATGATTCTTAGAAAAGTATAAAACAAAAACAGATACAACATTTCTACAGGCCTTGAATGAAATACCATTGTCACCTGATTGTGACCTTGGACAAGTCATTTTATCTCAAGGTAGCCCAGAGATAGCAAACATGTTGTGTCAGCTTGGTCAAAAAACTATTGTGGTTGAAAAATCTTTGTGCTTTTTGAGGGGTTAAATATCAAACATATAACTAAAAAAAATAAGACTAGTAATTATTATCTGCATCCTAACGAACGCTGCTGTAACAAAACATAATGATCAACTGGAAGTGAGAAACAAACCTAAAGCAAAATGATCTGAACCCACGTTAGTTGTGAAGTTTGCCAAGAATTTCTTGCATATTTTTACATACTTAATGCTTGTTTATATATCGTTATGTCAACACAATTTACAAAGGTCGAACATCATCATTTATTTTATTGAAAAGAAAACTTTACAGGTCTTCTGAAATACAATTCTGACGTATTTGAGAAACATAATTTCTTATATGGCTTTAAGGTAAAAAAAAATATGCATTTATTTATTGTTTTTATATTTTTATTCATTTTGCTTCCATTTGAAGCAGCCTTGGTTTTCAGATCTGGCATGGCAAAATGGAAAAAAAAATATACTTTCAATGCTTATGCCATCTACAAAATCAGAGGATGCTAAAGTTATACTAATGTAATAATCCAGCACTTAGGGAATATTAAATTTTAAGGCTGATTGAAACCATTTAAAACGTGTGAAACACAGTTCAGACTCAACCAAGTTACAATAACATATCTGTAGGTGCAATGGAGCTGAAATTTAAAATACAACATTGACCAATCACAATTTATGAAAAAATCACGTTTTAAAAGTCCATGAGGACACATTGCAAGAAAACTCAATATAGCAAATTGACCAATCAAAAGCTGTAGTTTATTGATATGGAGGACATGTAGCAAGCATGTCCTCCGTCTTGCCCTGTTAGTTTTGTGATATCAAGTTAGGTAGTTACCCTTTCAGAACACTCTGGGGGGGTATTTATCAGGGCTTCTGCTAGCACTTGCGATAATTTTCGCAAAGCCAAAGATTCTTTCGAAAGCAAAGCCAACTCTCCATTCATTGGAAGAGGAAGCATGTTTCCCTAAGGTGGCAACTACATCAATGAAACATTTCAGACATATGAGTCCCATCTTGGCAACTTCTTAACTTATCGAAATTGCAAAAGTATTGAATGTACCACCTTGGATTCAGGTCCTGGGAGTTTCATAGAGAGGATCTTGAGTGAAGTACTAAAACCATCACAAAGACATTCATATATCTTAGAACAGTGATGGCGAACCTTTTAGATACAGAGTGCCAAAACTACAACCAAAACCCACTTTTATGTCGCAAAGTGCTAACATGACAATTTGAGCAGTAACCTGTTGATCTCTACTGCATCACAAGTTTCAATTGTATTGGCGTCCTGAGGACACCAATACAATAGAGAGCATGAGACATTTGGATTGCAGCTTCCCTCCAGGGACCCCTGAAGAAGAAGTATCAGGGGACCCAAAGCAGGAGCTTTAAAGATGATCCTGTCCACATCTTCTCACTCCTCCTGTAGTCCAAGGCAGCCAAGTAGGTGTCGCATTAAAATAGCACTGAGTACGGGCTGTCTCGGAGAGCAGAAGGAAGCCTTGAGTCCTATCTGGTAAATTCTGTGCTGGGTGCCCACAGAAAGGGCTCCAAGTGCCACCTCTGGCACCCGTGCCATAGGTTTGCCACCACTGTCTTAGAAGAACCAAAAATGGGTTTCCCACATGGAACCAGCTTGTTGTGTTACTGTACGAAGTACCATATACACTCGAGTATAAGCCAAGTTTTTCAGCACAATTTTTGTGCTAAAAATTTCTCACTCGGCTTATACTCATGTATATAAAAAATTTAAATAAAAAGAGTACTTACTATTCTAACGCCCTGCGCACCTTCTTCTTTCTTGATGTGTGCCGGCTCCAGGTTAGTGACAGGTCTGAGCGCACGGCCTGGTCAGCACACGGACCTGGAGATGGCACCAGGCGCACATAAATAAAGAAGAGGATCTACCTGGCATGTTGGAATGGTGAGTACTCTATTTTTTATGTGCTGGGCATACTGGGGGCTATCCTATAGGGGGCTGGCTATATAGTACAGGAGGATAGTTACATACTACAGGGGGGCTAGCTATATACTACTGGGGGCTGGCTATATACTACAGGGGAATGGCTATATACTACAGGGGAATAGCTATGTACTATTGGGAACTGGCTGGCTATATACTACTGGGGGCTTGCTGACTATATACTGGGGAGGTTGTGATCAATGCATTTCCCTCCCTAGACTTATACTTGAGGCAATAGGTTCTACCAGTTTTTGTTGGGTGTCTCGGCATATCCTTGGGTTGGCTTATACTCAAGTATATACGGTATCTATAAGTTTGGAAAATACATGACAAAATGCAGCAACAACTAATAAAAAAACTACAATACAAAAATTACAATAAAAAATGTTAAATGCAGGTTTGGTCATTGTTTATAGTATATATTATCTTTAACAAAGTCTAAGACTAAACCAGTCACTGGGACAATTCCTGGAATTACTATGGATTTAATGCCAAGAAAAAGGAAACTGCATAGTAAAAAAAAACAAAATTACAAAAAATGGCTTTGTAGTTCCTGTAAATAATTTTAAGCTATTAATATCTAATTAAAATGATCGTTTTTTAAATTAATTTTTTGACAAACTACAAACAAAAATTATAACATTAATAATACTATATAACAGTGGTGGCGAACCTATGGCACTGGTGCCAGAGGTGGCACTCGGAGCTTTTTCTGTGGGCACCCAGGCCATCACCAGAGAAGACTCCAGGTATCTTCCTGCAGTCCCAGACAGACCAGGACTTGCTGTGCACAGATCTATTTTAAAGTGACAGGACTACCTAGGACTACTGGAGGAGTGGGAAGGTGCTGACAGATCTGTATTATCATTGTATCTCCTGCTCCGGCCCTGACAATTCTTCCCGTTTATGGGACTCTGGAGGGAAGCTACAATGATCACCCAAATTTCTTCTATTTTCTGCTTTATTGCTGTCCTGGTGCTGGTATCAATGAAAGCTGTGACAGAGAAGGGAGTATAAATCACAAATTAAATTTCTGTGTTGGCACTTTGCGATAAATAAGTGGGTTTTGGTTGTAGTTTGGGCACTCGGCCTCTAAAAGGTTCGCCATCACTGCTATATAATAATAAAAGTAAACTCAATGTGGGTAGTAAAATGGCTAAATAGTATTCAGATGTTTTTATATATTTTTTCAAATTGCTATACAGGTAAATAACACAATATGCAACTTACGGTAATTGTCTTGACAATCTATTTTAGTGAAGTATAAAGTAAGATGTGTTAAACAGTTCTTTCACGCCACAACAAAGAAAAGCTGTTTTAGAAAGAAAATTCCATATGTTTAGAAACATATTAACGTGTGTAATCATGCGGATCGCATTTATGTAAATATTTACACCAATAATTATCATATTCATTTCACAATGCAAATTTGTTACAGAATTCAACAGACCAGAAACATAGAAAAAAATAATTCTATTTAAACCAACATAGACATCGATTAGTTAATATCTTAATGGGGTTGTTTGTTTTTGGTTAGAAGGTTCTATAATTACTGATGAGCAGAGCTGTGACGCATATTGCACGTTTGGATCCTGGAAACCAGACTTCAGCATGAAGTTTTGTTTCTCAGTTCGGCCGACCCCTGCACATCAGTAACACTTAACTCTTTGAATGCCGCCACTTTCTTATGAACACCGCACCCCTTTGACGTCACAGATGCGGCGGATGTCACCGGTAGCTTTGCCGGTGGTTTTACTAGAGAAACACATGGATGAAACTTCGGCTCCGCTGGAATGTTTTGGTGATTCCGATTAATTATCCTTGAATAATCGCTTGAATCTACCCCTGTTAGGACCCCCGCCCATGTGGAGTAATTTGAAAAAACTGGCAGCCGGTGCTCAATTTCCTTACAGCTCCCCCTGAGAAAAAATTATGCACTTTCATGGAATCCCATAAATTGCAAAGGTGTTCTGCTGTTCTAATTGATTTGATACTGACCCAATAGATACAGACTATGTCTACTATTCACTGTCTGTCCTGACCTTGCACCTGAAAAATATATTTCTATTCTAATTCTATTCTAACCTTTGCTTCCCCTTGATGATGATGACTATGTACACAGCTTGTGTAACTAGTAGCATGACAGCTTTGGCTTGGGGAGACTAGTCATAGAGTTGTGAGTAGTCTACCTTAAACCTTAAGGCTACATTCACACAAACATATGGGGGACGTATATACGGCCCCCATAGACGGCAATGGGTGCACTGAGCAGTATGTGAGTGGTATGGTGCCACACACATGCGGTATGGTTCTGTAGCCGAGAGAAAGATAGGACATGTCCTATTTTTCCCCGGAATATGGGTCAGTTCTCCATATATTACTATGGAGAGAGGGGCCGATGTATCTTCACCGTACTACAGTATGGCGGGCATACATCGTGTGAATATAGCCCAATACTGTATTGCCTGAACTCTACCAGCTCTGATCTGTTATTGCCCATGATGATGACTATGAGAGCTAGTAGAGTTCTGGCAATATGGTATCAAGGTGAAAGGTAGACTACTTAGTTCACACCCCTATGAGCAGTCTCCCTAGGCCATCCAAATAAAGACAAATTTAATTATGATTTTATTAACTATGCTTATTGGAGGTAGCGCATAGTTTTACTTGGCCTTTTTGCTTTTACACTTGAATTTGAATATCTGGGTTGACCGACAACAGATTCCAGAAGACCCTACAGCTGTTCTGTTCTATGTAATTTTGTGTTCTCACATCACGTTTGTATACTCTATGCTTTCTACTCATCCAGGAGTGCGCTGTGTGTAATATCATCCTGGTTTCTAATATCATGTCAGCTTTTGCATAGGGAAGACCTCGATAAGACCTTAGAAAACCCTGAAAGGAAGTCCTGATCGCTTTAGCTCCAAGGTTTAGGTCAAATATGTTACATAGCAATTGGTTCAGTTTTCTGGTTGACAGAGAATGTTAAAAACACCATTTCCACAGTTTTTGATGGTGGACGGAGAGTGGAAAGGGTGTGGAAGTGCATGCCATAGCCTGTGGTATTTTCTATTCCTTACACCTCAATGGGGGAGATTTATCAAGCTGGCTAAGAGTAAGAATGTGCCTAGTTGCTTATGGCAACCAATTACAGCTCAGCTATCATTTTACCAGTGCTCATGAATATTTTAAAGGGGAGCTGTAATTGGTTGCCTTGGGCAACTAAGCACATTCTTACTCTTACGCAGCTTGATAAATCTCCCTCAATGTGTCTATGCCTGCTCGATATCTGTGATACCGATATAATGTATAATATTTGATAAAAATAAAATATAGGGCCACATGTATCACTTTTGTGCGCCTAAGTGTAGTAGTTGCACTTTTGCGCCAGAATTATCACAAGCTACAACCATCTGTGATAAATTTATTTCCTGCCTCTTATTAATCACTTTACTTTAACACAGTTTAGGCGTAATTTTGGCATAGTTTCGGCGCAATGTTAGATTCAGGCACTTACATGTGATCCTGCTACAAGCTCCTCTCTGCTTCTCCCACATCCAAGAATGAAGATAACCCTCACAGCAGCACCCAGGTGTGTGACACCCAGCACCTAGTGACCTCCTCAGCAGGGGCTTCTCCTGGAGGGGATCCCCCAGTGCTGCACCCCTGTAATCCTCCTCAGACACCAGTGTGATCATCCTGCTACACGGGGGACACTTGTCTGTACTATCTGCAAAATTCTGCAAACTTCTCTCTGAGCTAAGCATTCTGATAAATGTTTTGTAAATAGAAGGTGATGAACTGTAAATAGAGTCTGCAGCTCCTGTCTGCAGTGTATGTAATGTCTGTACTAGTGTCTGCAGTGTCTGGCTGAGCTCTGCTGCTGGGGATGAGCTGCTCTCCACAGGGACTCAGTGTTACTTCTCAGTTAACGCCCCCTTGGAGTGTTTTTGGTGCCCGTTTTTGCGCCTGAATGAAAAGTTGGAAGTGGTGAATATCATTAGGCACAACAGAACAGTTAGCACAGTTTTCCTGTATGGTTTAGTCTGGAGTTTTTTGTGCCTAAAAATGTCACACATTTGAGACAATTCTAAATGATAAATGTCAGCGTTGATGGGTCAGCGTTATCTATATAGAGATCATTGTACATGGAGGAGGAGGAGATAAGCTGTGACATCATCTATTGTCAGTAGTGATGTAATGATGGCTCAGTGTTATCTATATAAAGGTCATTGTACAGGGAGGGGGAGGAGATAAGCTGTGACATCATCTAATCGGTGCAAATCGGAAATATTCGGGTAACACGTCAGGAAAACGCGAGTCGGGCCCTTAATAAATGACCCCCAATGTATGCGGCAGATTTCACCTCCAATAGTTGAAATCTGCGGGGGAGGATTTCCGCCATAACAGCGGCACATAGCAGCATCCAATGTCCACTATAGACCTGCCCCAGATGATCAAAGAAAAAATTTGGTATTTCTGTAATGTTACTGACCAGAAAAATAAAAGTTACCTATAAAAATATTGCATACTCCAAATATGGAGAACTGTCTGCTGGGATTGTGATTATTAATATTATTGTTTCATGTATCACCTTTCTGTTGGTGGTTTAACCTCTTTATAGTGTTGCCCTTTTACTGTTTAGCATTTTGTTTTTTAACTTCCCTTTGCCCCCGAAATTCATAACTTTTTTAGTTTTCCGTTTACAGAGCTGTATGAGGCTAGGGCCAAATTAAAATTCCTAGGGCCAGTAATTTATATTGGGAGTCTGCAAAAAAATACAGTACAATTAACAAAAAAAAGTGCACCGTAATTAAAAATGTCAAAAAATGTTCTACCTTATCATCAAATTCTGACACCTCACCTATAACTTTTAGTTTATACATATGCGCTATGTCTAAAGCCAATTTGGGATCTTTATTAACTAATAATGTTTTTCTTCAACAATCTTAGGGGAGGGAAATGCCCCAAAAAATCTGTATTCAGTTGTTTGTTTTTTTATTTACAAACGTTCACCAAATGGGATAATGGCTTTTTATTTTGTTTTAAATTATAATTTTTTGAAAACATGAAACCTAACTTTTTACAAGCAATTATCCCAAACAAGAGCAATCCGGTTTCAATCCTATTTCCTCCCTCCGTGCCAAGTGTTGTATGTACTTGGCAGAGACCCCTCCCCCCTAAGAAATCCAGGGGTGAGTAGTGTTACTATCCAGCAGCTGCGATTGCTGTGCCGCGTCACCCGGGTGTTCCCCATGTAATCTCTTTCCTACATATGGACATTGACCATCCCCATGTCCCTCGTCCTGCAAAGAGATATATGCACTTTGCAGGGTTTGTGGAGAGATCACTACACTGCATCCGTCATTCCATAGCCGTCCTTTTTTGCCTCCACTAAGCACACGCGCTCACTACGCGGCTGCAGATGAAAAGCCATTCATTTTTTGATGATGAACGTCTAGTGACGCAGACGGAGGCAACACTATCCTCTGTGTGTCATTATTTGTCCACTGTATATCTTAGCGTATACGCTGGGTGCTTTCCAAATTAAATGTGATGTGAACCACGCCTTCTGAGTTTTGTTTTATTTTTGATATGTATTTGTACAAATTTTTTTAAATGGACACCTGTCTCAAGGTCTGTGTCACTTGTTTCGTTGCACCTCTATCTGTTGATCAGCTCACACGGCATCGCATCCCACCCTTTCTCTATTATTTCATACCTTCTCACTTGTAAAATCATCGTATTTTTTTATCATGTAAAATGTGAGCTGGTCAATGGTCAGAGGCAGGTGATGTCACCCTTGTTACCCCCCCCTCTCTCCCCTGCTCATGTCTTGTGTGATGTAATTAAAGCTGGCTAGTGGTGTCTGCATCGGCGACATGCTGCATCCTCTAATATACAGTAGAGACACAGACATCACTACACTGAATCTGACTGTTCTGTCTGTACATGGCTGCCTGGAGCTGCTATATCTCTCCCAAACACACAAGCACCATCACACCACACACACACGCACACCGACAGGCTGGCATGGGGCGTGGCCACCACACCAGGACCATCAATTATAACGCCTCACATCATATCACTGCATCATGTCACTGGGTCTGGCTGTCCTCCCACCATGATAGAGGGACAGCTTGAATAATGCTATGCTTATTGTGACATTTCACAGGTCATTTGCATCAGCCTTTAGGACCTCATTGCTTAGTTTACAGGCATGTATAGGGACAATGGATAGGAGAAATGCCCTCTTCTAATGGCAGTTTATGAACATATATTTTAGTGTAGTGGGAGTTATTTGCAATGCGGTTTCTCTTTAAACCTGATCGGTCCATCGATATGATATTGCAATACACAGGGTCATATATAACAGATTTTTTCCAACGCCATGTAGCTTCAGAAATGTTATAGTTTTTACATTACATTCCAGTGACGCCCACGACCAGATCCCAGGCAAACACGGGACAGAGAAGGAGGGAGAGCACTCTTCATCACCCCTCCCTCTGCCCGGCTGCCGACCTCTCGGTCCAGGTGCGGTGATGCACTGTGTGCTCACCACTGGCGTGACCTGGACCATTGAAGTCCACGGTCCCTTGTGAATGAGGCCTACCCTGAGGTTCTGTTCAGGTTTGGGTACCACTCAAACGCTCGCGCTCCGAATGATAACCACTACACCAATCGTGAGGAGAATTAATGGCGTCACTAGAGAGACTAAGATGAGCGATAATACTACTCGTCCGAGCTGATGCTCCGTCGAGTATTAAGGTACTCGCAACGCTCTTGCTCGGAACGAGTATTTCCCCTGCTCGAGAGATAGAGCATTTAATTTAAAAACACAGTGAAGAACCAATGAAGAATAGAATAAAACAAGTGAACACAGGATCATTTAAGATGAAAAAACACAGTAAACACCCATTGAAGAATAGATTACAGATGTTCGGCACATCTGTTCTTGTCGGAGATACGCCGCGGAACTGCGAAAACAAATAGCATGTGAAGAATACCTTGACGAACACGGTGAGCAGACAGAGACCCAGGGAGGCAGCACCGAGACAAAGCCTGGGAGCATGCACAAGACAACCGGGGAGCAGCACAGAGGACACCGTGGGAGCAGCACAGAACACCCGGGGAACAGCACGAGACACCTGGCACGGCCGGCCTGGAGCTTTCTAGGGCAGCGGCAGGCCGGAGACATCGTCATCGGCATGTGGAACGAACACGGGGCGCGGCACCGGCCCGTAGACATCGTGCATCGGCAGGCACGGGAGACATCGGGCCGCGGCAGGCACGATCCATCCATCGGCCACGGCAGCACGGAGACACTGGGGCAGCGGCAGGCACGGAGACATCGGGCAGCGGCAGGCACGGAGCAATCGCAGTCAGCCAGGCACGGAGACACTCAGGGGTAGCGGCAGGCACGGATCACGGGCAGCGCAGGCACGGAGACATCGGGCCGCGGCAGCACGAGAACTGGGTCAATCGGCAGGCCTGAGAACTGGGGTCAGCGGCAGGCATTGAGATACTAGGTTCAGCGGCACGCACAGTGGCACCGGTGGCAGCGGCACGACACGAGAGGCACCGTGCAGCGCAACGCCCTGAGACTTGGGGTAGCGGCACAGAGAATCGGGCAGGGCAGAGAGACCGAGAGTCGGGAGACGTACAGGTGGAAGAAGAGGAGCGATCCCGGTACAGCGTATCTCCCGACAAGTACGGCAATGTGCCGAACAATCTGTATCTATTCTTCACTGTGTTCTTTACTGTGTTTTTCCTTAAATGTCCTGTGTTCACTGTGTTTCACTGTTTTATTCTAATTCTTTCACTGTTCTTTCACATCTGCTTAACTTTGTCCGGGAGATATATACGCGCGGAAACAGTGAAGAATAGATTGCAGTGTTTGCCTACATCTGCTAACTTATCAGAAACATTCTTTCCAATTGTCACACATTTTATTCCCGACCCATGGTCCCTTTGAAAATGCTCGGTCCCCATTGACTCAATGGGGTTCGTTATTCGATACGAGCACTTGAGCACGGGAAAGTTCGTCTCTCGATAACTCGCACCCGAGCATTTTAAGTGCTCGCGTCATGCTCTAATATGAATACAATTGCCCGCGGCTTTAAACGGGTTCACGATCCCCAAACATTGTGGTTTCGGGTCCCGCTCATCACTAGTTTGGAAGCCTTGTTTTAAGTGTGTAATGTGGCGTTCTCTCCAGGGGATAGTAGCCTAGTCTTTAATTTTGTAGTTCTATATGTTAAGGATATAAATGGGATATTTTTTGATACCTCTTAATAATGTTTTTAGGTGTAAGTACTATTCTTATAATGGGTCCGCATTTCTTTTTTCCGGTTTGTCACCACAAGTGTCGCGGACCTATGAGATGCGCCTCTAAACCCAATAAAGCATTTTTTACACTTGCCCCTTCATTCCATCTTCTGCACCTCTTGGTCATTATGCTGCTTATTATTTTTATTTAATATGATTATAATTATTTTAATGTTTTTAACTTTAGTATACTTCTGTATTTTTTGAAGTGCGATATAATAAAATCTAAAAAAGTCCTCATGAATTCCCCGAAATGGAAATGACTTTTTTGTCAACTACAAAAACGCTTCCTCCCTGACATCCCATAATATACTATAAATGCTCAAAATGTCGATCTTTAAGAAGCGTCCTCTGAGATAAGGAAATTGTTTTTCCTTTCCCCTGTCCCAGAGTCAGCGACATAATAAAATGCCAAAGAAACTGCAAATTATGCCTACTCTTCTAATGGCCTACCAACGAGGAGCGGATACCTTTTTTTCGCTAGTGACCATTCATTGCATTTAGTCTCTTACGATTTGTAGCGTATATTCTAAATTGTAGGTTCATACACTTTCCCGTTTAGTCCGTTCAGACCCGCTGGAGTGTAACATTACTAGGACTACTTTTAATCAAGGTAATTCGTCTAGCTTAAATCTTATAAAAACTAAGCCGCATCAATAATATCGTCATGCATGAGCCGCTAATAGAAATGGAGAATGCATCAGAATCAATGACTATACTAAAATTACAAACGCTGGCCAAAATTACTGGCTGTCATGGCTGAATCATTGTAGTAATTCATCGGTGTTATGATAGGTAAAGCGGGAGAGCGGCCAGCGTTCAGGGGATAATTCCTAGACTTAGACATCCTGACGTGCCACTCACTGTACACAGTGATATTTATAGGAGGTTACATACACATTACAGTCCAGTCGAAGCTTATATTGCCTGATTACCCCGCTTTCTTAATCAGTCCTCTAGTCACTTGCACCCTGGGGCCTCTGGTGTAGTGGTATTTTCATTTATGCTATCCGTAACACCTAGAATTGATGACATCATAGTCGCTGATTGAACTGTATAACATCATTTCTGTCCCGGCTGCAGCACTGGCCAATGGACCCCTGACGCATGCCATCGTCTGTCATGGACACATCTTTTCAAACTGCTGCTAGGTACTAACCAGTCATGCGCTTTCCATAAGGACAATATAATAACGCGAATGAAGCGGGCAATATCCAAGGCGTCTAAATAAAAAATAAGAGATCTACAAAAAGACGTAAAGTTCTATTTAAGACTTATAACATAGATGCTCTTGTTTTTGGAAACTTTTTTGAATCTATTTTTTTTTAACCGGCTCCCTATTTTTTTATTTTGTAATTTTTTTTCCTCCCCCCGGTTCCTTTGCGTCGCTCTATTTGGCTTATCAGAAACTATATTATGTTAGAGGTGGGAAGAGCAGAGAGCTATGGAGGGGGGGATGGAGGGGGGGGTGGTGGGACAGGGATAAGAGTGGGGCGTGTGTAGGGTTGGAGAAATGGACTGTTGATAGGGGCTGGCTCCAAGTAGGGGCGAGGGGTTGAGTTAGGGGGGAGTGCAGAAGGTTGTATTTGGTGGTTTTGGGGGATTTTTTGGGGTTTTCTGGTTCTTTTGGTTTTGGTTGTTAGTTGGATCTTTTTTTTTATTTTTTCCCCCCCGTTCCCCTTTTTATTACTTTTCCCCCCCCCCCCTATTATGTAAGGGTTTTTAGGATTATTTGTTGTATAGTTCTTTTTTTCTTTTCCTCTTAAGACGAAATTGGGGATTCTTTATTAAGGAGCTGTAGTGTGATAGGCAGGGAAGGTGGGGGGGAGAGGGGCTAACAGGGCGAGGGGAGGTGACGGGAGGGAGACGTGAGGGGGGGGGAGGTGACGGAGGTGGAGACAGGGTAGGTGGCGGGATGGGGGGGTGGAGGGGACGGAGTGGAAAAGTGGTAAAAAAAGAAGAACGGGGTGAGGAGGATGGATTGTTAAGTGGGGCTTTGTGGTGCTGGGGAGTAGGAGGGGAGGGGGGTATATGGGTGGGTGTGGGGTTGTGGGAATGTAGAAATGGGGGATGGAGGGGGGAGTGAAGAGAGGAGTTTTCAGTAGTGGTTCGGGGCGCGCGATGGTGTGGGTTTGCGTGTATGTGTATGGAGGGTCGGAAAAAGGGGGTAGGGGGTATGGTGGGTGGTTTGTGTATTCATTATTTGGTGGATTAGTTGTCTGTGGGACAAAGGAAGATAATTAGAGGGTGTATTGA
Organism: Engystomops pustulosus; assembly: GCA_019512145.1. NCBI lineage: Eukaryota > Metazoa > Chordata > Amphibia > Anura > Leptodactylidae > Engystomops > Engystomops pustulosus. The sequence goes on from CM033648.1 coordinate 84,729,053, forward strand.
ATTGGTATAGATGAGGTATTTTGTTAGTAAGGTGTTCCGAAGGTGTCATTTGGTGTTTTTAAGAGGTTCCGCCGGACGACTCTTATTGTTGTTTCACATTTTTTTGTTGGTATGTTTGTTTGTGGTCGAAGCGGGCGGCCGTCTTGTAGTTGGTGTTTTGGGTTTTGTGATGTTATGGGGGGTGTTTTCTGTTTATTGGTTAAAGGGGAGGGAAGGGGCTGGACTGGGGAGAGAGGCGAAGAAGGGCTCTTCAATTGGGTTTTGTTTTATTTTACCTTACGTTCGGTTCCAGGTGTGAACTATTCTTGGAATGTGTTGTGAATGAGGTAGTTGTTCCCTACCGATAGGGGTGTTTAGTTTGTTAATTCTGACGGTGTTTTTTTTTTATGTGTTTAAGGTGTGAAGGAGACCGAAAAAGTGGGGAATAAGGTTGGGGTTAGGTGTATAGGTAATTGGGTGTAAAACATAGAGAGGTGATTAATAATAGATAGGGGGATAGAAGGAAGGGGTGGGGGGAGGGGGATGGTGATATGTTGTTTGTAAGGAGAGATTATGTTGGTGTTTGTTGGTGGTGTTTTTCAAGGGCAAGGGGGTGTGGTTTTTATAAGATGGTGTTTTGTGGCTGATTGATTTTTATTAGGAAGTGATTGTTTTGGATGCATCTCCTGCGCATGCAAGGGGTACCAGTTGTTGTGTGTAATTGTGTCGGTGTTATTGGGATGTCCTTTTCAAGTATTTGGTGTTGTTTTTACTATTTTTCCCTCTTAATTATTTTTTAATTCCCCTTTTCACCCCCCCACACCCATTTTTTCTAACTATTTTGTATCTTTCACTATACTCTTTATTATTCCGCCGTGCTGCACCTGTGATTCCTTACCAATTTCACCCACCCGTGATGGTCTGAAGGCCCCAAGGACCTCATTCAATGACTCAATGATATTGTGATTATAGTAAACTAGTGCGAGTCCATGTTTGGTAAGCGAAAGATGGTCCCGAGGGACGTTGACATCAATCTGGATAGATAACAGCAAACACTTCTTGAAATACAAGAATCATCCATGATGATGGTGTCCAATTATAAAACAAGCTCTCCCAAGGGAAGGAATTTCGCCATTGAGAGTAGGACTTGTTAGTCAGGAGCTGAGCTGTAAAAAGCCTTTCTAGTGTAAGATTAGGAAAAGACGGAAACACTTTATCTTCCTTGTGATATTTTGGTAGGCGCTCCTATAAAATTACACAATTCATTTTTTAAGATAATATGGGATTAAAAACTATATAGATTATTGACCCAATTACTATTCTAATATAACAAAGAGAAACCATTTGCTCATCATTTCCGTGTCAGCAGTCTTGAGGCAAACACTGTGATAGACGTGGTGGTGCCGTCCGGTATACAGAATAAGGCACAAAATTAAAACAGATTTCCAGCACCAGGAAAAGTAAGTACGGCAAAGTAATAAAGTCAAAAAATTTATCTTAGTATGATTAAAAATAGTGAACGCATAATAAAGGCATGGTTACAACCACCTTACCAGTTGCTATGGATAACTTATTTTGAACCCCATAACCCTGGTCTTCTCATCACTTTTTGGACATAACCAGAAGGTGGATTACGACTGGCCAGGGCCCCCTGGGCGTATGAATTTAATAGCCCCTACCAAGTCCTCTACTTCCTACATATTCTATCTCGGATCAAGCTCTTTGAAGAGTGGAGGATGTGCCCTTCTGTCTGCTTTTCAATCTGCCACTTTCATGACCTTTAGATGACGTTTCAAAAGTTCTGCAATGGATTCTTGTTGCATGGTACGGAGAACAAAACAACGTACAAGCATTTCATGGGTGATAAGGTCGTTCTCAGTATAAAATTTGGGGGTGATTTGGGTGGCCATGGGCCCTCTAGAAGACTTGGACTACTCCCCAACGCCTATATATTATTCTATCCACGTCCTGTAACGCAGATTCCTCCTACGGAATATGCTAAATAAAAGTCTACTTGCTCTAAGATCCTGTGAAGTGTTCTCCATCTTTGGTTTGTCTTGGGTGGTTCTTCTGTGTTTGTGACCCTTATCCCTGTGTTTCTGGTTGCCCTTACCCATTCGCCCTGGATTTTTAGTAAGTAACATCTCGCCTTCACTGAATTGGTTTGCTGATAACAACCTGTATCTGTCCTTTCATGTTACACTAGTATATCGTCCATGGTCACCCACAGACTAGAACTATCTACGAAGTGGAAATGACCTGAAGTCAGTGATGTTACTGGGAGTGAAAGGTAAATTTTCAACTCTATAATTCATTGGGGAATCTCCCAAAGCCACTTTGTAAGGTGATACGTGAATCCACATCTTCTGCTCTAAATACATTACAATACATTAGTTGGTTGATTTGACTTCCCATAGTGCTTTGTTACAGATTGTCCACTGTGATTGCAGTACTTTGGTCGCATGTAGGCAATGATAATGGATTCCATCGGAGCGAACCACCCAATGTAGTAAATCCTACTGTATCATAAGACAATTTTCATCCCGCACCACCATTATGGGATGTTTATTGTCTGGTGAACACTTTGCTAGGAGATCCACTGCTAGTGTTTCCATGCCTCCTTCTCTATCTTTTTATTATTCATCTCTGGGGCCTATACCATGTGAACCTATCTTCTAAAATACGTATTTATATGTGACAATGTACACTAGGATATTTTACACATTTGTGGTGAACCTTTCTTATTTTTGGTGCATTAATATTATATATATTCTTATATATGAGTTGAATATTTTCAGTTGGATCCAGAAAACTTCATTGTGGAATTCTGCCTACCAGACGTCACTATTCATGGTGATTGCCTCCAGACCTAGGAAATGCACATTGAACCCGCGCTGAATTGGACCCTGGATGTGAGAGAGAGAAAAAGTTGTAGTGAACAATAAGTGGGACAAATACATACACCACTGTGGTAAAATATTAGCAATCGCAGCTACACTACGAATTAGATTCAGTCAAAGGATTGGTGGTGATTGGCTGAAGAGTAGGTGTATTGGCATCCATGTAGTGTTTTTTCAAAGTTGGTGTTCATCGGTCCACATACTCATCTGGTTAAGCTAAGAGACATGAAGGGGACACTACAAAACAAACAAATATTGTTATTTTTCCTACAATGGTTCAAACCTTAAGAGGTGACCACCCAACCTTGCTCACAATGCACCAGGGAATTCACCGAAAAGCAGGCCATGCCTTGGCTGGATGTTCGACCATTGCTGTGGACTGTACTCCCTTGCATTATATGCAATATAGCAATATTTCTTTCTTGTCCTGTGGAACAGCATTGCCAAACTTTCATTGTTTTCAGTATATGTGAGAAAGCATGCTCCCCTTCCCTGGCATCATACATTCACTATATTTCAAGAAGTCTATAAACGCGTAGACGTTCCATTACATCTGGCCAATGCTTCCATTTTTCCAAGATTCTACACATCATGTCCATGGCATGGCAGATTCCACAGATTCCGGTGTGAATCAAAAACTTATTTTAGGAATAATCTTGACCAGTGGATGAAATCATTTATAAGTTCCATAGACATCAATCATATTCACAACCTAAACACATTATCAACAATGACCATAGTTTCCCCTACCACTCATAATTTAGACGAACCAAAAAAAGAACCTTCAGAACTCTTTAATTACTTTTGTCCTCGGGATGCCCCTACCATATAATTTAGTACTAAACTCTCTTTTTCCATTCCCTCCGTTAAATTATGGTCAGGATAACAGATCTGTTATTTAATTGTTTCCTCTTCTTCTCGCAAAAGTGCAAACAACATTCCCAGGCTGACTGGGAGTGACGCCCAAGCCTTAATAAAGTCCAGTTATTTGGCATACAATACGCTTTTGCCTAATGCCTTGTGTTAATGTTATGCTAATGACTTATATGGCTATGGCTTATCGCCTCATTCGTTTTCGTGAAAATGGGCATTAAATTTTAAAAAAGAAAGTTATAGTCAATTTTTCCTTAGGGTTTTGTTATATCATGGTCTACGTGACTGCAGAAAGAAAAATAATTTGATCGATATTTATTAAAAATTGAGAAAAGCCAACCATCTTCACATTGATCCGTGATCAGTGTATGTGGGGGGGGCGATGCGTTTTCACTTTGGCCCCTGGTTCCGTAAGCCAAAGGAAAACATTGACCCATAGTTTTGGGTAGATGGTTACGACATTTTTTGGAATTGTTACTAGTAATTTCACAACGCAGCTTAGAAGTGAATTTTCTGTTTTATGCAATGGCGCCCATCTCGTCCATTCAAGTGGCTACTTGACATTTGCGAGGCTGACTTGTTCTATAAATGGACCAAATCCCTTACATCATCGGCATATATGTAACTTTGCAACTTATGCTTATTGGGAATCCTATTTACCCTTGTCCGAAGATCGCAGGTCAGTTTTTAGTCCAGCGTTGTTTAGGTAACACAAAGCTGAGCTCACTCCATACAGGCTATGTTACGGGCTGTAGTATCAGAATACGACCTAATAGTTACTCCTTCTGAGTGCTGTTGGTCCATCACGCGTGTTGCTATATTGAACACCATCATCACCCCTTCATGACCTCAACATGTGGCAGGGATCTATTCTATGATTGACGCTCTCTGAATAAGGTTTTCAAAAAAATCAGGTGTAATGACTCAACCGGTGGCAGTGTCTATAGTGCACTATAACCGCAATAAGTGTCCAAACCCCATGCAAAGCTCAAGCCAAACTATAAGAACATAATAACAACTATATATTTGGTATCTTCTTGAGTATGATGCACAGGGATTTGCAATTGACAGCCAAAAACGTATCCTATAGAAGAAAATGGTGCAACATGCACTTTTTGTCCACTGTATTCCATAGTGGATTTTTCCCCAGCTACCTGGTTCCTTTCACAGAATGCCCACAGGTACTAAGTCCCATAAATACGCCCATTTCGCTCTAAAACTATGAAATATGGGAAGAAGAAAACTGAAATGCTGAAATTGGAGAAGGCCACCATCAAGAAGGTGTTAAGGGATCTCCATTAAATCAACCCAGGGGCAATTCTGTGATTGGCAGATGGGACGACGTGACCTTAAGCTGTATAAGAAGCAACCTTAATCATTACAGCTAATCGATAGGAACGATAAGGGAAGCCTGTCGCTGGACGACGTTAGACAGGACAAGAAAAATATTTTATCAGGCAGGTTAAGGATGTTATATGTAGGAATTTTATAGAAATGTCAAAAATGCCCTGTTCAGGGCATTAACACTAACTGTAGGTTATACTCCAAACGATCTTCGAGCGCAGTAACAGTCATTGCATGTGTATATTTGATTTCGGGCTTCCGATTGAAACTTTGTTCAAAAGCCTTGCATAGAAATGTGCTTTACCTGCCACTGGACCTTAGCTAACTGTCTGGCAATGGTGGAGAGGGAGAGGTTAGTCACACTTTCAGGCTCTGCCCCACGTGACTAAGTTCTTGCTACACCTCGGTATTCAATCATACAAGCCATAATACAGATCACCACACAACCTCCATTTTCCTCCATGCCAACTCTACTTCCGATATCACTACTCCACCTTGCATATAACCTGTCCTGGTATGTTCATCGATGATAACTGTACACATCACATGCTCCATCATAATACCATTAACTAATCACAAGACTTTATTTCTATGATTTTCTATTCGTAGCTTTAAACTTGTCGCCATTCATTACCGGCGTCATGGTGATTATGGCACAGCACGACAATTGTTCCCTGAATACGTACTCTAAAAGATGTCTCACCTGTCACATGATCACAGAGACGAAGATTAATGATCGCTTCGGGGTTTTTTTTTAAGCTTGAATAATTTGATTAAGTAGATGGACCTAACACCGGTTTCCTGAGAATTACCAGCTCTTTACAAGGTCCATAGTGCCAATTGGGATTAAGATTGCTAGTGCCCTACATTCACTACTGAGAATTTTCTTAAAATATGATTCTATTCAGGGGTCTTGAGCCAGACTCCCCGTCCTAACCTCTATAAAACAATCCATTGTACTTACATAAATATTTGGTCCAGCCTAAAACCGCCATATGGGACCGGTCACCATTGTAGAAATAGGCCATCAATAGTTCCCATCAGGTTGACTTACATGTAATCATTTAGCGGGATTTATAACATTGTGTTTGTCACTTAAAAAGATGTAATCTTAACACACGATACTTAGGCAAGCTGCACGCCTAAATCATGTGGCTCCATACATAACACATTGGATGGAACGACAGAAGATAAAGTAGATTCTCGAGATATCCGTACTCTTTATGCATTGCTTTGTAAGCCCTTGTGCGTATCATATCAGTAAGTTCAATATTCTCTTCTTGGGCTGATGAACTCTTGTATTGTATGTATTTTTTCTCCTGGACGTAGGCTTGATAGGCTGTAGAATGAAAGATTGGCTTTAGATCTTTTATAGTGTGTAATTCTTATTTTCTGATGGAAAGACAGAGCATGGGGCGATTTTGCTCTAGAGTCAGTGTGCCTAACTTCTCCATTTTAGATTTTTAGAGGGTCTGACTGTTCCCTATCGGACTTGCCAACATTAAAACGTACAAAAAATATATAAAGATATAAATTTTAAAAAAACTTCCCAAAAAACGGTGCACAACTGGGTTAAAACCTTCAACAAAACACAAACTAACCCTATCACAGTGATTATTTTTTTAGAATTATATTGTATATGTGATTATATTATATCCCAACTCGATTTAAAGTATATTGTTTATTATTTTTGAAGTTTATTTTTATTGTTCATCCTTTATTTATTTTTTATATTTATTTATTTATGTTTTATTATATTCCACAAAATTCTCCTATAATCGAGTTATCTCTGTAACATTTCATTAAACATCAAGTAACATACTTGGTTGCAATTGAGTTATTAGATGCCCTGAAGTGTAATGCTTATGTTTGGCTTTTCCATAACAGAAATAATTAAAGAAACTAACCCTCAAAATCCATCATGATAAACCAAGGACACTTCTCATCAGATCCAGGCACTGTGCTGTTGTAACTTCCGTATATCATTTATCCATGGCCTCAAACTTTTAAAAAATTCTGCTTATGAGACTGAAAAAGCTGTTACCAGTCAGTCTTCATGCCCCTCCTCTGCAGAAGCTTCACAGGCTAGTTTACAACACCAAAATCTAACTTTTGGCTGTTCGATTTCACAGGTCTTACTCCGTAATTTCCGGCTATACCTGAACTAAAGGTGTGACATTTAAAGGGATAACCTTAATTAATGGTTTGGTGATATCAACTTTCTGTTTTGTGGCACTTAAATATATGGGAGGGGGAAACATTTCAAGAATGGGAGTTGACCTGGTGGCCATTTTGAAGTCGTATGGCCATTTTGGATCAAACTTTTTTTTCCAATGGGAAAGAGGGTCGATTACACATTACCTTATTGAGATTTTCACAAGAAAAACAATGGTGCCTTGGTTTTAACTTTATTATTGCCTGGCCCATTGTATTGGAATGTCCAATGTCAACTCACACTACTCTCCCTCGCCTGGCACACAGATTATCAACAAACGCAAAAGAAATGTTAAGGCACAGTCCTTCCATTAATCCATTGGGTTTCAGATTGCTACAATGTTCTCGAATCTTCCAAAGCATAGACACATGCCTTCATATACCTCAAATGTCCTAGCATTACACATTAAAACATTCCCCTTTGACGTCGATTGGTCATCATGGGAACAGTTTAATTGTCAACAATGTCTCCCATATCTGGCCCCCTTAGCGGTCATCTGAAGGTAACTGTACTATGCCTGTAAAGAGCCGATGTGTAGCATCTGAAACAACGATACTGGAATCCTGGCTAAGCCATATATTCTGCGGGTTTCATAGTGTGTCAGAGTGGTAGAAGAGGGTTGCTTGAACAATACAACCAATGGGCAGTATTTTAATTGAAAACACATTAATAAGTGTGTCATAAACGTGTTAAATAGGCTCATGAAAAATACAGTTACCTTAACACCACTTTATTGTGACATTCTCATAAGTTTGATTCGTTAATGACCGCTCTTTCAATTGAGAAAAAAAGGATCCAAATGGCTGACTTCACATACTACCCATGTCTACCTCCATCTTGAAAAGATCCCCCCCCCCCCCTACCATATCTAATGTGCCACAAAACAAGAAGTTGATATACCAACCATCCCTTTTCTTTAGGTGTAGCCACATCAATGGCCCACCCCACTCTTTTCGTGTACCTGCTACAATACCAATACTATTTTGCGGTTGAGTTCCACCCACGTTTGTCCGTGTCTCACCCCACCCTAATCCATCTAACATTCGCAGCATGCTGGCACAGCAGAATATCAATACCGATGAGCCAAATGCCAATAATTTCTGGAAAGCTTGTGATTGTCCCTGAAATGTTGCAACCTTATTGTGAATATAAAGGCTATTTTCCATGGCATTGACAGTTTTTTTCATGAGATTAAAGAAGGAGAGGTGGTTGAGGGACCTGGACAATCTGGGAGGGAAGAAGACAAATAAGAGCATCTGGGCACCTGTAAGCAGGATGTCTTATAGATACAAAATTTCTTTTTACGTATCTTTGTGTTGAGACGACCTTGAGCTGAGCGCCTAGAACCACTCTTCTTCTTTATTATCTACTAGGCAGTACATGCTGATGTCACTGTCCTGTTACATGGTTATATGTGTTTGTTTTTTTAAATGTTTGTCATTCTCAAACCACAGTTCCGACATATACATACACCATTTAAGACACTGTAAGTGTGGAGAAGTTAAACCCTTTAGGGCCTTCACAGACATAGCCTTATTGTAAAGTGTCATCTGGTGAAGACCTTATCTTTCACCGATTCTAGTGACTCATTCCTCCCGAGACATCTAAGATAGTGGACAGACACTCTGAAATTAACAGCTTGGACATACTTAAGAGCTCTGAGGCCCTGCAACGTCACTAACAGAATGTTTTTTTTGGAGCTTGCTGTGGCGCCATCTGCAGCCATCCGTACGAGTCACTTCTGTTCTTCATTTGCTGTAGTGTCTGTAATTGCTCTGAAGAAACACTGTGTGATTTAGCTGTCAGCCTCTCCAGCGCTCATCTCTCTTACTGCTGCTCGCCATTTCTGTTAGTTTGGAGACGATTCAGCAAAACGAACCGTCAATAGTAATCTAAATTTACATAAAGGACAAACTTAACACCGAATCCTTGGCCATTTTTTCATTTTTGGTTTTCCATTTTTCACTCCCCACCTTCAAAATCCATAATTTTCAAATGTTTCCTATACAGAACTGTAGTAGAGCGTGATTTCCCTAAATGGTGTTATAAATATTCCTAAGCCATGTACTGGGAGAAACAAATTCTAAATGTGGTGAATTGCTTCAAACAATTTTTTTCCTTTTTTTGTTTCATTTTTGACACAATCCCTTTATTTCTTGGGTTGGTACAATCAGGTGAAACCAAATTTATAAGGTCTTGTTAAGTTCCCTACTGTAGATTTTCAGAACCATTAAACCGTTATTATAAAAAATTTCGGAGGCCAATACTTTTTATACAACAGCGTACAGACCGTTGGCAAGGTGGCCATATTTTGGGATAGTGCGGGTTTTTTGCTGTCAGTTGCAGGCTCTAAGACGTGTTTTTCACTTTTTATTCAAAAAGTTGCGATAGCAAAAAGGTGGACTTTGGGTGCTCTTTTCATCCTGGGGCTTGGGGACACGATAGACTGGGCTTTTCGGGGTAACTGACAAGTTTATGATTTTTTTTGATTTTTTATTTTTATATTTAAACAGTTCTAGGAAAAGGGTCTGATAAAAAACTTAGGTTTTCGTATTATTTATTTTTTCTTTATAACATTGTTTTTTAATTAGTATTTTGTAAATCCCATCAAGGGTACTTTACCCATTGGGGTCTAATCACATCTACATATACGCATATGGTAAAATATGTTAGTTTTGTGCGTGATCTCTAAGCATCTCCTGGAGGCGAACTCAGAAAGGGGTGTGTCTTTATGGAATAATGCACAAAGGAAAAAGGCCAGGTCGGACCTGTTAGAAGTCTCCCCCCATCACAGCCCTCACAGCCCCTGCTGTATTTATTCAGAGGGGGCTAGAGCCTCCAGAGAGCTGGGTGCGTACAGGGGGGGGCGTGATCACATCATATGCGGCACATGTTAGCACCACATATTGTAATGTGCCTTATATGTCTCATTCCATGAAAATATATATCATGGGTCTGATGTATCTTAAAGAAAATCTACCATCAACTTCCAGCATGACATACCAGGGACACTGACACTTATATCTTTCTTATCGTTGTTCTCGATCATATGCTATGAGGGGGTACCCATAGCCCTCAATGCAGGCAACTCACAGGCTGTTACAATGAGCATAACATGCCTCACCCAACTACCTATTCTCCCTCCCTCCTCCCTCTGCTTGTGCTAATCTAGCAAGCAGCAGGGAAGAGGAGAGACCGCTCTGCTCTTGTAACAACCTGTTCAGATGAGCACTGGGGGCTCTGGAAACCCCACCTAAACCCTTTGTGTCATTAGCGATAATTATAAAAGTGATTTTAGAGGAAGGAGGCCATACATCACAAATATAAACATTACCACAGTTCGAGGTTAGATCCCGGTATCGTGATGAGCACTTCTTGTAATGTTGTGCCGGCTTTTTTTTGGCTATTCTGCTCTCTATTTATCCTAGGGCTGATTTCCTTAGTTAAATTGGTGTTTTTCTTAGGCACATTTTGGGGGCTTTCTAAATTTGGCAAATTTTAGCCACAACCCACCCCCATTTATTAAAATATTGTACGCATGTTTTCTGTCTACTTTGCACTAGAAAGAACGTGCACTGCTTTACACAGGTGTTTATAAAGTGTCCTGTGCCAGTTTGTGTGTGAATTGCAATGAGTCCGACAAGACTGTGAAACCAAAAGGAGCATTTAGTGCCTGCCGAAATTTCTGTTTGATTTGAACCACATTGTGTCTGCGCCACAATTCTGCAGCATTGTGTCATTCTGCCGTAGCGTGCAAAGGCACCATTCATGAATCTATATAGCCCTCTTAGTCCACACCTTAACAGGAAAAACTGCACATGTTTGCACTGTTTGGTAATAATGTGGGCCATGTATCCAAACAGTTTGTCCTATGCCAATTGGGACTGGAGTGTATTTCACACATTTTTTTTGGGACTTCTTAGCTGCAATTATTGATACATTGTGCACAACTCTGCCCGAAGGCGCGAGGTCAGACATGCGTTAGGCACACAACAGGACAGCCAGTGTGCCACAAGCTTCAAAAAAGCATAAAAAGTGCAAAAAAAAAGGAAAAAACAAGGGGAAAAAACTTTAAAACACGACGTCCCCCTGCCTTAGTTCAATCTCATAATCTCATTCCCCTACTTATGAACAACCTGCTACAGACATGACCTTACTGACTTTTAAAACCCCAACATTTTTAAAATCCAATTGTCAAAGAGACCCAAAATTGTTGGGAGCTACAATATAAAATTACACTGTCTGACCTTACAGGCAAATTCAACTTAGGAACAAACTTGAGCACCTACCTGTATGTAACCCAGTAGTAATACTGCCTGTATAAGAAGATCCTAATCATAGTATACATAGCCAAAGCTCTTAACTCCGGTCCTGGGTATTATCTGTCAATCAAATCAATACACCCATCCACTTTTAATGTCACGATACTTTTAATTAAGAATCAGCTAGATTATTTTGTAAACTGGATTTAGCGCATGTGGATGGCACGAATATTCAGATGGCTTATTTTCAATACTTTTTCCTTGGAACCTGAGACTGCAGATTTTACTGTGTTTACTCATATTAAATTATTTCTATTAATTCTATTCTCATGAGTAACTAGAAGGTTAGGGTGACCAGTCTGTATTTTGGGAATTTGAAGGCTTTATGTATTATAATGGGGCTGCAATGACGTTCTGCATGATTCCCAGCAGGGTCTTTAAACCTCTGGGGACCAGCCTATTTTTGGCCTTAAGACGCGGCCCCATTCTTCAAATCTTACCTGTGTCACTATAGTGGTTATAGCGTGGGAACGCTATGATATACCAGGGGATTTTTATATTGTTTTCTTCTCGTGACCACATTGTACTGTCAAATTAGTTTAAAATTTGGTATTATCTATTTGGTTTATTATGAAAAAAAACAAATTTGGAAAAATTTGGAAAAATTCTTTATTTTCAACGTTTCTAACATTCTCTACTTTATGATGGCAGATATTCTCAGCTCCCAATAAATTCATACTTACATTTTCCCAAATGTCTCTTTATGTTTGGCATGGTTTTTTTAAGATTCCACATATTTTTACTAGAATGTTTGAGGCCAGAATTTAGGTATCCTTTTTCTAATTTTTTGTAAAGCACCAAAACCCGCATTTAGCTGGACCTGCTCAACTTCTTTGACCTGAGAGGCCATAATTAATAGGAGACTCGTAAATACCCCATGTGGAAACTACACACCTCAACGTTATGAAACCACGATAAAGAACGTTGTTAACGCTTTACGTGTTTTATAGGGGTAAAACAAAATGGAGGTGCAGTGCTGCAAATTGAATATTGTCTCACAATACACCCCATTTGGGTGGAAAATTAAACATGTCCAATGATACACTGAATAACGGCGCACAAAGTTTGTTACCCACATTTCTCCCGGTACACTGATACTCTATACGTGGGTGGTAACCTGCTGTATGGGCTCCGGCCCGGCGCAAGAAGGTAGGAGGGCGCCATGCATATCAGATTTCTCAGTTGGTCCCATTGTTACATGCATATCATTTTTGTCTTTTTTTTAATGAGAACCGGTATAGGGGCTTATTTTCGTTTGCCACATTAGAATGCACTTTTATGGTACGTAATTTGGGGGAATCTATAGGCTATTGGTGAGATTTATTACCTCTTGTTGGTGGAAGGAAATGAAATCATCACTTTTAGGAAGAGTTTTATGGGTTTTTTTTTTTTGCCCGTTTACCATACCATAAAAATATAATTATTTTTATTCTATGGGTCGCCACGATTACAAAAAGACCAAAAAAAAAAAAAACTCATTTATATCGATTTTTTTAATTTTTTTTCCATTTTTAACTGCTTAAAAGTAATTTGTCAAAATGTTTTGTTATTTTAGCATCACCGTCTTTCATATGCATAATTTTTATTTTTTGCCTCACAATCTGTTTTAAGGCTTATTTTTTGCGAGATAGGATTGTTCTTTTTATGGTCTTATTTTGGCGTGCATAACATTTTTTAAAATCCCCTTTTTAGATCATTTTTTTATAGGGTATTAGTGAAAATGATCTTTTTTTCTGGATCTTTTTTTTGTTTTGTTTTTTACGGGTTCACTTTGCGGATCAATACTATCTGTTTTTATTATGCAGATTGTTTACGGACCAGGGATACCAACTATGTGGGGGTTTTTGTGTATTTTATTCAATGTACTGAATAAAACAACACTTTGGACGAAACTCTTATTCATTTTAGCATCACCATCTTTTCATATGCATAACTTTTTTATTTTTTTCGGCTGACAAATCTGGTTAGGTGGCTTTATTTTTTGCGAAGATCTTATTTTTTGGAGTGCATAACATTTTTAAATTACTTTTTAGAGCTTTTTGATCGGGTATAATTAAAAATTATCTTTTTTCTGACGTTTTTGTGCGTCTTTTTTTTTTTTTTTCTTACGGCGTTACCGTGCGGGTCCAGTAACGATCTGTTTTATTATACAATGTTCCTGACGCGGCATACCAAATATTCGGTGGGGGTTTTGTGTTTTTATTTAGTTTTTTATACTTTAAGTTTTTTTATGGGAAAGTGACATTTTAGGGGCTGATATTTTTTATGTATTTTAATTTTTTATTATATCTCAGTGTTTAACTTTAGTGTTTTTTTGACTTTTTTTACTTATACATACTGAACTTGAACAGTGATGCTCTGCATCACTGGTTAAGTTCAATACACTGCTCTACAACAATACTATTTTATTGTAAGCATTTATCTGTCTGGGCCTGCTTGCGTCATGCTCAGACGTTACAGTCAGACCCCGGAGGGGTCTGACTGCCATGGAAGCGGAGCAGCTCGGGGCACTGCCAGCCTCTGATCTGCCCAGAAGTATCGAGATCCCCGGTAAGCGCACGGGGATCCATCCCACACAACACCCTTACACGCCGCGGTCAATGTTTGTACGTGGGGACCTTGTACGGGTGTACACCCGCGATCGGAGATCCGGCTCCGATCGCGGTGTTAGCGCATGCTGTCAGCTGTACTAGACAAGCTGACGCCCTGCTTCTTGTAACCGGCTCCGTTCGTGAGCCTGTGCCAGAAGCAGGACGTTAGTAGAACGCCCCGTGCGCTAAGCCTCTAGACCCCCGAGGACGTACTATAACGTCTGGTGCGCCTAGGGGGTTAAGTAAACAGTACATAACAAACCTTACCTCTGGCATTTGGTTCTCCCAGTATACTTTTCATAATTCCATAATTAGGGTATAATAGTAAATTTGCAATATATACAGTATATATTCGAGTATAAGCCGACCCAAGTATAAGCCGAGGCCCTAATTTTTACCGACACAAACCTGTAGACCTATTTTTTTTTTCACACATATAAGCCGAGTTTGGGTTTTCAGTACATTGTTTTTGTGCTGAACACTGGCCTACACTCGAGTATATATGTGTACTTTAAATCCTAAATAAAATTAAGGGAAAAAAGATCTTATGTTTCTTTTTTTTTTTTTTTTTTTTCGCTCCTTTCTTCTCATGCAGTGAGCTGTGTTTTCTGAAGCCTTCTCAAGTCCGTTTTTTTTTGCTTCTTCTTCTCATGCGTTGAGCATGTTTTTCTTGAACCGACAGGAAACAAAGTTAACTACTTACAGACCAGAACCAGTTACTATATAAATTAGCTCTTCAAGGGAGAAGACTATCCAGTGGATTTTTGTTGTACATTAGGTGCTAGAAACATACTATCCTGTGTGAGTGCAAGAGGGACACTATTTACGTGCGCTAACAGAGAAAACTTTGCGAAAAAACAGTCAAATAAAGCAATTTTGTTAATAAAGTAAGATTTGTGAGCTTATTATCATCAGTTATATTGATTTTAGGTTATTTAATTACACTTTAACTTTCATCAACTTTCTATTTCTGAACTAAATAAATACTTTTACACCTGTTTTCCCACTTTCACATTAGATGTCAATATGTGTATAATGCAGTGTGGTCCGGGTGCCTCCTGTCACTCCTCTGTGTTTTGGCACATATAATGGGGGCTTTTCTGTTCGGCCAATTGAAGTCAGACATATTTCCTTGTCATAGCCCAAGTAGTCACAGAAATTGCCTAATTCCCCACGATCATCAGAGTTCTGTTTGTTACGGTATGTTTGGGTATGTTCTTTAAGGTGAGGGTATCCGCTGTAAATTGTTTACCCGCAGGACCCCCCATCTAAAAGTATAAACAGCAATATTACGCTTGGTTTAGTGGTTTCTACAAAAACAATTCCAAAAGGTGCCATAATGCGGTGGAGCACACCTATTAGACAATGCAAAAGGGTTTTAATGCAGCAGCCCTGCACACAGCAGACAGAGGAACAGCCTCTTGGCCGGCATTGAAAATGAAAGTATCTCATGGAAAGAAAATGCCGGAGCTAAAGGGGCATCTGAACCCAGGACTCTTTGTAGGGGAAGTATCATTAATCCCCCTCTCATAAACATGGGAAACATAAAGTCCTACTATGTCCTTCTCCTCCATTGATGTGAAAGTGTGGCAGTCGGATGTGGGCAGAGGAATTAAAACACCTACCACCATATTTACTATACGTCTCCACCAGAAACTGGAGGCGTTGTCCCTTTAGCCTAAATCTAACTTTAACTTTAGTCTACATCTAACTAAATCCTCTCCAGGTCAGACCTGTCTAACAGTCCAACCTGGCCCGGAAGATCTACTTAGTTCCAACCACATCAAAATTGGACAACCCAATTATACACTTTGCCAAAATTTAACGGTTTTAATTGTATATTCTTTTTTGCTATTGGTATGCCTCTATCAATCATGTGGATATGACACCATTCTGTAAATGTATATAAACAGGGCCCCAGCATGCATCACATTCGCGACCACACATATTTAATTACCAAGCCAGAGTTTCAACTAACTAGAGACTAGTTCAAGTTGGACACATCGCCTGACCAGCCCAAGTTTTAGAATGGGCAGAACTCAACCACAAGAAAAGATTCGGCGCTGGGCAGACTGTCTTGCTGCTATTAGGCGCTGTGCCCTTTTCCCTTTCAATCTCTTCAAATTGGTCTTATCGTCCAAGAATAACAATTCAATATTGGACATAGAGACATTGGCAATAAGCATTAAGAATATAAAATGTCACCTTCTTATGATTCCAGTGCCATAATGTGCGGTACCATAATGACTCTCCAATTAAATGTCACCGGGAGATTAAGAAAGGAGGCAACATCTCCGTTGATTTTGCGGAAGAGGCTAATCACATGATTTCCTATATACACGCAGGGATTTCTCATCGAATGTGTCATGTCCTGAATGTTAGATTGCCACTCCCAAGTCCCTTTAAATTCCCAAGGAACTTACAAACAAGGCGCAGACCCTTTGAACGTTCTCTGAATCATGTTTCTGGTTGGTACAACTGCTCTTCAAAATAATCCAGGTGATAACCGGCCCTAATAGCGGAACAGTATTCACATTTTCATGTTGTGGGTTCGTTTGCCACGGCTGAAAGTAATTGCTTTTTACTTTGTAGCCTCAGAACGTGCTTTTCTCATCTTTACATTAGGTTGGAACAGGATTATGATCAGAGTTGCTGCTGCCATAAGGCATAACGAATCCTTTAACTTGCAATCTTGCAAAGTACGTTCCATTTTTCTTAAACTTAACCTCCCACTATTTAATTTTACTAAAGAAAACTTAATTTAACAGTACATAAAGTACAGTAACACATGAAAAGAAAAAAGGTTTTGAGAGTTGGATTAGTTTGGCACCTGTCGGCACCACTAAAATACACAGTAAATAGCTGTACTTGTGGAGAGATTCCTCTTTTAAGGAGGTTTAGTTGGTTGCAGCGTCTAACCACAGGAAGTTGAAAAATGATTTGAAAAATGCGGGCTAAACACCAAAAATTGGTGAAGATAACAATCTGTTTTATTGTCGTTTTCAACATTCAACAACCAAATCGGTGCTCATCAGGCCAAAGAAACCGCACTGGGGAGGACAGGTCTTGGTAGCTGCCGGCAGCACCATTATTTTTTGTATAGTGGTCTATACTAACCGTACATAAAGTAAAATACAAGTAAAATTAACAACGAGCAACCCCTTTTAATAACCATAGTCGTGTGTGTATTGCAGTCCACTCCAATTTAAAGGAACCCTACCCTTGTAGTGGCAGGTTTCTGATGGAAAAATTACTCAGGGCACCACTCAGGGTGGAGCTGTTGCCGGATCTTAGTTTCGTTCAGTGTTTTAAACCGCGGGTATCGCGGGTTAAACCCTTTTTAAACTTTATCAGCCGGCGCAGGCATGTACGCGCATCCTGCGCTTACCATTCGCGCTGCTCTCATTCCCTTCCTAGTAGCCGCGCACATGGTAAGCGCCGAGCGCGTACCTGCCTGCGCCGGCCTATAAAGTTTAAAAGTGTTATGGTCGGTTTCCTTTTAAAGGGGGTTGTCCGAGGGAGTAAAAAAACCCTTGTTTGGGCCGGGATGGGGCGGTTTAACAAAAAAAACATGTACTTAACCACCTCCCGAGCCCACCTGGCATCCACTCTGCTATCTCTCTTGTACATGCTCCTGTAAACAAACAGGGGTCACGGAAAACGCACTGCTTCAGGCTCCTGGCTGGCCACTTTGGGTGGGGACCACGAGAGGTAAGTACATGTTATTTTTCTCACCCACGCCATTTTTTCTCTGGACACCCCCTTTAATTCAATCTTCATTTCGTTGCCCCACTAATGTTCCATATACTGCAACACAAACATATACATACATATGTACTAAATATTGTGGGATAGGGCATTTATAACAGTAGGGCAAAATCATAGGACATGATCAGGTCCACTAAACTGGACGCTTGTGGTGTTTGGATTTCATTACCAAATATAATCCCAGAGAAGCGCTGGCAAGCATCATAGTTTTATATAAGATACCGGAGTCCATGTGTCTCCTCTTGGAGAGCTCCATACTGTAATCATGTAACCATACAAGGATGTAGAAACTCTTTGGCTTCATATAACCACAAGCTTGGAGTCCTGTTTTGCATGCAGTGTGTCTTACTAGCTTCCGGTCCCAGTTTGAAGAGAGAGGTACCAATGGTGCATCAGACTACTTAGGTGTATGCGCAGTAAATAATTAGCTGACCCACACTGCAACTTTGTGACCGAACCCGGGAATTCAGCCAGAAGTTTGTTGTTTTTGGACTTAACCAGAAAGCTTGAGTGACAGGCTCTAGCAGTCCATACA
Organism: Engystomops pustulosus; assembly: GCA_019512145.1. Classification (NCBI taxonomy): domain Eukaryota; kingdom Metazoa; phylum Chordata; class Amphibia; order Anura; family Leptodactylidae; genus Engystomops; species Engystomops pustulosus. The sequence continues at coordinate 84,747,580 of CM033648.1, forward strand.
CAAGCTTTTCACAGCCACCACTACACGGGGAGTCAAGGATCCTAGGGAAAATGGTGGCCTGCGGCATTTAAAGGGTTTCACCATAATGAGTGTCAGCTTCCAATTGCGGGTGTTAGAGGTCTGTTCAGGTCAGCACGCCGAACCAAAACTTTGTCATTTCATCAAACACAACCCAAACCCAACTGGTACTGCTCACCGCCTAGCCGTGAAGCCAACTTGTCCTGAACCCAGCTTCACGTACAAACTCTAACACCACTACCCTTAAATTCTTCTAAGCAATCAATGGAAGCACTAAGTAAGATATGGGACATGTAATTCCCCAAACCTACCAGAATTCGATTAATTACTACATGTAGCACCGAGTACGCCTATATCCTTCAGTGTTGACTCCAGAGGGAAGCATATATGCCTAATGCCAAATGGCACATAGAGGGAAAAAATGCTACAATGCTACATTCTTTTACGTTACAGAGCTTAATATCATCTCAAACATTGGCGATCCGACTCTGTAAACCCTTTTTGAAGAGTCATGCTACACATTATCTATAAAATGTCACCAAACTGACCCCTGTGCAACCGGTATCAGCATACAATTCAAGTCACAGTAAAGGTGGTCCCCTACTTAAGAACAACACACCCGACTTACAGACGCCCCTAGTTACAAACGGACCTCTAGATTTTGTACTTACTGTACGTTCGCCTTAAGGCGGTACAATGAACAGGCTGTAAACAGTTATTAAAGGTGTCTGTATGTCAAGATTTATGATAAGCCTGGTTCTTATGCCCAACCCAACATTTTTAATCACAATAGTCCTATGACGATGACCCCAAAATTTTTGCCTGTAGCTACAATTATAAAGTATAACTGTTCGTACTTACATAAAATTCAACTTAAAACAACCTGCAGAACCTATCTTGTATTAACTCGGGACACAATCATTAAGGCACTTGATGTCGCAGAAAGCTGGCACCGATGCGCCCCATCCAATTGCGTGCGCCAAAACCCGGGCAATTCAGGGCAAAACGTACAGAATTGCAAAACCCACGAAAATGTGGGTGTAGGGAGACCCTTAGTAAATGTGCCCCTTTGTCTCCTCCCCATTACATAACCGTCCATTTTTTCCACATTAGACGCATTTCCTCCTCTCCCATGCCTCAATTAACACAAATCCTTTTGAAGATTATACTTTACCAGCTTAATATCATCTGCAAACATTGCAATCGCTCTCTGTAAATCCTTTCCCTTGTCAGTATTGTCTAGACTGTTCATAATGTGCAGTTGGCCATTTAAAGCTTATACCAACTTTAGTCAGACATTTCCCGAAGATAACTGAGCAAACCCAACAATAAAACGATAACAGTTCTTTGTAGAGAAACAAGTATTTTTTTTATAACGGTTATGTCCGTAGAGTAATTGGTCCCTCTTTTACTTAATATAATTTTGAGCCTAAAAGCACAAAATCCTGACCTGTTTTTTTTTTTTTTTTCTCCTTACCTACCCTTCTTTGATTTCGCAGTGGATTGTTAACATACCTCAGCGAGCCGGCTTCTGTCTCAACAGGCATAATGTGAATAAATTGAGATTAATCTCTAAACATGTTTAGCTTCTGATGTATTAACCAGAAAACACAATGCTCTTTTAGAATATCAGACAGATACTGATGTCCTACAAGCTGTAAATCTGCCTGTAGTGTTATCTCCAAGGTTCATTAGCTTCTCTATGCGTGTAAAAAAAGGGAGGAAGCCGGACTGTAGTAATTCGTGTCCCTTATGACTCAATTCTAATCATTTCAGTCATGTGACTGATCAGACAAATGCCTTTCCACTGTGATTGAGACTATTGATTTCTTCACCCCATTTTGGGCAACTGGAGATCACCATCACGACAACCTCCCTTTCAAAAAACCGCTTCATCTGCATTAATGCATCTGATCTTATATCGGCATCAGGCTTCTGATCTTCACACACAAAGTCTTCATCCAATTCTTTATTTTCATTCCGCCGGCGATGCCTTATGCCTGTGCTTGAGTCCAAGAAGATTTAGGGAAAAAGAGAGAGGAAAGAAAAACCAACAGTTTGTACAATTGGAACACGGTTTAAAAATAATGGAAATCTTATATTTTTTATTTATGACCATTTTTGTTGTTTATTTGTTATTCAGATTGTGTCTTTTATTGTTTCATAATTAATGTTTGTGGCGATTTGTATAATAATTTAACAAGACATTTTGTTTATGGTGATATCAAACTGGCAGCAAGTTAAGGAGGCGCTGGTTTACAGCTTTTCAGTCACATGTAGATGGCTGATGGATGGATAGAGAGAGTTAGAAGAGAGTTAGAGAGAGTATAGAGATGATAGATAGCTAGATATCAGCTCAATAGATCGATCTCCGACTGGCATAGCTCACGATCTATAGCTCTTCGATATATATATAGCTAGATATGAGATAGATTGCTTGCCCTTGTAGATAGATCGCTCTGCCTTGATCGCTAGATAGATATTCGATCGATCTGATTAGCTCGCAGCTGTGAGATAGTATAGCTATATCGCTTCATCGCTAGCTCCTAGCTAGATCGCTAGACTAGCGGCATGCCGGCACCTACAGAATCGAGGTAGATATGGGGCACATTTCACAAGGGTACGCACCCAGGGCCAGATTTATCTTAGTAGTTCATTTTTGCGCATTTTGTTGCGCCTAAAATGTCTCTATTTTGCAACCATATTTTCGAATGTCAAATTTCTCAAGAGATGTGAACCTTCTCTGCTTTTTTTTTTTGCAGGACTTTTCATATATTTGCGACTTTTGGTACAAAGTCTCAATGAGAAAAAGTTTCATAATCAGCTTCAGCGGACGACATTCTGCTGGGAACATCCAATCATTTACCATTTAGAACATTTCTACAGACTAATAGTTATTTGTTTGGGAGATTTTAAAAAAATTAAAAAAATGGATTACTTTTCTGTTTTTTAATGAAATATTTCCTGTGTTCAATCCGCTTTGTATATAGAGTTCCCTGTCCATGTGTGTCCTGTACAAGGTCACCCTGCTCCTTTATCACATACATTATAGGAGAACTTGTGGGGCGCAAGCCACGTGGTACTTACACTGTAGTATCACTGACGCATCACTGTGTGCGTATAGAGGGCGATCTGAAAGCAGGGAGGGTCAAACCTCATCAAAAGAATAGTGATTTGCTATTGCATTATAATTGGCTGTTTCCCCATGAGGTGCCTATTGGGAGACTGAAATAACTGGGTACCTCCCACCTGCGGGATGTGTTCAAGAGCAGGGAGGGGTTAATGTGAACTACTCGTATGAATGATGCTTTATATTGTTGCGTCAGCATTAGTTTTCTAATTTAACAGATCAGTTTTAAAAATATATATTCAAAAAAAAAAAACATCAAGAACAGCCGCATACTGATGCTCCTGAATCGCTTTAGACAAAATGTTTATGTAAATAAACATGAAAGTTTACAAAATCACAAAAAAAAATTCCCCCTTATCCTATGTGAGATGAAAATCTGCATCAAATTGGCATTTCCATGCAGCATTCTCGTCAAAATGGATGTAAAAAGAGGAAACAAATCGCATGCAAAAAATATGCATTAAAATCACAAAAAATTCACCTTAAACCACAAAAAGAAGAAAGTTGTTTAATCAATGTGTCTGATTTTTTTGGTCATCTGACCTGCCTGGGAGGAGCTTTTTTGAGACTTTTTTTGATACATTTTAAAACAGTCAGCATGTCATAATTAGGAATAAATCTGGATTCCTAATTTAAGGGATAGGCAAGGGGCTAAAATCCTGCGCCGCTAACCTTCTTTTGAAGTCTTCAAAAAACAGACGCAATACATACTTAAGCCCAAAAAGGTCTCAAAAAACCACCAAAAATGCGCAAAAAAAAGAATGATAAATCTGGCCCACACATTTTTCGTCGGGTTTTCGTCAATTTTTTCCGTTTTGTCCTGATTGCCCTGGTCTAGAGCCATTGCGATCGGATTGGTGTCGCATCGGCCCATCTTTGCTGTGACACTAATCGGGTGCCGTTGACTTCGGACAACCCGACTGATGTGGACAAACCGTGGAATTTAAAAAGCAAATTGTGTCCGGCTCCGAATCTCTCCGTCGGACAACGCATTGCAGGGATGTGCCCCATTGTATTTTAGGTTAGATAGAAAGATAGGTACAATAGACAGATGCTAGATTGATAGATTCATAGATCGATAGATTTATTACGGCTTGTATGCATGAAAACTTGCATACAAGACATGATGCACCTATTCCACCTCCTACAACCACTTAACAGAATATAAATAGATAGGTCGGTTTGGAAAGGTAGGTAGATAACGTGTTAGATAAATAACGGATTGAATACATAGGAGTTATAAAAATCCATTAACTACATATTAGTATTCGGGTACATAGATAGATGATCAGTAAATAGATACATAATAGATATGAAATAGGTTGGATGACAGTTCTAGGCGTCTGATGTTAACCCTCAAAACACGTCAGATATGTGGAGAGGCTATATCCCTCTGATTTGGTAGCCAAGCGTGCCATGGATGACTTCAATGCTTTCCCTGGCTCAGGTTATAAGTTTAGCGCGCATGCCGTGCAGAAGCGCACCGCACCTATCCAATACTGCTGGGCACAGCCCCCTTCACACCCTCTCTACGCCCCACTTGGCGTTGAGGTGCCCATGAGGGGGAAATTAGACCAAATTCTTGGCTGTGTGGACCAGGACATGTATGCAAGAAAACTGGTGTAACAACCTCTAATAAGTCTCCCCATAGTGTTTAGATAGATAGGTAAATTTAGAGAGCTATAGAGGAATTTGAGGAAGGCTCACACTTTGAGACGAAATGTCGCTTTGAATTGGAATGAATCCATTTATCTTTTTGCACATTCTATCTTCTGGAGGCTGTTATTACCTTTTATCTAATGGATGGATGGATAGATAGATGGATAGATGGTAGATTTATACTAGATAGATGGATATATAGATTGATTAGATATATTTCGATAATAGATACATGGTACATAGATAGTAGCCAGACAGACAGATAGCTAGCTAGATAGAATAGATCGATGATAGATGGATTCGAGTAACTGATAGATATATAATGTAACATCGACATTTAGATTAATTTAATTATATTAACCTAACTAACAAATTTCATTGATCGGCATGATGCTGCTACCTGTATCATGTGCGTGACATTGCAGTCAGTGTGAAAGTCTCCGACGGACTCTCCTGGCGTTTTCGCCAGTTTTGCTTTATAATTATGAACATAACAACATATAATCTGCGTACACACTGCGAGAAGACTGAAGTCCCTTTCTTCTGCTCCTTCACAAGAGCATTCAATATAATCCACCGATTCATCCCAATTAGAGAGCATAGTTCTGTGGACTTTCTTCTCAGGTCATTGTACAGGGAGGGGGAGGAGATAAGCTGTGACATCATCTATTGTCAGTAGTGATGTAATGATGTGTCAGTGTTATCTATATAGAGGTCTTTGTACTAGGGGAGGAGATAAGATGTGACATCATCTATTGTCAGTAATGACGATGATCTATTTTATAAGTTCCTTTCATTACAAGAGTATCAAGTGAAAAAATATACTATTATATTTCTTTGTTTCTCTACTTTTCTGTACAATCAGCAACAATGGAAAGTGGCAATCTTAACCAACGTGATAAAAAGAATATAACAAAATATGAATGGCATTAAGATTCTACTGAAACTTGTCCCTTCTGCAGATGATTCTTAGAAAAGTATAAAACAAAAACAGATACAACATTTCTACAGGCCTTGAATGAAATACCATTGTCACCTGATTGTGACCTTGGACAAGTCATTTTATCTCAAGGTAGCCCAGAGATAGCAAACATGTTGTGTCAGCTTGGTCAAAAAACTATTGTGGTTGAAAAATCTTTGTGCTTTTTGAGGGGTTAAATATCAAACATATAACTAAAAAAAATAAGACTAGTAATTATTATCTGCATCCTAACGAACGCTGCTGTAACAAAACATAATGATCAACTGGAAGTGAGAAACAAACCTAAAGCAAAATGATCTGAACCCACGTTAGTTGTGAAGTTTGCCAAGAATTTCTTGCATATTTTTACATACTTAATGCTTGTTTATATATCGTTATGTCAACACAATTTACAAAGGTCGAACATCATCATTTATTTTATTGAAAAGAAAACTTTACAGGTCTTCTGAAATACAATTCTGACGTATTTGAGAAACATAATTTCTTATATGGCTTTAAGGTAAAAAAAAATATGCATTTATTTATTGTTTTTATATTTTTATTCATTTTGCTTCCATTTGAAGCAGCCTTGGTTTTCAGATCTGGCATGGCAAAATGGAAAAAAAAATATACTTTCAATGCTTATGCCATCTACAAAATCAGAGGATGCTAAAGTTATACTAATGTAATAATCCAGCACTTAGGGAATATTAAATTTTAAGGCTGATTGAAACCATTTAAAACGTGTGAAACACAGTTCAGACTCAACCAAGTTACAATAACATATCTGTAGGTGCAATGGAGCTGAAATTTAAAATACAACATTGACCAATCACAATTTATGAAAAAATCACGTTTTAAAAGTCCATGAGGACACATTGCAAGAAAACTCAATATAGCAAATTGACCAATCAAAAGCTGTAGTTTATTGATATGGAGGACATGTAGCAAGCATGTCCTCCGTCTTGCCCTGTTAGTTTTGTGATATCAAGTTAGGTAGTTACCCTTTCAGAACACTCTGGGGGGGTATTTATCAGGGCTTCTGCTAGCACTTGCGATAATTTTCGCAAAGCCAAAGATTCTTTCGAAAGCAAAGCCAACTCTCCATTCATTGGAAGAGGAAGCATGTTTCCCTAAGGTGGCAACTACATCAATGAAACATTTCAGACATATGAGTCCCATCTTGGCAACTTCTTAACTTATCGAAATTGCAAAAGTATTGAATGTACCACCTTGGATTCAGGTCCTGGGAGTTTCATAGAGAGGATCTTGAGTGAAGTACTAAAACCATCACAAAGACATTCATATATCTTAGAACAGTGATGGCGAACCTTTTAGATACAGAGTGCCAAAACTACAACCAAAACCCACTTTTATGTCGCAAAGTGCTAACATGACAATTTGAGCAGTAACCTGTTGATCTCTACTGCATCACAAGTTTCAATTGTATTGGCGTCCTGAGGACACCAATACAATAGAGAGCATGAGACATTTGGATTGCAGCTTCCCTCCAGGGACCCCTGAAGAAGAAGTATCAGGGGACCCAAAGCAGGAGCTTTAAAGATGATCCTGTCCACATCTTCTCACTCCTCCTGTAGTCCAAGGCAGCCAAGTAGGTGTCGCATTAAAATAGCACTGAGTACGGGCTGTCTCGGAGAGCAGAAGGAAGCCTTGAGTCCTATCTGGTAAATTCTGTGCTGGGTGCCCACAGAAAGGGCTCCAAGTGCCACCTCTGGCACCCGTGCCATAGGTTTGCCACCACTGTCTTAGAAGAACCAAAAATGGGTTTCCCACATGGAACCAGCTTGTTGTGTTACTGTACGAAGTACCATATACACTCGAGTATAAGCCAAGTTTTTCAGCACAATTTTTGTGCTAAAAATTTCTCACTCGGCTTATACTCATGTATATAAAAAATTTAAATAAAAAGAGTACTTACTATTCTAACGCCCTGCGCACCTTCTTCTTTCTTGATGTGTGCCGGCTCCAGGTTAGTGACAGGTCTGAGCGCACGGCCTGGTCAGCACACGGACCTGGAGATGGCACCAGGCGCACATAAATAAAGAAGAGGATCTACCTGGCATGTTGGAATGGTGAGTACTCTATTTTTTATGTGCTGGGCATACTGGGGGCTATCCTATAGGGGGCTGGCTATATAGTACAGGAGGATAGTTACATACTACAGGGGGGCTAGCTATATACTACTGGGGGCTGGCTATATACTACAGGGGAATGGCTATATACTACAGGGGAATAGCTATGTACTATTGGGAACTGGCTGGCTATATACTACTGGGGGCTTGCTGACTATATACTGGGGAGGTTGTGATCAATGCATTTCCCTCCCTAGACTTATACTTGAGGCAATAGGTTCTACCAGTTTTTGTTGGGTGTCTCGGCATATCCTTGGGTTGGCTTATACTCAAGTATATACGGTATCTATAAGTTTGGAAAATACATGACAAAATGCAGCAACAACTAATAAAAAAACTACAATACAAAAATTACAATAAAAAATGTTAAATGCAGGTTTGGTCATTGTTTATAGTATATATTATCTTTAACAAAGTCTAAGACTAAACCAGTCACTGGGACAATTCCTGGAATTACTATGGATTTAATGCCAAGAAAAAGGAAACTGCATAGTAAAAAAAAACAAAATTACAAAAAATGGCTTTGTAGTTCCTGTAAATAATTTTAAGCTATTAATATCTAATTAAAATGATCGTTTTTTAAATTAATTTTTTGACAAACTACAAACAAAAATTATAACATTAATAATACTATATAACAGTGGTGGCGAACCTATGGCACTGGTGCCAGAGGTGGCACTCGGAGCTTTTTCTGTGGGCACCCAGGCCATCACCAGAGAAGACTCCAGGTATCTTCCTGCAGTCCCAGACAGACCAGGACTTGCTGTGCACAGATCTATTTTAAAGTGACAGGACTACCTAGGACTACTGGAGGAGTGGGAAGGTGCTGACAGATCTGTATTATCATTGTATCTCCTGCTCCGGCCCTGACAATTCTTCCCGTTTATGGGACTCTGGAGGGAAGCTACAATGATCACCCAAATTTCTTCTATTTTCTGCTTTATTGCTGTCCTGGTGCTGGTATCAATGAAAGCTGTGACAGAGAAGGGAGTATAAATCACAAATTAAATTTCTGTGTTGGCACTTTGCGATAAATAAGTGGGTTTTGGTTGTAGTTTGGGCACTCGGCCTCTAAAAGGTTCGCCATCACTGCTATATAATAATAAAAGTAAACTCAATGTGGGTAGTAAAATGGCTAAATAGTATTCAGATGTTTTTATATATTTTTTCAAATTGCTATACAGGTAAATAACACAATATGCAACTTACGGTAATTGTCTTGACAATCTATTTTAGTGAAGTATAAAGTAAGATGTGTTAAACAGTTCTTTCACGCCACAACAAAGAAAAGCTGTTTTAGAAAGAAAATTCCATATGTTTAGAAACATATTAACGTGTGTAATCATGCGGATCGCATTTATGTAAATATTTACACCAATAATTATCATATTCATTTCACAATGCAAATTTGTTACAGAATTCAACAGACCAGAAACATAGAAAAAAATAATTCTATTTAAACCAACATAGACATCGATTAGTTAATATCTTAATGGGGTTGTTTGTTTTTGGTTAGAAGGTTCTATAATTACTGATGAGCAGAGCTGTGACGCATATTGCACGTTTGGATCCTGGAAACCAGACTTCAGCATGAAGTTTTGTTTCTCAGTTCGGCCGACCCCTGCACATCAGTAACACTTAACTCTTTGAATGCCGCCACTTTCTTATGAACACCGCACCCCTTTGACGTCACAGATGCGGCGGATGTCACCGGTAGCTTTGCCGGTGGTTTTACTAGAGAAACACATGGATGAAACTTCGGCTCCGCTGGAATGTTTTGGTGATTCCGATTAATTATCCTTGAATAATCGCTTGAATCTACCCCTGTTAGGACCCCCGCCCATGTGGAGTAATTTGAAAAAACTGGCAGCCGGTGCTCAATTTCCTTACAGCTCCCCCTGAGAAAAAATTATGCACTTTCATGGAATCCCATAAATTGCAAAGGTGTTCTGCTGTTCTAATTGATTTGATACTGACCCAATAGATACAGACTATGTCTACTATTCACTGTCTGTCCTGACCTTGCACCTGAAAAATATATTTCTATTCTAATTCTATTCTAACCTTTGCTTCCCCTTGATGATGATGACTATGTACACAGCTTGTGTAACTAGTAGCATGACAGCTTTGGCTTGGGGAGACTAGTCATAGAGTTGTGAGTAGTCTACCTTAAACCTTAAGGCTACATTCACACAAACATATGGGGGACGTATATACGGCCCCCATAGACGGCAATGGGTGCACTGAGCAGTATGTGAGTGGTATGGTGCCACACACATGCGGTATGGTTCTGTAGCCGAGAGAAAGATAGGACATGTCCTATTTTTCCCCGGAATATGGGTCAGTTCTCCATATATTACTATGGAGAGAGGGGCCGATGTATCTTCACCGTACTACAGTATGGCGGGCATACATCGTGTGAATATAGCCCAATACTGTATTGCCTGAACTCTACCAGCTCTGATCTGTTATTGCCCATGATGATGACTATGAGAGCTAGTAGAGTTCTGGCAATATGGTATCAAGGTGAAAGGTAGACTACTTAGTTCACACCCCTATGAGCAGTCTCCCTAGGCCATCCAAATAAAGACAAATTTAATTATGATTTTATTAACTATGCTTATTGGAGGTAGCGCATAGTTTTACTTGGCCTTTTTGCTTTTACACTTGAATTTGAATATCTGGGTTGACCGACAACAGATTCCAGAAGACCCTACAGCTGTTCTGTTCTATGTAATTTTGTGTTCTCACATCACGTTTGTATACTCTATGCTTTCTACTCATCCAGGAGTGCGCTGTGTGTAATATCATCCTGGTTTCTAATATCATGTCAGCTTTTGCATAGGGAAGACCTCGATAAGACCTTAGAAAACCCTGAAAGGAAGTCCTGATCGCTTTAGCTCCAAGGTTTAGGTCAAATATGTTACATAGCAATTGGTTCAGTTTTCTGGTTGACAGAGAATGTTAAAAACACCATTTCCACAGTTTTTGATGGTGGACGGAGAGTGGAAAGGGTGTGGAAGTGCATGCCATAGCCTGTGGTATTTTCTATTCCTTACACCTCAATGGGGGAGATTTATCAAGCTGGCTAAGAGTAAGAATGTGCCTAGTTGCTTATGGCAACCAATTACAGCTCAGCTATCATTTTACCAGTGCTCATGAATATTTTAAAGGGGAGCTGTAATTGGTTGCCTTGGGCAACTAAGCACATTCTTACTCTTACGCAGCTTGATAAATCTCCCTCAATGTGTCTATGCCTGCTCGATATCTGTGATACCGATATAATGTATAATATTTGATAAAAATAAAATATAGGGCCACATGTATCACTTTTGTGCGCCTAAGTGTAGTAGTTGCACTTTTGCGCCAGAATTATCACAAGCTACAACCATCTGTGATAAATTTATTTCCTGCCTCTTATTAATCACTTTACTTTAACACAGTTTAGGCGTAATTTTGGCATAGTTTCGGCGCAATGTTAGATTCAGGCACTTACATGTGATCCTGCTACAAGCTCCTCTCTGCTTCTCCCACATCCAAGAATGAAGATAACCCTCACAGCAGCACCCAGGTGTGTGACACCCAGCACCTAGTGACCTCCTCAGCAGGGGCTTCTCCTGGAGGGGATCCCCCAGTGCTGCACCCCTGTAATCCTCCTCAGACACCAGTGTGATCATCCTGCTACACGGGGGACACTTGTCTGTACTATCTGCAAAATTCTGCAAACTTCTCTCTGAGCTAAGCATTCTGATAAATGTTTTGTAAATAGAAGGTGATGAACTGTAAATAGAGTCTGCAGCTCCTGTCTGCAGTGTATGTAATGTCTGTACTAGTGTCTGCAGTGTCTGGCTGAGCTCTGCTGCTGGGGATGAGCTGCTCTCCACAGGGACTCAGTGTTACTTCTCAGTTAACGCCCCCTTGGAGTGTTTTTGGTGCCCGTTTTTGCGCCTGAATGAAAAGTTGGAAGTGGTGAATATCATTAGGCACAACAGAACAGTTAGCACAGTTTTCCTGTATGGTTTAGTCTGGAGTTTTTTGTGCCTAAAAATGTCACACATTTGAGACAATTCTAAATGATAAATGTCAGCGTTGATGGGTCAGCGTTATCTATATAGAGATCATTGTACATGGAGGAGGAGGAGATAAGCTGTGACATCATCTATTGTCAGTAGTGATGTAATGATGGCTCAGTGTTATCTATATAAAGGTCATTGTACAGGGAGGGGGAGGAGATAAGCTGTGACATCATCTATAGTTTCGGCGCAATGTTAGATTCAGGCACTTACATGTGATCCTGCTACAAGCTCCTCTCTGCTTCTCCCACATCCAAGAATGAAGATAACCCTCACAGCAGCACCCAGGTGTGTGACACCCAGCACCTAGTGACCTCCTCAGCAGGGGCTTCTCCTGGAGGGGATCCCCCAGTGCTGCACCCCTGTAATCCTCCTCAGACACCAGTGTGATCATCCTGCTACACGGGGGACACTTGTCTGTACTATCTGCAAAATTCTGCAAACTTCTCTCTGAGCTGAGCATTCTGATAAATGTTTTGTAAATAGAAGGTGATGAACTGTAAATAGAGTCTGCAGCTCCTGTCTGCAGTGTATGTAATGTCTGTACTAGTGTCTGCAGTGTCTGGCTGAGCTCTGCTGCTGGGGATGAGCTGCTCTCCACAGGGACTCAGTGTTACTTCTCAGTTAACGCCCCCTTGGAGTGTTTTTGGTGCCCGTTTTTGCGCCTGAATGAAAAGTTGGAAGTGGTGAATATCATTAGGCACAACAGAACAGTTAGCACAGTTTTCCTGTATGGTTTAGTCTGGAGTTTTTTGTGCCTAAAAATGTCACACATTTGAGACAATTCTAAATGATAAATGTCATTTGCGACATTTATCACATCTGGAATAGAAGATAAATGTGTGTTACTGAAATGTTGTCAAAAAGAAGCAAAAATGTAGTGCGCGAAAAGATGTCTCAAAAAAGACATGACCCCTCATGTGTCCAACAGCGTTTTGGCTCCTCACATCAGAGCCTAAACACTTTTTCTGGTGTGTAGGAGGCAAAATGTTGCTAGACACATGGGGGCACATTTACTAAGGGTCCGTCTGAAGCGTTTCCATCGGGTTACACATTTTTTTCCAATTTGCCCTGAATTGCCCTGGGTTTTTGGCGCACGCGATTGGATTGTGGCGCATCAGCGCCTTCTTTCATGCAACACAAATTGGAGGACGTGGGCGTCGGACAACCCGACTGATTCGGAAAGACTGTGGAATTTAAAAAACAAATTGTGTCGCAAGATCAGCACTCACATGCACCAAGAAGAAGAAGGTGAACTCCACCGGACCTCAGCGGGGAAGCGACACATGCAGGTAATTGGACGCATGATCTTAGTGAATCGTGGCAGATCCGTATACTCACCGGACATTCTGGATTGGCGGCGTCAACGGGACAGGTAAGTAAATGTGCCCCATGGTGAATAAAGAACAATGGGGAACATTTACTAAAGGCTTTGTGCCAGTTTTCCGTCGGGCTTTGTATGTTCTTTCTAGTGGAAACTGCTTGCCCAGGTATTGAAGAAGTGCCTGCACTATAATTTTGTCCCACGCAACCGTTTAGTTGCACAGCTGCACTAGGCATCATGCGACACAAATTAGGGCGCGTTTTGATGCTCAGTCCGACCGTACGCCAGATTTATCATGCAAAGTATAAAAGAAATGTGTTGCACGCCCTCTACTAAAAGTGCACCAAAAAGAAGTTGTTGCACTATGTCAGGGCAGTGCAGGTGACGCCAGAGTCACGAAGATCTGGCGCCAGAAATCATCAATCTGGGCCACCCTGCACTATACACAGGCAAACTGCATTTAGTGCAGTTTTCCCTGTTCTTAGTAAATGTGCCCCAATAAAGTATTTTTTGAAGTCTTTGTGTGCTGCCGTTTTTTCCTGTTTCTACATTTGGATGAACTTGAGTACTTTGAATACTTTCTTACAAAATATATATGGTATATTTTTACATTTTAACAAAATACAGAATAATTCCAATTATATGTGACATTTATTCACACCAAAAAAGATAGAATTCCATTTTAGAACAGCAAATACAATTATAATTATTTTTCACATATTTCATTTTAAATATGGTGTTAATTAAACAGGCTGAAATATGTGTCAAAATAAATATTACAAATAATTTAATTAAATTGGTGCCAATGTCATTAGTACGTGCAATGTGTTGTAGAGAATTGTTTCTAAGGTTAATTTAACAGATTTTGACAAAACAAAATGCAGCACTTTACCCACTAAATAGAAAATTAGCTGATTAACATGCCTCATTTACATATGGAAAGTTGAAAATGTCTCCATGTGTATCAAAGGAACAGTTAAGGGAAAATGAATTAGAAAAGTTGAGGCAAGTTAACTGCAGAATTAAATTAACAAGTAGCCCTAGTCTTGGACATCACTGGTGTTCGTGGGGATGGGGTGTATTACTGTGCATGCATAAACTTCACTGTTTTTGGCAAGAAATTACAGTAATATTTCAGGGGATTTAAAAGCATGCACGGTGTAGTGGTTAACACTACAGCCTTGCAGCGCGGGGGTCCTAGGTTCCTAAGTCCAATCCAGGTCAACATCTGCAAAGAGTTTGTATGTTCTCTCCGTGATTCCTCTGGGTCCTCCAATTTCTTCCTACATTCCAAATACATACTGGTAGGTTCATTAGATTGTAAGCCCCATGGGGACACAGACTGATGTGACAATCTCTGTGCGGCGCTGCATAATCTGGGAGTGCTATATAAATAAAGGAATTATTATTATTAATAAAAGGAGAACATCTTATTGTCAAGTGACTCTACTCAATAGAGATTTCCCAAATTCATTTTAGGCTCCATGCACACAACAGATTACATCCCCCATCTTGACACCGGGTCAAGATGCGGTGAGCACAAAGGGGGAGATTTATCATCAAGTTTCTGAGGTAAAACTGTTCTGGTTGCCCATGGAAACCAATCAGAGCTCAGCTTTCATTTTATAAACAGCTTTGGGAAAATGAAAGCTGAGCTTTGATTGGTAGCCATGGACAACTAGAGCAGTACTGCTCTAAGAGACTTCACTTCACCGCATTCTGACCAAGCCAGGCAAACACAAAAGATAGAGAAGGTCCTATTCCTGGCCATTTTGTGGTGCACCCTCCCTGCCCTCTATGGAGATGGGACAGGTTATAAGCTCACCCCTCTCTTCTCCAGCCAGCCGTGTGCTCCGACCCAGGTTACGACCCAATCACACGGTGGTGTACATGCAGCCTTAAAAGATTTAACGCTCAAATGACAATTACTACCTAAAGCATACTTTACTATATATCAGTTGTGTTACAATTTTTAGTACTTTTTGAATTTTTTGAAGTTATTTTGTCTCGAAAACTTTTGCAAATGAACCATTCTCAAAGCCAAGAGATAGCGTGCATCTATGATCTTTATTATACGGCATGTGCTGTCTTCTCTTTTCTTGAAATCCAACACATGCAATGCGTAATCTTTGTCCCTAGGCATGGTCTTCTGTCTTATGGCCTTTCTACTACCGTCCTTACTGTCTCAATCCCCGGAGCCAGAGGAAGAGCTTGTGGAGTCAACAGATCCAGGTTCATTTGCAGCTGGCAGCTTTTGAAAAGGCTAACTCACAGAGAAGTCACCAGAGAGCTAGTCAACTCCTGAAGGGGTCTTGGCCCTTGATAGCTGGAGCTCCTATATTTTGACAAAGCCTCCAAGTCTGTAAAATGTAAGAGATATTCTTTTATGGAAAATTATTCTAGCATGCGATGGATACAACATAAATTCTGATGCATAGATAATGAATTATTTTTGTCTTTTTCTTTCGTCTTAGCCACATGTTTGTGGATTTAGGGGAAGAACAGCACCTCACACTGTTCTCTTATTTCCATTAAGTACTAGGCTCTTAAAGCAGTGTGAACAAAGCCCTAAGAAGCTATGAGAATAGTATGTGATATCTGCTATACGTTGGATGTTATTATTACAGGATGGATCATCAATATAAGATCAATGATCAAAGACCTCCAGGTCACATCGGAAACTGGGGCCTCTAGAAAGTGTAGTTAAGCATTTTTTTATCCTTGGCTTGACATGTGTCTGTCATATATTGTATTATACATTATATGAAAGGTATAAATGGTGCTTGACTTACCACATTTAATTATGATAGGAGGTTTAGGTCTCCATGAACTTGATATGTTGCAGGATGTTCTCATTTTTCCATCACATATGGACATATCCTAAAGTAGCCGGAATATATCACTATGTTGTTCAATGATATGATCCACGTCATTGGCTTCTCCACGTCCTCTGTATTCTTATTACAAAAACTCTGATTTTGATGTCTTATTTGGAAATAATATGATCTTAAATGTACTCTATTTCCTGTCTATTTAACTGGGGATTGTGTCACACGCAATGGGATCGTGGTGCAGCGGCGGCGGCTTTCATGCAACAGAAATCGGGGGGGCGGTCGACTGATCCGACTGATTCAGACTGACCACAGGAATAAATATTCAAATGGTATCGTAAGACAATGCACTTACATACACTGGGAAGAAAAAGGTGAACTCCGTCGGACAATCAACGGACAATGCACTTTCGGGGAACTCCTCGGACTGGGTAAGTAAATGTGCCCCAATGTATCATTGATAGAACTACTCTTTCTGTATTGGGATGAGATACCTTATAGGTCCCCTAAGGCTCCTGGGCCAAGAGGTGGTATTTTTCAAGTTGACCTCCATTGAAGTATAGGTTCTTCTTATTGACAATGAGGTGAATCCATTGCAGAACCTTGCTCCATAACATTAATCACAACAATTAATATATATTTGTTTAATATTAAATTGGACCCACTGGTGAGCACGGCTGATATCAGGAGCTGCACCGCCACTCTGAACAGCCACACACGGCCTGGCTTCCTCCTCTACTCCCTTGCTATCCCCTACGGTGCTAAGGGCGTTCCCTGAAGAACCCAGCGTTCCAGTGATGAGCCCAATAGGGCGAAACAAGCCTTGTCGGGACTCGGGTTCTACACCCTCATTGTGATTTACACCACATGACATAGTTCTTTCACTGATTTGTGACAGCACTCGATGTCAAAGGACTTTTCAAACCTGACTATACCTGCTGAATAGATCTACAATAGGGCCAGTTATCGCAGGGTCAGGTTCCAGTCGGCACTCTGGTCACATAGGACCAGAGTTCCGAGGCTAGGCATCTAGGGAGTGATAGACTTCGTCCTAAATAGGGCTTGTCTAGGGACTTTACATGACTATCTGGTCAACCAAACCAAAGCCCAATTGGACTATCGTCTATGATTCACCCCTTCCGTTTCTTTTCTGCACTCTGTGTATCCTTGTGGGATCTGTATCTCCCTCACCTAAGACCATTATTGACTCTGCTTGACAGTCACCTAGGCCAAGGTGAATTAACTTTGGCTATTGCCCAAGCTACACAGATTCATTTTGTTGAGGATTCTTGAGAAACACGAGCAACACTTAAGGTGAGTCCTCATTATACACTCTAAACTATATCTGAGGTCACCTTTAGCAGATTTCTACATGCTCAATCATCCTCTTTTTACCTACAGACTGACCATCAGTGCAGTGACTACAAACTCATCTACAAAAACTCCACAAAGACCTCTTCTTTCCTTTGTATATAATTGGCAATAAAGAAGCAATTTAAATTTCTTAATCACTGGTTGTATTCTGTTTATACCTAATAAGTGATTGCATAGGGTCCCCCATCACTGGGAGTAAGACCCTTCCCTCCCTTTTTCCTCTTCTTCTTAATATTAAATTGTTAGAAAGGCATCATGACTCTTTAGATATTTCCACGTATTCTGTTCAATAAAACTGGGACGTTCTTTGGAAGTGGAGTCGTGAAAAGGTTTGTGCTCACCATGTTGAAGAGAAGTCCTGCTCTACCATCACTTATAATAATCCAGGTACTGGTCCTAAGTATATATACCCATGGCTCTACTTACCTCCAAGGTTTCTGAGCACAAGGTATGGTGCAAACAATTCTCGGGTTCTCCTTGTAGCAACTAAATGTCAAGATCAACAGAAATCCCTACTTTACCGCGGTCCTTTTAATATAGTAAGAAGTGTTAATAGTGTAATATGACAAGCTCAGAAAGACTATCCAACACTTTGTGCAAACTGTAAAACCTTTTTTTTGTGAAGGATAAAAACCTTGGTTTATAAAAATACAACTAGAGGCAATTTGTTTGTACTAAGGCAACTTGGTAAGTCGAGATAATTGGTCCACGAGGACTTCAGTTTATTTTGCAAGTGAGTAGAAGTAAATAATGGCGGTAAACTATTTATACTTTAAAGAATTAAACCTTTTGCCCTCCACATCCCTTGCTAGTAAGAAGCAGAAAGTTTCTTTGTATTGGGAACCACTTTACAAAATTTTATTATGCTGTTGTGTTATATACTGTTTTGTCCAGAAAAAGCTAGAACACCCTTGTACCCCCTGAATCAATTTCTCATAAACAGTATAAAGTGCATGCATTTTGAGAAGACTTTAGATGTTCTACTAGAGTGGCAGTCGCCTTGAAGATGATGGCCACTAAACATTGTGTAGAATTTGATCAAAGGTTTGTCCATTTTCAGCAAATATCAGTACTAGCAACAGAAAAGACTTCTCTAGAGTGATATAAGTGCATAAAACATAACCTTTGATCATAACCGAGACATACGCATATTTCTCTGACACGTTTCCTCATACATTCGATTCATCGGAGGAACTAAAGATCCTGGAGGGGAGAAATACCCCGGTCCTATTGGATAATCCAACCAGTTAAGAAGGGGCACACTGTAGGCTGCAAACCTATAATGACAGCTGCGGGTCAGACATACAAAAGGAGGATATGCTCACTGGTGTTAGCAGGTTGGCTCCGAGTCCACCATGAAAGTCCAAATAGTTCAGCAAATAATTAATATTTATTTGTGTAATGAAGTGTTATATATATATACTCTCTGTTCATTATATCCCTGGTCATGTGATGTCACACGGATGCGTGGTTCGTTATATCCCTGGTCATGTGATGTCCCACAGGTGCACGGCTCATTATATCCCTGGTCATGTGATGTCACACAGGTGCACGGCTTGTTATATCCCTGGTCATGTGATGTCACACAGGTGCACAGCTCATTATGTCCCTGATCATGTTTTGTCCACACGGTGCACGGCTCATTATATCCCTGGTCATGTGATGTCACAGTGTGACGGTTGTTATATCCCTGGTCATGTGATGTCACACAGGTGCACAGCTCATTATGTCCCTGATCATGTGATGTCACACAGGTGCACGGCTCATTATATCCCTGGTCATGTGATGGGACACGGGTGCACGGCTCGTTATATTCCTGGTCATGTGATGTCACACAGGTGCATGGCTCATTATATCCCTGGTCATGTGATGTCACACAGGTGCACGGCTCATTATATCCCTGGTCATGTGATGTCACACAGGTGCACAGCTCATTATATCCCTGGTCATGTGATGTCACACAGGTGCATGGCTCATTATATCCCTGGTCATGTGATGTCACACAGGTGCACGGCTCGTTATATCCCTGGTCATGTGATGTCACACAGGTGCACAGCTCATTATGTCCCTGATCATGTTTTGTCACACAGGTGCTAGGCTCATTATATCCCTGGTCATGTCATGTCACACAGGTTCAGGCTATAAAAGTATAACAGAAAGTAATCAGAGCAGTGTGTTATAACGAGCTGTGCACCTGTGTGACATCACATGGCCAGGGACCGTTTTTTATCCACAAGAAGTAAAACAATGAAACTTCCTGTTGAATTAAAGCAGGAAGAGATCTAGAATACTTTGTGGAAATGATAAAGAAAGTATATTGGAAAATTGAATAACTTTTGATTAACAAACAATATCAATTATATAAAGAAAATGGACAACCATTTTAATTCAGTGGAAGCTTTTGTGATGCTACAGATTCAAGGCTAAATAAAGATGGGCTTTTATTGGCCAATAAAAGCCCATCTATTTCATACTCTTGGTCATGGACAACTTTTTCAGACTCTGGCATCAACTTATCTCCTATGGAACATAAGGATTAAAGAGGTTATCCAAGTTTAAGAAATAACTTAGGGCAAAACTGGGGCCGGTTATTTATAAAACATAAATGTGTACTTACCTCCTCCAGTGCTGCTAATGCCCCCCACAGCGGTCCCTCTGATAAGTGCCCTGTTTTGTTTACAGGGGCTCACAGGGAGCTTCTTGACATCCGGAAGCTCCCATCCGACACCATCTCCCAGAGCCCTGCAATGCTGAGAGATAGGGACGAATGGGAGTGGCCGGCCACCACGTCATCTGGGAGCTCCCCGTGCGCGGCTTCTGTGCCCCTGTAAACAAACAGGGGCATGGATCAGACAGACCGCACTGCTGGACACCAGCAGTGCCGGAGGAGGTAAGTATACATTTATTTTTTTTAAATAGCCTGCCCCAGTCCAGCCTTTAAGCGCTTTAAGCAGTTGAAATAGAACCACTCTATCCATATCACCAAACATCTGGTGAGTCAGTAGAGAGATGGGAGATCGCCTTACACATTATATGCATGGAATAAAATCATATTTGCATGCATTGTGAATGCCACTGTATCTGTCACCCAATTAAATAATCCCCAGTCGCGGTGCCCAAGAGGCTTTGCCGGGAGTAATTAAAAGGTTAACAATCGTGATCAGTTCTGATTATGCAGCAAACACCCAGGCCCTGGGTTAGATGTATCAGAGATGTCTGAGATAGTGATGTGTCGTTCGCAAATGTGCCGGCTCTAAGAGCTGGCTCTTGTTAGTGGACGATGGGAGTCGGCCCACCTTAGTGAGTCGATGCCTCACTTGACCTTGCCCCTAACTGGCTCACCATGTTACAATCGGGTTAAAAGTGGAGTGGTGTGGGGTGACTGATTGGCCTGCGCCTCCCTATTATATATTTGACAGGGAGCCGTTCAGGAGCCAGAAGAGTGGTCTCTTCCTACTGAGCGGAGTCTAATGAGCCAGCTCACTAAGAAGAGCCGGAATTCACATCACTAGTCTTAGAGCAAACTGTTCCAGTCTAGTATGAAGAGGGATCATGTCATACTCACTGGGTGGGGAGATTTATCAGAAGTGTCGGAGGTAAAACTGGTCTAGTTGCCCATGGAAACCAATCAGTGCTCAGTTTTAATTTTCCCACAGCTGATTATAAAATGAAAGCTGAGCTCTGATTGGTTTCCATGGGCAGCTAGACCAGTTTAACCTCAGACACTTCTGATAAATCTCCCCCCCCCCCCCGCGACCATGCCGTGAGCCCTCTTCATACACCTACTGCCACACCATGGTGTACCGGTACGTCTTGTGAGGCAATGAGTTAAAAAGTCGGCTACTATATTTGATAAAAATATGCTAGAGTTAAGCATTTTAACCTCTTCAAAACACTGGTGGTGCCTTGGAGAGGTTAAATGAAGCGGTAGATTTCCTCTAAGGTGTGGTCAATGAGGTATCAGAATCTCAAATATTTAGTTTCTATAGAAGACTTAAACATCCGCGCTGAGGCAAATCCCATTCCAAAGATATCAAAATTCTTGTAGATTATGTACAAGTAGTTGATGAAAGAGAAAGTAATGCATTTAATGATAATAAGCTCTTGTCTGGAAGAGGCAATCACTGCTGCGCAGAATTTAGTTCAATGGTTGCACTTGAATATTTAAAACAATCAAGTCCTGTATAATTTCAGACGCTCGTGATGGATAGAAAAGAAAGTCTTCGGTGGCGCAAGCAGATAATACACAATCCATTTCTACCCCAGGGAAAATATATTCATGTTATCATTGTCTAAAATTCACTTTATTTTGACATAAATATAGGACAAATCTGCCATAAAGTCATGTGATATAATGTTGCAGTGATGGGTGGAGAGATAGAAAGATAGATAAATAGAAAGAAAGAAAGATGATAGATATGATAAATGGACAATAAATAGATGATACGAAGAAGGGCTAGAATGAGAAGATGATGGTAGATAAAAAGACAGATAGATAGATAGATAGATAATAGATAGATAATAGATAGATAGGTATAGATAGATGATAGATGATAGATATATTGGTAGATAGATTGGTAGATAGATAGATAGATAGATAGATAGATAGATAGCTTCATAGATAATAGATGCAATAGATATCGATCGCTAGCTCCCTATGCTCTCTATATCGCATGCTCGATAGATTAGCATCGATGATAGATTGAGATAATCGATATAAAGAAGCAGACAGAAAGAAAACAGAACACAGATAGCAATATAGACTCGCTCGTCGATCGCTCGCTCGATCGCTCGTGTGCTCTGCTCTCTCGCTCGCGCTCGCTCGCTCTCGTCTCTCGCTCGGTCGCTCGCTCGCTCCTCGCTCTCGCTCGCTCGCTCGCTCTGCTCTGCCCCTCTCTGCTACACGCTCGACTCGCCCGCGCTCTCTCGCTCGCGCTCCTCCTCGCTCTGCTGTGCTCGCGCGTCGCCCGTCGCTCTCGCTCTCTCGCTCGCTCGCTGCTCGCTGCTCGCTCGCTCCTTCGTCGCTCGCTCCTGCGCTCTGGCCTGTGGCTCGCTCCGTTCGCTTACTTACTAGATCTGCTCTGTGGATACGTATGTCGTCCTGTAGATTCCCTGTATCCTCTTATCACAGCCAGCCTCAGCATATGGCTGGCTATCTAGTCGTATCGCCAGAGAGCGGTGCGCATGTCAGGTTGTCAAGGGAACCGCCTACGTCACGTGTAAATAAGACACGGACATCCACTATATTCCCTAACCCACTATGACTATCTGTACACTGCTTTATAGCAGTAAACTTTTTTGTTTACCTTTTTTGATGCGACCATAAAAGTTTACTGCTATAAAGCAGTGTACAGATAGTTATAGTGGGTTAGGGAACGCTCTGGATGTCCGTGTCTTATTTACACGTGACGTAGGCGGTTCCCTTGACATAGATAGATAGATAGATAGATAGATAGATAGATATGAGATAGACAATATATGGATAGATAGATAGAAGGTAGATATATAGATAGATAGATAAGATAAGATAGATGTGAGATAGATAGATAGAAAGGAGATAGATATATAGATATATAGATAGATAGATAGATAGATAGATAGATAGATAGATATGAGATAGATAGATATGAGATGGATGGATGGATAGATACGTTAGATTATTAATAGGAAGATAGATATGGTGGATAGTATGATAGATACTGTAGATGTCCCTGTATATATTATAAAAAGACAGAATAGAGATGATGGATGGATAGATATAGTATATCACAGGTAGACAGCGGGTAGATAGACAATAGTTAGAATAAACAGTAAATAGAAGATATATATATACAATCAGATAGATATAGCAATCAATATTATCTGACAAGAGGACATAGCATAGATATGGTGAGTTCCCGCTTTATTCAGGACCTTATAACTTCTATACTTCCACCATTGATTTTGACGTGTTATATGAATTACCTAACAACAGTCTATGATAAAAGGCAAATTTGTTTGGATGTTTGCGCCAATTACCATGGCAAGGGTTCCACTATACATGTTTTTAAACATAATTATTTGGGACTTTATTTGATGTGCATTATTTTAGTCCAAGTGAAACATAAACTTTTATACTGTATATGTTATATCTCATGTTGTTACATTCCAAGGCTTCATGTTACAAAAAATAGGCAAAACCAATAACTGAAAAGTTTGTTTAGCTTCAAACTTTTCCCATCAGCGTCTAGTCATGGGGACAAGGCTGTTACATTGTTTCATTAATTTTCAAGGGAAAGAAATGCTTGATTTTGACAATTAAATCTTCTTATAATATAATTGATGTGTGAGCATGGTGTAGCATCAGAACGGCTGATCAGGTAAGCCGAGGATAAGCAAACAAATTAAAAAAAGGAATTATATATCTGTTACTATTTTATTCTAACACTAAAATAAATGTATATTCCCATTGATGGCTATAGGGTAGCTACCTGAAGGTGGCACTATCAAAACCTTTACTTTTTCTAATGGAAGAAAGCAAATTAACATAATTCTCCCAGGGTGCATTGTCTTTCAAACTCTTTACAGCAGCTGGATCTCCACAAGGAGAGCCAGTACATCTCAACGTCCATACTCGAAGACCCTAAATGACATGTTAAAAGGACCAGTATTGTTGCCTGGTCCTGGGAACTACCACACCAACAAAAGAATAAAATCTTGGGTTTATTTCTATGCGATTCTAAAATTCATGGCTTGTCATAAAATCCTAAAATCATCAGCCCATGATGGCCATAAGTTTGGTCCACTTCAGGCATAAAGTGGGCCAAACTACAGGAATTTTCAATTTTCTTCATCTGATGTACAATGCTATCCAGTCTACAAATACAGAGGGTACGGAAAGTATTAACATTTTTAAATCTTTGTTTTGTTTCAGCCAAAAGTCCTTTTTTGCTCATTAATGTACACCCTGCACCACATATTGGCAGAAAAAAATAAATTAAGATATTGTTGCTAATTAATTTAACAAGAAAAACTAAAATATCACAAGGTCATAAGTATTTAGACCCTTTGCTTTGTCACTCACATGCTGTCCATCTACTCCCGGTCCTCCTTCAGATGGTTCTACTCCTTCATTGGAGTTTAGCTGTATTTAATTAAACTAATTGGACTTGATTAGGGAGGTACATACCTGTCTATAAGATATCACAGCTCACAGTGCGTCTCACATGAGAATCATAAGGTCTAAGGAACTGCCCAAGGAGTTTAGAGAAAGAATTGTGGCAAGGCACAGATCTAGCCAAGATTACAAAATAATTCCTGTAGCACTCAAGGTTCCTAAGAGCACAGTTAAGTTAAGACATACTTAATAACAGAAGTGAGCTCTTTGGTTGAGGGCCTATATTTTTGGACATCAGCTTACTCAACATGTCTACCAAAATGTGTATCCTAACTTTATAAAAAAACAGCTAGTATTATGTCTCCTGCAGGGATGTCCTATTTGCAGTGATGTCCTATTTGCAGTGACAGAGAGACATCAGAGTTAGATGATCTCTGTCTAGAGGAACTTATCACTCAGATATCAGTATTAGAAGCCTTCTCTTATGGGTTAAAGAGGTATTCCCATCTAGCTATCCACATTTAATTTAAGTAATCTGCCATTTGCATACATTTCTTAAATTAGATGTTATTAGAAAATGTACCTCTGTGGTTATAATTTCCCATAAATGTAGCTATGTTGTACCTCAAAAAAATAGCTGTCCTTGGATGCGACTACCTTGCACTTTGGTAGCAGTGGCCAGGCATGTGCTTGTTGAGTCTTGCTTGACCACCTGGATTTAGCATTCATTAAACACAACAGCTGTAGGAAATGCGGTAACTCCTGACCATTTCATGTACAAAAACTATTTATTTCTTTGCAATGGCAGTGGTGGTCATATCCAAGGACAGCTACCTTATTTTTACAGGA
Organism: Engystomops pustulosus; assembly: GCA_019512145.1. NCBI lineage: Eukaryota > Metazoa > Chordata > Amphibia > Anura > Leptodactylidae > Engystomops > Engystomops pustulosus. The sequence goes on from CM033648.1 coordinate 84,773,048, forward strand.
CTATATGACTACATTGATGTGAAATTATCTTTGCACAGATACATTTTTTTAATAACATCCAATTGAAGAATTGTATCTACATGGCACATGAATTAAATCAAAGGTCAATGTCGAGACAAGAATAACTCTTTAAGTGACCTCACATGATATTTTTGACTCCTGTTCATAAAGAAGAACAAAATTACTAGCAGCATCAGTACTAGGAAAGAAAACCCATGATTTTGAAGTATCTCAAAAACCCAAATTGGATTCAATTCTTAGAACAAAAAGGCAAAGACATTGTGGTATCCCTGTCGAATTTCTCACTTTTCCCTAGGTCTGATCTTTTGGTTGTACTTACATCTACAGCAAAGTGCAAATTATAACTCCACACATAGGGGCTCATTTACAAAGGGTCCAAACGGTGCATTTTCGCCAGGTTTCCTGATAATTTCCGAGTTGCAAGGCATGTAACAGGGGATTTTGGCGCATGCGATCGGAATTTGGCGCATCGGCGCCAGCTTGCACGCAACACAAGTCGGGGGCGGGCCATCAGACAACTTGCCGGATTCGGACTATGCGTGGGATTTAACATTTCGAATTGTGTTGCAAGAACGCACTTACAAGCATCGGGAACAAGAAGGTGAACTCCGGCAGACCTCGGTGGGGAAGCGACAGATGCAGGAACTCGGGTACACAAGCTATATGAATCGCTCCGGACTTCATCTTCGTCGGACCGTCCGAATCGACTCAACGGGGCTCGTTACTAAGGGTCCGTGATGTGCATTTTCGCCGGGTTTCCCCATGATTTCCGAGTTGCTCCGCATTTAACAGGGGATTTTGGCGCATTGACGCTGGCTTGCATGCGACAATCGGGGGGCGGGCCATCAGACACCCCGACAGATTCGGACTACGTACGGGATTCAACATTTTGATTGTATGGCAAGACACGCACTTAAAAGCACCGGGAAGAAGAAGGTGAACTCTGGCGGACCGGATAAGTAAATTTGCCCCAACATGTTCTATAGAGGAGATGCCACAATTTTTGGGCAGTTTCTTTTCATCTATTACTTTGTATTACTTTTATGTTCAGATGAATCCATAATATTGTAGAGGCAGATGGTTGCATCTTCTATTTTCTACATGCGGATGAAACAAGTAGTCACTATATTAATAGAATAGAATTATACATGAATTGGAACTAGTAAGGGATATTATCATGTACCATAGTCAGATATCAGATAAAAATAGTTCCACACTTAATAGCCATCCGCAATAACTTACCATGTTCCCATAAATCAGATCATTTGCTCATTAGACAGGGTTCTGTATGTCTAGTCCAACATAGTCTTTTTATCTCAGAGCTGTTATGGTGAATTACAGTCATGCGTCTTCTGCAGGATTAGATATGGGAAATTGCTGTTGCTTTGGATACAGAGCAGTAGTCCATAGTTATCATCCAGGCTTGACTTCTGGGAAATAAAGCCTGGGAATTCCAGATGTATGTTATATCACACACTTTTCTGGACACTATGCCACTATGGCAAAAAAATCACCTTTGTATAAAGTTACATAGGTGATTTTTTAAGCTCTGTTCTTTTACTGTTCTGTTTTAGCAAAAAAATGCTCGGGTCTCCCATTGACTTCAATTTGGCTCGTTATTCGAGACGAGCACTCGAGCATCTGGAAAAGTTTGTCTCGAATAACGAGTACCCGAGCATTTTAGCGCTCGCTCATCTCTAATCCTAATGAATTGGCATTTATTGTATCTGTAAAGATGGTTCTAGAAGATGAAATAAAAGGCTCTACAGACTGAAGTAAGGCTTATTGAAAGCCATCTACCATCAAGGAGAGTCGGAATGCTCCAATTTCTATTAAATGGTTGGCCACTCTGACCAAAAATGGCAAGTTTGGATAGCTTCGATCTTATGTGTACATGTTGAGTTTTTCATGGAAGACATCAGGCCGGTAATACCTAAGACAACCGAGAAAACTATAGATGCCAAAGGGTAAACAATATTTCCTTATTTCGATATATGTTGCTATACAAACATTTTTCTAGTAGTTTGTAATTTCTTCTGTTCTATCTTTCCATCGAGCTACATAATATTTCCATCTAAATATAGATTATCTCCTCCAGCTAAGTGACAATTTATATTGGTCTCCAATTGCCATTGTCCTCTTCCTTCATCATTTCCTCCCGCTAACCATTTTGCATGATGAATGTTTCATTATGAAGTAAAAACATTCAGCTATCACATAGTTAATTAAGTGGAACTGAGTATATTCATTAAAATATTTGTTCCAAACAAATGTATTTAACATTCAGATACTATGCGGAATAGGTGACAATTGCCTATCTCCATGGAGATCGATAATGGGATTCAGATCATTGTGTAAAGAGTGCGAGTGTAATGCAGATAGAATGTCATTATTATTTCCCTCTTAATGATGGTCATTATGCGCAAACACTGATTGAATTCCATTTGTTACCTGTGTTTGAGCTGAGAGGAATAATTACAATTTAAGTGTCTCCATTAAAATTCATGCAAGAATATGAATGCAAAAAATTCTACTTGAAAATGACAAAATATACTTTGAGAATATAAATTGTATTTTCTAATCGACTTGTTAAAAGTATTAAAAATAGCCTCATTGTAATGAGAAATCTTAGCCCCCCCCCCCCCCCATTAAAAGGAAAACTGCTAATTTTTCGAGGCGAGTACAAAAAGTACAGGACGCGGTGGAGCAAGATGGAAATACCGTCGGAGATAGAATGAGATCTTCAATTAAGGAGGCCCGAGTCTAATTCCAATTCTCATCGGAAACTGTACATACAATTGGGGCTTGTCTAATTTTCATTATTGAGATTCAGTTGATGTATTTATCTGAATTACTAATAGGTAATTATGTCTGGGCACATAGACAGAACGGCCCGTGCCGTCTGAAAATAGCCCCTTGGTGTTAGGACCCAAGAGGAAGAACATCCTTCTATGCTGTATATTTATTAGAAGAGAATATTTTAATTCGAGATGACCCAAGGGATCCATGGTCTCTAATGAAAAACTGTTGGCCATTTGGTTTTTACGATCAAGGTGTAGACAAGGAGAAGCTTTATGACCAATATAATCTCTCTTATATCTGTACCTCTAGTACCTTGGTCAACCTTGTTACAGCAACACATAATTATAGAGGTTACGGTTACACCCTTTGGACGGAGTTTACAGAGGCCCAAAAGAGTTTACTGTGTTTTTTTTATATTTTATTTATTTTTGTTACATTTTTATCTACATTTTATTCTTATTTTCTAAATATGTATTGAGACATTAACACAAACGGCTGTCCTAGATAGATAGATAATGGAGGGGGTCCCAGGGTCAACATCTACAAAGAGTTTATATGTCCTCTCTGTGTTTAGGTGGGTTTCCTCCAGGTCCTCTGGTTTTCTCCCACACTCCAAACATACTGGTAGGGTGATTAGATTGTGAGCCCCATTGGGGACAGGGATTGATTTGGAAAGCTCTGTGCAGCGCTGCGTAATCTGTGTGCACTATATAAATAAAGAATTCTAATTAGAGCATGTAAGAGCATGTAATGCCCTTTAGAGGGCAACTGTTTACTTACCCTCCTGCAGCAGGAGGCATATCATGCATTTTAATGCAATGGAGCTATGATCATAATGACCTACAAGTTTTTTTGTAATGTGTGAGGGATGATCCATACTGTCATATATGCTGATATTTGACTTTCTTTTGTACTTGTGTGGTTCTGTTTAATATATTTTTATTGGTGCATATATTATTTTTTATGTCAAGTGGTGGATTATGTCAATAGCTTCAATGCTACTTTTCTATCGGAGTGTTCCGACACACTGTGTACACTGGCTCCCATAATGACCTCAGGCCAAAAGTGGTATTTATACATTGCTGTCCTGGCCTTATGACGTCATGAGGTTGAATAAGCACTTAGTAGCGTGGAACATGGATAGGCGTCCTCCTGCTATGCTGCTGTTCCTTCATTAAAGACATCAGAAGGTAGTTGATGGGTGACTCTTATTATCTCTTTCTTTCCTCCACATAGTTACAGGTATTGGCTGGGGATTGGCTCAGTGATTACTCTGTAAAAAAGTCAGAAGCGGAGTGGAACCCGTAATGTCTGGGTCCTTGCAGAACCTTGTGGGTTTGGGTCCCTGAACCGTCTGCATTTGGCGTTCTCTAACACCCTACAGTCAATACTGATATTAACTCACCAGAGCTACGTGCCTGCGACGCATGTGCTACAATCTATTTGCCGATGATGTAAAAGCAAATTATCACGATCGTTGTTGTTCCCCAAAACGTGATCAGATAACAAAGATCCTTGGGAAATGGCAGCATGGATGCTTTACTGGTGCCATTTAAAGGGTAACAGCTGTGATAGTCCTAGCACTGTATTGGGGAACTTTTTTTTCACTGTAAAAAACTGATAAGCGGAGAGGAACCCATAATGTCTTGGTCCATGGAGAACCTTGTGGGTTTGGTCCTTGAACTCTCTGGGTTTGGTGTTAATCACACCCTACAGTCAATACTGATGTTAACTCTTTAGAGCCACCAGCAAAGCTGACAGTGGCATCTATATGCTTGCAACACATGTGCTGCTATTTAGGTGCCGGCGACGTACAAGAAAATTTTCACTATCGTTGTTGTTATCCAAGACGTCATCAGATAACAATGATCCTTGGGGAAATGGCAGCATGCATGCTTTACTGGTGCCATTCAAAGGGTAACAGCTCAGGTGTTTATCAATGGGGGGTGAGCATTCAAGTTTGATACCCAAACTCAAAGAGAACTTGGTTTTAAAGGAAATGTACCAGCAAGTTTAAAGGGGTTGTCACATTACAGCAAATACATGTTATTGTTTGAATTATAAAGAGTTTATTTATAAAGAATTTTCCTATATACTTTCTGTATCAATTCCTCATGGTTTTCCAGATCTTTGCCCTTCTATAGGAAGCTTCTATGTTTAATTCTAGTGGACAGAAATCTGACCATGGTCACACAGGTGCACGGCTCGTTATATATATTTCTGTCCACTGGAAGTAAACGTAGAAGCTTTCTATGGAAGGAAAGCAAGCAGAGATCTAGAAAACCTTGAGGAAATGACACAGAAAGTATATTGGAAAATTGTATAACTTTTTATAATACAAACCAAATTCTTAATTTGCTGTAATGGGAATAACTCTTTAAGGATTGTAAACCGAGCACATTTACATACTGGCAGGATCTGCTCTTTGTTTAGCTTCTTATGTCCTTGTTTTATGAAAGTTATTAGACATTATGCAAATGAGGCTCAATAGTACAGCCTGGAGCCCCTAAGGTTCGTTTCCATAATTTTTTAAAAGAAGCTAAAAGAAGAATGGATCCTACCAGAGGGGGTACACACCTGCATTTAGGCGTGCTCATCCCTACTTGGGTAAAAAACAATGATGGGGATCGACTACCCCACTACTTGTAATGCTCCTTTAAAATCTGAAATGTGACTACCGTATTTTTCGGACTATAAGGCGCACAAAAAATCCTTTGATTTTCTCAAAAATCAAAGGTGCGCCTTATAGTCCAGTGCGCCTTATATATGAACTGTACTTACAGACAACAGCTGCCTTGAACTGTGCACAGGTCTGCCACCTGCTGGTCATTCACCCTTATAATCAGGTGTGCCTTATAATCCGGTGCGCCTTATAGTTGAACCTAGATGTTTTAGCAGGCATATATTGATGGTGCGCCTTATAATCCGGTGCGCATTATATTTCGAAAAATACTGTACACTATAAACCTGATATGTCTGCTGAATCTGTTACTGTATTATAATATCCATTATTTACCAGTATTTTTTTCATATTTTATTTTCTACACACTCATCCTTTGTCATTCATCCTCCGGCTTACGTGAAGGTTGTCGGGGTGACCTCACTTCTCTGCAAACAGACCGGGGCTATTTATCAAGCCGCAGCAGAATTACACGTCGGCTCCGCTCGTAAGGACGACAGGCGCACATGTTACAAGTTTGTAGAAATCGTAGAGAGGCCTCGAAAATTGCACGCTGAGTAGAAACCGGGATTCAGCAAGGTCCAATCAATCACTGACAGATTACAGCTAAAGCCACTTCTATAGCCATTAAAGCAGGACAAATGCAGAATTGCAACTGAACAACTTCTAGTTTTAAGCCAACAGTGGGACTTCCTAGTTATTTATCAAAGTCATAGCTAGTAAGCAGCATGCTTCACTGGCCGATTGTACTTCACAGCAGACAGAGCCTACTGAAGCCTCGACCATGAAAGAAGTGTTTATGCCCTCAGCTGTGGTGCTGTCAGCCCTCTGGAATTTACTGTAAATCACACCGCTTTTATTGCAAGATTTAGTAGCTTATCCTCTGTGGGCTCTATTCACTGCAAGCTTGTTACTATTTGGATATTAGCCTCAGTCCATAAAGGGACTTGCTACACATCATCAAACAGCGGCGAAAAAAAACCCAAAGGTTTCATTTTTCAATTTTCGAAAACCCTAAACTCCTCAACAGTCATTGAATTTCATTGCGGAGAGTGGAAGTCTACTTTATTATGGTACTCAATTTCCCCAGTGGAGTTATACACTTATAGCATTACTTTTATTTTCAATGACAGGATCTGGCCCATCTGTCCTGGCAGAAAATTTCATAACACACTCAGTAGGTTTTTATGTGATAGGGAATTTCACAACATTGCATCAGGTCGGTGACAAAGCTATAATACAGATATCAGCGCTATATTAATGGCTATTTTTAGGATAGCCTAGGAGATAAATGTGATTGATTTTTTTTTATATCCGTGCATACAATGGAGATGTCAAGATAAATAGAAAAAATAAAATTAACAAGTAGCAAAACAAAAAGGACACCGGAAACGGCAACGTACCTGTGCCGATTGTAAATTATACCCCTATGCCCCCATTTTATGTAACTTCCCCAAATGTATCATTCAATGCATTCTTATTTAGCAATGAATAAGTTCACACACAGTTTATTATTCAGTGCAGTGCAAAAGTTTTAGGAAGGTGTCATAAAATCCAAAAAAAGTAACGGCATTCAAAAATGAGAAGTAGATTTTTTTTTACCAATTTTCAAGATAAATCTACATGAATTTGATATGAGGTATGGCCACCCATTGCCTTCAAAACTGCACACATTTTTTATAGGTAGGTTTGTACATGGTTGCAGATATCTTGGAGAACTAGACACAAATCTTCTGTGGATGCAGGCTTGGTCAAATCTTTCCATTTCTTCTAGATTTTATAGACATATTCAATCGTGTTGAATGTAGAGTTTGACACTCACGTGCAGCCATTCTCAATTTCAGTCTATGGAAGAACAAGTCTATGGAAGTCAAGTGTGTAGACCAGGCTATTTTTGGCATGTGAATAGAGAGTTGCCACCAAGGGTGAACCTAAATTCTCTGCTGTCAGAGGCAAGCCGCCCCCCTCTACTCCATCCAATAGTAATGTATCAAGTCATTTTCTTTTTAGCAAGAGTTAATTCAGAGACACTATTTTTAAGTAGCAGATCCTGCTTTTTAGCAGATAAATGTGCCCCTGGTGCTGCACCCCATCTTGCTGCAAGTAGTGCTGCCAGAGGCAAGAGGCTCAACTCGTCTTATGGCTGGTGCACCCTTGGTTGCCACAAATGCCCATCAAACTTTGCTTTTGATTTGGCTGTGGATATGTCATGTATATTAAATATGAGGATACCCCTTTAAAGGTCAGAAACATTTGCAACTCACGACAAATGACTCTTTATACTCCATGTGGTTCCATTGTGTTTTATCTTTAATTTATAATATCACATTGATATAAATATTCAGTCTATGTATGCACAGGCCTTTTGCTTTCGGGTTGTCTCATTCATGGGAGTGGCCTGTATATAGCAAGATATACTCATTTGATCCCTCAACGAAATCTACCAATAAAGGGCACTGGTGGCACTTACTCATAGATCCAGGCACTCATATATCCATGGCCACCTTTGTTTTAAAATCAATGTAATAATTATGCTAATGAGCCCAAATGGCCCTTTTGTGCTTCACAGGCTGTTACACTCTCCTCTCCCACCTTGCTCCTGCTCAGCACTTACCCCTCCTTTTGCCTGTTGTAATCTCACACAGTGGGCTGGAGAAGTGCAAATGTGCAGTGTAACACCCTGTGAAGCTGCAGCTCGGAGGAGTAACGCCCCCAGGAGCAATTTGTGCTCATTAACATTAACAAAAGTTGCATTTAGAAGGCAGGAGGCTATAGGAAAATTACCACAATCACGGTGACCTAGATCTATGTGCAAGCATCCCCGCTTGATTTTGATGGTAGATGCATAACTAAAAGAGGACCTGCCAGGGCAAATCAGGACTCTTAACCAGCCACAGGACTCATGGACCAGTGGTTTAGTGTCCCAAATTGCCTTTTACCAAGTTACTATGAGACCCATTGGACCCATTTCTTGTGCTACCTGCGCCTGCACAGCCCATAGTAAAGACAAAGCTGTACACTAGTTAACTAGTAGTTACGGCGCTTGTGCAGTGAAGCCGGGGTGTAGTATGCCGGCTTCACTACAGGACAACACAGTTGTGGGGAGCACCGGACCGAGGTAGGTATAAATAATTTTTATTTTAATAGCGGCACATAGGGGCTTGCTAAAGGGCCATTTAGGGCACAAAACCACCTGCCCATTAGCCCTGACAGGTCCTCTTTAAAGGGGTATTATTATCCTATAAAAGGATTCTTCATATGTTCCCTGCCCATAGACACCCCAGGCCACCTGGTTATGTGATTAACATAATGGGGCTGCAGTGCCGTTTCCTACAAAATGGTGGTGCCAACATAATAAGTATATATATATATATATATACATATATATATATATATATATATATATATATATATATATATATATATATTTATATATATAGATAGATATAATACATAATACACCATAAATATAATGAAGCGGATGGCACGCCTGATAATTTCACCACTTTTTCAAGGGAGATGACCAGTGATGTTTTTACAGCATAAAATATAGGAACGTGTATTACATGTTTGAGATATCATCATTGCCTATTATGATGGAACAATAAGCTGAGGTAGAGAACCTATCCACTAATTTATACCAAATGCTAAAACATAGTGAAGTCTCAGGTAAAATAGCAGGACTTGGTTTCATGCCTATCTAACCCATCAGTGAAGTCAACTACAACACATATTTATAACAACAGAGAAAAACAGAATAAAAACGGTGACACCCGATTTGTCAAGTTTACTAAGGCCAGTGCCATGATACTGGATTTCATTCAATCTACAATCATGTGCAGGAATTACTAAGAGGTCGGAAATTCTTAGTGATCCCGGTGTGTGGTGAGCCAATGTAGGGTTATGAAGACTGGATTATGAATTTCCCCCAATAGCAGCAAACCACACACTGGTATCAAGTGCTGGCAAAACAAGATAATTCCATTCCAAGATAATTTTATCCCTAAACTTCATTTGCTTATAAATCTGTCTCGCCGATTGGTTTATAACTTTTAGACAAACGGTCTAAGTTCCGTCTTTGCAGTAACTTTGCTTTAGTAGTTAGGTATGATGACATTATGCCAAAGCCTCCATGAGAAATGAAAAGGTCAAGCTAGCAAAATGTAGAAAAAATTTGATTTAGAATTTGCATTTAGCAATAATTGGAAATTTGGACTAAAACCAGAAATCTTTCACCACCCTCTAAACATTTATTTTCAGTTAATTGATATAATTAATTTCGCTTGTCATTTAACTATGTTTTAGTGTATTTGATTTGTAACACAGTCAGAAAATGATGTAACCTTTAACTTAATACCTATCCTATCAGATGTTGAAACCGATCCATGATATTTGGTGTATCATGTTATATGAAGGGGAATTGGGAAAAAAAAGGTAATGTTAATGTTGGAGATGTTATCTATATTGCAAGTTCAGCAATCCTCAAATGTCGGAATATTTTACAACTAAGGCACTTTTCAACTTAGGCGATTACCAGAAGAGTAAAAAGCACAAAAGATCAGTGTACAGAATTATGAACCTGAGGAAATGTACTTTTATGGTGTTATTGTTGTATGAGGACAACAGTAGAGCCCAGAAGATAAATAAAGGGAGGGTATATCCTGCAAATATCGCGTGAACAAGTCTTAGTTTGGGGCTCTCCACATTTCTACATCAGTTTGATATGTTGCATCAAATCCAGGAGTAGATATAAAAAAAAATCTAAACTGCCTAAAACATTTATCCTAAAGTTACATGGGAATTTTTCATGCAAGTTATGCCAGTTATTGGTGTAAAACATTTTTTTACTTAAAATGTTAACTTTGGTACCTTTTTGGCTACATTTTTCATAGTTTTGTATAGACAAGATAAACAAACAAATGTAAAGAGGGGGAAGGGGAATAAAGAAGCATGGTACATACATAAATAACTGTAAATGTTGTCATTCTAAATAAAATGTTAACATAACATAACTTTATGGCAAAAGCAACAGAGTCCTGGTGAATATGATTGGATTCTTGAAAGTCAAAAATTAAATGGACTCAATGTTAGAACTTAAAACTCCTAAAGGTTCTTTGACATACCCCATAGACACTTTTCTAGTGGGTATGTTAGGGATGAGGTTTAGCAGAAAGGGTGTATCCCTCTGTGGCCAATCCGAATTACCTTATATACTCAAGTATAAGCCTAGTTTTTCAGCACAAAAATGTGCTGAAAAACCCAAACTCGGCTCATACTCGAGTCAAAAAAATAAATATATCTAAACTCACCTTTCCGGCGACCCCTGTATATCTTCTGTGCAATCTGTCCGGCAGCGGCGGCAGGCTATATGCACTGGGGCAGGGTCTGGCAGGTTATATACACTGGGGCAGGGTCTGGCAGGCTATATACACTGGGGCAGGCATACCAAATATCGAAAAATTAAATGAAAAATAATCCCACAATAAAGAAAAAAAAAAAAAAAAAATCAACTGTAAAACTATACTTGTACTTCATTGTTAATTTACTAAAAAATAAAACAGACCCATTTCTTTTGATACCATTTAAGCAGCTTTGCTCACCAAATTTACTAATAACAGCTACTTATGGACAAGGTGAAAGGTCCTGCAACCAAAATAAACATGTGAATTTGGCGGCATCATGGTAAATATGCTTCCAATTATAAGGTGCCTGGACTTATACTTGTACTTCATTGTTAATTTACTAAAAAATAAAACAGACCCATTTCTTTTGATACCATTTAAGCAGCTTTGCTCACCAAATTTACTAATAACAGCTACTTATGGGCAAGGTGAAAGGTCCTGCAACCAAAATAAACATGTGAATTTGGCGGCATCATGGTAAATATGCTTCCAATTATAAGGTGCCTGGACTGTGGTATAAAGGGCGTATATCTGATGAGAGAGCGCTGGGGACAGAGGAACTATTTCGTACACCCAAGTGTCGTCTACTTTATATTTGGGGTCATGTGTGTGCTCCTTTTAACTTAATTGCACTAGGTCCGGCGATCCAGAAAAAGTCCCATGTCGCAAAAAGCGCATTTGGTGGCATCCCGCTGTCCCTACGGTTTTATTTGCAACCGAGTCACTTTGGGGACTGTTGCTGTATGTAATAAAAGTCCTATGCAACATACCTAATTTCCTTATAGAAAGCCCCAAAAAAGCCATTAACGGTCTGGTGATTCCTGACCCCGCAGCAGGGATTAGTCATTAGGACCTATTATCGCTGCGGTATAAGGCACGATTCATTATGAATTTTACTTTAAGAGCAATTACACGCAGAAACGAAATACTATTGGCCGCCAATGTATCACAAATGAGGTCATGAGCTAAAAAACTATATTTTCCAAGATTTACACTTTCTTATGAATAAACGTGCCAGTTCCCACCATATTCTTCTTATGGTTGGAACATGACTCTCACAGCTATCAACATTCTAACAGCACTGATACAATAGTCAAAATTTTTTAAATTTTTACATCGCATAATTCTTTTTCATTTTCATTCTTTGTTTTATTTTTTGGCTGTAGGATTTCCCTATCATGACACTTACCTGGTCCCATATTTCATGGGAACATTTAGAAGTGATTTATTAACAAAACATAAGCCAACACAAAGTGCGCAACTTTTGAAAAAAAAAACTTCTTGTTGATTGGGTGTCGATTTTATAGGCTTTTTTCATGGGACGCGCCACCTGAGGGGAGCTCCCAAGTGTTGATTTTTGTGCCCGCTTAGGCTGACTCCAATGCCGCTCTAGTTAGTGGCTAGTTTTTTCTGTGCCATGTTTTCCAGAGACCAATACAAAAATGGGAGGAACAATAATCCTATTTAGAAACATGAACCACATGGCAATGGCAATGGGGCCCGGCACCATAGTATGGGACTGTTTGCTCAAAGCAAATACACACGAAAGGAATATGATGAGCACATAGGACGAAAAAATTAGTTTCTTGGTACCCGTAAACATAGAGCACCACAACGAGGTGGTTACTGCAAACCCTAGAGTGCCAGGCGAGCAATGTAAATGCCATTAGAATGGGATTGATAAAGTGCCATCGTGCAGACCTAATAACATCACATCAGACAACGTCTCATAAATCGAGCAGCACAGAGGAAACTCACGGAGTATACTGAAGTAGAACTCATGAGTTGCATGGAGAGGAATGCTGACCGAAGCACACATCCCCGCGCCTTTTCTTCCCCGACAGGCACTATTGTCACAAGTCCCACAAAAATCCTGTGTCATTTTGGCACGTTTGAGACATATAAAGGGGTTTGGGTGAGCTTGGCACTCGGTCCTCTAAAAAGGTTTCGCCATCACTGCCCTAGGGGGGCCTAAAAAATAGTTAACGGTAAGTTTTTAAAAAGTGGTAAATTTTGTTAAAAAGTTCAATCACCCCCTTTCCCTATGAGACTGATACAATCCATAATTATTAGGTAGCACCACCATCCCAAAAGTACCGATCTTTCAGATATTCCAAGGGTTATTATGGGCTGTACCACTGTGACAACCATAGTGCCCAAATGTCCAAAGTCAAAATTGTTAATAAAAAGTGATCAAACGGTTTACAGGTTGTAATATGTGATTTCTGGAGTGTTTTGGCTGGTTATCCTCAGATGTTATCATTTGTGTAGATGTTACTTTTACATGTACCACCAACAACACCACTGGCATTATTGCTCTTCACCAGTAAATCCCATTATGGTTCTATTCTCTTATGATAGCGCCTTTCAGTAGACAACTGTAACCTTCACAATTGCTCACATAATGTGGTAACTGACTTGACCCGCTAATTTTATGGATATCCACCAGATTGAGCAGGACCACAAAGTTTATTCATGAGCCCATAGCTCCAACCTTTTGTCACTTTAAAGTGGACCTACACCACAGATTCTACATAAAAGGTAAGATCTGGTGTAGGTGGATCAATGGACGTAGGATAGCCCTTTAAGGGCTAATCCTCACGTCCCAACTTTTTGTTAACTTTATTAAATTCTATGCAAATGTCTTAGGCGGCTACTGGGGGGGTGAGTAGCGAATCTGAGGTACAAACACGAGCGGCTACTCACGCCCGGTAGACCTTTGTTTCCCCCTATACTCCCCCTACCGCTAGCTGCGGGCCTTCGTCGACGCGATCCTGCGTCTGCGCATCGCGAAGAGCAGCGCCCGCGCCTGCGCGCGTCACTGTTCCGAAACACCGGTCGCGGCCTGCTCTTCTTGCCATGCGCAGATGGCAGATCGACGGAACTGGGCGTAGCTGCGTGCCGAAGTGGTGCGTAGGAGGGGGGAAAGAGGCTACGAGGCGTGGAGTAGCCGCTCGGGTATTAACCTCATGATTGACAAGAAAATGTTTGAAAAAATCCCAATTGTCACTGGGAACAAAAAAAAAAATTGCCTGAACTACATTTATAAACTATAGAGTTCTGACTTGCATACATTCAACTAAGAAACAAACCTAAATAACCTATATTGTACATAAGACAGGACTAACTGTATATATATATATATATATATATATATATATATATATATATATTAGATAAAATAAAATAGATAAAATGGATAAAATAAAATAAAACCTAAATAATAAAAGGGGCGATCTTCGCAGCATAACTTTACCAATGTAACACTAGTGTGCTTTACCATTTGAAAGTTTGGACCATCAAAGGGAAATGTCTATATAATTGAATAAATTTCTTGTGCACCCAACAGCAATTCAGTGAAAAATCCAATAGTTTTACACAGCGGAAAAGATAAGTGCTAATTACGCTCATTGACTGATTATCCTCTCAGTCCGAGGCAATCAGGTTGAATGAGAATGTTATCTCTTGTGTCTCTCTCATACGTCTATGATTGTTGTAATATAGTAGTGACACTTAGACCGGCTCTCCATAAACGCTTTGGAAACAATATTATTGCCTATAGGATTGAAGCAAGATGGAAAGGAAAATCAGATTAGGTTAATCATAATTCAGACTCTTCACACATATCTCATAGAATATTTTTTGTTCTTGAAAAATAACTGACAAAACCATCGCTGAAATTGCCAGGTGGTTTCGTGGTCATTCACACACCAAGGGTATAACTTTGAAAGCACTTGGGATTACCAACAAAAATCCATAAACTGGTCAACCACTGATGTGCTGTTATTCAGTAAAGTGTGATTTCTTTGGGAATACTCCAGAACTATATATGCAGATCCCTAAGAGTCATTGGGGCCAATGTTGAAAGACTGGTACGTTCTGGCCACAAAAAGGAAGCATGGATGCAGGAACTCGGGCGCTCAAGCTTAGTGAATCGCGGCAGACCAACCTCGTCGACAATTACTGCGGAATCGCGACAGGAGCGGGAATCAATCTTCCCGGTTCATCACACTATGGCTATGTGCTGTCATGCAAAATATGGGACATGTCCTATACTTGCCATTTGCAGTGCAGCTAGTAGCTTCAATGGAGAGGAAGAGGACTCCCCTTCCTCCTCAACCCGCCGTTCCCGCTGGGATCTGGTCCGGGTGCAGCACACAGCTGTGTGCAAGGGACAAGAAAAGATTAAACAGCTGCATCGTGTCAGGATCGGGTCAGTGACCCCCGAACCACGTGGAATTTGGTACTAGCCGACACCTGGACCAAATCTAAGTGCTCTGGTCTTTACCAGAGCCTGCCGCAAAGCGGTGGGGTGCCGCCAGGTCATTCCACAAGTGCGACTAGCCCGCATGGCAGCCAAGGTAGTGTTACAGAATCAGAGTCCAGGCTCGTGGTCAGGCACAGGCAGACAGTCCGGTCAGGTAGCAGAGATCAGAGTCCAAGGTCAGGAAGGACATAGGAACGAGAACAGGAACAAGGAATAACGCTCAGGAGCTTTCACAACGGCTAACGAGTACAAATATCTGTCAGGGATGATGGGAGCTGACGATCTTTAGGAAACCTGGAAGTGGCCAGTGCCAATCAGCGTTGTCGCTGACCCTTTAATCTTCAAGTGCCAGCCCGAGCGTTGCCCTAGGGAGCGGGTCAACACACGGCTAGCCTGGATGGGGGCAAGTTCATGGAGAGTTAAGTGATGGTCAGGGGGCGCCGGGCCTAGAGAGGGCATCCTCTACTCATAGAGGAGAGGCAGGCTCCATCTTTCAGACAGGGCATCCTAAACCTATAGGGAGGTCTTATATGATCCCCTGAAAGGGGTCCCTACCCAAAGGAAGATGGTTATACCATCACCATAGACAGGGGGCATCCTCTAAACCTGAGGAGAGGTTATCACCTCCCCATAGCAGGGATCCTCTACACCTAGTGGAGAGATGGTCTATCTTCTACCCATTGTCATAGAGACAGAGGCATCCTCTATCCTAGAGGAGGTCATGTTTCTACCTATACTATAGAAGGGGGCGCATCTCATCACACCTAGAAGAGAGGACAGTCTGCCATCACCATAGACAGGGGGTATCCTCTACACCTCCAGAGAGGAGGTTCTACCACTCCATAGACGGGGCATCCTACTCCCTAGAGGAGAGTGTAGTTCTACACATCACCATAGACAGGAAGAATCCTCTCACACCTAGAAGAGAGGGTATTCTCCATCACCATAGACAGGAGCATCCTCTACACCTAGAAGAGAGGCAGTTCTGCCATAGACAAGGGGCATCCTCTAAACCTAGTGGAGAGATGGTTCTACATCACCATAGACAAGGGGCATCCTCTACTCCTGAGGAGAAGCAGATCTCCCATCACCATAACAGGGGCATCCTCTACTCTAGAAGAGAGCAGTTCACCATCACCATAGACAGGGGGCATCCTCTACACCTAAAAGGAGGCACGTTCTACTATTACCATAGACAGGGTACCTCCTCTGCACCTAAAGGAAGGTGGCTTTACCATTAGCATTAAATGGTGAGTATCTCTAATCCTAGACAGAGGCAGATCTACGTTCCATGGACAGGGATTCTTTAGTGTAAAGGCAGTGGAATCTCTGCTTAAGGTTGTTGCAATGGCTGATGCTTTGTTTCAAGAGAGGCCTGAGTGTCTTTCTTGAGACAAAAGTATCACAAAAATGTGTTAATTTGATGTTAATCAAGGAGTTATTGGAACATCTGCCAATTGGGTTGGAGAAGGAGTTTTATACCTAATCGAGTCAATTCCTAATTTTTTACACCTGGAGAACACTGTATTATTATAGGTTAGACTTCATGGACATCTTTTTCAATCTCATCTACTATAAAACATTATGGACTCTGTAACTATAAGGTTCCCTAAGCCTACGGTATAGAATCCTAACAGCTCAACATCTTCTGTGATCTATTAGGGATTCCCTGCAGCATCCACCCCTTCCCTAGCCCCTAGCATATGTTTGCTTCCTCAAGCTATGAACACAGTAGGAAATAAAATAAGAAGAAGAACAAGTCTCTTCTTCCTATGTAATAAGCAAAAGGTTGTCGGTTTATGTACTCTTTTGAGACTAAGGGTAAAAAGGTCTCAAACACAACAAATAGTATCAAAAAGGCTACAAGAAACCAAAAAATGTGGTAACCTACGCTTGAATTTGACTCACGTGACTGTTTTAAAGGGCCAAGGATATTCATGTTTTTGGGGTTTGACCATATGACAAAGTGGAACAGAAAAGAGGGTGAAAAAAAAACTATAAACTACCCAATAATAAGTAAATAATAATAATATCTTAAATCTGAATGTAATATAAAAATAATATGTTAAATAATGTAATTTAATTTATTATATTTTTAGGATTTTCTCAAAGAAGAAGTGCTAAAAATATAAATAAAAATAATATTATAATATAATAAAATATAATGATTATATTACTATGGTACTATGGTTATTCGATAATTTACCCACACTTTTGTTAAATTGCTCCACATCAATATATTAGGCTCTGTTCATACTGTATTTTTTCTAATAGTCTATAACCTGCATTCTGCCTTCCAAAGTGCTCTGGACCCCAATGCACTAAATGTAGATTTAAAGGGTTAGCCGGTTTTAAAAATTTCTTATGGCTGGGCTGGGGAGGGATATTTAAACATAATAAACATGTACTTACCCTCCTCGGCGCCGCCGATGTCCCGCGCCGCGTCCTTCGATCCGTGCCCCTGTTTTTTACAGGGGCACGGAAGCCGCGCACAAAGCTTCCGATGTGGCCGCTCTCCTATCCGTCCCTATCTTTCAGCGTTGTAAGCGCTGAGAGATGGTGTCGGATAGGAGCTCCCAGCCGGCCGGAAGCTCCCTGTGCTCCCAAATTTGCTTACACATTTGGTATATTATAATAATTAAAAATATTGCAAAAGTTATGACGTATCCATCAAGTTTTTCACATTTTTAATAATGAAGTAATCTTTAATCCTTAAAGGTTACTAACCTACTGATAGGTCCATGTGATAATCTTCTTATTTTGTTCTCCGCCCTCCTTAATTCTAAAATTAACTTTTAAAATTATGCTTATAAGATTGAAAAGGTACTAGAGAGATTCCCAGAGCCCTCCATGCTGCATGTTCACAGGATGTTACACTGTGCAATGAGTACTGCCCCTACCACAGTGTACAATGATATTACATTGAGCAGAGGGAGAGAGAAAGTGCTGAAGAGCAGAGGGGGGACAGTGTAACCGCCTGTAACACAGCCAGGCTTATTAGTATAATTTTAAAAGTTGATTTAAGAAGGAAGGAGGCCATGGATAACAATATGAAGAGAGTCCCACAGTCACAGTGCCTGGATCTATCAGTAGGTACCCGCCAGTTTATCATATTATTTGATAGATTTCTTCAAGTGTTAGAACTGTGAAAAAATATAAGAATAACATTAATTACAAATAAAAATCATAGCATTCAGATCATACCAAATATCGAAAAATTAAATGAAAAAAATCCCACAATAAAGCAAAAAAAAAAAAAAAATAACTGTAAAATATAACTTGTACTTCATTGTTAATTTACTAAAAAATAAAACAGACCCATTTCTTTTGATACCATTTAAGCAGCTTTGCTCACCAATTTACTAATAACAGCTACTTATGGCAAGGTGAAAGGTCCTGCAACCAAAATAAACATGTGAATTGGGCGGCATCATGGTAAATATGTTCCAATTAGAGTGCCTGGACTCTGGTATAAAGGGCGTATATCTGATGAGAGAGCGCTGGGGACAGAGGACCTCTCTACTCGGGTTACATATGCTTCATTTAAGAAAAATGTGCTTGAACGTGAGTCAGACGAGCCAGAGCTTGGTTGTCTACTTAACACACTTCATTAATTTTCAAGGACTACTCAATACTTCCTCGATTCTCCTTCCAATTAATGTTTTTATAAATTAGGTTGCATTTGTTACACCAAATGTCTTCTTATATTACATTAGTAACTCCCTCCTTTCCGTCGATGACATTCAACTTTTTAAAAAAATGAAAAAAACTCTAAAAATAATCAAAAAAACTTAATGATAAAAGTATGTAAAAACCACACATGCATACATACTACTGACAACATCTAAAAACAAACCCAGAAGGGAACAGATCATCAAAATATATGGTTCTTAAACTATGGAGTATGTTTAAAGGATTGGCCAAGTAGAAGATTACATGTACAGGCAGTCCCCGGGTTATATATATATAGTAATAGATAAAACGGCAGCACTACAAAGGCTTGTGAAAAAAGTGTCGTAGTTTATTCCAACATGTGCCAAGCTACGTTTTGGCTCCCATGGCCTGGAGCCTTTCTCAAGCAAAGGTGTATACAAAATGGGTGAAATTTAGATAAAATACAAAGGAAGTGACATCATTTCAGAAATACATCAGTGAATTTCATCAATACAAAAATATCAAACACGGAAACATGATACACCTTGAGCATGCGCAGTAGCGTTTTTTTGACGCCGACCTTCGCTTACTCTGCCTTTATTGATCCCATGGTGAGCAATAAGAAAAGCCTATAGTTACACAAGAGGAAAGACTTAAATCTCCTCGCTATTCGGGTCATCTCGTTACCGCACAAATTGTATCTAACATCGAGGGGTCATAGAGCATAAAATGATAACATAATCTTGTCCAAGGAATCACTTTCTGTGGGAATTGCAGGGAATGTAGTAGTGTAAATTAAAAGGTGTGCATTTCCCACAATTAGTTCTGTCAATTATTTGAGACTAGAAATATTCACTTTATAACATTCTAAAAAGCACTGATACAATAGGTCAAAATTTTTTTAAAATTGTTTTACATCTGAAATAATACTTTTATTCTTTTCATTCTTTTTTATTTTTGCTGAATGAGTTCCCTATCATGAATTACACACTGGTCACAGATGTCAATTGTGAACATTAGAAGTTATTTAACAAAAGACATAAGCAAAAAAGAAGTGAGAAACTCTTTGAAATAAAAGAATTCTTGTTTTGATTGAGGTTAGATTTTATTAGGATTTTTAAGGGGGGGAGGGGGCGAATAACATGTATGTATTTACAGGGTTTTGATTTTTTTTACCACCCTGCATTCTTCTGAAAATACAATGCGCTCTAGTTAGTGGATGAAGTTTTTTCTGCCATTTTTCCATAGACTACCAAATGTGAGAAAAATAAATCTCCTATTTAGAAACAATGAACCAAAAAAATGGAAATTGTAAATGGGGCAGGGCACCCATAGTAGGGACTATTTTGCTCAAAACAAACTACCAAGAAAGGAAATAATAAGAGCACATAGTACAGAAAAAATATAAAGTTTATGGTTACACTTAAAAATAGAGCAGCAAACAAACATAGGTGGTTACATGGCAAAACCATATAGGTGCCAGCCCACAGGACTTTGTCAAGTCCCCACAAAATCCTGTGTCATGTTGGCACTTTGAGACATATAAGTGGTGTTTGGTAGCTTGGGCACTCGGTCTCTAAAAGTTCGCCATCACTGCCTAGGGGGTTAAAAAATAGTTAAAGTTAAGTTTTAAAAAGGTGTTAACATTTTTAAAAAGTTCAAATACATCCCCCTTCCCTATGACTGATACAATCATAATTAGTAAGGTATCACCACATCCCAAAAGTACAGATCTATCAATATATTAAAATGGGTTATTATGGGCTGTGAAACCCTGTAAAAAAAATAGTGCCCAAATGTCCAAAATGTAAAATTTTAATAAAGGTGATCAAAAGGTTGTACAGTTTGTAAGCAGTGTGATGTTCTTGGCAGTGTTTTGCTGGTATCCTCAGATGTGATCATTTGTGTAGATGTTACTATTGTATGTACCACCAACTACCCACCACTGCTTATTGCATCTCACCAGTAGCCCATTATGCAGTATTCTCTAATGATAGCGGCCTTTCAGTAGGACAATGTAACCTGCAACAATTGCACACAATAATGTGGTATTGACTTGACCCGCTAATTTTATGGGATATCACCTGATTGGCAGGACAAACAAGTCTTATTCATGGAGCAATGCTCACACCTTTTGTACTTAAAAGGGAACCACCACCACAAATCTACCTATAAGGTAGATCGGGTGGTAGGTGGTAATAGGACGTGAGATAGCCCTTTTAAGGGCTAACCCTCACGTCCCACACTTTTTGTTACTTTTATTAACTTCTAATGCAAATTACTTATGCGGCTACTGGGGCGTGGAGTAGCCCTCTGAGGTTACACGAGGGGCTACTCCACGCCCCGGTAGCCTCTTTCCCCTCCTACTCACCATCTTCGGCGCGCTGCTCCGCATAGCTGCGTGCCCTTGTCCGGCGATCCTGCGTCTGCGCATGCGCAGCAGAGCAGGCCCGTGCCTGCGCGTCACTGCTCCGAAACAGCCGGGCCTGCTCTTCTGCGCATGCGCAGATGCAGGATCGCCGGACGAGGGCGTAGCTGCGCGCCGAAGATGGTGAGTAGGAGGGAAAGAGGCTACCGGGGCGTGGAGTAGCCGCGCCTCGGGTAACCTCAGATGCGGCTCCACGCCCCGTAGCCGTCATAGTAAATTTGCATAGAAGTTTATAAAGTTAACAAAAAGTGTGGGGACGTGAGGATTAGCCCTTAAAAGGGCTATCCTCACGTCCGTTGATCCACCTACCACCGATCACCTTATAGGTAGATTTGTGGTGGTAGGTTCCCTTAAAAATTTTCCAGATCAAAAAATATGATGACCTCACCTAGGTCCACACGTATCTACAATATCTATCTATCTGTGATGTCACCATTTTTGGGAGAAGTCTTGGAGATGCTATGAGAAGAACAGTTAGTAGGCCAACAAAGCGAAGGTAATTTTTAGCATCGGAAATCGGGTGTGTGAATGGTAAAAAAACCGAAATGCATGGTGAAGTGGACAGGTATCTATCAATCTATCTAAGAATACACAATACACCATAACCCAGTAGAACAAAGACACGGGGCAGATTTATAAAAAGTGTCCTAAGTGTTAGACAGTGCAGTTAGTGAGTAGACTACACACTCTAATTCTGTACTACGATTCATATATAGCTGGTGCTGGATTAATTCTGGTGTAGTATAAGAATGTCTAGTCATACTCGGCGACCATCCTAATTAGTGGCTTACATTAAACCAGAAAGTTAGGACAAAATTCTGTCGGTCAGGAGTATTTTGCGTCAAGGCCACGCCCCTTTTGTTGAGCTAGTCTAGGAGACCAGAAAACGTTCTAAAACCCTTTATTTGGGTGCACCACTATTTAGTTGCAAAACTTACGACAGAATTCTGTTGTAGACTGATTAATAAATCCCCCTGAAAGAGTCTGAGAACCCTAAGATCCTTTAACATAAGGATAAAACAGGGATCACTCCCAACCTTGTTGATAAGTGAAACTGATTATTCGCCAATTCTTCAGTAGACTCTGCCTTTTTTATGATCCATCTATCAATACTGTAGATATGATATACGGTATATGTACAGGCAAGTCCCCGGTTTACGTACCAAGATAGGTTCTAAGTTGAATTTGTTGTAGTCGAAACTGTATATTTTATAATTGTGATCCAGACAAAAAAAAATTGGCCCATTGACAATTGGAGTTGAAACATTTTTTGCTGTAATGGGACTAAGATTATCAATAAGCTTCATTACAGACACATTACAGCTGATCATTGCAATCTAGGACTATAGTAAAGCACCAGAGACTTCACCAGAGGTCAGAGGGGTCTGTCTGTAACTATGGGTGTCTGTAAGTCGGGG
The DNA here is from genome assembly GCA_019512145.1 of Engystomops pustulosus. NCBI lineage: Eukaryota > Metazoa > Chordata > Amphibia > Anura > Leptodactylidae > Engystomops > Engystomops pustulosus. Next base: position 84,795,720 of record CM033648.1, read on the forward strand.
TCCTTAAGTAGGGGACCGCCTGTATACAAATGACCGCCTGACTTACAAATGACCCCTAGTTACAGACAAAGCTCTCTGCCCAATGTGACCTCGGTTGAAGCTCTGGATGCTTTATTATAGTCCCTGACTGCAATTGTTATCTGTAAGGTGTCTGTAATGACATTTAATTGGTAACTCCCATTACAGCAAAAAATTTGGAAAATCCAATTGTCACTGGACAAAGAAAAATTGCCTGGAACTACATTTATAAACATACAGTCTGACTTGCATACAAACTCAACTAAGAACAAACCAAATAACCTATCTGTACATAAGACAGGGACTAACTGTAAATATATATTATATATATATATATATATATATATATATATAATATATATAATAAATAGATAATATAAAATAGATAAATAGATAAAATAAATAAACCTTAATAAAAGGGCGATCTCGCAGCATAACTTTACCAATGTAACACTAGTGTGCTTTACCATTTGGAAGTTGAGACCATCAAAAGGGAAATGTCATATATATGAAATAAATTTCTTTCACCCAACAGCAATTCAGTGAAAATCCAAATGTTTTACACAGCGGAAAGATAAGTGCTAATTACCGCTCATTTGACCTGATTATCCTCTCAGTCCGAGGCAATCAGGTTGAATAGAATGTTACCTCTGTGTCTCTCTCATAGTCTATGATTGTTGGTAATATAGTGTAGTGACACTTAGACCGCGCTCTCCCATAACGCTTTTGGAAACCATATATTGCCTATAAGGATGTGAAGCAAATGGAAAGGAGAAATCAGATTATAGGTTATCATAATTCAGACTCTTCACACATATCTCTCATAGAATATTTTTGTTCTTGAAAAATAACTGAACTAACCATCGCTGAAATTGCCAGGTTGTTTCGTGGTCTTCACACCAGGTATACTTTGAAAGCACTTGGGATTTACACAAAAATCTAAACCGGTCAACCACTTGATGTGCTGTATTCATTAAAGTGTGATTTCTTTGGAATACTCCAGAACTATATATGCAGATCCCCTAGAGCCATTGGGCCAATGTTATAAGACTGGTACGTTCTGTGCAAAAATGGAAGCAATGATTGCAGAACTCTCGGGCGCTCAAGCTTAGTGAATCGCGGCAGACCCGAATCCTCGTCGGACAATTCACTCGCGGATCGCGACCAGAGGACCCCCCCGGAACCACGTGGAATTTGGTACTACGCCGACACCTGGGACAGAATCTAGTGGCTCCTGTCTTTACCAGAGCCTGCCGCAAAGCGGTGGGGTGCGCCAGGTCATTCCACAAGTGCGACTAGCCCCAGTGGCAGCCAAGGTAGTGGTACAGAATCAGAGTCCAGGCTCGTGTTCAGGCACAGGCGACAGTCCGGTCAGGTACAGAGATGCAGAGGTCAAAGTCAGGAAGGACAATAGGAACAGAACGGAACAAGGAATAACGCTCAAGGAAGCTTTCACAACGGCTACGAGTACAAATATCTTCAGGGAATGATGGGGAGCTGACGATCTTTATGGAAACCTGGAATGGCCAGTGCCACTCAGCGTTGTGGCTGACCCTTTAATCTTCAAGTGCCAGCCGAGCGTGCCCTAGGGAGCGGGTCGAACACACGGCCTAGCCTGGATGGGGCAAGTTCATGAGAGGTAAGTGATGGTCAAGGGGGCGCCGGGCCTAAGAGAGGGGCATCCTCTACTCATAGAGGAGAAGCGTCAGCCCATCATTTAAGACGGGACTCCTAAACCTAGAGAGAGGTTCTTATAGGATCCCCATGAAAGGGGACATCCTCTACCACAGAGGAAAGATGGTTTACCATCACCATAGACAGGGGGCATCCTCTAACCTGAGAAGAGGTTATTCTCCATCCCATAGACAGGGGGCATCCTCTACCCTAGTGGGAGATGATTCTACCATTGTCATGAGACAGGAGGCATCCTCTACTCCTAGAGGAGGGCAGTTCTACTCATGACTGTAGAGAGGGGGCATCATCTACACCAGAGAGAGGCCAGTCCTGCCATCACCATAGACAGGGGGCATCCTCTACACCTACAGGAGAGAGGTTCTACCATCTCCATAGACAGGGGCATCCTCTACACCTAGAGAGAGGTAGTTCTACCATCACCATAGACAGGAAGAATCCTCTACAACCTAAAGAGAGGGTATTCTCCCATCACCATAGACAGGAGCATCCTCTACACCTAGAAGAGAGGCAGTTTGCCATAGACAAGGGGCATCCTCAAACCTAGTGGAGAGATGGTTCTACCATCACCATAGACAAGGGGCATCCTCTACTCCTTGAGGAGAAGCAATCTCCCATCAACATAGACAGGGGCATCCTCTACTCCTAGAAGAGAGGCAGTTCTACATCACCATAGACAGGGCGCTCCTCTACACCTAAAAGAGAGTCAGTTCTATTCTACTTTACCATAGACAGAGTACCTCCTCTGCACCTAAGGAAGGTGGCTTTACCATTAGCATTAAATGGTGAGTATCCTCTAATCCTGACAAGAGGCAGATCTACAGTTGCCATGGACAGGGATCTTTAGTGTAAAGGCAGTGGAATTCTCGGCTTAAGGTTGTTGCAATGGCTGATGCTTGTTTTCAAGAGAGGCCGAGTGTCTTTCTGAGAACAAAAGTATCACAAAAATGTGTTAATTTGATGTTAATCAAGGAGTTATTGGAACTCTGCCATATGGGCTGGAGAGGAGTTTTTTACCTAATCGAGTCAATTCCTAATTTTTTACACCTGGATGAACACTGTATTATTTATAGGTTAGACTTCATGGACATCTTTTTTCAATCTCATCTACTATAAAACATTATGGACTCTGTAACTATATGTCCCTAAGCCTACGGTATAGAACCTAACAGCTCACATCTTCTGGATCTATTCCAGGGATTCCCTGCAGCATCCAACCCCTTCCTCTAGCCCCTAGCATATGTTTGCTTCCTCAAGCTATGAACACAGTAGGAAATAAAATAAAGAAGAAGAACAAGTCTCTTCTTCCATATGTAATAACAAAAATGTGTCCGTTTCATGTACTACTTTTGAGACTAAGGGTAAAAAAAAGGTCTCAAAATCAACAAATAAGTATCAAAAAGTAGACAAAGAACCAAAAAATGTGGTAACCTCTACGCTTGAATTTGACTCACGTGACTTGTTTTTAAAAGGGCCAAGGTAATCATGATTTTTTGGGGTTTGACCATATGACAAAGTGAACAGAAAAAAGGGTGAAAAAAACTTAAACTACCCAATAATAATGTAATAATAATAAACTTATCTGAATGATAATAATAAATAATATGTTCAATAATGTAATTTAATTTATTATTTTAGGATTTTCTCAAAGAAGAAGTGCTAAATATAAATAATAATATAATTATAATATAATAAAAATAATATGATTATTATTACATGTACTATGGTATTTTGATAATTTATACCCACCAATTTTGTTAAAGTGCTCCACATCATATATTTAGGCTCTGTTCATACTGTATTTTTTCTAATAGTCTATAACCTTATAGATAGAATGTGCATTCTGCCTTCCCAAAGTGCTACTGGACCCCAATGCACTAAATGTAGATTTAAAGGGGTTTCCGGGTTTTAAAAATTTCTTATGGCTGGGCTGGGGAGGGATATTTAAAACATATAAACATGTACTTACCTCCTCCGGCGCCGCCGATGTCCCGGCCCACGCGGTCCCTTCGATTCCGTGCCCCTGTTTGTTTACAGGGGCACGGAAGCCGCGCACAGGAGCTTCCGATGTGGCCGGCTTCTCCTATCCGTCCCTATCTTTCAGCGTTGTAAGCGCTGAAGATGGTGTCGGATAGGAGCTCCCAGCCGGCCGGAGCTCCCTGTCACCCTGTAATGAAACCGCGGCACAGAGAAGACCGGCCGCGGAGATGGACATCGGCGGCGCCGGACTGAGGTAGACATGTTGTTATGTTAACTAGCCCTCCCCGCCCGGGCCCAGTTATTTATAAACCCGATAACCCCTTTAAGTATCCATTTAAAAATCGATCCAACATACAGCAGTTGGAAGCCATACACTACAATGAATAGAGACCAAATTTGCTTAAATTGGTATATATAATAATTAAAAATATAATTGCAAAAGTTAAATGACGTATCTCAAAGTTTTCACCATTTTTAATAATGTAAGTATCTTTAATCCTAAAGGTTTACTAACTACTGATTAGGTCCAGTGATAATCTCTTATTTGTTATCCCTGCCCTCCTTAATTCAAATTAACTTTTAAAATTATGCTTATAAGATTGAAAAGGTACTAGAGAGATTCCCGAGCCCTCCAATGCTGCGCATTCACAGGATGTTACACTGTGCAATGAGTACTGCCCCTACCACAGTACAATTAGATACATTGAGCAAGGGAGAGGAAAGTGCTGAGAGAGCAGAGGGGGGACAGTGTAACAACGCCGTAACACAGCCAGCTTATTAGTATAATTTAAAAGTGATTTTAAAGAAAGGAGCCTGGATAACAAATATAAGAAGAGTCCCACAGTCACAGTGCCTGGATCTATCAGTAGGTACCCCAGGTTATCATATTCATTTTGATAGATTTCCTTCAAGTGTTAGAACTGTGAAAAATAATATAACATTAATTTACAAATAAAAAATCAAGCATTCAGATCATACCAAATATCGAAAAATTAAATGAAAAAAATCCACAATAAGCAAAAAAAAAAAAAAAATTAAACTGTAAATTATCCTTGTACTTCATTGTTAATTTACTAAAAATAACAAACAGACCATTTCTTTTGATACCATTTAGAGCTTTGCTCACCAAATTTACTAATAACAGCTACTTATGGACAAGGTGAAGGCCTGCACCAAAATAAACATGTGAATTTGGCGGGCATCATGGTAAATATGCTCCAATTATAGGTGCCTGGACTGTGGTATAAAGGGCGTATATCGATGAGAGAGCGCGGGACGAGGACCCTCTACTCGGGTTACATATGCTCATTTAAGAAAATGTGCTTGAACGTGAGTATACGACCAGAGCTTGGTTGTCTACTAACCACTTCATTAATTTTTCAAGACTACTCAATACTATTCCTGTTCTCCTTCCAATTATGTTTTTATAATAGGTTGCATTGTACACCAATGTCTTCTGATATTACATTAGTAACTCCTCCTTCTGTCGATGACCATTCAACTTTTTAAAAAAAATGAAAAACTCTAAAATAACAAAAAACTTATGATAAGTATGTAAAAACCACACATCATACATACACTGACAACATCTAAAACAAACCAGAAGGGAAACAGATCATCAAATATATGGTTCTTAAACTATGGGTATGTTTAAAGGATTGGCCAAGTAGAAGATTACATGTACAGGCAGTCCCGGGGTTACATACAAGACCCTTACATACCTTACCTACATCACATGGCGGGCATATGAAAGGACAAGCCAAATACCAATGGTGTCGGCGATTAGGAGCTCCCAGCCGGCCGGAAGCTCCACTGTGCAACCTGTGTAAATGAAAACCGGCGCACAGAGAAGACGGAGCGGAAGTAGTGACATTGCAGTGGCGGCGTAACAGGACTTTGAGGTAATAGTAAGGTTGTGTTATGTGTAATTTAGCCCTCCCCAGCCCGGGCCTCAGTTATTTTAAAACCCGGATTAAACCCACTTTAAAGGAGCATTTTAAGAAATTCGAGGCCGAAACATTTACAGAAGGTATGGAAGCCAAACACTACAATGAATAAGAGACCAATATTGTGTGCTCTAAATTATGGTGAATAAGTATAATAATTTAAAAATAATGCAAAAAGTGACAACGCACGTAGATTTCCCATGTCCAAAAGTTTTCACATTTTTTAATTAACATTGTACAGTACGTCTTTAATCCAGTAACACTGGTTTACCTAACACTTTTACTTGACTAGACCGTTCAGTGATAGCAGATTTCTTATATATTTTGATTATCCATCCGCCCTCCTTAACTTCTTAAAAACTTTTAAATTACGCTGATAAGATTGAAAAGGCTACTAGAGGATGACTTATCCCAGAGGTGCCGTTCCTCCATGCGCAGTAAAGGATGTGAACTGTGCAATGTATTTCTGCCACTTCCTTACCACAGAGCTACAATTAGATTACTTTTATTGTTGAGCAGAGGGAGAGTATAAGTGATGAGAGGAGCAGAGGCCGGGGACAGTTTCCTTTTCCTGTAAATAGCCTGTTATATCCAAGCCCGGCTGATTAGTAGAAGTTTTAAAGTTGATTTCTAGTGAAGGAAGGAGGCAGTCGGATATCCAATATAAAGAAGAGTCCCACAAGTCAGCAGTGCCGCGCACTGAGCTATCAGTAGGTTTACCACTCAGGTTATTTCATCAGTCATTGTGATAGATGAATTTCAAGTGTAGGTTAACGGGGAATTCAATAATCCCAATAAGAACTGTAATCAAATAAAACAATTTCATTATTTTGTTTTTTTCCCCCCCATGTCAGATCACATATAAAAATATTTATCGATTAAGAATTCCGTTATAATATGTAACCCATAAACAACCACATCCGCCACCAATAGAAGCAAAAAAAAAAAAAGAAAAAGTAGACTGTAAATTGACGTGCACTTCATTGTAATGCACTAAAAATAAACCGACCCATTTCTTTTCCCCTTGATATCCATGTAAGCAAGCTCTGATCTCACCAAATTTACTAATAGAAGCTGCTTATGACAGGTGGAATTTGAAAGGTCCTGCCCAACAAAAATATTATCATATGTGAATTTTGGCTTGGCGGGCATTCATGGTACCAATATGCTTCCAATTATAAGGTTGCTTTCTGGAACTGTGGTAGGTATAAAGGGCGTATATTATGAGATGCTGAGCTTTTGCTGCGGTGACCAGGAGGACCTATACTACTGCCGGGTGTTACAATGCTTTACATGTAGATTTCACAAAATGTGACTTGCCTTGCCAGACGTGAGTCAGAACGAGCCAAGCTTTGGTTGTTGCTGACTTGCACCACACTTCATTGCAAGTTTCCCAGGGAATCTTCACGATTCAATACTTTGCCTCGTTCTCGACTTCCAATTAATGTTATTATAGTAGGTTTTTTTTGCATCTGTCCTACACCAAATGTTGTCTTCGCTTCATTAGGATTAGAATTTAGTAAAACGTCACTCCTCATTCTGTCGAATTGTACATTCAACTTTTTAAAAAAATGAAATCTTAAACTCTATTATAACTATATCAAATGAAAATTTTATATGATATAGCAAAAGTATGTAATAACACCCACACATGCCTTACATATACTGAAACATCTAAAAACACGAACCCTGAAGCGTTGGCGAAAAGAGTCATCAAAATATAGGGTCTTTAAACTATGGAGATTGTGGTTAATTAGTTGATTGGGCTCCCAAGGAGAAGCATTAACTGTACAGCAGCCAGTTTGTTTTTTGTGGTACCATACAAGGACCCTAAATCCTACATTACATCTTGGTTTTTTTATCCTTGGGTTTGTAAGTTGAATTTGTATGTAAGTCGGAACTGTATATATATATATATATATATATATATAGTAATAGATAAAACGGCAGCACTCCAAAGGCTTGTGAAAAAAGTGGCGTAGTTTATTCCAACATGTGCCAAGCTACGTTTCGGCTCCCATGGCCTGGAGCCTTTCTCAAGCAAAGGTGTATACAAAATGGGTGAAATTTAGATAAAATACAAAGGAAGTGACATCATTTCAGAAATACATCAGTGAATTTCATCAATACAAAAATATCAAACACGGAAACATGATACACCTTGAGCATGCGCAGTAGCGTTTTTTGGACGCCGACCTTCGCTTACTCTGCCTTTATTGATCCCATGGTGAGCACCTGACCCCTATAACTGTATAGCACACATGCACTTTATATATGCTTCTATACACTGGATATATAAATTACACTATGTATCATGTTTCCGTGTTTGATATTTTTGTATTGATGATATTTTTGTATTGATGAAATTCACAGATGTATTTTTGAAATGATGTCACTTCCTTTGTATTTTATATAAATTTCACCCATTTTGTATACACCTTTGCTTGAGAAAGGCTCCAGGCCATGGGAGCCGTAACGTAGCTTGGCACGTGTTGGAATAAACTACCACACTTTTTTCACAAGCCTTTGGAGTGCTGCCGTTTTTTCTATTACTAAGTAATTTGGGACCCTTCGTCCTGGCCTCTGGAAGTGCACCCATACCTGAATTCTTCGAGTGCTGCAACTACCTTTTTTATATATTTATATATTTTTATATATATATTTTATGGTAGCTCCACACAAAAATTTTTGGCCCCAGTGTCAATTGGATTTTCAAAATTTTTGCTGTAATTGGACCTAGGATTATGAATAAAGCTTCATTACAGACACCTTACAGCTGATCATTGCAGTCTGGGACTATAGTAACATCCAGAGAGCTTCACCAGAGGTCACAGTGGGCAGAGGGGTCTGTCTGTAACTAGGGGTCATCTGTAAGTCGGGTGTCCATAAGTAGGGGACTGCCTGTATATTTAATTCCACAAAACCAAATAAATCCTGTCAAGCTTATTATACAGGCAAAGGGAATATATCACCAAGTAAGATTAAAAAAATTATGAATTTTTATTTACATAATATTTAAAAAACATACATATATACATATAAATCCATTAAAAATGGTCCTAAACATGTACTGGGGAAACTACAGCAATGTGCCAGAGAAGGTATACACAGCCAATGCTAGATTCTATAGGACAGATTTATCAAGCTACCCCATAGTAAGAATGTGCTTCGATGCCCATGGCAACCAATTACAGCTCTGCTTTCATTTTACCGGTGCTCATGAATATTTTAAAGGGAAGCTTTGGTTGTATGTATGTTTAGAATATAGTAAAGGTTCCTCCTTGCCCCCATGCGCGTTTCGCGCGTTTCGCTTTTTGCTTCTTCAGGAGGTGTACATGTATACTTACTTTTAAAAAATGAGGGGATGTTGATAGTTTTTTATGGGTGCCAAAGAGTTAAACACCTTTGCAGTGTCAATATTACTTAGGTGATGAATGTGAAGGTTTCAGGCACCTTTTCTGCCTTGACATATAACATATCTGGCAGCCAAATCTTCGTTCCATTGACAGTAACCCTTATCTCTCCAGAATCCCGCATAAACCTTCATGATGGACATCTAACTTTCTCAATCCATATCTATATCTATTTATTGATGTCTGACTGTCAGCCTATTCTGTACAGGCATCTTAAGACATTAAAGTAAACTTGTCACCAGGAATGTCATTTTTAGGTGGTGACAGGTTCCTATAGCCTCTGCTATGCTGATTTTAAAAATGCCTTTGTCAGCATTCTGAATTATTTCAGTACTTTATATAAGTTTAATTCTCATGACCTGCAGCCTGTCTTCCCTCATGGATTCTTCCTCTACTCCACACCATCCCCTCCATCTCCTCTCTGTCATGCACATGACAGGAAGAGGGGAGGGGGGAGGGAGCTGCATGAGCAAGGAGAAGGCTGTCAATCTATATTGACTAAATCAAGGCATATAGGGGGTTATTTACTAAGGGCCCGATTCGCGTTTTCCTTCCACCGACTGTTAACCACCCGAATTTTCCGTTTGCGACGATTGTACCTGAATTGCCCAGGATTTTGGGCGGCACACGATCGTATTGTGGCGCATCGGCCCGGCATGTCGCGCGATGGAAATCGGGGGGGTGGGGCGAAATACGGTAGGATCGTGACAAAAACCCGCCGCATTTAAAAAAAATGTGTCGCGAAAATTTCACTCACCTTCCTCCAGATAGGCCGGTGTATTTCGAGGTCTATTCCATGGTACTTCATCGCAGCAGCGCCACCTGGTGGGACAGGAACGGCGGAGGAACTACTACCATCATAATTCCCGGCCGTACCCCCAATCCAGTGGCAGGAGCGCGCCGCTGGAGCGCCAATGGGCCGGGTAAGTCAAGTCTGCCCCATAGAATTATAACAAAAGAATCCTGAGAACATGTTCCTCAGGAACTTCTTAACTATACAACACGTCAACCACATTAAATTGATGGTAGATGTCTTTTAAGTTCTAAAAGGTCATTTTTTTTTTGCACCATGAGGGATGTAAAAATTGCCTTACATCATTTTGTCTTTTACCAAAAGTTCTCAAACATGATAAACGAGATCGAGCCAATTTGCGACCTTTTTTGCCGACCTACTTCATCTCAAGTTACTTACTCCAGACTTCTTTGGGCTTATCTACTAAGGGTCCGCGGGTTGCACTTAAGTCAGATTTTTCTGACATTTTCTGGATTGGCACGGCTGTTGACGGTGTTTAGTATGGGATTGTGCGCACACGATCGGTTGTGGCAATCAGCCAATGCCGGCTTCCTGCGCATAAATCGTTGGGCGGTGCCGTAGGACGATCCTGCCTGATTCGGACTGAAGCGCAGGATTTAACCTTCAAATTTGCACAAAACCATGCACTTGCTCACCAGAAGAAGAAGGCGAACTTTGTTCGGACCTGGCGGGGAAGCTACCATGCAGATATCTGTGGGGGCGCCACGATCTTAGTAATCAACGCACAATGCCTTCTCTTCGAGCAATGCACTTTCCCTGTCTCTTCTTCGGAGACCGGGTAAGCAATGTGCCCTATTATTTAGTGACACCAATTCGTTGCAAGCAGATTTTCAAAAATCCCCTCCATTTTCCATTGGGCCAAAGAAAAGCTTAGGAACTAGTTGCAACCAATGTAAGACTCCTTTTTAAAAACTTTTAGTCAAATATCAGTGGAATGATGACAAACCACCTTAGCCAAGTTTGTCTAAGCCACGAAAATAAATCTAATGTGGAAAATAAACCGTCCCAGTGCTTTTTTGGTAAAGCCTTTGCCTAATATGCTCACCTTGTGTAAATTGGTAAAGACAGTGCAGTCTCTATTCATATAGGATTTAAAGGGGTTTGTCCACTTTCACAAATAAATATTATTTGTTTGTAATGAGAATAACTTTCAGTATCAATTCCCGCTAAAATCTCTATTTTTCCTCTGATTTCTGTATACTATAGGAAGCTTCATTGTTTACTCCCTGTCCCTATCCATGGCATGTCACACAGGTGCACGGCTCATTAAATCACAGAGTAATCAGAGCTGTGTGATATAACGAGCCGTGCACCTGTGTGACATCACATGACCAGGGAAATATAATGAGCCAAGCACCTGTGTGACATCACATGACCAGGGATGTAATGAGCAGCACATCTGTGTGACATCACATGACCAGGGACCGTTTTTTATCCACAGGTACTAAAGGAATCTTCCTATAGAATGACAGCAAGCAGAGATCTAGAAAAGTGAATAATTTACACTAAAAGTATATAGGAAAATTACAGAACTTTTCATTGTACAGACAATAATATGTATTTGCTGAAATGTGGACACGGGCAGGGTCTGGCAGGCTATATACACTGGGGCAGGGGCTGGCAGGCAATATACACTGGGGCAGGGTCTGGCTGGCTATATACACTGGGGCAGGGTCTGGCTGTCTATATACACTGGGGCAGGGTCTGGCTGGCTATATACTGGGGAGGCTGTGACCAGTGCATTTCCCACCCTCGGCTTATACTCGAGTCAATAGGTTTTCCCAGTATTTTGTGGTAAAATTAGGGGCCTCGGCTTATACTCGGGTCGGCTTATACTCGAGTATATACGGTATTACATTTTATGTCATAAAGTGTAAACAACAGACCTAACCATCACAACTAATGGCTCCACTGTCCAGTCCCAGAAGTCTGATGCCTTGGAGACATCTTTGACTGTGACTTATTCTCTTAGCCCTGCATCCAGACCCTTACTACAACCTGCCACTTCCACCACAAGATCATCTCTAGCATAAAAACCTTTCTCAACTCAGAGTCTTCAAAATTTCTAGTATGCGTCCTCATCTGCTTGGACTAACGTAACATTTTTCTCTGTGGTCTCCCAGTCAACTCTCTAACGTCCTTCCAATCCTTAACTCTGCTGCCCTCATCATCCATCTCTTTACTCGCTTCTCCTCTGACTCTCCTCTTTGACAGTCTCTCCCCAATAAATTCTGTTTAAATTTTAACCATGACTTACAACGCTGTCTGCATCCTATCCCTTCCTTATATCTCTGGCCTCATAGCCAATACCCTCTGACACATAATCTCAGATTTTTATGAGCTCTTCTGCCTTTGTTCTCCTACTAAATGCTCTTCTCACCATCTTTGAACTTTTTCACATTCCCAATACTTTGTAACTCTCTACCAAAACATTTCAGACCCCACCTTCCAAACCTTCAAATGGGACATTTTTTATGATTGCCTCCAACATTTAATAATGAAACTGCTCTACTTTATCATCTGCTGTCTCCATTTACACTCCAATATAGATTGTGAGACCTCGCAGGCAACGTCTTCCACCCCCTTTTTCCAGTTCAAGTATGTTGCCTTCTTGAATGCAAAGCACCAATGATTTTATGTTGCTCTATAACAAAATAATAATAATAGTTATAGCTTGAATCTGGGCCAGTTGATGTATATTTTAGTTTTTATCATATGGGATTAGAGAAGATGCACCCAATTCATTTATTTTCTTAATCAATACCTTTAACAATAAAATGACTGATTCTCAGTGTCTTGAATGAAGTCAGTAATTACAATTGATGACAATACAATATATGTTTAATATAATAAATATTTCCAGAATGTTTGCAGAAAATTTTCAATTATTAACAACTTATAAAACAGAAAACCACCTTCATTGGACTTTGTACCAAACCACAATTATAAGAACAAACTGTGAAAATCCAAATTTTCCAAAATGATTTCTATCTTTCTGCCAAAGCATAGAGATCACTATATTGAAAAACACAACTAAATTAATTATACCCAAGACCACCTTCATGCAACATTGCATGAAATAGTAATTCTTTTAGAAAATTACATGAAAATTCACTTTTGAAACTAAAATGTTTTATGCATATCATATATATCTACCCCTAGTATTGTGTACAGTATATCAATGCCAGAAGCTCAGGAATATATTAAGTGAGCTTATATGTTTATTCATTTTCATCCCCCTATAAAAACTCTAACCCTAATCAAAGAACACAAATCTCACCCAGTTATCTATTGGTAATGATCATCTCTGGTAACAGCCAGGGGGTGAAAATGTCCTTTCAAAATTATGGAAATTCCATTAGACATTCTCCTCCAGTGATAATTGTTATGGCAAGACTGTAGGGTGTATAAATAAAGATTATTATTATTAGGATGTAAGAAAATCAGTAGGAAAGAAGATCTTGTAAACATAAAATTGGAACAGTTAAAAATATATAAATTTCAGGCTACTTGCACACAACGGGGTTGTAAACCGAAGATGGCACACAGTCAGGAGGAGAAGTGCGGGGTGGCAAGCACTCCACATCCATCACCTCTCTTTCGGGAAAACAACCAGCTGCACCGTAAATTTGCCCAAATATAAACCATGTCCTATAAACCGAATTATGGTTCGGTCGGAAATACGGTCAATAAAATGGTTAACCAAATTTTACATGGAAAACAATGGGGCTGTGTGCTAACCATGAAAAAATATTTGCGGTACAGCCAGAAAAATATGGTCGTGTGCATGTAGCTTTATTATTTGTGTGGTAAGTGTTTAGTGTGACTCATTTATTACCATAATATGGCCACTAGTAAAAATCCTGGCTGATGTCCATAAAAAAAAGTCCCAAATAGGTCGCAAAAAAAGTCGCAAATTTTGTGGCAAATCCAAGGCTGTCCCCTGACAGGGGTATAATTTAGTTTACAACCGTTTGCAACTTTTGGGGACTTTTTTCAACTTTTATTTATATAAAAAGTTACACATTCAAGCAAGACCTTATATTTTTCTTATAAGAATGGAATACAGCAAAGAAGAGAGAAGACCATTAATTCTGTCATATGAGAATAAATCACTTGACACAGCAGCGATGGAGAATTATAGAGCATATAAGGACACTATTAGCTCTACGTAGAAGGCACTGATTACATTAAATGACAAGTGATCTTACAGTAATAGAAAAGCATATTACACACGTAGGAAAGACTAAATACTCTATTGGGTCATGCCAATTGTATCAAGATGAGGGGTCATAGAGCATAAAAGAAACTAATCTTTTCCAAAGGATTTACCACATTTATTAGTGATAAATTAAAAGGTGCATTTCCCACAATTAGTTCTGTCAATTATTTTGAACATAGAAATATTCACATTTATAACATTCATAAAAAGCACTGATACAATAGGTCAAAATTTTTAAAATTGTTTTACAATCTGAAATAATACTTTTATTCTTTTCATTCTTTTTTTATTTTTGCTGTAATGAGTTCCCTATCATGAATATTACACTGGTCACAGATGTCAATTGTGAACATTTAGAAGTTATTATTAACAAAAGACATAAGCAAAAAAAGAAGTGAGAAACTCTTGAAATAAAAAGAATTCTGTTTTGATTGAGGTTAGATTTTATTAGGATTTTTTAAGGGGGGAGGGGGCGAATAACATGTATGGTATTTACAGGGTTTTGATTTTTTTTACACCGCATTATTCTGAAAATACAATGCGCTCTAGTTAGTGGACGAAGTTTTTTCTGCCATTTTTTCCATAGACATACCAAAAAATGTGAGAAAAATAAATCCTATTTAGAAAAATGAACCAAAAAAATGGAAATTGTAAATGGGGCAGGGCACCCATAGTATGGGACTATTTTGCTCAAAAGCAAATACTACCAAGAAAGGAAATATAATGAGCACATAGTACGAAAAAATATAAAGTTTATTGGGTACACTTAAAAATAGAGCAGCAAACAAACATAGGTGGTTACATGGCAAAACCATATAGGTGCCAGGCAGTGAGCATGTATAATAGGCATGTAATAAATGGTATTATAAAGTGCATAGTGCAGAGCCTAAAGTACATCACATCATGAGCAGATTGGGATATAAATAGAGCGCACAGAGTAAAATAACGGAGTATACCTGAAGGTAGAACGTAATGAGGTGCATGGAGAGGAATGCTGCCGAGCACATCCCCGAGACGTGTTTCGTCCCCACAGGACTTTGTCAAGTCCCCACAAAATCCTGTGTCATGTTGGCACTTTGAGACATATAAGTGGGTTTTGGTTGTAGCTTGGGCACTCGGTCTCTAAAAGGTTCGCCATCACTGCCCTAGGGGGTCTAAAAAATAGTTAAAGTTAAGTTTTTAAAAAGTGTTAACATTTTTTAAAAAGTTCAAATAACCCCCTTTCCCTATGACTGATACAATCATAATTATGTAAGGTATCACCACATCCCAAAAGTACAGATCTATCAATATATTAAAATGGTTATTATGGGCTGTGAACCCTGTAACAAAAAATAGTGCCCAAATGTCCAAAATGTAAAAATTTTAATAAAGGTGATCAAAAGGTTGTACAGGTTGTAAGCAGTGTGATGTTCTTGGCAGTGTTTTGCTGGGTATCCTCAGATGTGATCATTTGTGTAGATGTTACTTTGACATGTACCACCAACTAACACCACTGCATTATTGCATCTTCACCAAGTAGCCCATTATGTCAGTATTCTCTAATGATAGCGGCCTTTCAGTAGGACAATGTAACCTGCAACAATTGCTACACAATAATGTGGTATTGACTTGACCCGCTAATTTTATGGATATCAACCTGATTGAGCAGGACAAACAAGTCTTATTCATGGAGCACATAGCTCACACCTTTTGTACTTAAAGGGAACCTACCACCACAAATCTACCTATAAAGGTAGATCGGGTGGTAGGTGTCCATAGGACGTGAGGATAGCCCTTTTAAGGGCTAACCCTCAAGTCCCCACACTTTTTTGTTAACTTTTAAACTTCTATGCAATTACTTATGCGGCTACTGGGGCGTGGGTAGCCGCATCTGAGGTACACGAGGGGCTACTCCACGCCCCGGTAGCCTCTTTTCCCCTCCTACTCACCATCTTCGGCGCGCTGCTCCGCATAGCTGCGTGCCCTTGTCCGGCGATCCTGCCGTCTGCGCATGCGCAGCAGAGCAGGCCCGTGCCTGCGCGGTCACTGCTCCGAAACAGGCGCGGGCCTGCTCTTCTGCGCATGCGCAGATGGCAGGATCGCCGGACGAGGGCGTAGCTGCGCGCCGAAGATGGTGAGTAGGAGGGGAAAAGAGGCTACCGGGGCGTGGAGTAGCCGCCTCGTGTAACCTCAGATGCGGCTCCACGCCCCAGTAACCGCATAAGTAAATTTGCATAGAAGTTTAATAAAAGTTAACAAAAAAGTGTGGGGACGTGAGGATTAGCCCTTAAAAGGGCTATCCTCACGTCCCATTGATCCACCTACCACCCGATCTACCTTTATAGGTAGATTTGTGGTGGTAGGTTCCCTTTAAAGATATTTTCCAGATCAAAAATATTGATGACCTCACCTTAGGTCCACACTGTATCTACAATTATCTATCTATCTGTGATGTCACCATTTTTTGGGAGAAGTCTTGGAGATTGCTATGAGAAGAACAGTTAGTAGGCCAACAAAGCGAAGGTATTTTTAGCATCGGAAATCGGGTGTTGAATGGTAAAAAACCCGAAATGCATGGTGGAGTGGACAGGTATCTATCAATCTATCTAAGAATACAAACATACCATAACGCAGTAGAACAAAAGACACAGGGGCAGATTTATAAAAAGTGTCCTAAGGTTAGACAGTGCAGTTAGTGAGTTAGACTACACACTCTAATTCTGTACTAGATTCATATAAGTATCTGGTGCTGGATGATAATTCTGGTGTAGTATAAGAATGTCTAGTCATACTCGGCACCTCCTATTAGTTGGCTTACATTAAACCAGAAAGTTAGGACAAAATTCTGTCGGGTCAGGAGTATTTTTGGCGCAAGGCCACGCCCCTTTTGTTGAGCTAGTCATAGGAGAGCCAGAAAACTGTCTAAAACCCTTTATAATTGTGGTGCACACACTATTTAGTGCAAACTACGACAGAATTCTGTTGTAGACTGATTAATAAATCCCCCTGAAAGAGTCTGAGAACCCTAAGATTCCTTTAACATAAAGGATAAAACAGGGAGCACTCCAACCCTTGTTGGAATAAGTGAAACTGATTATTCGCCAATTCTTCAGTAGGACTTCTGCCTTTTTATGATCCATCTATCAATACTGTAGATATGATATTACGGTATATGTACAGGCAGTCCCCGGGTTACGTACAAGATAGGTTCTTAAGTTGAATTTGTATGTAAGTCGAAACTGTATATTTTATAATTGTAGATCCAGACAAAAAAAAATTGGCCCCAGTGACAATTGGAGTTGAAACATTTTTTGCTGTAATGGGACTAAGGATTATCAATAAAGCTTCATTACAGACACATTACAGCTGATCATTGCAATCTAGGACTATAGTAAAGCATCCAGAGACTTCACCAGAGGTCAGAGGGGTCTGTCTGTAACTATGGGTTGTCTGTAAGTCGGGTGTCCTTAAGTAGGGGACCGCCTGTATACAAATGACCGCCTGACTTACAAATGACCCCTAGTTACAGACAAAGCTCTCTGCCCAATGTGACCTCTGGTGAAGATCTCTGGATGCTTTATTATAGTCCCTGACTGCAATTGTTATCTGTAAGGTGTCTGTAATGACATTTAATTGGTAACTCCCATTACAGCAAAAAATTTGGAAAATCCAATTGTCACTGGGACAAAAAGAAAAATTTGCCTGGAACTACATTTATAAACTATACAGTTCTGACTTGCATACAAACTCAACTTAAGAACAAACCTAAATAACCTATCTTATATAAAAGAAAGAGACTATATATATATATATATATATATATATATATATATATATATATATATATATATATATATAAAATAGATAATATAAAATAGATAAAATAGATAAAATAAAATAAAACCTAAATAATAAAAAGGGCGATCTTCGCAGCATAACTTTACCAATGTAACACTAGTGTGCTTTTACCATTTCTGAAAGTTTGAGACCATCAAAGGGAAATGTCATATATAATTGAAATAAATTTCTTTGCACCCAACAGCAATTCAGTGAAAAATCCAATAGTTTTACACAGCGGAAAAGATAAGTGCTAATTACCGCTCATTTGACCTGATTATCCTCTCAGTCCGAGGCAATCAGGTTGAATAGAATGTTACCTCTTGTGTCTCTCTCATACGTCTATGATTGTTGGTAATATATGTAGTGACACTTAGACCGGCTCTCCCATAAACGCTTTTGGAAACAATATTATTGCCTATAAGGATTGAAGCAAGATGGAAAGGAAAATCAGATTATAGGTTAATCATAATTCAGACTCTTCACACATATCTCTATAGAATATTTTTGTTCTTGAAAAATAACTGAACAAAACCATCGCTGAAATTGCCAGGTGTTTTGTGGTCTTCACACCAAGGGTATAACTTTGAAAGCACTTGGGATTTACAACAAAAATCCATAAACCGGTCAACCACTTGATGTGCTGTTATTCAGTAAAGTGTGATTTCTTTGGGAATACTCCAGAACTATATATGCAGATCCCCTAAGAGCCATTGGGGCCAATGTTATAAGACTGGTACGTTCTGTGCAAAAATGGAAGCAATGGATGCAGGAACTCGGGCGCTCAAGCTTAGTGAATCGCGGCAGACCCGAATCCTCGTCGGACAATTCACTGCGGAATCGCGACAGGAGCGGGTAAGTAAATCTTCCCAGTGTCTCATCACACTATGGCCTAGCTGGTGGCTGTCATGCAAAATATGGGACATGTCCTATACTTTGCCATTCTGCAGTGCAGCTAGTCAGCTTTCAATGGAGAGGGAAGGAGTGACTCCCCCTTCCTCCTCAACCCGGCCATGTTCCACGCCTGGGATCTGGTCCGGGTGAGCACACAGCTGTGTGCAAGGGGACTAAGTAAAAGATAAACAGCTGCATCGGTGTCAGGATTCGGGGTCAGTGGACCCCCCGGAACCACTGTGGAATTTGGTATTAGCCGACACCTGGGACCAGAATCTAAGTGGCTCCTGGTCTTTACCAGAGCCTGCCGCAAAGCGGTGGGGTGCCGCCAGGTCATTCCACAAGTGCGACTAGCCCGCAGTGGCAGCCAAGGTAGTGGTACAGAATCAGAGTCCAGGCTCGTGGTCAGGCACAGGCAGACAGTCCGGTCAGGTAGCAGAGATGCAGAGGTCAAAGGTCAGGAAGGACATAGGAACGAGAACAGGAACAAGGAATAACGCTCAAGGAAGCTTTCACAACGGCTAACGAGTACAAATATCTGTCAGGGAATGATGGGAGCTGACGATCTTTATGGAAACCTGGAAGTGGCCAGTGCCAATCAGCGTTGTGCTGACCCTTTAAATCTTCAAGTGCCAGCCCGAGCGTGCCCTAGGGAGCGGGTCGAACACACGGCCTAGCCTGGATGGGGGCAAGTTCATGGAGAGGTAAGTGATGGTCAGGGGGCGCCGGGCCTAGAGAGGGGCATCCTCTACTCATAGAGGAGAAGCAGGTCAGCCATCATTATAGACAGGGGGCATCCTATAAACCTAGAGGAGAGGTTCTTATATGATCCCCATGAAAGGGGACATCCTCTACACCAAGAGGAAAGATGGTTATACCATCACCATAGACAGGGGGCATCCTCTAAACCTAGAGAAGAGGTTATTCTCCCATCACCATAGACAGGGGGCATCCTCTACACCTAGTGGAGAGATGATTCTACCATTGTCATAGACAGGAGGCATCCTCTACTCCTAGAGGAGGGGCAGTTCTACCATGACTGTAGAGAGGGGGCATCATCTACACCTAGAAGAGAGGCCAGTCTGCCATCACCATAGACAGGGGGCATCCTCTACACCTACAGGAGAGGAGGTTCTACCATCTCCATAGACAGGGGCATCCTCTACACCTAGAGGAGAGGTAGTTCTACCATCACCATAGACAGGAAGAATCCTCTACACCTAGAAGAGAGGGTATTCTCCCATCACCATAGACAGGGAGCATCCTCTACACCTAGAAGAGAGGCAGTTCTGCCATAGACAAGGGGCATCCTCTAAACCTAGTGGAGAGATGGTTCTACCATCACCATAGACAAGGGGCATCCTCTACTCCTTGAGGAGAAGCAGATCTCCCATCACCATAGACAGGGGGCATCCTCTACTCCTAGAAGAGAGGCAGTTCTACCATCACCATAGACAGGGGGCATCCTCTACACCTAAAAGAGAGGCAGTTCTACTATTACCATAGACAGGGTACCTCCTCTGCACCTAAAGGAAAGGTGGCTTTACCATTAGCATTAAAATGGTGAGTATCCTCTAATCCTAGACAAGAGGCAGATCTACAGTTGCCATGGACAGGGATTCTTTAGTGTAAAGGCAGTGGAATTCTCGGCTTAAGGTTGTTGCAATGGCTGATGCTTTGTTTTCAAGAGAGGCCTGAGTGTCTTTCTTGAGAACAAAAGTATCACAAAAATGTGTTAATTTGATGTTAATCAAGGGAGTTATTGGAACATCTGCCATATTGGGCTGGAGAAGGAGTTTTACCTAATCGAGTCAATTCCTAATTTTTTACACCTGGATGAACACTGTATTATTTATAGGTTAGACTTCATGGACATCTTTTTTCAATCTCATCTACTATAAAACATTATGGACTCTGTAACTATAAGGTTCCCTAAAGCCTACGGTATAGAATCCTAACAGCTCAACATCTTCTGTGATCTATTCCAGGGATTCCCTGCAGCATCCAACCCCTTCCTATAGCCCCTAGCATATGTTTGCTTCCTCAAGCTATGAACACAGTAGGAAATAAAATAAAGAAGAAGAACAAGTCTCTTCTTCCATATGTAATAAGCAAAAAGTTGTCCGGTTTCATGTACTACTTTTTGAGACTAAGGGTAAAAAAAAGGTCTCAAATACAACAAATACGTCTCAAAAAGTAGTACAAGAAACCAAAAAATGTGGTAACCTACGCTTGAATTTGACTCACGTGACTTGTTTTTAAAGGGCCAAGGTAATTCATGATTTTTTGGGGTTTGACCATATGACAAAGTGAACAGAAAAAAGGGTGAAAAAAACTATAAACTACCCAATAATAATAGTAATAATAATAATACTTATCTGAATGATAATAATAAAAATAATATGTTCAATAATGTAATTTAATTTATTATATTTTTAGGATTTTCTCAAAGAAGAAGTGCTAAAAATATAAATAAATAATAATAATTATAATATAATAAAAATAATAATGATTATTATTACTATGGTACTATGGTTATTTCGATAATTTACCCACCAATTTTGTTAAAATTGCTCCACATCAATATATTTAGGCTCTGTTCATACTGTATTTTTTTCTAATAGTCTATAACCTTATAGATAGAATGGTGCATTCTGCCTTCCAAAGTGCTACTGGACCCCAATGCACTAAATGTAGATTTAAAGGGGTTATCCGGGTTTTAAAAATTTCTTATGGCTGGGCTGGGGAGGGATATTTAAACATAATAAACATGTACTTACCTCCTCCGGCACCGCCGATGTCCCGCGCCGCGGTCCCTTCGATCCGTGCCCCTGTTTGTTTACAGGGGCACGGAAGCCGCGCACAAGGAGCTTCCGATGTGGCCGGCTTCTCCTATCCGTCCCTATCTTTCAGCGTTGTAAGCGCTGAGAGATGGTGTCAGATAGGAGCTCCCAGCCGGCCGGAAGCTCCCTGTGCGCCCCTGTAATGAAACCGGCGCACAGAGAAGACCGGCCGCGGAGCTGGACATCGGCGGCGCCGGACGAGGTAAGTACATGTTTGTTATGTTTAACTAGCCCACCCCAGCCCGGGCCTCAGTTATTTTTAAAACCCGGATAACCCCTTTAAAGTATCCATTTAAAAATCGATCCAACATACAGCAGGTATGGAAGCCAATACACTACAATGAATAGAGACCAAATTTGCTTAAATTTGGTATATTATAATAATTAAAAATAATTGCAAAAGTTAAATGACGTATCCATCAAAGTTTTCACATTTTTTAATAATGTAAGTATCTTTAATCCTTAAAGGTTACTAACCTACTGATAGGTCCATGTGATAATCTTCTTATATTTGTTATCCATGCCCTCCTTAATTCTAAAATTAACTTTTAAAATTATGCTTATAAGATTGAAAAGGTACTAGAGAGATTCCCAGAGCCCCTCCATGCTGCATGTTCACAGGATGTTACACTGTGCAATGAGTACTGCCCCCTACCACAGTGTACAATTAGATTACATTGAGCAGAGGGAGAGGAAAGTGCTGAGAGAGCAGAGGGGGGACAGTGTAACAGCCTGTAACACAGCCAGGCTTATTAGTATAATTTTAAAAGTTGATTTTAGAAGGAAGGAGGCCATGGATAACAAATATAAGAAGAGTCCCACAGTCACAGTGCCTGGATCTATCAGTAGGTACCCCAGGTTTATCATTATTCATTTTGATAGATTTCCTTCAAGTGTTAGAACTGTGAAAATAATAATAATAACATTAATTACAAATAAAAAATCATAGCATTCAGATCATACCAAATATCGAAAAATTAAATGAAAAAAAATCCCACAATAAAGCAGCAAAAAAAAAAAAAAAATTAACTGTAAATTATCCTTGTACTTCATTGTTAATTTACTAAAAATAAACAGACCATTTCTTTTGATGACCATTTAAGAGCTTTGCTCACCAGAATTTACTAATAACAGCTACTTATGGACAAGGTGAAAGGTCCTGCAACCAAATAAACATGTGAATTTGGCGGCATCATGGTAATATGCTCCAATTATAGGTGCCTGGACTGTGGTATAAAGGGCGTATATCTGATGAGAGAGCGCGGGACAGAGGACCTCTCTACTCGGGTTACATATGCTTCATTTAAGAAAAATGTGCTTGAACGTGAGTCAACGAGCCAGAGCTTGGTTGTCTACTAACCACTTCATTAATTTTTCATAGACTACTCAATACTTCCTCGTTCTCCTTCCAATTATGTTTTTATAAATAGGTTGCATTTGTACACCAATGTCTTCTTATATTACATTAGTAACTCCCTCCTTTCTGTCGATGACATTCAACTTTTAAAAAAATGAAAAACTCTAAAATAATCAAAAAACTTATGATAAGTATGTAAAAACCACACATCATACATACACTGACAACATCTAAAACAAACCAGAAGGGAAACAGATCCATCAAATATATGGTTCTTAAACTATGGAGTATGTTTAAAGGATTGGCCAAGTAGAAGATTACATGTACAGGCAGTCCCGGGGTTACATACAAGACCCTTACATCCTTACTACATCACTGGGTTTGAAGTTGAATTTGTATGTAAGTCGGAACTTGTATATTATATAATATATATATATATAGTATAGATAAAACGGCAGCACCTCCAAAGGCTTGTGAAAAAGTGGCGTAGTTTATTCCAACATGTGCCAAGCTAGTTTCGCTCCCATGGCCTGGAGCCTTTCTCAAGCAAAGGTGTATAAAAATGGGTGAATTTAGATAAACAAAGGAAGTGACATCATTTCAGAAAACATCGTGAATTTCATCAATACAAAAATATCAAACACGGAAACTCATGATACACCTTGAGCATGGCGCAGTAGCGTTTTTTGGAGACGCCACCTTCGCTTACTCTGCCTTTATTGATCCCATGGTGAGCACCTGACCCCTATAACTGTATAGCACACATGCACTTTAATATGCTTCTATACACTGATATATAAATACACTATGTATCATGTTTCCGTGTCTGATATTTTTGTATTGATATATTTTTGTTTGATGATATTTTGTATTGATGAAATTCACAGATGTATTTTGAAATGATGTCATATCTTTGTATTTTATATAAATTTCACCCATTTTGTATACACCTTTGCTTGGAAAGGCTCCAGCCATGGGAGCCGTAACGTAGCTTGGCACGTGTTGGAATAAACTACCACACTTTTTCACAGCCTTTGGAGTGCTGCCGGTTTTTTTTCTATTACTAGTAATTTGGGACCCTCGTCCTGGCCTCTGGAGTGCACCCATACCTGAATTCTTCGAGTGCGCAACTACCTTTTTTATATATTTATATATTTTTATATATATATTTATGGTAGCTCCACACAAAATTTTTGGCCCCAGTGTCAATGGATTTTCAAATTTTTGCTGTAATTGGACCTAGGATTATGAATAAAGCTTCATTACAGACCTTACAACAGCTGATCATTGCAGTCTGGGATATAGTAACATCACAGAGAGCTTCACACCAGAGGTCCACAGTGGGCAGAGGGGGTCTTCTGTAACTAGGGTCATCTGTAAGTCGGGTGTCCATAAGTAGGGGACTGCCTGTATATTTAATTCCACAAAACCAAATAATCCGTCAGCTTATATACAGGCAAAGGGAATATACACCAAGTAAGATTAAAAAATTATGAATTTTTTATTACTATATTTAAAAAAACATACATATATACATAATCCATTAAAAATGGTCTAAACAGTGTACTGGGGAAACTACACAATGTGCCGAGAAGGTATACACAGCCATGCTAGATTCTATGGACGATTTATCAAGCTACCCATAGAAGAATGTGCTTCGATGCCCATGGCAACCATTACAGCTCGCTTTACATTTACGGTGCTCATGAATATTTTAAAGGGAAGCTTTGGTTGTATGTATGTTTAGAATATAGTAAAGGTTCTCCCTTGCCCCCATGCGCGTTTCGCGCGTTTCGCTTTTTGCTTCTTCAGGAGGGTACATGTATACTTACTTTTAAAAAATGAGGGGATTTGAAGTTTTTATGGGTGCCAAGAGTTAAACACCTTTGCAGGTAATATTACTTAGGTGATAATGTGAAGGTTTCAGGCACCTTTTCTGCCTGACATATAACATATCTGGCGCCAATCTTCGTTCCATTGACAGTAACCCTTATCTCTCCAGAATCCCGCATAAACTTATGATGGACATCTAACTTTCTCCAATCCATATCTATATCTATTTATGATGTCTGACTGTCAGCCTATTCTGTCACGGCATCTTAAGACATTAAAGTAAACTTTTCACCAGGAATGCATTTTTGTGGTGACAGGTTCCTATAGCCTCTGCTATGCTGATTTTAAAAATGCTTTGTCAGCATTCTGAATTATTTCAGCTACTTTATATAAGTTTAATTTCGCATGACCTGCGCAGCCTGTCTTCCTCATGGATTCTTCCCTCTACTCCACACCATCCCCTCCATCTCCTCTCTGTCATGCACATGACAGGAAGAGGGGGGGGGAGGGCTGCATGAGCAAGGAGAATCGTCAATCTATATTGACTAAATCAAGGCTATAGGGGTTATTTACTAAGGGCCCGATTCGCGTTTTCCCGACGTGTTACCCGAATATTTCCGATTTGCGACGATTGTACCTGAATTGCCCGGGATTTTGGCCGCACGCGTCGTATTGTGGCGCATCGGCGCCGGCATGCGCGCGATGGAAATCGGGGGGGTGTGCCGAGCGAAAAACCTACATTCGTAAAAACCGCCGCATTACAAAGAAAATTGTGTCGCGAAAATTTCACTCACCTCCATCCAGGTAGGCCGGTGTATTTCGAGGCATTCCAGGTTTCGGACTTGCGCGACGCATCCCACCTGTCCCCTACCTGGCATGTCCACAGGTGCAGGCGGCTCATTAAATCACAGAGTAATCAGAGCTGTGTGATATAACGAGCCTGCACCTGTGTGAACACACATGACCAGGCAAATAAATGAGCCAGCACCTGTGTGACACATCACATGACCAGGATGTAATGAGGCAGCACATCTGTGTGACATCACAATGACCAGGGACCGTTTTTCATCCACAGGTACTAACAGGAATCTTCCTATAGAATGACAGCAAGCAGAGATCTAGAAAAGTGAATAATTTACACTAAAAGTTATAGGAAAATTACAGAACTTATCATTGTACAGACAATAATATGTATTTGCTGAAATGTGGACACCCCTTTACAGGGTGAAATCACCGCGATCAGAGCAATTTCCAATCTCTGTTATTGTTGAGGGTCGGGTGTCACAGCTCTCCTGCTGCAGGCAGTAGTGATTGCTTTTTGTAGTGATACAATTATTGCAAATGTAGACATTCAATTACATAAATGTATTTGGTGTGGCACATGGAAACAAATGTACAAGAAATAAAATTTATTACAGAACAAAGAGTAAAGATCGGACCACCTCAAGAATGAAAACTTGTTTCCGGACCACCAAAATGAAGGCAATGACGAATAAGTGTCTACATCCACTACTAAGCTAAATAGTACTGGGTGTTGAATCCACTGGATGTTGAACAGGTTTGGATTGGCCCACCAGTGTGCCAGTGAAAACAATCTGAAAGGGAAATGAGAGGCAACAATATGAGGGGGAGATGGGAGGCCAAAATATGAGGGGTAGAGGGGGGCCACAATATGAGGGGGGTATGAGGAGCCACAATATGAGAAAGCGATAAGAGGTCACAAGATGAGGGGCCACAATATGAGTAGATGATGAGAGGACCACAGTATGTAGGGGAGGTAAGAAAAGCCACACTATGAGGAGTAAATGAGAGGGACCACAATATTAGTAAGAGATGAATGGGGGCACAATATGAGGGAGAGATAAGGGGCAAAAATATAAGAGGGGGAGATGATGGGGCCACATTATAGAGGGGGAGATGATTTAAGAGGGGGAAACAATTTAAGCGGAGATGAAGGGGCCACAAAATGAGGAGATGAGAGGGGCCACAATATGAGGAGATGAGAGGAACCACAATATGAGAAAGAGCTGAGAGGGGCCACAATATGAGGGATAGATGAAGAATCAAATTATGAGGGGGAGATAAGAGGGAATACATTATGAGGGGAAGATGAGGGACGCCACAAAATGAGAAGGATATGAGAGAGTCCACAATATGAGGAGATGAGAGGGGCCACAATATAAGGGGGAGATAATTAGGCCACAATATAAGGAGGAGATGATGAGGCCACAATATGAGAGATTAGAGAGGCCACAATTATAATTTTCCTCCCACATTTACATGGGATGACACAGCATTGCGATTTATTAGGCTTTCAGCCCATGTAAACTTTTCTTTCTTGTGGATAACACATTTCTATTATGATTCCAGAAACGAAAAGTATATGGATGATGTATAAAGAACTGTTTACAACCTAGTAATTGCTTTACACCTATGTAGAAAATTACTAGAAAAATCCACCTCCGATAATCACAGTGATTTCCACACTAAACTGACTGTGATAAGTTATCGAATTGTGACAAGATGCAAACAGTGATAATTACCAGGAATTTTAATCTCCAGCTTTATCCAAATACAAAACTTTACAACACCCATTACCTTCAGTGATAATTAAGAAAACACGAGATATAATAGATTATGGGACGATGTGTATGAAGAACTCTTCTAATTAGTTTTATTTTTATAATTTATGGCTATATTATACTCATTAATCACATCGCAGGATGATTACCTGACCACTATCACTGAACTGTACCGATTCCTTCCTCATATGTACTGTACACCAACACAAGGGATGTATAGCATAGTAATGACTGTATCATAGCATCATCAAATATCTGGAAAAAAAATATTTTGATGATAAGGATATTATTTTCTTGTTAAATAAGGAAGTTTTTGTTTTATCTTATCTTTTCTTCTGGAGTTTGAATGAAACCTCCTTTGTGTAGTAGATAGCATCATGCCATGAATGGGTCCGACATATGGCCTTCCCAAATGATATGTGTATGAGTCAGAGTTGTGGCGTCAGAAGTGTCCAGGTGCTCCTGCGACCCATGTCCTCTGCGCTCCCCAGGAATCCCAAGGTCTGTCTTAGCTTGCCGCATTTCAGCGTGGCTCCAGCGACCCGCAAGTGCATCCCACCTCCTAGGGGTACATGCGCACATCTTCTGGAATTTAAGGGTCAGCGGCCGTAATTGGATAGCTGCCCTTTCTGTTAAATGTCCGGCCGCCTTCCTGTGTCCCTGCCATATCTTGTGCTTTTATGCCTCGAGAAAGCTGTGCTCATGCCCTGGTGATCTTGATTATCCTTTTGACCTCGGTTCTGTTCCTGACCTTGCTTCTCCGCTGCTGCCCTGCCTACTGCTTGCCGTTGAACATATACTGTGCTGGCTATTCGCAGCCAGCCTGTCCCCGACCACTGTTCTGCCTGACGACTCTGTACCTGTCGTGCCTGTGGGACCACCTGGTGGTACCACGCTGCGCAAAACCAACCCACTTTGTTGGCGGGCTCTGGTGAAAACTAGACTCCGCACCCGTTGTGGCTTACATCAAGTCGCGTGGTACAGCAGGTCCACTACCCTAACCTGGACAAAAGCAACCCCTTTTAGCTTCCCATCCAATAGAAAACTATCATTTCATTTTTAGGATAATTCCATTACTTACAAGTAGATGAGTGGATTTGTCAAGTTCACTAAACCCACCTTTAACATCCATGATTGGTTCTGGCACTATCGCGATTGTACCTTTCAATGCCAACATCAAAGCCATCGTGGCATTTAAATGTGTGCCCCCATTTTCCCTATGATGGCTTTTCCAGACAATTATCGGGGAGCACAGTCCTGAGGAAAATGCCATTGGTGTATTTATCGGTGGCATTTGTGGGTCAACACCACAATCGCTTCCGACACTCGGTCACTAGTGGTATTGCGTTGTTTCTGTCCGAATGCTTGAACTCACACACCACAGCTACTGGCTGAACATTGCATTTCAGGTGCTCCGATCCCTACTTATCAGCATAGGTGTGCAAGGCCAATGTTGAGAGACGTTCAGAGGAAGTCAGGGAAGCACAGTTGCAACAAAAACTTTTTGGTCTGTGGTTTATTTTATTTTCTCAAATTTGGATTCCACAGTCGGTTCAGGCACTGGCGCTACATAAAACTACTATGCTACAATTGACAGCACGTAAACAAATATGATACTCTAGATATCAATATATTCATGAAATACCCCAAACATTAATGAAAAAGCTCGATCTCAAAAATAGTTGTAATCACTGTCTGACATTTTTTTTACTTCGTTTTTAATAATGTAAGACATTAGAGATCTATGATATATTATGATATATTTTGCAGCATTGAGCCTGAATGTTGTCCATATGCTCAGAATACTCCTGGTACAGAAATCATGACCCCTTTAAAGAAGACCAACAGTAACCTAAGGCGTCCTCTGCCTGGCAATTAATCTCTACAGTCAGTCAAACTAAATAAACTCTTAAGAATGCAAAGCTGAAAGAGATGTTAGAGGACCTTATTATCATGTCCTAAGGTCACTTTGTAGGTGAATCTCAATAACATTCTCCCCAGTAGTACCAGGATACTGAAATTTCATTATATTACAGACCGAATGTCACCATTCTTTAGCTGTATGTTTATGGAAACAAATTATATAGAAAAAGAAGATTTATGGGGATAGTAGTTCATTTTTAGTTCATTTACACAATATGTGATGTGTCCTTAAAGGGTATTGGAATTGAAAAACTCATTTCGGTGTCATAGGGTGTTATAAAGGCAGTATTTGTCCATCTCTAATTTTACATTTAAAGGAGCGATCCATAGAGACGGCTTCAGCTTTGCTTGATTGTCCCTGTCCTTAATAGAAAATATCCTCCAATAGAAATATCTTTAGATTTTTTTTAAGTATTTCCTTTCAGCAAATGATTGAAGCCAAATCCGAGTAATATTGTGTAACTATTTGATTATACGGGTCTGATTTCTGTGACCCAATGATCCCGGGGGCATATCCCACCCTGTCATTATTCCTCTTGGGAGGATTCCACTGCACCCATCTAGGTGGAGACATTGGGGCAACCTTTACTAAGGGTCGCAGGCGCCCAGCGAATCCGTCGGGTTTTTCCCCCTGAATATTTTCCTCTTTGCCGCTGTATTCACCGTAATTGTGGCGCCGCACGATCGATCGTTTTGGCGCAATCGCGCCGACTTCGCGCGACAGAAATCGGGTGGGTTTGGCCACCCGGACAACCCGAAGGAGTCGTGAAACCGCAAATTAAAAAGCCCATTGGTGTCGCAAGATCAAGCA
Source organism: Engystomops pustulosus (assembly GCA_019512145.1). Classification (NCBI taxonomy): domain Eukaryota; kingdom Metazoa; phylum Chordata; class Amphibia; order Anura; family Leptodactylidae; genus Engystomops; species Engystomops pustulosus. The sequence goes on from CM033648.1 coordinate 84,825,867, forward strand.
CTCACATACACAATCACAGAAACAAGACAGGTGCACTCCACTGATCCGCGGCGCACCGGCACCTGGTAATATCGGCGCCAGACCTTAGTGACTCCCGGCAGAACCCGAATCAACCAGCGTCGGAGAACCCGCCGCTGAATCGACTGGGAACCGGGTAAGTAACATGTGGCCCCATTAAGTTTCTGAAAAATTATTGGCATAAATATTTAAGAAAAAATATCTTAACCAAGCTTAGCCCAATCACACCCGCATTTGGTTCTCTGTTTGTGAGAAAACTTAACAGAACTAAAAATTGGAAATATGAGCTGAATGAGCTGAGAGACGTCGTTCAACTTCTCTTTTTTTTTTAAGATTTCCTTTTTGAATTTTTCAGAAACATAATAACCAGTCCATACAATGAAGCAATGACCACATGATTTGAATAAAGATCACCCTAGCAGTCATGAATACATCACAAATATGATGTCCAGAATATATTAAAACTTAAAAACCATTCAGGAGACAAAATAAGCCCTACCAGGGAGGGTGGACACACAGCCATTCATGACCAACATTGGGACTAGACTCACAGTGCTCTGAGGCTGTATAACGAAGCCATTGAGTCCCAATCAGGCCCACAAATGAGCCCGGACGCAACTGGATTTAATATATGCAGTTTGGGCTCCAATTTCCACAAAGTCAACTGCAGCCTCAACCAGTTGGGGCTTTATGGGCTCCGACCGGAAAGTCCTCCTCTCATGTTCAGACATAAACCACGTACAGTGTGCAAAACACATGAAGGACTACAGAAAACAGATTCCCTTGGTGATGAGATGTAGGATTGACTTTTTGGTGTTAAGTCTAAGGGGTGGAAACCATGACCTTGCCTACATACAATCCCTGCAGTGACAACAATGGTTGACCACATTCATGCATGGGGGAGGGAAGGACCACCTAGTGGTCAATTCAACGAAAGATGAATGCGGCCATCAAATATGGTGACAAATCTTTTCACCTGAGACCTCTTCAGATGCCCTCTGGATAGACTGGGCACATCCAAGCTTTTCATTCCATTAATATGAGTTGTCGTTACCTAACAATCAGAATGTGATGAGAAATCCCACATTATGATGAAGAATGTAGTCAATGCATCACCCCACTGCATTTAAGATGCACAGTAGTTGGAAGGAGTCTATGCATTGTCAACGTCACCAAAAAATAGATACCTTATGAAGCCACTTAATTTGAATCAGATTGTAAGATGATAATGAAGGTAGAGCACCAGTTATACCTAAGTTCTTTGTTGCTCCTGAATTATTTTTTCCATAAGTACATGAAAGGTGACCCAACCTGACCAAACTTAGATTCACTAACAGAACCTACCTAAAAATTTTGGCTACTTGGCATCTATATTTGAGGCTTATTTCACACAAGGTTACTGGTGTAATTCTTTATGAATATTGGATAAGTGTTTTGATCGGGGGATATCCAGTGGCTAAGTTTCCCATAATACAGAGAAGGGGTCAACAGTGCCCCAAGTGAATATAAAAGTGCTGCACAATTCTGATAACTACAACATTAATCTCCATGAGACTGCTAAATCAGTTAAGATAGGAAACCCGAACACTCATCCCCACTGTTGGAAATCAGTGCTGGTATCAATTTTCGGGTGATCACTCTTTGATGGCTGCCTGCAAATCACCAGAAGCACATAAATGCGGGGGCTTGTGCACATGCCATTTCTGCTAAGTCATTGCCTCCCGTCATTAGTGGTGTTTTCCAGGTTTTTTCGGGTACCCTAGCTAAACTTGTGTTCATGTTTTCACCAAACTCAATCAAACTTATCCTTGGGACCTTGCTGTATTGATCACTCACAGAGTGTTAATCCTCAGGATAAATGGTGGTAACGCACACACTGCCACAATTCAAATGGCGGCCGTCATGGCACCACCAGGTGCTTTGCTGAGTAAATGGTGGGTCTTGAGCCAAAGGCCAAACCCTAACTTCTGGCTAAAGTCCGGATTCGAGGACCCCAAAATGCAGTGTTTGGGATGAATAAAAGAGTGATGCACAACCCACCATCCTTCAAATAAGGCATATAAGTCTCTTCCAAAGTCCACTGGGCCCGCTAGTCCTATTTAAAATTAACCATATAGTAATTCTCATCATGTTTCCAACTCATCATCTGTTGTCATTTCTTCATGTACGAAGTCCTTGACATTAATACATAAATTAAGTCATGGGATAACTCCATATTGAGACAACTGGGCCAAACCACCAGTGCATTTCTTTCAAAGAGAACACTAAAACTTATCTATATAATATAAGGACGGAAGAATCTGACGGCTGAGGTCCACCCTAGTTTGCCTTGATAGATGAGCTATCGGAGAATTCTCTATTGGATGCCCAAGAACTACAACGAGGACCTGTCTTAATGAAGGGACTCGTTTTTGGCCTCTCGGTATAATCTCATATCTCATGGAGAATTTCTGACTACTACTCGCCCACCTGTCATGTGTTGAGATTGTTTCATATAGGTGATGATACGTTTTCCATTCTCGTCCCAAGATAGAACTTTACATGATTTTTATGGAGTTTTGTGTAAATATTTAGTGACTCACAGTGGACAAGAACCGTACACAGTCATGCCGTTGTTAAGGGTGGACCCGCTCAGCCTTTCGCATATGGTGGCCCCCATCTCATCCCTCATATTCGTGGACTTCTCTCATATCCGTTCTCATTTTTTTGTGCCTATCCCTCATGCTCAGTCCCCTCATAATGTATTCCTCTTATCTCCCGCCTCATAATGTTGATTCTGTCATCTAGTCCCTCATCATTGGGCCCCTATCTCGCTCTTTCCATATTGGTGGTCTCCTTCTCATCTCCTCTCCTCATTGGGCCCCCTCAGCTCCTCATTTTGTTGGCCCCGGTCTCAATGCTCCGCTTTGAAATTGTATTCCCCCTCTTAAACATCTCCCCACTCTTTAATGTGGCCCACATATCTCCCCTCTAATATTTTTTGTCCCCTATCCTACCTTCTATATTGTGTGCCACCCCCATTCATCTCTTACTAATTGTGGTCCCTCTCATTACTCCTCATGTGTGGCGTTTCTTCTTACCCTCCCTACTACTGTGGTCCCATCGTATCATCTACTCCTCATATTGTGGCCCCACCTCTAACATACCCTACCTCATTTTGGTGGCCTCACCCATGCTCCCCCCTCATAAATTGTTTGCGCTCATCTATCTTTCCTTTCAGATGTTTTCACTTGGCACATCTGGTGGCCCAGTCCAACGTTCACCCATCCAAGTGGATTCAACACCCCACGTTACTATGTGCGTTAGGTGTGGATGTATGACACAATTCATCTTCCCGTTCATGTTGCGGTGGATCCGAAACACAGTTTGATCATTCTTGATTGGGTGGTCCGATCTTTACTCTTGTTTCTGTATAATTTTATTTCTTGCGTACAGTGTTGTGTTTCAACAGTGACACAATCTCAAATACATTTATGCATTGAATGGTTCTACATTTTGCAGATATTGTATCGACTACAAAGCATCACTGGCATCTACGCCTGCAGCAGGGAGCTGTTGACACTCCCGACCCTCTAAACAATAGTCAGAGATTGGAAATGCTCTATCGCGGTGATTCACCTCACCCTGTAAAGGGTGTCACATTTCAGCAAATACATATTATTGTCTGTACACTTGAAGTTCTGTATTTTCCTATATATTTAGTGTAAATTATTCACTTTTCTAGCTCTCTGCTTTGCCTCCATTCTATAGGAAGATTCCGTTGTTACCTGTGGATACAACGGTCCCTGGGTCGTCGTTATGTCACACAGTTGCACGGCTCGTTCCTAATCCGTGGTCATGTGATGTCACACAGATTTCTGCTCGTTCAGTCTACAAAATCCCGGCATGTGATGTCACAGCGGGTGCTGGTACTCATTATCATTTGCCCTGGTCATGTGTGTCACACAGGTGTCAATCGCTACGTATATATGCCACTAGCCCTGATTATCTGTGATTTAATGAGGCCGTGCACCTGTGGACATGCCATGGTAGGTAACAGGTATAACTGAAGCTTCCTATAGAATCACATCGCAATCAGATGAACATATAAATTTTAGAGGAATTGATATCTGAAAGTATATTCAATCATACAAACAATTAATATTTTTTGCTGAAAGTGGACACCCTTAATAATCCTAACTATGAAGAGAGACTGGCACTGGTCTTTTACAACTTTACACAAGTGAGTATAGGCAAAGGCTTTACCCAAAAAGCACTGGGACCGGTTTATTTTCCTCACATTAGAATTTTATTTTAGTGGCTAGGACACTTGCTTAATGTTTTCATCATCCCCTTTGATATTTGACTAAAAGTTTAAAATGAGTCTTAATTTGGTGCAACTAGTATCCTAGCTTTTCTTTGGCCAATGGAAACTGGAGTGGTTGTTGAAAAATCCTGCTTCACGAATCGTGTACTAACATAATAATGGCACAGTTTGCTACGTGTCAGAAGAGACAGAAATGGCATTTGCTCTCGAAATGCTCTGTGAGCCGTGATTCACTAAGATCGTGCGCCACAGACTATCCTGCATGTTGTCTCTCCCCTCACCGTCAGGTCAAGCAAGTTCGCCTTCTTCTTCCTCGGTGCATGCAGTCATAATGTGAATTGGACACAATTTGAATGTTAAATTCCTGCGCTCAGATGTCCGAATCAGGTCAGATCGTCCTAACGTGCACGCTTTACCAAACGAATGTCTAGCTGCAGAAAGCCGTCATGGCTGTTAGCCACATCACGATCTGTGGTGCGACACCAATCTTAAACCCCTACTAAAACACCTTCCAAAAGCCGTGCAATCCCAGAAAATGTCAAAAAATCTGACTTAAAATGCAACCCGCGTACACTTAGTAATAAGCCCAATACTTCTGGAGCTAGTTAACTTTGCAGACTTGGAAGTAGGTCGGCAAAAGTGTCGCAAATGTGTGGCTCATACTCTGTTTATCATTTTATCAGAATTTTTAGGTGAGAAGGAACAACTGATTTAAGGCAAATTTTACATCCCTCTGGTTGCATAAAATGACTTTTAGAACTGTAAAGACATCGCTACCAGTCATTAACACTGGATGTAGACGGTGTACTAGTAAGAAGTTCCCTGAGAACAATTTCCCATCGGACTTCTTTGTTATAACTTTCATGGAGCAGATATTACTTACCCCGCCCATTTGGCGATCCCGCGGCGCGTTCTCGCACTGGATCGGGTCCGGCCCCCCGGAATTATGATGCTACTTACTCCGCCGTCCACGCATGTGGCGATGCTGCCGGAGTCCACTGGGATGCCTCGATACACCGCCCTATCCTGGATTGAAGGTGAGTTGAACTATTTTCGCGACCGCACATTTTTTTTTAATGCGGCCGTTTTTTCCGAATCCCCCCCGAATTTCGCCCCCCACCCCCCCCCCTTTGCCGCTTTCCATCAGCGCGCATGCCGGCGCCGATTTGAGGCCGCACCCAAAACGATCGCTGCCTGCCGCCAATACCCCGGGCAATTCAAGTAAACATTCGTCGCAATATCGAAATATTCGGGACCACGTCGAAACTACGAATCGGGCACCCTTATAAATAACCCCCTTATGCTTGCTCTTGGTCAATAGATTGTATGCCTTCTCCCTTGCTCATGCAGCTCCCTCCCCTCCCCTCTTCACCTCACCTCTTCTCTTAATGTGCATGACAGAGGAGATGGAGGGAGTAGTAGAAGAATCCATGAGGCTCGAAGACCGGCTGGCATGTCAGTGAGAGTTAACCTTATATAAAGTACTGGAAACTAATCATATGCTTACAAGGCATTTTATAAAATCCATAGCAAAGCTACTAGGACAGGCCACTGTCACGCCACTAAAATGCATTCGCTCCTGTGACAAGTATTACTTTAGATGTCTTAGACTGCCCTGTACAGAATAGGCTACCGTCAGGACATCAATTAATATAGATATAGATATTGGGGGATTAGACAGTTGGTATTGTTCCATCATAGGTTTTATGGGGACTTCTGGAGGAAATGGTTACTGTCAAATGGAACGAAGATTGGCTGCCAGATATGTTATACATGCATCAAGGCAAACAGGTGCCTGACAACCATTCACATTCATCACCCAATAAGTATAGTGATCTGGCACTAGGTGTTTAACTCATACAATGGCACCACACTAAAAACTATCACACTCCCTCATTTTTGTAAAAGTACGTATAACATGTACACCTCTGAAGAAGCACAAAAAGCGAAACGCGGCAACGCGCATGGGGGCAAGGAGGAACCTACTTATTCATAACATACATACACCAAACGCTTCCTTTAAAAATTCCTGAGCACGCGGTAAAATGAAAAGCGGCTGTATGGTTTGCCATGGTCCATCGAAGCACATTGCTTACATATGGGAAGGCTTGAATAAATCTGTCCTATAGAACTAGCCATTGGCTGGTAGAACTGCTTCTCTTGGCACATGTCGTTAGTTTCCCGTACATTGTTTTAGGCACCATTTTTTAATGGACTTTATTATGTATATATTCTGATGTTTTTTTTAAATTTCTATTAAATAAAAAATTCATTAATTTTTTTATCTTAACTTGGCGTGAATATATACCCTTGACTGCCTGTTAATAATAATCTTGACAGGTATTCTACCTTTGTTTTTCGTGGATTAACTATACAGGCATCTCCCCTACTTTATGACACCATACGCACCACCTCTACGATGACCCTAGTGACGAACAGACCCCGCTGCCCACTTGACCCTCTGGTGAAGCTCTCTGTATGTTACTATATCTTCCACTGCATCAGACAGTAAGGTGTCTTTAATTGGAAGCTTTATGATTATCCTTGGGTCTCAATTACAGCAAAAGTTTGAAAATTCCAATTGGGACACGGGCCACAAATTTTTGTGTGGGGATCTACCCATATGAAATATAGATATAAAATATATAATATATAAAAAAGTATGCAAGCATCTGAGAATTCAGGTATGGTGCACTTCCCGGGCCCAGAACGAAGGTCCCAATTACTTAGTAAATAGAACAAAACCGTCAGCATGTCAAAGGCTTGTGAAGAACAGCTGTGGAGTTTTATTCCAACATGTGCCAAGCTAACGTTTCGCTCCCTGGGCCTGGAGCTTGTCTCAAGCAAGGTGTATACACATGGGTTGAAATTTATATAATAGCAAGGAAGTGCATCATTCAAAAATACTCTGTGAATTGACTTCATCAATACAAAATATCATCAAACAAAAATAGCAAACAAACGGAACATGATCATAGTGTAATTTTAATATTACCCGTTTTAGCAAGCATATTACATAAGTGCATGTGTTGCTATACCCGTTATAATGGGTCCAGGTGCTTCACCCTGGAGCAATAAAGGCAGAATGCGAAGGTCGTCGTCCAATACGCTACTGCGCATCGCTCAAGGTGATCATGTTTTCCGTGTTTTATATGTTTGTATTGATGAAATTCACAGATGTATTCTGAAATTATGTCCACTTCCTTTGTATTCTATCTACATATTTCACCATTTGTATACACCTTTGCTTGAAGAACAGGCGTCAGGCATGGGAGTCCACAACTTAGCTTGGCACATGTTGGAATATAACTACGACCTTTTTTTCACAAGCTTTGGAGTCCGCCGTTTTAATCGTAGTCTATATATGTATAATATATTATTATATATATATATACATTATATATTATATATCAGTTCCGACTTACATCCAACAGATTCAACTTACCCAACCCAGATGTCCGGATTAAGGGTCTTGTATGTAACCCGGGACTGCCTGACATGTAAATCTCGTTTACTTGGCCGATTCTATTAACTAACTACTCAGTATTTAAGAATGAATGACGACCACTAACATGCTCGAAGTACTCAGTGTATAGACTGAACTTTTCTCCGATTGCTCGAGTGCTCGTCTCGAATACGAACCCCATTGAGCAATGGGAGACTCGCAGCATTTTTCAAGGGGACCAAGGCTACTGCACAGGAAGCTTGCCAAACACCTGGGAACCTCGAAAAGGAATGGAACACCACGGACAAACAAAATGTGACAGGACAAGCAGGGCAAGCATGCATGATGCCTCTGAGCTGCATATCCACTTAGCCAAAATTATGGCGCACACACATGGACCATGACAGAGGTGACAGAATGAAACTAGATGCCAGTAAACATCCAATATTATGAACCCTGACACTATAGGGGACGGCATGCAGAGTCAGCGGCCATCAGGCTAGAGATGTAGCCATGCGACATCCCACCCTAAATGGACTCAGGCTTAACACAGGGTGGCAGAGAGGAAACCAAAGGAGGTTGCAGCACAGAATCGCTCAAATATATTCGGTACATGATAACACTTTTTGCCATATAGTTGTGGATTACCCACACAGGGTGGCGACAAAGTTTAACCTGGAAGCCATGAAACCAAACCCAAATCTGCCTGACACAGCTTCGTTTGATAGGGGGAGCATGTAAGTAGGCAAGTGAACTATAGTGGGGGGGAGAGATTAGTGCTGGAGATTAATGACTTGTCAGTTGGATCTTGGCATGGGCTGCCTGCGCTCATAACCGCTTGACCAGCGGCGAGGCTTAGTTGCCAATCCTAAGCCCCTGGTCGTATAGCTACGTCCCCAAACACGCACTTCTGAGAAGCCTTGTTGTTATAAGATCAGTGTAGTTAGCGTTCCTTATAAGTTTAGGATACTAGCGGGTGAAATGGGGAATGTAAACAGCTGTGCAAGAAGCCTGTGAAATATATCGGTTAAATCGAAAAATATTCTCACCAGTATATGTTTTGTCGTGCACGATACACGCAGGGCTACGGCCGACAAAGTTAACAACTTGATGCTGGATCCATGAAAAAACACCATTTCTGCCTGACCTTACCGCGTTCTTTAAGGGGAGAGAAGCTAGTAAATGAACAGTTGTCACGCTATACTGGACCGAACTTTGGTAGTAGCATGGAGATCAACGTTGGAGGCCCTGCTATGGAGACATTTAATTTGGATATGCCGTATGGTGGCGTCCCCAAAGAGTGTCACAAACCGAGGAGCAGGTAGGTGTCCCTCCAGTAAAATGGAATAGATGAGGCCCTGTATGTTGGGGCCAGTCCCCGCAAAAATTTTTCAAACAAACCAGAGATCCTTTAGTTGGCCCTCCAAGTAAAATGGAATAGATTGAGTTGCCTGTATGTTGAACAGTCCCAAAACAGTTTTTCAAACCAGTAGCAGCAGGTAGTGGTCCCTCCAGAAAATGGATAGATATGAGTGCCTGTATTGGCAGGTCCCCAAAATGATTTGTCAAACCAGAGGACAGGTATGTGGCCCTCCAGTAAAATGGAACATAGAATTGAATGCCTGTATGTGCATTCCCCAAATTTTTCAAACCATAGGAGCGGTAGGTGTCTCCCGACCAGAAAAATGGTGAAATGATGACATGATGCCTCGTAGATGTGGCAGTCCCAAAAATTTTGCACAACCAGAGGGAGGTCCATGTGGGCCCTCCATTAAAAGAATATATTTAGTCCTGTATGTGGCAGTCCCAAAAAGTTTTCAAACCAGAGGAGCCGTGTAGGTGTCCCTCACATAACATGGAATAGATTGAGTGCCTGTATGTGGCAGTCCAAAAATTTTTTCAAACAGAGGAGCGGTCAGGTTGCCCTAGCCAGTAAAGATGGAATAGTAATTGAGTGCCCCGATTTGGCATCCCAAAATTATTTCAACAACTCACGAGGAGGCAGGTAGGTCTTGCCTCTCCATTACAAATGGAAAGATTGAGTCTCCCTGTATCGCTGGCAGTCCCAAAAAGTTTCAAACCAGAGAGCAGGTAGTGCCCTCATTAAAATGGAATAGATTGAGTGCCTGGTATGTGCATTCGCCAAAAGTTTTCACCACAGGAGCAGTAGGTGTTCCCTCTCGAAAAAATTAGGATAGATTGGAAAAGGTGTGCCTGTATGTGGCAGTCCAAAAATTGTTTCAAACCAGAGGAGGAGGTAGGTGGCCCCAGTAAAATGGAATAGATTGAGGCCCTTATGTGGCAGTCCCCTAAAAATGTTTTCTTGAAAACAGACGCTGACCGGAGTAGGTGTTGCCCTCCAGAAAAAACGTGGATAGATGAGTGAGTGCCTTATGGGGCACTCAGCCAAAAACTTGTTTCAAATCAGAGACCGGGTAGGTGCCCTCCAGCAAAAAGTTAAATGTCATCCAGTTTACTATAGCAGAGCAAGTGGGCCCTGTCAAAAAATAGGCCAGTTTCTCTTCCTTCTTTATGTAGGACAGAGAGGAGGAGACAAGGAGGATAATGAGAGGGGTAGTGGGTGCATTACTACTCAGCGTTGAGCTTCCCCTCACCTGGTGGAGATTGAAATTTCTGTGACAACTGCGCCCCTATAGATGGATCAATCGTTGTACATAAGCGTCGCAGTGTCAGCAGCTGGTGCAGTTCGATCAGGTGCATACGCTTATGCTGGTGATGGTCGTGCCACCATGCAGCATGCGACTGAAACCCGACTGTCGTCGACCGAGACAGTACGCTAGCGGGCAGGGCAGGCAGAACGCTCCATGGCGACAGCGCCAGTTCTCTGCACCACTGTTTCACCAGCTTGAAACCCAAGTAGTTCCATTTTGCTAGGGGCTGTGTTGATCATTTATGTACGGAGCGATTGTAGATGGTCAGCTGAGACAGTAACCCTTCTAACCATCTTTCTGTTGTAAAGATCATCCCTATAACATGCGCGCACCGATCGCTGAACGGGACAGGTGACATGTCTTGCTTGGGGGACATAAACTGGCAAAAGCTTGTATACGGAACGTACCCTTTCGCCCAGTGCTGGACAGCTGGCCTGCTCCCTACTCTCCCTCGCTACTTGTCCCCGCAGAACGACTACGTCACTCTGCCCTAGCCTGGTCAGAAGGGAAATACGTTGTTTCAGCTGTGTGCACCCAGGCCCTGCGACCGTATTCATGCATTCTCACAACCTACCTTTCCTCTGCAGGGATGAAGTGGAAAGATTTTTGCTTGACCTTGGTCCAGCGAGAGTGACACCCAGTAAGTCGGTTGCTTGGGAATAATTCGTCTTGACGGGCGAGGGGTCACGTGGAATAGGCAGAGCACTCAGCATGAATCTTGCCATATTGCGCCACTAGACCAACGCTTAAGAATTCACTCCACCGTCACTTGCCCTGACTGTCCATTTCCTTCCTCCTCCTCTCCAACTCCTCTTCTTTCTGCCCATACACGCTGAAACAGTGAAGGACTCAACACTGTCCACCTCTTTGTGTCTCTGCCAAACATTCCCTCCGTCTTCCTCTCATCTACTCCTCTCACCCTTCCACCTCCTCCGATAATTCGCTGAGAACCGACCTGAGGGTGCTTTGGCTATCAACAGGAATCTTCTTCCTCCCCCAGTCTCCTTGTGACGAGCGCAAAGCTTCGCTCTCCATGCTGACGAGAGGTCTTTTCAACCAGGCCACAGCAGCCGGCATGGTTGAAGCTGATGATGGCGGCAATGCGCCACTTGACCTCTGTGCTTGACCTCTCCATATTTAGCTCCCACCGACAGATAGTCAGACATTCCAGCGTCCACGACCCTCTTTGTAGACTTGGAGGAAGCCGACCGTACGTGACTACCAACCTTCTGGTGTGGAATCGGACACTCTGGCTAGCCCTATACAATCGCTCGGCGCGACGATAAATCATTCTGGATACAGGTCAGTGTTGCAATTCCACCTCCGTGGGCACGGTCGCACAACATCGGTGAGCGGGCTTGGAGGCGCGCTTGCGCTGTCCCTGAGAGTGGCACATCTGGGCATGGACTTCCTGAATGCGCCACCGATGCGGCGCACCTTCGTGAGCAACTGCGACAGATTGTGGTATGTCTTGAAGCGCAAGTGACTATCAATTTAACCACCTGGGCCAGGCGATGTCACATGTGGCAGTCTGCCGAGTTGCAGAGCCGCACGCATAGGTTAATCGGCGCCGTGTCCACACAACAACAACCACAACCCATCCTGGCTTTCAGAGTTCGCGTGCCAGCTCACAGATCAGTCCTCGCCGGATGCCCTGTAAGTAGCTCTTGGGCGGTGTGCCTTTTGTCGCCTATGCTCAGCATTTGAGCATACCTGCCTGCTGTGCAGCTTAGCGACGGTCACCTTAGCTCCTGTTCCTAAATATAACTACTCCGACGATGGCGCCTGCCCCACGGATGGTAGTCTGAGGAGAGTGGAGGGGGTGTGAGGAGGAATGGAGTCTAGTAGGCCTTAAACACCTGTACCGAGTAGGCCCCGAATCCCGGCGTCGGCAGTATATGACCAGCCCCAGTGTCAGACTCGTTCCAGCCGCCTCCCCCCAGTTAACCCAATGTGCCGTCAGCGATATATAGTGCCCTGCCCGGCAGCACTCGTCCACTTGTCCGCCTATTGGCGGTCATGGACCTTTGGTCAGAACGGCGTTTGGTCATGGCACGTGAATGTTGTCTGACACGTGCTGGTGCAGGGCTGGGACGGCCACATCGCGAAAAGTAGTGGCCGTCTGGTGATCCTAATACCGAGTGCGCCGCCTCCATGGGCATGGTTGCTAGTGCCGTCCGGCGCTTGACATCCCATTTCTGTACTTCAGGCTCCTCTATATGCACGCGCCCAGTGCGCTGACCCGCAGCAGCACTCATTTCTCCCAGTGTCTGATGCAATGTCGGTTGTCACTTCCAGTGGTTAGAGCTCTTGCCTTCTACGAACATCACGTTGACGGCCTTGTGGCCCTCGCTACGTTTCTGGCGGTTGTGGCGTGGTGCCCTCTTGCCCCCGGTCCTATCCTTCTTTTCTCGGCGTTTTCGTGTGCTCCGCAATAGCGTCGGGTTCATCCCGACATTGTGGGGAGAGCGGAAACCTGCTTCCTGGGTGGTATGAGTCTCTGCGCGCTATCTGATCGTCGCTAGCGGCTACTTGCCACGCGTACCGACTCGGTCTGGTCGACTCTCTCATTGTGTTCGCTCACTGGTGGGCCCTGTCACGACCGGCTTGACTTCACCCCGCTTAGCACCACAGGGAAGGAGCAGGTGTGGTTTTTTGCGTACGGCCGGAGGTGAACCGGCGTTGTTGTCCTAGTACGGTTGGCCCGCCCTGGCCACTAGCCGGTATTGGCGCGGTGTCCGGTTGTGTTTCGCCCAATTCATCGACTGCTCGCTCGCTTCAGCAAATCGTTGGCCTCGTCTGTTCCTCACGTCCCGCTACTGTTAGCCTCGCCGTTCCCATCTTTCTGATGGCCTCGTTTGTGTTTGTGCCATCCCTACTCGATTTGTTCGTGTGCTCCCCCACCGACCATTTCTCTCCGGGCCCCGGCGGCTTCATGGGTCGTTCTTCGCCGTACCGTCCGACGGCCGGGGGTGCCCTCGTTGCCTTTCCTTCTTAATAGAGCTCCAACGATCCCGCACCGCGTCGCACTCGAGAAAGCGAGCTCCGGGCGCCCTTGCCAGAGAGCCCGCCACCACGGGAGCTCACTAGTTGACAACTGGCGCTGATGGCACCAGATCGAGGCCCTGCCCGAGAGAGGCTCCTCTGGCCCCACCATCTGCCATCTCTCAACCTTTTCTGGTCGGGACTCTCCTCCTCCGTCCAAGCACTGTGTTCACTGTGTCCGTCTGATGAAAGTGTTACTGACGCTAGGGAGAAAAGAGAAGTAGAAGGCAACTCCTCGAGAGCTGTAGACGGTCACGCGGCGCCCACCAGTACTCGGTGACGGCGCGTCGTGGTCAAACACGGGTAGAGCAGCTCTATACGCGAGATGCCCCGGTTTGTGTGCGAGGTCTTGCGCCCCCCCTCGGACTCTTCCCCTCCGCGCCCTGACTTACACACGTCAACGTTCCCCCGGGCGGACGACCGTGCTCATCAGCGTCGGACACCTCTTTCACACTGCACTCGTCAAGAAAGGCTCACTCATCCGTCACCCTGCCGGGTGCGCAGTACGCCACCTACTGGACGGGTGGAAACCTGGGCATCGGAAAATTGCCGCAGCAGCAAACCGGACAGTGTTTGGGTGACTGTGGAGGGTCAGAAAAACAATTCTCCGCAAGTATGCCGTTCAAGCCAATTTTCCGGGAGGGGGCAGACTGGGGGGAGGAGGCGATGTGAGGAGCTGGAGGAGTGGCATTTCGGTGACATGGTGGACTGCTTGAAGACTGCCTGGTGTACAAATGCTCAAGCTTGTCAGCAATCCCCGACATCAACCTGTTTCGCAACGGTTCTGGCCTCAACAGTGCTCTACCACGAGTCACCCAGTAACTCAGACATCGACCTAGGGAGTGTAGCTCTGCAGGCGTTCCCCGGCCCCTCAAAGGCAGGTGGTGTCTCAGGTGTCTCATCACCTCACCCCCTGCCCGGACACGGCCTTCCTGACCCCTGGGCATGAATTGGAACGCACCACGGCCCCAGACCTCGTCGCTACACCTAGCCCTCTGGTTAAACCTTTTTAAATGAGAGTTATAACTTGATTTTTTTTTTCCTTTTTTTGGTTGTTTTTTGTTTTTTTTTTGTGTGTGTTTGTTTTTTTTGTTGGTTTTTGTTGGACATGTTGTGTTTTTGATGTGGAAAACCAACGATGCTATCGCTATTGCATGGCTATTTTCTTAGCCACTGATAAAGCACACTACTAGCCAGATGAGATGACACTTGATTTTATTACACAAAAGTAAACGTAACATAAAAAGGAACAAATGCAGACTGTGGCCCTAATTTGAATCCAACCCCTCCAAATTTTTCCCACTTCGGTTTTTCTATGGATATGTTGCGTTCACTAAGCGTCTAAATCACAGCGGTCGCAAGTCTCCCACTACAAATTGCTCAGAATTGCTAGTACATGCACTCAAGCAAGTACGCACCGCAGATCAACAGAATCATATATACGCTACTGTATGCGTAATCCGTTTGGATTCTCCTATTGCTATTTTCTAGCCAGTATGAAAGCACACTAACATGCAGATGAATGACGGCTGAGGCGTATAACAAATAAACTAAATCAAAAAAAAAGAAAGGACAAATGGCATACTGATGCTAATTGAAATCCAACCCCTACAATTTTCCACATTCGGTCTTTGCAATGGATATAGATGCGTCACTAAGCGCAAAACACAAGCGTAATCGCATCTCATATACTACCAAATTGCTGACAATGGGCTAGTAGAGCACGCAGCAAGTACAAAAAGCCCCAGCAGATCAAACCATAATCTCTTTAAAATGTATAACGCTACTGTAGGCGTAAGCCGTGGATTCTCTATGGCTATTTTCTAGCCAAGTCCTGAAAGCACACTAACTAATGCCAGATGAGATGACAGACTGACAGTTATTAAACAAATAACTAAATAAAAGGAAAATCGGCAGACCTGTGCCTCATTGAAATCCAACCCTACATAAATTTTCCTTCCCACTTGTTTTGAAAGGTGGATATGTGTGCCCTAGACACAGCTAACACAAACGGGAGCAAGTCCCACCTCTAATTCCTCACAAAATGGTACTGAGATGCAAATACAAAAAAAAAAAGTAGAACGTTATTGTAGGCCCTAAGAAGGCGTTGGGTTCTTTCGAGAATCACTACTCCTGCCTAACAGTAAGCTAATAGAACACCCTAAAGCTTTCCCTGACCAGCACAGCTCTCCCCTACGATCAGACACAGATGATCCCGAGCAGCGCGGGCACGGCTAGTCTATCCCAGGTCACCTACTGCCAGCCAAAACCCATGCATCCGACGTTTAATTGTACCACGTCATGCTGTGGTGGAGTGCAGAGTCTCCTGGCTGGTGATGGGCTCTGGTGTCTGGCCGCCAAAAAGAAGCAAAACGGCGGAGCTGCCATTTTCCCTCGAGCGGTCCAGCGAAGTATCTTCCGAATCAACGAGCAGTTTTCGAGTATCGCTAATTCTTCGACCGAGCATCAACTCTGGACGAGCATGTTCCCTCATCTCATTTAAGATAAACCAAATTTTTGATGATCTGTTCCCTTCTGGGTTTGTTTTTAGTGTTGCAGTTGATAGTATGACATGTGTCGGTTTTACTTTGATCACTAAGTTTTTTATTGATTTTTAAGAGTTTTTTTCATTTTTTCTTAAAAAGTTGAATGTCATCACAGAAAGAGGAGTTACTAAGTGTATATAGAAGAAATTGTTGTGGAACAAATCCAACCTACTTATTTCAAACACAGTTATTGACAGGAGAAGAGAATGATAGTAGTATTGAGTAGTCTTATGAAAAATGAAGAAGTGGTTACGAGACAACCAGCTCTGTCGTTGACTCCACGTCAAGCAACTTTTCTTAAATGAAAGCATATATGTAACTCAGAGTAGAGTGTCCTCTGTCACCAGGCTCTCTCTCGCATATACGCCCTATACCACGAGTTTCCAGCAACCTGGATAGCACTTATGGAATGCATATTACCGTGTCCTGCCAAATTTCCATGATTTATTGTTGTGTCAGGGACGCTTCACCTTGTCCATAAGTAGACGGTGTTAAGTAAATTGCGTGAGCAAAGGTCTTAAATAGGATCAAAGAAATGGTCGTTTAATTTTTGAGACAAATTAACAAAAAATGAGTACAAGGATAATTTACAGTTAATTTTTTTTTTTTTTTTGCTGTTATTGTGGGATTTTTTTCATTTCTTTAATTTTTCATATTTGGTATGGATCGAATCCTGATATTTTTTATTGTAATTTAATGTTAGTATGCATATTATTTCACAGGTTCTAACAACTTGAAGGAATCTAGCATAAATGAATAATGATAAACCTGGGTACCTACTGATAGATCCAGGCCGTGACTGTGGGACCTCTCTTATATTGTTATCCAGGCCTCCTCCTTTAAATCACCTTTTAAATTAATACTAATAAGCCTGGTGTGTTACAGCGTGTTACACTTCCCCCCTTCTGCTTCTCTCAGCATTTCCTCTCCCTCTGCTCCATGTATAATATTGTCACACTGTGGTGGGGGCAGTACTCATTGCACGTGAAAAATCCTGTGAACATGCAGCATGGAGGGCTCTGGGAATCTCTCTAGTACCTTTTCAATCTTATAATGCATAATTTTAAAAGTTAATTTTTAAATTAAGGAGGGCATGGATACCAAATATAAGAAGATTATCCATGGAAACCTATCGTAGGTTATAACCTTTAGAGTAAGTACTTACATTATTAAAAAAATGTGAAAACCCTGATGGATAGCATTACTTTTGCATATTATTTTAATTATTAATAATAATCAAATTTCAAGCGAATTTGGGGGTCATCAGTGAGCTTCCGGCCGGCCTGGTAGCTCTATCCGCACATCTCTCAGCGCTTTAAACTGCTGAAAGAGTCAGTATAGGACGATATAGGAGGAGCCGGCCACACGGAAATCTCCGTTGTGCGAGCGTGACATTCGCTTGGCCCCTGTAACACAACAGGGGCACGGATCGAAGGACCGCTGGCGCGGGCATCGGCGCCGCCGGAGGGGTAAGTACATGTTATATGTTTTAAATATCCCTCCCCAGCCCGCCATAAGAAATTTTTTAACCCGGATACCCCTTAATCTACTTTAGTGCATTGGGGTCCATAGCACTTTGGAAGGCAGAATGATGCGGTTATTAGACTATTAGAAAAAATACAGTATGAACAGAGCCTAAATATATTGAGTGGGAGCATTTAACAAATTGGTGGGTAAAATTATCAAATACCATAGACCATATAATAATATATCATTATTATTTATTATATTATAATTATTATTATTTATTTATATTTTAGCACTTCTTCTTTGAAAAACATCCTAAAATATAATAAATTAAATACATTTATGACATATTATGTTATTATTATATCATTCAGAAAGTATTATATTATTACTATTATTATGGGGTATTAAGTTTTTTTCACCCTTTTCTGTTCATTTGTCATATGGTCAAACCCCAAAAATCATAATTACCTTGCCCTTTTAAAAACAAGTCACGTGAGTCAATTCAAGCGTAGGTTACCACATTTTTTGGTTTTCTTGTACTACTTTTTTAGACTTATTTGTTGTATTGGACCTTTTTTTTACCCTTAGTCCTCAAAAGTAGTACATGAAACCAGACAACTTTTGCTTATTACATATGGAAGAAGAGACTTGTTCTTCTTCTTTATTTATTCCTACTGTGTTCATAGCTTGAGGAGCAAACATATTCAGGGGCTATGGGAAGGGTTGGATGCTGCAGGGAATCCCTGGAATAGATCCAGAAGATGTTGACCTGTTAGGATCTCTACCGTAGCTTTAGGGAACCTAAGTTTTACAGAGTCCATAATGTTTTATAGTAGATGAGATTGAAAAAAGATGTCCTGAGTTCTAACCTATAAATAATACAGTGTTCATCCAGTGTAAAAAATAGGAATTGACTCGATTAGGTAAAACTCCTTCTCCACCCATATGGGCAGATGTGTCCAATACTCCCTGTGATTAACATCAAATACCATTTTTGTGATACTTTTGTTCTCAGAAAGACACTCGAAGTCCTCTCTTGAAACAAATAACATCACCATTGCAACAACCTTAAGCAGAGATTCCACTGCTTTACACTAAGAATCCCTGTCCATGGCTAACGTAGATTCTGCCTCTTGTCCTGGATTAGAGGATACTCAACGCATTTTATGCTATGGTAAGACGCACCTTTCTCTTTAGGTGCAGAGGAGGTACCCTGTCTTGGTAATAGTAGAACTGCCTCCTTTTAGTGTAGAGGCTGCCCCCTGTCTATGTGATGGTTGACTGCTCTCTTCTAGGAGCTAGAGAGGCCCCCCGTGTCTGTATGGTGATGGGGACTGCTTCTCCTCAAGAGTAGAGATGCCCCTTGTCTAGGTGATTGTAGAACCATCTCTCCACTAGGTTTAGAGGATGCCCCTTGCTATGGCAGAACTGCTCTCTCTTCTAGGTGTAGTAGGATGCTCCTCTGTCTTGGTGATGCGGAGAATACCCCTCTTCTAGGTGTAGAGGATTCTTCCCTGTCCTATCGTGATGGTAGAACTACCCTCTCCTCTAGGTGTAGAGATCCCCTGTAGAGATGGTAGAACCTCCTCTCCTGCATGTGTAGAGGTACCCCCCTGTCTATGGTGATGGCAGACTGGCCTCTCTTCTAGAATTAATCTAAGTAAAATCGGTATGAGAGGGTGGAATGCCGCCCTCTCACAGTCATGTAAACTGCCTCTCTCTATGGAGTTAAGATGCCTCCTTCCTAATGAACAATGGTAAAATCAATCTCACTGTGTAAGGATGCCCCCTGTCTAGGTGGATGGGTCGAATACCCTCTTCTCTAGTTTAGAAGGATGCCCCCTGTCCTAATGGTGATGGTATACACCATCTTCCTCCTGGTGTGGGATTCCCCCCTTTTCCATGGGGAATCATAAGACCTCTGCCTCTATCGTTTTGAACTAGGCTTTATAGTCCCCTGTCATTAATGATGGCGACCTCCTTCTCCTCTATGAGCTAAAGATTGCCCCTCTCTAGGCCCGGCGCCCCCTGACCATCATTACACTCTCCATGAACTTGCCCCCATCCAGGCTAGCCTGTGTTCGACCCGCTCCCTAAGGGCAACGCTCTGAGCTGGCACTTAAGATTAAAGGTCAACGCACAACGCTGATTGGCACGGCCCTTCCTAGTTTCCTATAGATTCGTCACTCCCCATCATCCTGACAGCATATTTGTACTCGTTAGCCCGTTGTGAAAGCTCTCTTGATCTATGTTTTTCTTGTCCTGTTCCTCGTTTTCCTATTCCTTCCTGACCATTTGACCTCTCGATCCTGCTACCCTGACCGACTGTCTGCCTGTTGCCTGACCATCGGCTCTGGACTCTGATTCTGTACCAACTACCTCTTGGCTGCCACGCGGGCTAGTCGCCTTGTGCGAATGACCCCATGGCGGCACCCACCCGCTTTGGCGGCAGGCTGTCTGGTAAAGACCAGGCAGTCACTAACATTCTGGTCCCAGGTTGCGGCTAGTACCAAATTCCACATGGGTTCCGGGGGTCCCGACATCCTACACGATGCTAATCTATAGTCCCTTGACACAGCTGGCGCACCGACTCGCGAACTGGGGTTGAGGAGGAGGGTCACTCCTTCCTCTTGAAGCAGGCATGCAATGGCATGATGGCTGTCTATTTTGCGCGCATAGGCATAGTTACACTAAGTTTCTTAGCATGTCGCGATCCGCAGTGAATTGTCCGTACGAGGATTCGGTCTGCCGCGATTCACTAAGCTGAGCGCCGAGTTCCTGCATCCATTGTTCATTTTTGCCAGAACGTACCAGTCTTATAACATTGGCCCCAATGCTCTTAGGGATCTGCATATATAGTTCTGGAGTATTCCCAAGAAATCAACCTTTACTGAATAACAGCACATCAGTGGTGACGTTTTATGGTTTTTGTGTAATCCCAAGTGCCTTTCAAAGTTTAACCCTTGGTGTGTAGACCACGACACACCTGGCAATTTCAGCGATGGTTTTGTCAGTTATTTTTCAAGAACAAAAATATTCTATAGAGATATGTGTGAAGAGTCTGAATTATGATTAAAAACCTATACTCTGATTTTCCTTTCCATCTTGCTTCAACCTTTGGCAATAATATTGTTTCCAAAGCGTTTATGGAGAGCCGGTCTAAGTGTCACTACATTATTACCAACAATCATAGACGTAGAGAGAGACACAAGAGATAACATTCTAATTCAACCTGATTGCCTCGGACTGAGGGATAATCAGGTCAAATGAGCGCTAATTAGCACTTATCTTTCCGCTGTGTAAAACTATTGGATTTTTCACTGATTGCTGTTGGGTGCAAGAAATCGTATTCAATTATATATGACTTCCCTTTGATGGTCTCAAACTTGACAAGAAATGGAAAGCACCTAGTGTTACATGGGTAAAGTTATGCTGCGAAGATCCTCCTTTTATTATTTAGGTTTTATTTTATTTTATCATTTTTATCTATTTTATTTTATTTTATAATAATATAATTATATATAATATAATATATATATATAGATATATACAGTTAGTGCCCTGGCTTATGTACAGATAGGTTATTTAGGTTTGTTCTAGTTGATTTGTAAGCAATGTCCGAGACTTATAGTTTATAAATGTAGTTCCAGCAATTGTTTTTTTTACTTTGTCCCAGTGACAAGTTGGGATCTTTTCCAAATTTTTCTTGTCAATCATGAGGTACATACCCGAGCGGCTACTCCACGCCCTCTGTAGCCTCTTTCCCCCCCCCTCCTACGCACCATCTTCGGCACGAGCTACGCCCATCGTCGCATCCTGCCATCTGCGCATGCGCAGAAGAGCAGGCCCGCATCACTGTTTCCGGACAGTGACCGCGCGCAGGCGTCGGGCGCTGCTCTTCTGCGCATGCGCAGACGCAGGATCGCTCGACGAAGGCCCGCAGCTAGCGGTACGGGGGGAGTATAGGGGGAAACACATTCTACCGGGCTCGCTGAGTAGCCGCTCGTTTACCTCAGATTCGCTACTCACCCCCAGTAGCCGCATAAAGTAAATTTCTTTTTCTTTTTTTTTTTTTTTTTGTTTTTGCAATAGAAGTTTAATAAAAGTTCACAAAACGGCCACAATATGAGGGATAGATGAAGAATCAAATTATGAGGGGGAGATGAGGGAGGCCACAATATAAAGGGGAGATGATCAGGCCACAAAATGAGGAGGATATGAAAGAGGCCACAATATGAGGAGATGAGAGGGGCCACAATATAAGGGGGAGATAATTAGGCCACAATATAAGGAGATGAGAGAGGCCACAATTATAATTTTCCCCACATTTATACATGTGGATGACACAGCAGTGTGATTGTATTATGGCTTTCAGCCCATGTAAGACTTTTCTTTCTTGTTGGAAAACAAATTTCTATTATGATTCCAGAAACAGAAAAGTAAGAGTGGACCATGTATAAAGAACTGTTTACAACCTAGTAATTGCTTTAACACGTATGTAGAAAATTACTAGAAAATCCACCTCCGTAGTAATCACAGTGATTTCCACACTAAACTGACTGTGATAAGTTATCGAATGTGACAAGATGCAAACAGTGATAATTACCAGGAATTTTATCTCCAGCTTTATGCCAAATACACAAACTTTACAACAACCATTACCTTCAGTGATAATTAAGAAAACACAGAGAGATCATAGATTATGTGGACGGATGTGTATGAAGAGACTCTTCTAATTAGAGTTTATTTTTTATAATTTATGGCTATATTATACTCATTAAATCACATCGCAGGATGATTAACCTGACCACTATCACTGAACTGTACCGATTCCTTTCCTCATTATGTACTGTACACCAACACAAGGGATGTATAGCATAGTAATGAACTGTATCAATAGCATCTCAAAAAATATTTTTGATGATAAGGATATTATTTTCTTGTTAAATAAGGAAGGTTTTTTTTATCTTATCTTTTCTTCTGGGAGTTTGAATGAAACCTCCTTTGTGTAGTAGATCATGCCATGAATGGGTCGACCAATAATGGCATGTCCAAATGATATGTGTATGAGTTCAGTTGTGCTTGTCAGAAGTGTCCAGGTGCTCCTGCGACCCATGTCCCTCTGCGCTCCCCAGGAATCCCAATGTCTGTCTTAGCTTGCCGCATTTCAGCAGTGGCTCCAGCGGCCCGGCAAGTGCGTCCCCACCTCCTAGGGTGTACATGCGCCAGCTTCTGGAGATTTAAAGGGTCAGCGGGCCAATAATTGGATAGCTGCCCTTTCTGTTAAATGTCCGGCGCCTTCCTGTGTCCCCTGCCATATCTTTGTGCTTTTATGCCTCAGAGAAAGCTGTGCTCCATGCCCTGTGAGTCTTGATTATCCGTTTTGACCTCGGTTCTGTTCCTGACCTTGCTTCTCCGCTGCCTGCCCTGACCTACCGCTTAGCCTTTGACATTAATACTGTGCTGCCTATTCGACCGCCAGCCTGTCCCCGACCACTGTTCTGCCTGAAGACTCTGTACCTTAACTTGGCCGACCACCGTGGACAAAGTCGTGCCTTTGGAGCCACCTGGTGGTACCACGCTGCAGCAAAGCCAACCCACTTTGTGGCGGGCTCTGGTGAAAAACGGGTGCCACTTAGACTCCGCACCCAGTTGTCGGCTTACATCATAGTCCGCAGTGGTACAGCAGGTCCACTACCCCTGAAACCTGACAAAAAGCAAACCCCTTCTTAAGCCTCCCATCCAATAGAAAACTATAATTTTCATTTTTAGAAAAATTTCAATTACTTACAAGTAGGGATGAGTGCATTTGTCAAGTTCAGCTAAACCCACCTGTAACATCCATGATTGGTTCTGGCAGTAATCGCGATTGTTACCCTTCAAATGCCAACATCAAAGCCATCTGTGGCATTTAAATGTGTGCCCCATTTTCCCTATGATTGCTTTTTCCATGACATTATCGGGGAGCAACAGTCCTAAGGAAAATGCCATTGGTGTATTTATCGGTGGCATTTGTGGGTCAACACCAGCAATCGCTTCCGACACCGATCACTAGTGGTATTGGCAGGTTGGTTATGTCCGAATGCTGAACTCACACCCACACTACTGGCTGAACATTGCATTTCAGGTGCTCCGATCCCTACTTATCAGGCAATAAGGTGCAAGGCCAATGTTGAGAGACGTTGAGAGGAAGTCAGGGAAGCACAGTTGCAACAAAAACTTTTTGGTCTGTGGTTATTCTTTATTTTCTCAAATTTGGATTCCACAGTCAGGTTCAGGCACTGGCGCTACATAAAACTATGGCTACAATTGACAGCACGTAACAAATAATGATAACTCTAGATGTCATTTATATTCATGAAATACCCCAAACATTAATGAAAAGCTCGATCTCAAAAATAGTTGTAATCACTGTCTGACATTTTTTTACTTCCTTTTTATATTAATGTAGGACATTAGAAGATCTATGATATATTATGATATATTTGCAAGCATTGAGCCATGAATGTTGTCATATGCTCAGAATACTCCTGGTCAGAAATCATGACCCCTTTAAAGAAGACCAACAGTAACCTAAGGCGTCCTCTGCCTGGCATTAATCTACTACAGTCAGTCAAACTAAATAAACTGTTAAGAATGCAAAGCTGAAAATGAGATGTTAGAGGACCTTATTATCATGTCCTAAGGTCACTTTGTAGGTTAATCTCAATAACATTCTCCCCAGAGTTAAACAAGGATACTGAAATTTCATTATATTACAGACAAATGTCACCATGTCTGTTTAGCTGTATGTTTATGGAAACAAATTATATAGAAAAAGAAGATTTAGGGATAGTATTCATTTTTAGTCAATTTAACATTATGTGATGTCCTTAAAGGGTATTGAATGTGAAAAACCATTTCGGTGTCAATAAGGGGTTATAAAGCAGTAATTTGTCATCTAAATTTACATTTAAAGAGGCAGATCATAGAGACGGCTTAGCTTTTGCATTGATTTCCACTTCCTTTAATAGAAAATATCTCCAATAGAAAATATCTTTAGATTTTTTTTAAGTATTTCCAGCTAAATGATTGAAGCCAAATCCGATAATATTGTGTAACTATTTGATATATACGGGGTCTGATTTCTGTGACCCACAATGATACCGGGGGCAGTATCCACACTGTCATTATTCCTCTTGGTGAGGATTCCACTGCACCCATTAGGTGGAAGACATTGGGGCACATTTACTAAGGGTCCGCAGCCGCGAATCCGTCGGGTTTTTCCCGAATATTTCCTCTTTGCGCTGTATTTCACGGAATTGTGGCGCACGCGATCGATTTTTGGCGCAATCGCGCCGACTTTCGCGCGACAGAAATCGGGGGGTTTGGCCACCGGACAACCCGAAGGATTCGGAAAAACCGCAGAATTTAAAAAGCCATTTGTGTCGCAAGATCAAGCACTCACATACACCAGAAAAAAGCAGGTGAACTCCAGCGGACCTCGGCGCAGCAGCGACACCTGGTGAATATCGGCGCACAGACCTTAGTGAATCCCGGCAGAACCCGAATCAGCGTCGGAGAACCCGCCGCTGGAATGCGACTGGACCGGGTAAGTAAATGTGCCCCATTAAGTTCTGAAAAATTGGCATAAATATTTAAGATAAAAATATCTTACCAAGCTTAGGCCCAATTCACACCCGCATTGGGGATCTCTGTTTTGGGAGAAAACGTAACAGAAACTAAAAATGGAAGATGAGCTGAATGAGCTGAAGGACGTCTGTTCAACTTCTTTTTTTTTTTAAAGATTTCCTTTTGAATTTTTCAGAACATAATAACAGTCATACAATGAACAATGACCACATGATATTGAATAAAGATCACCCTAGCAGTAGGAATACATCAAAATATGATAGTACAGAATATATTAAAACATTAAAACCAATTCAGGAGACAAAAGAGCCACTACCCAGCGAGGTGAACACACCAGCCATTCATACCAACAGTAGGTGAACTAGACCACATGTGCATCTGAGGCTGTCTAAGCGGAAAGCCATGAGTCCCAAATCAGTCCCAAATGAGTCCGGACGGCACTGGATTTAATATATGCAGTTTGGGCTCCAAGTTCCACAAAGTCAACTGCAGCTTCCACCAGTTGGGGCTTTATGGTCTGCCGACGGAAGTCTCTCCTCAGTTCAAGACATGAAAGCCACATACAGTGTGCAAAACACATGAAGGACTACGAGAAATCTGATTCTCTTGGGTGATGAGATGAGGATTGAACTTTTTGGTGTTAATTCTAAGCGGTGGAGAAAACCAGGCACTTCTTATCACCTGCCAAATACAATCCCAGCAGTGACACATGGTGGTGGCAGCATCATGCTATGGAGGAGAGACAGATCCACTGGTTGCAATTAAAGGAAAGATGAATGCGGCCAAGTACAGAGACGTCCTGGATGAAAACCTCTTCCAGAGTGCTCCCGACCTCAGACCGGGCACATCCAACTTTTCATTAATATAAGACGTGGCAGTTACCTAACAATCCAGAATGGATGAGAAATCCCACATTATATGAAAGAAGGTAGCAATGGCATCACTGCATTTAGTGCACAGGTTGGAGAGGAGTCTATGCATCTGTCAAAGTCACAAAAAAAAAAATAAGATACCTTATGAAGCCACTTAATTTGAATCAGATTGTAAGATGGACTAATGAAGGTAGAGCACCAGTTATACATAAGTTCTTTGTGCTCCTGAATTATTTTTCCATTAGTTACAACTGAAAGTGGAACCCAACCTGCCAAACTTAGATGTGAACTTAACTGAAACCTACATTAAAATTTGGCATACTTGGCAATATATTTGAGGGCTTATTTTAAATTTCCACACAATAATATAATAATAATTCTTTATTTATATAGCGCACACAGATTATGCAGCGCTGCACAAAGCATGTCAAATAGGTCCCTGTCCCCATGGGGCTCACAATCTAAACTACCTAACAGTATGTTTTAGGGTGTGGGAGGAAACTGGAGTACCCGGAGGAAACCCTTGCAAACATGGAGAGAACTTACAAACTCTTTACAGATGTTGACATGGGTGGGTTCGAACCCAGGATCCCAGCGCTGCAAGGCAGAAGTGCTACTCAATCAGCCACTGTGACACCTGCACAAACGATGACTTGGTGTAATATCTTCATGAATATTGGATAAGTGCTAAGTTTCCCAATAATAACAAGAATAGTTACAAGTGCACCAAGTGAATAGAAAAGCGCTACACAATTCTGATAACTACAACATTAATCTCCATGAGACTACTAAATCAGTTTAGGCAGTCTTATAGACATGAAGAGTAGGGATAAGTGGACCAGTTAAGGTAGCAAACCGAAACACTCATCCCCACTGTTGGAAATCGGTGCTGGTATCAATTGCGGGTATCACCCTTTAGTTGCCGCCTGCAAAGTCACCAGAAGCACATAAATGCAGGGGGCTAGTGCACAAGGCCATTTCTGCTAAGATCATTGCTCCCCGTCATTAGTGGTGTTTTCAGGTTTCGGGTGCCCAAGCCAAACTTTCTTCATGGTTTCACCAAACTCATCAAACCTCAACTAGTGACACCCGCAATAGCTGCTGGCACGGTTTGCAGTTATTACCCCTTAAATGTCACCAGCAGAGTTGCCAGTGGCATGCATCAGGTAGCGCATGCATGCCGCCATTTTCCTAGGCAGCGTTGCTCATTGATAATGTCACAGAGAGGTTAATCCTCAGGAAAATGGTGGCATGCACACACTGTCACAATTAAATAGCGGCGTTAATGCACCACCAGCTGCTTCGAGGAGTAAATGGTGGGTGGTGAGCCAAAGGCCAAACCCTAACCGGGTTCCAGGACCCCAAAATGCAGTGTTTGGGATGGAATAAAGATTGATGCAAAACCCCACTCCATCCATATAAGGCATATGAGGACTCTTCCAAAAGTCACTGGGGCCCCATAGTCCCTATGTTAAAATATAGACAATATTAGTAAATTCTCATCATGTTCCAACATCTCATTATCTGTTGTCATTTCTTCATGTACTGAAGTCCTTGACAATTTATACAATTAATGAGGAGAACTCCATATTGAGACAACTGGGGCAAACCACCAGGGCATTTCTTTCAAAGAGAAACAATAAACATTATACTATTATAATATAAGGACGGAGAATCTGACGCTGAGGTCACACCTAGTTTGCCTTGATAGATGAGCTACGGAGAATTGTCTATTGGAATGCCTCAAGAAAACTACAACAAGACCTAGTCTTAATGAAGGACAGTTTTGCCTCTGGTATAATCTCATATCTATGGAGATTTCTTGACTACTCTGCCCACCTGTCATGTTGAGGATTGTTCTATAATAGGTGATGATACGTTTCCATTTCTTCCCAAGGATGAGAACTTTATGATTTTATGGAGTTTTGTAAATAATTTAGTGACTCACAATGGACAAAAAGCCGTACACAGAGACAGTACACATTCATGCCGTTGTTATAGGGTGAACTTCAGACGACATAGCCAGACTTCTATTTTAGGAGGTACTTCAAACAACTTAACTGCTTATATTGGGGTTGTTTCAGAATTTACAACTAGACTTTCCAGAATACACAGTCTGATCAGCGATATAGGACGTGCTTCAGATTATATAGCTTAACTGCTAAAGTATAGTAAGTGGTGCCCCAGAATAAGCCGACTGCTGATATACTCAAGAAGGTGCTCCAGATTACACAGTCAGGCTGCCGGTATAGGGGCGCTCCTGACTATACAGCCAGATTACCTATATAGGGGAGCTACAGAATATACATAGCAGGACTGCCGAAATAGGTGGTGCACCAGAATACACAGCAAAGCTGCCAATATAGGAGGTGCTCCAAAATACACAGCAAGGCTGCCAATATAACAGGCACACCAGAATACACAGTAAGACTGTTAATATAGGAGGTGCACCAGAATACACAGCAAGACTATTAATATAGAAGGTGCACCAGAATACACAGCAAGACTGACAATATAGGTGGTTCTCCATAATACACGACAAGTCTGTTAATATAGGTGGTGCACCAGAATACACAGCAAGACTGGCAATATAGGTGCTGAACCAAAATACACAGCAAGGCTGCCAATATAGTTGGCGCACCAGAATACACAGCAAGACTGTTAATATAGGACAGTGGTGGCGAACCTATGGCACGGGTGCCGGAGGTGGCACTCGGAGCCCTTTCTGTGGGCACCCAGGCCATCACCAGAGAGGACTCCAGTTATCTTCCTGCAGTCCCAGACAGCCCAGGACTTGCTGTGCATAGAGCTATTTTAAAGTGACAGTGCTACCTGGGACTACTCGAGGAGTGGGAAGGTGTTGTGACTGAGCAGGGAGTATAAATCACAAATAAAATTTCTGTGTTGGCACTTTGCGATAAATAAGTGGGTCTTGGTTGTAGTTTGGGCACTCGGTCTCTAAAAGGTTCACCATCACTGATATAGGAGGCGCACCAGAATACACAGCAAGACTGTTAATATAGGAGGTGCACCAGAATACACAGTAAGACTACCAATATAAGCGGTGCTCCAGAATACACAGCATGACTGCCAATATAGGTGGTGCACTAGAATCCACAGCAAGACTACCGATATAGGTGGTGCACCAGCATACACAACAAGACTGTTAATATAGGAGGTGCTCCAGAATACACAGCAAGACTGTTAATATAGGAGGTGCACTAGAATACACAGCAAGACTACCGATAGAGGTGGTACACCAGAATACACAGCAAGAAGACTGTTATTATAGGAAGTGCACTAGAATACACAGTAAGACTGGCAATATAGGTGATGCACCAGAAAGTCAGACAGCCAATAATAAATCAGACAGCCATCATAAAATAATACCCTAAAAATTATAAATCTGATTTGTAGGGGAAAAAAACAAAAAAAAAACAGATAACAAATCTCCACCTCCACAAATACTAAGCAAAAATTCCCATCATATTTTGGACGTCAAAAATTCTTTTTGTTTCAAATCAGAAAATGCAGGGATTTGAAGCGTGAACTTTTTAAGCAATGGGATTTAACTCAACCAGGACGCAGTAGATAATGACTGTCCTGGAATGTGCCCAAAATATGGAGACTTTGCATTCTTCCATCTGGTTTAACTAATGGTTGCGATTCTGTAAGAATAAGAAAAGGCTGCATCATAGATCCAACAAGAGGGACAAGATAATGAAAAACTGCTCTGCGCTCTACATCAGCTTCTTCTGCAGGATATTATTTTTCCTTAGATTTTTGTTCTCTATTAAGGTCGAGATTATAGTCCCTGATGAGAAGCTGAAATTTTTCCAGAAGTGACCAGAAGCAAACAGTGGCTGTTTGCACTTTCTTTATTAGCAGTATAAACCATGGAGAATACCTGGAGACGAGATTTCATTTTCAACAGGTTAACTATCTGATATC
Source organism: Engystomops pustulosus (assembly GCA_019512145.1). Taxonomy (NCBI): domain Eukaryota; kingdom Metazoa; phylum Chordata; class Amphibia; order Anura; family Leptodactylidae; genus Engystomops; species Engystomops pustulosus. The sequence goes on from CM033648.1 coordinate 84,855,824, forward strand.
TAGACGAGCGGCTTCATTACTTTTTATTGTTTTCTTCCTTTGTTTATAAGCCTTTCTAGTGTTTTAGACTGCATTATGTATGTAGTTTTCTCTGGGCAGAATTGATGGACTCATTTCAAGTTTAATTCTCATCTCCCAATTATGTAATGTGTAATATTGATCCGAGAGACTAATTGCACTTCCATTGGGACTCATTCACGTAATGTAAATATTTAAAAATAATAATTTCAGTGTCAAATATATTTTTTCCTTTTTCCTTTCACTTTTTAATAATATTGTTTTAATTTGTTCTTTTGGAACAATATACCAATAAAAATAAATCATGCGTTATATTCAAGGATACAATGGCTGACAAAAAAGACAAGAAGGAAAAGTTCCAAACCGACAACTGATGGCAGAGAAGAAAACACTTGGCACGGGAGGCTCACCGGAGAAGTGTAAACACAGGAACCAAAAAGATGAAGTCCTCCGACTCAGAGTTTCGTTATAAATAAAAGTCAATTCTCAGGTAAAGCTCACAGACCGACGTGATTCAAGCTTTCTAGCTCATACTGTGCTATGAGTAAGAGCTAGAAAGCTCAAAACGCGTCCGGCTGTGACCGGAGAGGGGAGGATATCCTACTACACTTCAAAAATTGTTCAGTAATGGTTTGAGATTATGTGTGGTATTTATCGGGGCCTCTGTGCTAGACCAGTGGTGTAGAAGCCATGAAATAATCACAAATAAATAAATACCCATTGGGGCAGATTTATCAAGCAGTCTGAAAGTCAGAATATTTCTAGTTGCCCATGGAAACCAATCACAGCTCCCCTTTAAAATATTCATGAGCACTGGTAAAATGAAAGCTGAGCTGTGATTGGTTGCCATGGGCAACTGGAAATATTCTGACGTTCAGACTGATTGATAAATCTGCTCCATTGACTTTGTCTTTAGAAACCCAAAATCATAATCAAATCATAATCTGGGGTTTTGTAGGTATGGTCTATTTTACAGTGCCCCTATAGACTCTTTTTTTAAAAAATGTATCTTAGAACGTTTAACACATATAGATTATATGTGTTAAACGTTCTAAGATAATTTTTTTTAAAAAGAGTCTATAGGGGCATGTGAAATAGACCATGTATGAGGGAGTTTTAAAAGTAATCAAACAAAAAACACACTAATATACCTACAAAACCCCAAAGCAAGTAAGGAGGCAACATCGCAGGAAAAAAATGGAGAAAAGTCCAAAAAATACCACCAAGTCCAAATGATCAAATAAATAAAAGTTTCTACGTGCTGCAATGTTCCAATTTACGGCAGAATAATAAGGATAAGACAGAACCTTTGTAGCTCTAGTCCAGAGCACAGGAGTAGAGGCAATCTCACTTATTTTGGGCGTCCACACTGCTAGGGTAGCTGATCTCGCAGGTGATTCTGGTATCAATGCAAGATCTTCCAACCTAAGTGATACACCTCTCAACTTCTGGTTCCTGGACACTTTTGCTCTCACTCCCAAAGGAAAAGAAAAGAATGCAATAGTGCAACAGGGTTTACAATCATTTATAAAAATTTTTATTGTAAATACTCACAAAACTTGTATATAAAAGGGCCTTAAGTATGAAAAACTGCTTTGCACGCTTGGTTTCTTGCCCGACTCAGAGTTTCACCGGGATGGCTTCTTCCGGGGCACCAGAAGTGGAGAGGTGTATCACCTAGGTTAGAAGATCTTGCATTCAGACCAGAATCACCTGTGAGATCAGCCACCCTAGCTGTGTGAACGCTGCCCAAGAGAAGTGAGATGATAATAGGAGATTGCCTCTACACCTGTGCTCTTGACTGGAGCGACAAAGGTACAGTCTTATCCATATTATTCTGCTGTAAATTGGAACATTGGAGCATGTAGAAGCGGAAAAAACTTTTATTCATTTGATCATGTATGAGGGTGGGTGCCAGCCAAAAAGCCCAGGTCTTACATTTAAATACATTTTTTAAATGGCAGCACTCCAAGGTTTGGAAAAGGCTTCACTTGGAAGCTGAAACGTAGCTTTAGAATAAAGTCCACCATTTTTTCACTAAGGACATTGGAGTCCTGACGGGTTTTTTTATTTATTTCGATAAATAGATAGATAGATAGATAGATAGATAGATAGATAGGCAGATAGACCACAGATCACTATTAGTTGTACCATAGCAGCTCTGTTATATCTGTTCCCTTTTCTTTTCAAATATGCCCTTCCATGTTCAGAGACTGACCTTTGTCTCTTTTCCACCTCTGATTCTCCGTCTCCAGCATATCTCTACCAGTGTTCCCTGGCTTTGGGATTTTCCCACTTGCTTGATCTCAGTGTCCCCAATACATTGCTTCAGGCATTCATTGAACACCTACTGTATCATTTCAAAGGAGTACAGTATATCATACAGCTACAGTATACACTAAGTAATTCCCAAATGGCCTTGTGTTTTCAATGTGACAGATCACTGTCATAGCTGAGCTTTCACAGGCAAGGCCATGTCTTCTATTTGTTTATGATCAGTATCTAGTATATAGATACTTCACACTGCAGACAATGGCATACAATTTCAATTTTCCAACAGAAAAGCTACTTATTGGGGATGAGGCTGACAATGAGGATCCTCAACATGGGTAGGGACATTGTGTACTAAAAGAAAAAATATTTTATGTTTATCATGGTTACAGGACTTTGTGTTATTAGGCAAGAATGAGGTGCAAGTATTTTGTTGGGAACACTTAGACGTTACTTGGCAGCCTGAACCAGTTGGGGCGCACTACAAGTACCTGTGGGTCTGGCATTCAATATGAACAAGAGTTTCAAACATGATTGTTTGTTACATCAGTAGCTATGTATTATATGGGCCCCCCATAATGCACAACTCTGTTCTACGTGGTAGACAAAATGCTGGACAATAGTGATAAGTGGACCCAATGTTTTGGTCAGAAGTTACGGTTTGTCCCTGAGTGTTCCGCCTGCATTTAAATGCCACCCATGACTTTGTAGATGGAATTTAAATGGTTAACACCCATGATTGGTGCCAGCACCAATTCCAGTTGTTACCAATAGGTGTTTGGGTTCAGAATTTTCAGGTTTGGATTTCAGCCGATCTCAACCAAACCGGAATTTCATCAAGTCTGCTCATCGCTACTGCTAATAAGTGAGGGGTGATGGTAAACTGCTTATTTCAAGAAAGAAAAAAATTTGGGACCTTTAATGAAGCTTAATTATGAGGCTTCTACAATTTTTCCCATGACTTATCCAAAATCCCTCAACAATTTTTCACACTGATGCCTTTTCTGGAAACATTTTAGCCTTTGCAAAGTTCTGTCGAAAGCTTGCTCTTCCAAGGCCAACTCAAACTATTTTATTAAACTTTGTCAAATTTTTATACTTATAAACAGCGGCCAATGAGTGTATGAGCCTCTATCTTCTACTCGCTAGAGTATGGATGAGCAGGAAATCCACATTATATGGAATTGTTTGCTTTTAACAGCTATTTGCTTACAGCCATTTGTAGACATTTGTTTACAGAATTTTTTCTGTAACAGCTGTAAAGTGTGGGAGGGAAAACGTATTCATATTTACATTATATGTGTCCTTGAAATGTTTATTTTTCTCCATAAAAATAAGTTTTCTCTCATAATGACCTTTACAAAAGTAGAAACACTTCTTTTCAACAGGCGGAAAATCTAGATGAAAATACGGAGATCTAAAAGCTATAGTTTACGTTATAGAATTAGGTTGAAAAAGGAAAATTTAGATCGGAAACTAATTTTAAAAAAAGTGTCCTTTGTAATGAATGCAATTAGATAGAAAAAAAAGCCAATAATGGATATAAACCTAAGCAATTATGTTATTCAGATCAGTAGTTTACGTAAACTGTAAACTTTGTCTATAGTAAATTTCATAAGACAATGGGGCACATTTACTTACCCGGTCCTGTCGCGATCCCGCGGCGCGTTGTTCACTAAGATTTGTGCCCGATATCCAGCGGATGTCGCTGCTGCGTCGAGGTCCGCCGGAATTCAACTTCTTCTTCCCGGTGCATGTAAGTGCTTGATCTTGCGACACAAATCGCTTTTTAAATTCCGCAGTTTTTGCGAATCCGTCGGGTTGTCCGACGGCCACGCCCCCCATTTCTGTCGCATGAAAGCCAGTGCCGATGCGTCACAATCCGATCGCGTGTGCTAAAATCCCGGGGCAATTTGCCACAAATCGGAAATATTCGGGAAACTCAACGAAAGTGTGGCGTTCGGACCCTTAGTAAATGAGCCCCCTTATGTAAGTTGTAATAATCCTGTGTTACGGTCTTTATACAATATTACAGATCTTTGCCTGATTTACATTTTCACAAGCTTCAGAGCTGTAATCTCCCAGCATGCCTTCTTGCATTACAGTTTCAAATTCCACATTCTGGTTTATTCTTTACACCAGGCAATGGTGAGGTTCTGGTTGGGGATGTTGATGTTCATTCACCGATCCCATTTCTGTGGTCTCATACCTGCCACCACTTCAGACCCAGCTTGGACTGTACAATAAGACTTGGGCCTATCAGACCGCCACCTTGTTATGTGAATGGAGAGCGCAACAGGTTAAGTATATTTAGCTTTTTATCTTTTCACATCCTAGCCCCTCTTGGGACGTCCAGGCAACCTACCGACCCCTTTTCCTATGCCATAACTATATAAAATAGGAAATGGATTTTAATTAATAACTGCTCAGTTTCTCATTTATAGGGATGGGGGAGTTAAGGGATTTCTTTAATAAAAACAACTATTCCTTATTTGTCTTACTTTTGAGGTTTAACTGATGAGATCCCTAATAACTGACAGGACAGAGGACCATTAGCCCCTTTCATTTGGCTAGTGACTACTTACGGAGCCTTTCATAATGGCTGGATGGTTGATCCAGCAAATCCAATGGGAATCAAGGGATTGCAAAAAGTTGTCTGGAATATAGCAGCTAAATACAGCCATACAGATGTGTCCAATTAAAAAGTTCTTGAGGAATGATGTTCCCGCCTTTCCACAATGCATAGAGCAGGTTATGGTGACTGCTCTAAGGCTACATTAAACGAACGTACGGGGGATGCATGTACAGCCACAAACTTGCGGCTGTACATACATTCTTTAGACGGCAATAGGTCCCTTTAAACGGGGAAAAGATAGAACATGTCCCATCTTCCCCGAGTGCATGGTCGTGCTCCATGTATGTCTATGGAGAGGGGAGTGGTCACCCCTCCTCCTCTCCAGTGCGCCAGACGTATGCCTGCCAATACGTCCATGTGAATGGAGCCTACTAAGAATAATTTTTCTAACCCTATATTGCTGCAATTTTGGCATAAAGAATTATAATAAAACAAGCCTTGAGGAACATCGTTTCTCGGGAACTACTTAGTAGGATGTCCTTTAACATTATGATAAAATATGATGGACAGGGACCAGCAGACAGCATGGATATGGTTAAAAGGGATGTTTTAATAGACAGTATTTGATGTGCCAGCTTCTATCACGTTATAATACAGTGAAAAAACAAACTGAGACCTTCTTGATACACAGTGGGTCTTATTTACTAAGGGTCCGCAGCCACACTTTTGTTGGATTTTCCGATGTTTTTGGGATTTTTGCCTCTGTTACAGGTTTTTAATTGGGGATTGTGTCACATTCGATCAGATTGTGGTGTGGTTGTGATCAGAAATTGGAGGGGCGGGCCGTTGGACGATCCGACTGATTCGGACTGAGCGCAGGATTTAACTTTCAAATTTTGTCGCAATGTCAAGCACTTACATGCACCGGGAAGAAGAAGGTGAATTCCGGCGGACCTCGACGCAGCAGCGACATGAAGGATATTGCGCGCACAATGGTAGTGAATCGCGGCAGAGTGCATTCTGGTCGGACAATGCACTTTTGGGGAACGTGTCAGGACGGGTAAGTAAATGTGCCCCAGTATCTTCACTGAAATAGCCGTGTGCATTTCATTTTTCCATGGTAAGTGTCTTCCTACCAATAATCCTATTGATAATAGACGTCTAATGTGAGTCTTCTATGCACATTCTTGACGCTTTATACCAAGAACATTCTCTCCCTTATACCAAGCACTTTATGGCCACATCCAATGTATAATTGAATATAATTGATTAAAATTCACATTGTTCATTCCCTATATTTTTTTCTAAGAACTTTCTATATTCACTTGACATTGGAGGAAGCAATTGTTAGGTATAAGGAATCTTAGCCTCTGAATAATAAGACTATAGTTGACAAGTAGGAGATTGATTTCTTATAATACACCTACTAAAGCAACAAATACAAAGATGAAACTACTATTGTACACATGACGGCTTTATGGGAATAAGTGAAAAACATGAGGTTTTAGCTACTTCTCCAATGTCATTTTCCTACCTCCTGCCATAATCAGTGCGTGTGGAAGGTCAGACTCACAAGGTGTTTTTTATTAATGAAGCATGTGTACTGAGGAGGCTACAGAAAGGAGTAACAATGATCACCTGCTTCTTACAACCGGCATCAGATTTTCCCCCCAATGCCTGTATTGTTATGTTACTTGTGAATCAATCATCTTCAAGGCTGTCCTCATATTGTATTATGTAATGGCATAATGCTAAGTACGATGTTGGCACGCTACAGCAAATATAATTATCTTTTTTTTATCCTAATTCATGTAGCTATGCAGCAGACTTAACCTGTCTAAAATAGAGGCTGTAAATATTGAAAATTCTTTTTTTAATTTTTATTTTTTTTAATCTTTTTTAATTAATTCTTCATTAGTCCAAAGTATTTTAAAAAATGTATCCAATAAAATAATAATAGTAGTAATGATAATAATAATATTATTAATTATTATTACTATTAGTGTTTATGCTGCTATTTATTATTAATTACTATTATTTTTAATTAATTTTCTTACTACTATTTTTGTTTATGCTGTTATTTTATAATTACATATTATTACTATTATTATTATTATTATTAATGATGATAATAATAATAATTATATTGCACACACATTATGCACTGCTGCACGGAGCTTGCCAAATCAGTCATTGTTTACTCTGTTACTATTATTATTATTATTATTATTATTATTATTATTATTATCATCATCATTATATATGCTGTTATTTTATAAATTTTAGATTTATAATTTATTCTTAAATTAATTATTGTTTAGTTATTGTATTAAGTGTTTTTAATTTTACATTTAGATTTGGTTATCATTTTTATTTTGCTTTTCCTGTTTTTAAAATTGCCACAATATTTTTACTGGCAGTTACAATATAAATATACAATGCAAATACAAAAATAAGCATAAAAAATTAGTTTTCCCAACAAAGTATGCATATAATCATGCAAATACAATCTAGTAAGTAAATCAAGTCAATGATGCAACACTACAGATAATAAATGAAGTAAATCTAGTGAAACATCCTACCATCAAGAAATATGGCTTGATTTTTGGGAGACGGCACATTGGATGTTTTTTTATCAAGGTGCATACACCAGGCCAGGAAATAGGCCTTCTCCCTCACTTACAGGGGCATGGAGTGGGCGATGTTCGGAAGTGAAGCGGCAGGGCCTTTTGAAGACTTGACCAGGCCACATAGATGTGCACCGTATATACAATAAGACCAGAACCTTTTACTATATCCGACACAACCTTATTGGGGAAAATAAGACAAAAGAGAGATCTGGTACCTATAGAAAACCAAAAAAAGAAGGTGGTGGCTTTGAACTTTTAAAATGTTTTATGTTTATCAGGCTCCAGGGGTAGTGGACCCACTAGACCACCATGGACAAAGACGTAAGCTGACACCTGGGAATCAAAGTGGCACCCGGTTTTCACCAGAGCCCGCCGCAGAGCGGGTTGGATTTGCTGCGGCGTGGTACCACCAGGTCATTCCACAGAGGCAACTTTGTCCGCGATGAAAGCCAAGGCGAAGTACAGAATCGTCAGACAAACTTGTGGTCGGGGACAGGCAGGAGAGCAAGACAGGCAGGACAGGATCACAGGAACAAAAGCTTTCTCAACGGCATGAGCACGAATATCCGGTAGGGTGTGCAGAGAGAGGCAGGGTTAAATAGGATTCTTAGTAAGGCCAGCGCCAATTAACGGCGCTGGCCCTTTAAATCTTCTGAAGCCGCTCGCTCCCTAGGAGACGGGGACGCGCGCACAGCCGAGGACACGGAAGCAGGATCGAGTTTAGGTGAGTAGCTGCGGCGCAGAGCGGTGGCATGAGCCCGAGACAATGTTTGACTATTTTGATTCCCTTTTTGTTAATATAGTGCTGTGTTATAGTACTGTATGCTGTACTTACTGATATATTGGGATATATATATATATATACACCGGTATATATATGTAAATATTTATTTTCTTTAACATCTTTATAAGTTGATGTATTATCTGTTTCTATGATGTAAATGTAAATCAATGGCATCAAATCAAATAAAAATATTTAAGCAATAAATTCACTTAAGCTATATACCTGAAATACATTGGGGACGTAGGTATGTTCTGAATACCTACAGTATGCACTTAATAGTATTGACAGAAACATCTCAAAAATCAGACCAATATAAATGCAAGCAATTGTCCTAATTTTACCATAAAAGCACCAAGGTCTTAAGGAAGATCAATTCTGTAATATAGAATTATTGCTTGAAGCCGTCATTGTCTCTGCCTGTGAAGCAACCTCTGTCTGTCCGATGACCTTTGGTTACAACACACTTTGAAAACAATTGCAAATAAATCCCAGTGTTGAAATGACTGCCCATGCAAGTCCCGCAGAAGTGTAATGTCATCTAAACCCGAGTGTCTGAACTTTAAATATATATACAGGCAGTCCCCGGGTTACGTACAAGATCCATAGTTCCATAGGTTTGTTCTTATGTTGAATTTGTATGTAAGTCGAAACTGTATATTTTAGAATAGAAGATCCAGACAAAAATATTTTTGCCCCAGTGGCAATTGGAGTTTCAAAGTTTTTAGCTGTAATTGGACCAAGGATTATCAATAAAACTTCATTACAGACACCTTACAGCCCTCATTGCAGGACTATAGTAAAGCCTCCAGAGACTTCACCAGAGGTCACAGTGGGCAGAGAGGTCCGTCTTTAACTATGGGGGTCCTCTGTAAGTCGAGTGTCCTTAAGTAGGGGACCGCTTGCAATACAAAGATGACATGTTTTCACTTGTGGTATGATTTGGAAGCTGGTAGATTTTCTTTAGAGGAAACCAACCAGGATAGGCTACATTCACATCTTATGGGGCACATTTACTTACCCATCCTGACGCTTTCCCCGAAAGTGCATTGTCCGTGTATATTGCACACCTGCTGCGATTCAATAAGATTGTGTGCCCGATATCCTGCATGTGTCGCTTCCCCGCTCAGGTCCAATGGAGTTCACCTTCTTCTTCATGGTGAACATTATGTGTGAAGAACATTATGTATGGAAACATCTGCAATGTGTTCTTCAAACATATTGTTCTTCACATACTAAGGCATACTAAGGCACGTGTGTCTTCCGACAAACTGGGAAAAGTTCGACCCGAGTAACGAGCACCCGAGTAGAGACTTCATCTATACTCCTTACACTTTTAGTGAGGAGTGGGAGAAGCAGGTTGACGCATCCCAATGTATGCTCATACGACCCAACCCTCTTTCTAAGGACCCATATGGAATCACCCCAACATATCCTTACAAATAATTAAAAAACAAAATGTGAATGAAGCCTCCTATGTACAGTCAGCAACTTCTGTTATTCATAGTGTAAATAAAGGACAAGGACTGCAGAGCTACTTTTTCACTGTAACCAATGGAGAACGTCACGGAACCTACCAAACAGACATGAACTGTAAAAGGTCTCCAATGGTCATCTATGGGGCATGAGACATCTCAGTAGCCAACTCACTTTATACATTAAGGATATTTGTTGGATTCCATTTAACCAAAGGTAAGTGTGAGGCAGTATGTATCCTCCTGACCACTATGGAAGGTGTTTCATACATTGTGAGATAGTGATATAAAATCCAGCTCACCTCCTACCAGTGTAGAGTGCCTGATATGGCGCGGATCCCCCCTCTGTAAACTGGGCAAAAAAGATTCCAAATCCAGCCTTGTCGAAGGAAACTTGTACTTTATTAAGGCACAACATTAAAATTCAAGCGTGTTTCTGGCCAAAGCGTTTCAAACGGGTGAACCGTTCTTAGCCATGACCTATTTGAAACGCGTTGGTCAGAAACACGATTGGATTTTAATATTGTGCCTTAATAAAGTACGAGTTTCCTTCGACACGGCTGGATTCTGAATCTTTTTTGCACAGTTTTATACATTGAACCATATTCCCACTTTATATTGGAAGCCCTATTTAATATGAATGAATTTTTTTTGGAAAGAAAATGTAACTCAATGGACGCAAAATGAATTCCGGTGTGACACCCTTCACTTTGTCGTGATATTGAGGTGTGCAGTAACTCTTGTTGATGCTCAGTTTTTCAGACAGTTGTCAAACACCCTCTCCCCTCTTTCATCTTGAGCATCAAAGAACCACAAGCAAAGAACTATGTGTACCAGGAAAGTGTGAGCCTAAGTGATACATAGCACTGCATGTGCTAAACAGGAGATATATGTGTAGGAGGGAGATCATAAAGGTCAAAGTGTGAGGGTGAATTATAAATAGTATGTTAAAAGTTCTTCAAAAATTAATAAGGGCATAGATTCAGTTACTTTGTAATAGAAATGTTATATTACTACGATCCTCCGCATGCAGTTATACAGGTGGTCCCCTACTTAAGAACACCCGACTTACAGACGACCCCTAGTTAGAAACAGACCTCTGGATGAGGACTGTACTTTAGTCCCAGGCTACAATGATCAGCTGTAACAGTTATCACAGGTGTCTGTAATGAAGCTTTATTGTTAATCCTGGTTCTTATGACAACCCAACATTTTTAAAATCCAATTGTCACAGAGACCAAAAACATTTGTCTGGAGTTACAATTATAAAATATACAGTTCTGACTTACATACAAATTCAACTTAAGAACAAACCTACATACGCAGTCTTGTACGTAACCCGGGGACTGCCTGTATTCGAGGCAGGTTTGACTAGTTTAATACTGGGTCAATCCACAGGGGGCGCTATATATTGCTTCCACTGTTGTTCTGTACAAGGGTATTTCGGTTTAGATATCTTTCGCTGAGAGATCATTGATTACTAGATAAACCTCTATGACATTAGTCCCAGTTAACTGAGGGACATTATTGGAAAGTTGGACATCTAGGCCCTTCGAATCTCCTGTAAAGAAAAGAGATGAATGAACCCAATTGTCGGGTTTGGCGTTCCGGTTAGGCCACCAGACAAAGATGTATATTGCCGGATTGGCAGCTAAACAACCAATCGAGCAAATTGAAGTCCATAGCAACTAACCATGAGTCTGATTGTCCAATCAGTGACTGAAAAGAATCTAGTGACTGGGCCATTTTTAGTGAATCTACGTAAGCAGTGGTTTAAGGGTCATAACTTTGTTTTTGCCATGCTACCTTAAAATGTTTTTGCTGTGTTTTTTTCCAGGATACATAGAGCTACTTAAAAAGTAATAAAAGTTGAAACATTTTTTTCATTTACAATTTTAATTGGGGTTAAAAGTGGAAAAAAGTACTTTTTAAAAAAATTTATAGTACATATTTATTTTAGTTTTCAAAGTAACTCAAAATTAATATTATTAGTGAATTCCCTATTTTGTTTTGGTCATGTTGATATATAATATGTATAGTCTAACAGGGCGACCATGGTGGTGTTTTTTTTTTGTAGTGTAGCTTTTATTATTATGGGGAAATATGGGAAATTATTATGGGAAACTAGAGATATGGGAGCTACAGTTAATGAATAAATTTCTGACTTTGTCACTAATTGCCTGTATAGCACATGGGACCGCAACCATGATGTGCGATGAAAGAGGAGATTCTCAACTTCAACTCCATGGTTCTAGAGGCTACAGAGAAGAAGACAAAGGACATCTGAAAATGTTTCCATTTAGATCCTAAAAGTGACTCATCTCAAAATGTGACTCTTGGAAGCTCATTTGCATATGACTTTGGTGGTAATTTTTTAATATCTTTGACCATCTCTGTCACTGACCGTCTCTGTCACTGACGATCCCTTTGAGTGACTGTCTCCGTCAGTCTCTTTCAGTGACTGTCCATCTCCGGCAGTCTCTTTCAGTGACTGTCCGTCTCCGGCAGTCTCTTTCAGTGACTGTGCGTCTCCGGCAGTCTCTTTCAGTGACTTTCTGTCTCTGGCAGTCTCTTTCAGTGACTTTCCGTCTCTGGCAGTCTCTTTCAGTGACTTTCCGTCTCTGTCAGTGACTGTCTGTCTCCGTCAGTCTCTTTCAGTGACTGTTTGTCTCCGCCAGTCTCTTTCAGTCACTGTCTGTCTCCGCCAGTCTCTTTCAGTCACTGTCTGTCTCCGCCAGTCTCTTTCAGTCACTGTCCATCTGTCAGGCAGTCTCTTTTTGTCACTGTCTGTCTCTGACACTCTCATTCCAATGACTCTCTCTGACACTCTCATTCCAGTGACTGTCTCTGATACTCACATTCCAGTGACTGTCTCTGATACTCACATTCCAGTAACTGTCTCTGTCTCTGACTGTCACTTTGTCTATAGGGAGATTTATCAGAAGTGTCTGAGAACAGAACTGTTCTAGTTGCCCATGGCATCAGAGCTCAGCTTTCATTTTCCCCACAGCTGTCTATAAAATTACAGCTGATCTCTGATTGGTTTCCATGGGCAGCTGGAACAGTTTTCCTATCTCTGTATCTCTATCCATCTTACCTCACACATAAGTTGTTTTCTCCTCATTGCCTCATTGCTCATATTATTGACCTGTGTCAGAACAGCAACCAATCACGGCTCAGCTTAAAACTGCCACAGATTCCTTTAGCGAAAATACATACATACATACACACACACACACACACACAGCTTTATATAATATATGTGTGTGTTTGTCATGACAAAAACTAGTCATGAGACCTTCTAGTATTTGTCCTGCCAGCTGAACTTTCAGCAATGTGACTGCCATTATATGATTGATGATGGAGGCAGAAGGACATAAGACTGCAATTATTTTGGTACAAATGTAAAGCACAGTTGTCTTTTGGCTAGTACTTTTGTATACTATAACACAAGTTAACACAAAGATGGAGGTCTCTAAATCTTCTATGTGAATAGTGCAGTACAGGTGGTCCCCTACTTAAGGACAGCCAACTTACAAGTGACCCCGAGTTAAAGACGGACCCCTCTGGCCACTGTGACATCTGGTGAAGCTTTCTGGATGCTTTACTTTACTCCCAGGTTGCAATGATCAGCTGCAAGGTGTCTGTAATAAAGTTTTATTGATAATCCTTGGTTCAATTACAGCAAAAAAATGTTTAAAATCAACTGGGGCAAAAAAATTTTTTGTCTGGATCTGCAATTATAAAATATACAGTTTCGACTTACATACAAATTCAACTTAAGAACAAAGCTATGGAACCTATCTTGTATGTAACCCGAGGACTGCCTGTAGTGGGAGTTCACAACCAATACAATTCTACTGGACTCGATGGGGGTCATTTATCTTAGAATTTTCTCTTATTTTTGTGACTTTTTAGGACACATTTGATATATTTATGCCTAAATGTGTGACTTTTCCACTTGCCTAGCAAAACTAGCTGCCCAAGAGTTTTTCAGTGTTGTGCCTGATATATCTTTAAACTCCAGTTGTGAACGTATGAGAAATTTTGTCTCAAATCGAGATTAAAAAGTCGTAAATAAACTCCAGTCCTGACCATGCGCAGGAAGAACTTTAAAAGGAGTTGAAGAGTTTGAAACTTTTGCGTGACTTATTAATAAAAAAACACCCTTGACTCAGCTGCTTGATATACCAACCTCCAAGACAAATCAAACAAGTCCAAAAGTCAGAAAAAACAAGAAAAAACACACACAAATGTCCCGACTAAAGATAAATGACCCCCCCCCCATGAGCCCCATAAAAGTGACTAGCGCTGTGGCCATCGATGCACACTACTGCTCTATTGAAATACTCCCTAGGATACTCCCTTTCTCACCCTTGATGGGGGTCTACTTTTTAAGACCACCAACATTAGACATTTAAAACATGATCTGGAAGGTGTCCATCATCTTGACAAAATACTGGTAGTGGTTTATTAGGTCAATTTCTGCTGACGGGGTCCCTTTAAGGAAGAGAACAAATAGAAGTACAAATAGATAGAAAATCAAGGAAAACTAGAAAGAGTGGAAGGAGGACCCTGCCCGTGAGGGCTCACAATCAATATGGGAGTGTAGATGGCAACACAAGGTGATAGAGAATAGTGCAGTTATTGTATGTTGTGGGCAATCTAAAACACATAGGATTTCAGTTTACATTTCAAGGTTTGGAAAGTAGCGGAAAGAATGGGGGATAAGAAGTCCTAAAGATGGCTTCAAAAAGATCAGATAGTAATAAAGCGGAGTAGAATGTTGCAGTAGTCCAAGTGGGAGATGACTGGGGCAGGACTAGCAGTTTTGTAGACTCTGTGTTGAGGAAGTATGTGATGCAAAAGATGTTCTAGGGATGGAAGCAGTGGGTTGTAGTAAGGTCTTTAAATCACAAATAGAGTATTCGTCAGCTGCAACGACTTTCTCCTACATATATATATATATATATATATATATAATAAAAAAATTCAAAAAAATGGCAGTACTCCGAAAAATATGTGAAAAAAGGTACTCTTTTATGCCAACATGTGCCAAACAGCTACGTTTTGGCTCCTATGGCCTGGAGCCTTCCTCAAGCTTCATCAACAGTTGCAAGAGTGCCGCCATATTTTTTGTTTTCTATATATATAAAGAAGTACATCATTCCTACAATCAGGTTAAGGAGAAAAAACAACAGGGTTTTCTTGAAGTCCACTTATTCCGATCCCTGCCGTGATCCACCACAATGCCGAGTGTGTTACCAGGCAGCCGGTCCTCCGGATACAAAGTATGTACTACTTGGAGTACAGGAGTCGAAAACACTGGTGCACAGCAGCTCAGGCTCATATCACTCCAGTTTTCTGGCGGATTGATAAACCAAGGGTAAAGGATGATCATGCTGATTACATTTCAAAAAGAACAATTCCCTTCAAATGATTCACATAAAGATCCCTGCCATCTTTTTTATGTTTTGGCATGTGTGTGGGCAGGGCCAGCGTTAGGGAGCAGGAAATTGTGCATTTACCCAGGGTCCCCTGTCCTAAAGGGGCCCCCTGTATGTGGACTTTGTATGTGAGCAGAAGATGTATTTCTCCTTTAATACCCCTTGGTTGAATGCCCGCGTGAAGATGCTTATCATATATCTATCATCTGTCTAGTTATCTATCTCCTAGATTTTGTCTTTTTGTTATATACATATCTACCATTTATTTATCTAGCTTTTTTTCTATTTATCTATCTACATATCTTCTATCTCCTGTCTATAATCTATCCATGTCTCAATTGATCTTCTAGCTCTTCTACTCTTCTCTCATATCTATCTTCTTCTATCTATCTATCTATCATCTACTTTATATATAGGAATCTATAAATCCATATCATCTTTCATATTACTGAATGTGACTGTTCACAAAACAGTTTTATTTTGGGGTCCCACTTTTAGTTTTGCCCAGGGCCCCTTTTTCTGTCCAATGATCACTGGGCAGAGAGTCATCTCAAGCATCTCACCAAAGACACCAACTGCTGACATTGGGATAAGGGACTATTAGTCCCCCTTTGTCCTTTCAGAACTCAATGGAGCACCAGACTCTAATGTGCACCAGAACTTCAGTTCTAGGGTGGTCTTTCAGAGCCTTTTCTGATCTCTGGTGGGTCCAGCAGTCTGATCCAGTTTCAGCAATCAGCCATGTTGATAGGGGGCTGGTGTCTTTACTAGGCACATGGGGTTGCATATCTTAAAGGGATTGTCTTACTAAATGCAACACTGGGCCTGTACTTACTCATTTTTGATCTTTCTATTGTTTGATCACCTGCACCTTTAAGACAACTGTACAAGTAGTAGATTAAGATGCGATTTTCAGAAGCAAGTACATTTACAACACTGCAGCCTCTACAGTCGGCTTACGTTTGCAATACTAAAGTAAAGTCAATTACATTGCGGGACCCCAGCAATATATATTGTGAATGTCATTTTGGGTAGTAATTAACCATTTTATATTAATTTATAACCACTTACAGTGTGCGTCTCTTAGATAATGTGGATAGGACGATCAGTGATTTACTACGTTGGAAACATGAAAGGTTTCCTAAATGGTATTTGCAATTACTTTAAAGTGAATGATTTCTGTAAAACATCAATTTTATGATATGATTACAGGGATCCGTTGTAGATACATTGCAAGAACATTATCGCTTTATATCAAATCACACTGAACAAAGTACAACATCTGCTGATATCAACCAAAACTCAGCTCCCCATTAATTAAAGTGTACCTGTTAGGCAGGCTTCAAGATGTGGCCGTAATTATACAGCTTCATTACAGCATGATTAATACACACATCCTTCTATACTTTAGGGAATATTGTTACTTTCATGGAATTTTCTACTGGATACATTTGATGGGTCTATTAGGAGATTCCTGCATCCACCCAAGCATCATATTATTTAGGAGTTTAAATTGAGATACAACAAAGGGTACTTGAGGGTATGGCTGAAAGCCCCAACCAACTGTTAGGTCCAATGTCCATATCCAATTTTGCTCGTAAGACTACATTTGAGTTTGCAAAAGCTATGCAAGTTAGGCTATGGTCTGGTCATATCTTAGATATGTGGTATTTATGACCAATTTTTTTCCAAGGGACCATGATAAGGGGGTTAGCCGCCACAGACCCTGGAAAAAGAATTTGGTTCCAGAAGGTTCCCAGATACAAAACGGCTGGAGACCACTGACAAACAAGAAAGGTTCTATAGGTTTGTTCTTGGGTTGAATTGTTATGTAAGTCGGACCAAAATTTGGTTCCAGAAGGTTCTCGGATACAAAAAGACAGGAGACCACTGACAAACAAGAAAGGTTCTATAAGTTTGTTCTTGGGTTGAATTGTTATGTAAGTCAGATCAAACTTTGGTTTCAGAAGGTTCCCGGATACAAAAATGTTGGAGACCACTGACAAACAAGAAAGGTTCTATAGGTTTGTTCTTGGGTTGAATTGTTATGTAAGTCAGATCAAAGTTTGGTTCCAGAAGGTTCCCGGATACAAAAAGACTGGAGATCACTGACAAACAAGAAAGGTTGTATAGGTTTGTTCTTGGGTTGAATTTTTATGAAAGTCGGATCAGGTATATTTGAGAATTATAACTCCAGCCAAATTATTTTTGGGTCCCAGTGACAATTGGATTTGAAAAATGTGCGGTTGACAAGGGAACAAAGAAGAACAATACAGCGTTATTGCAGACATCTAACAGTTGGTCATTGCAGCCTAGGAATAAACCTTAGTTAATTACCTGCATCAAGAGAACATCACTAGAGGTGACAGTGCTCAGAGAGCTCCGTCTGTAACTAGGGGTCGTCTGTAAGTTGGGTGTTCTTAAGTCAGGGAACCCCTGTACTTTGGAAATGGTTACATTTTTTAACATACTAATTTCAGAATTGCTTTTTCAATGTCATTCTCTTACTTTGTTTATAACATTTTTTAATAAATACATTTTTAAAAAATTCTTCTTTCTGCCTTCATTTGCCTTTTTTATTTCTAATATTTCCTCAGTTTGTGATTGTGTCGTTTTATGAACTAAACAGCCGGAGGTGATGACACTGGCATGAAAGCATGAGTCTCTAGCTCCTTTGGTAGAAGTTTAAGCCGACGATGTTATCAAACCTTCTAAGATTTAAATAAAAGCCAGAGATTTGTCGTTTCGGTACGAGAATATATCTTCATTTAAATATTTGATGCCTCTTGTTTAAAAAGATACATTGACCTGAACCCCCCGCCTGGAGAGATCCTTTCTTGAGTCTTTTTTAGGAACCTGGTAGCCGCTTCTGTCACATAAAAGCACAACAGACAGTTGTTACCAAGTAATATCATTTACTCAGTTCAGACAGAAGCCGATTCAAACAGAGAGAAGCATAGACAAGGAAAATTCTTACCTCTGCCGGCTAATTAGTAATAACACAGCCCGGCATTGTATTCCTTTCATCAAGAAAAAAACCCTAATATTATTGACAAAGTTTAGGAGAAAATAATTCCAACGACAGAAAAAGTCCTTTCATTTGTGTCTTCTTTGAAGCAGGAAGAAAAATGGATCCACGTTGACTCTTCGTAAGATTGACTCTAGTCATCAATGTTTTCTGTTTGGTAAAGACGGGATCTGATCCAACAGGGAAGCGAGATAAAACGTCTTCTTTTAAGGTGCGTTTGGATGTGCGATGGAATCGTCAAAGATATTGCACAACAAATGAACATGGGGTCTTAAAGGGAGTCTAGCAATGAACTTAGGATTTTTATTCGGAAGCCGTAGGGTTTCTAAAACCAAAATAGTGATAAATAACACAGTGGTGTATTCCTTATGTAGCAAAAAATCTTATATCTATTATTTTGCATGCAAATTAGTATCTAGTTTCTTGACCATTGCCATCAGCTGCTGGCACCAACCTCTCCTTCTTACAGTACATGTGCCTTCTTCTCTGGTTTATCGATTCCAAGCCTTAAATTTTGGCATCCACTCATATGTACATGCTCACCCGCACAATAGTAGTGAAGAAGTCAAAATAACCAACAGGCTTCAGTAAGCTCCATGCAGGGATGCACCAGCCATCAGGTAAGTTGAGCCTCTTGCCTCAGACAGCACCACCTGCCGCAAGATAGGGAGGTAGCACCAGGGGTGCAGTCACTTGACACTTAAATACAGTGTTTATTCACATCAGATTTCAGCAAGGGTGTGAGACACTGCATAGAGAACCCTCATGCTAAAAAATTATATATCACTACTGTTTGGGGGAAGGGGGTGCTATTCTATAGCTCACCTCAGGCAGAAGAAGGTTCAGGTTCACCACTGGTTCCATGGCAGAATGAGATTTCAGGAGTTCATGAACCATTAAAGAAGGTATATCTTCAACAGGAAAAGTATGCCACAAAGTAAGCCAAAGTACTCATTTTATTTTAATAATACATGCAGTTGAAAAAAAGACACATGTCCATCAAGTTCAACCAAAGAAGGGAAGGGATTGGATGCGGAAGGGGTGTAAGGGAAAGAATCCCATATAATAGCATAGCAGTCAATGTTTTTTTGGTGTACAAAGGCACCCAGACCCTTCTTGAAGCTCTCTGCAGTGCCTGCTGTGCTTTGCTCTTGAGCTCGGCTATCCACAGATTCACAGCTCTTAAATTAAAGAAGTCGTGTCTCCTTTGGGTATTAAAATTTGTTTTCTACTTGTTATCACTATGTTGGGTAGAGTAACTGTCAGTACCTGGCTTGGCGCTAGCTGTCAGACTAGGTAAGTGGTGGCGAACTCACCCTGCAACGTCCCTGCGGGCTAAGGCCCTGTCTACAGCAGATAAACTACCCTGATAAGGGCGAACCCACTATCAGGAACCTAACTGACGGTCACTGAGCGTCCCTACAAGATGACAGGGAAAACTTACTTCATCTGGCAGCTGCTGGATGGTGGATTGGACAGGTAATCAGAATACAGGTATAGACCAGTGTTCACACTGGTGCACAGAATACTAACACCGGTCAGAGACAGGGAAAGCGGGATAACATTAGGAGGTAAATGATACTGAGGGACAAACAACGTCATATAAAGGTCTTCAGGCGGGATATACACAGGTCAGGTCAAGATCAAGCGGGTTATATACAAGTCAGGTCCAGATACAGGCAGACAAGCGGAGACAAACAAACAAGGTCAAAACCAAGATGGCTGAAAAGGTACAGAATCGGATACAAAACACAGAATACCCAAACAAGATAGCAAGAGCACTAAATACCAGGTAAGACTAGAATTAACCAGCAAGGTCTGATGGGAGTAGGCCGGTATACAAGGCCGTTCCCGGACACTCCTCCAGCCAGTGGCGTAAGAACCGCCATAGCAGCTATAGCGGTTGCTACAAGGCCTGGGCATCTCAGGGGCCCGGGATGGACGGCGGAGAATTTATCAGTGAGTGACGTTATCCCAGGCCCTGTTATGCTGTTACCTGTTACCGATACAGCACTATAACAGGCGCCCGCTCCCCACACTGTACTGGGGCCCTGCCTGCTGTGCTGCCCGCCCACCTGTACGGACCGCCGCTCACTCTCTCTCCCGCCCACAAAATTCTCCCGCCGCTGGAACAGAATCCTGCCCTCCCTCGCGGTCAATGGTGCAGCCAGCGCTCTTCAGAAATTCCAACCGCCCGCGGCCCGCCCTCTCATCAGCCTGACGAAAGAACTACCCGGAATCCTCCCTACTCCAACACAGCTGTCGATGGTCGCTACGGATCCCCAAACTCCCGCCCGTCCAAGTCAGCCATCTATTCCCTGCCCGGCCAATCAAAACACCAAGTAACTTTTCGTAAATCTGTATTTTGTGTGATCTATATGTATATATATGCCTGTATGTATGTGTGTATATATGCCTGTATGTATGTGTATGTGTGTATATATGCCTGTATGTGTATGTGTGTATATATGCCTGTATGTGTGTATATATGCCTGTATGTATGTGTATGTGTGTATATATAAAAAAAAAAGGCATTACAATTATGCAAATGAGCTTAAGGGACTCCAGGTTCTATAAACAGGACCCCATAGATCCTCATTTGCATATTGTTAAAGCCTTTTTTTTTTAAATAAGGACATTAGAAGGTAAAAGAAGAGCAGATCCTGCCAGTGGGGATGAACACCAGTATGTCAGTGTGCTTGGTTTACAATCCTTCATCCTGGTGGAAGATTAACTTTAACACAATGGGGCACATGTATCATTTGTTTTCCTTTGCAACTTTTTAAAGTTGGCTGATGTCGGGATAGGGATCCTTTAGCAGTGCTATGTATCTTTCTAAATTTGCTGTTGTGATACATATCTGTTTTTTCTCTTTGTCTCAATTTTTGCATTTTTTTTGCGACTTTTCAGGTGCATGTATGGAACAAAGCCTGGGGTCAGTTGTACTTCATCTTGCAACTAAAAAGTCTCTAATTTTCACCTAACATGTTGCAAAACAAATAAAACATCTTGAAAAGATACATTTAGGAGCACCGCAACAGACACAACCACCGGTTAACTTCTTTAGACCCTGGCATAGTCGCAAAGATGCACCTAAAAAGTCCCCCCCACCCCCAAATAAAAAAAAAACTTGCAAGACGAATATAAAGAAACTGATCACAATAAAGATACATTTTTGGGATGTCCACTTGTGGCAACTGAAGCTGCTAGACTCAGAGTCAATTTTGGGGGTGGATACGGTGCAGTCACACCTTGACCCATTGGGAGCAGGGGCCCTCCAGCTGCTACATAATATACAAGTATCCTGTGCGGCGCCCTCTTTGTATCACAGGCAGCAGGACAAATTAATCACACTATGAGGGTCCCCAGAAGGAGCCAGAACAACAGTGGGAGGAGAAGGAAGAGAACGCAATGGGAGCACAGAAAAGGTAAGTGATATTAGTATGTACAAAGAAGGAATAGAATTTATTAATTGATTAAATTGATTATAGGGGGCGCTATAAGCATCAATACATATATGGATGTGTCAATGTATAAGTAAATACATTAGGGATCTGTATATATGTAAAATCATTTGGGATACTATATATAGATATGGACCATGGTTCTGGGGCTGTATTTCTATATTTCATTCAGTTCTGATGCTGCATTTGTGGTATGAGCATTGGTTTGATGATGTATTTTGGGTATGAGTTTGTTCTGGTGCTACAATTCTGGGACTACAAAGCTCAATTCTTGCACCGCAATTCTGTACAGAGCCTGGTTCTGATGCTGTATTTCTGAACAGCGCTTGGCTTTTGTGCTGAATTTTTGTAGAGTCCCGAGCTCTGATGCTGCATTTCCAGAGCTCGGTTCTGGATCCTAATTTTTGTATGGAGCTTGGTTCTGGTACTTTATTTCTGTACAGAGATCAGTTTGGTGCTGCATTTTCATATGAAGCTCGCTTTAGGTGCTGCATTTCTGTATAAAGCTTAATTCTGCTGCTGCATTTCTGCATGGAGCTTGGTTCTAGTGCTGCATTTACATACAGACCTCAGTTCTGGTGCTGCATATCTGTACAGACCGGGGTTCTGGTTCTGCATACTTTATGGTGCCTTGTTCTGCTGCTGTTTATCTATATTGTGCTCAGATCTGCTGCTGTACTTTCATATAGAGCTTGGTTGTAGTGCTGTATTTCCATACGAATCTCAGTTATAGTGATGTATGCAAGTATGGGGCTTGTCCAGGTTCTGGTTATTTATACTGACATCAATTGGTGATCTTAGTATGTATCAAGCTAGTTTCTGGTGCTGCAATCCTGTACAGAGCCTGGACCTTTAATGTATTTATCTTGGTTCAGATGCTGCTTATTTTTATTAAGCTTGGTTCTGGTGCTATACCTATGTACTGCGCTTAGTTTTGGTTCTGTATTAATGTATTGAGCATTGCAATTTCTTCAGTATCTTTAATTTGAGACTGGTTGACTGTTTATGCTGTAGTTGTTATAATTACTTTGGAAGGCATTGTAATTATTGATTTCTGTGGGGACCCTTTTTTTGCAAATTTTCCTATAAAATAGAATACCTACAAACTGCCCTACATAAGATGTCCCGTCTTCATATAAACAGGCCAGTACTATACACTATTTTGGGGACCCTACTGAGGATTTTGCTATGGGGCTTAACAACTGCAAGTTGAGGTTACAGAATGTTTGAGAATGGAATTTTTTTAGAATATTATTTTATAGCAGAAAACAAGCAAAAAAATTCATTAAAAAAAAAAATTACAAAAATGTAATATGTTAAACTTAAAAATTTAAACAAATATTTGTAAGGTGACCTAAACATCAACATAAAAATTTACATGCACTGTTTAATAGAATTAAGGTATATAGTATATAGTTGATGTTTGCTACATTTTTATGCTGTATACTTCCATAACTTCTAAAAAGAGAAAAAAAGAACAAACTTGGACTTTCCTTTTCAAAACAAATAGGTAAAATTTCTTAAGATGTATTGATTGCTGTTAGGCAGTGTTGTGCACTCTATGTAACAATGTGAACAATCATACTATAATATATATATATATATGTCTCCGGAGATTTTTAGAATCAGTGTGGGAAAATAATTGCATCTACACCTTCATTTATGGGATTTTGGGGAGTTCAGCAAGTCAGATCTTTAGCAATCTCATGATTATTTGCTGTCAGGTAATAGAACTATATAGAGGGCACTGTATATAAGTAAATTAGTGGAGTCTGTATACATGTTTATATGGACCCTAGTTCTGGAGCTGTATTTCTGTTTGGTATCCAGTTTTTATGCTACATTTATCGTATAAGCATTGTTCTTGTTCTGTGTTTTGGGTATGAGTTCATTCTGGTGCTGCACTTATTGTATAAGCATTGTTCTGGTTTTGTAATTCGAGTATAAGTTCATTATGGTGTTGCATTTATCTTATAAGCATTGTTCTGGTTCTGTATTTCGGGTATGAGTTTGTTCTAGTGCTGCATTTCTCTTATATACACTGTTCTGGTTCTGTATTTCGGGTATGAGTTCATTTTGGTGCTGCATTTATCGTATAAGCATTGTTCTGGTTCTGTACTTCGGGTATGAGTTGGTTCTGGTGCTGCATTTATCTTGTATGCACCGTTCTGGTTAGGTATTTCGGGTATGAGTTTATCCTAGTGCTGCATTTATCTTATAAGCATTGTTCTGGTTCTGTGTTTCTGGTATGAGTTGGTTCTGGTGCTGCATTTATCTTATAAGCATTGTTTTGGTTCTGTGTTTCAGGTATGAGTTTGTTCTGGTGCTGCATTTCCCTATGGAGCTCAATTAAAGGGATACCCCTTTAATTAAACGCTCCACGACTTTTTACTAGTCCTCCGCATCCAAACGTTTACACATTACACAGTCCCATGACTTCAGACCCATAAGGCTACTTTTTGGCATTGTCTCCTTAAGGAGAACACCTACTGTCTGATCATTGTAAGCAAATACACAATGTTACAAATCTAAAATAGAAACACAAGCACAAAATTCTAATTTATGGTGCATTCCTAAAAGCTGTCTTACCTTGAAAGTACTAAATACTGTATATACATCCAGCTACAAATCTGCTGCCTTTAATGACCAGGTGCCATAAAGAGTTTCTGCAGCAGCTGTGTTTTGCTAGCTCTGCAGTCCTGTGCTGTGTTAAGTTTAGTGAAATGTGCAGCATCCAGGGTCATATATCCCACTCTACCTAGACAAAAGAGCAGCCAACCTGCCCCTGCTTCACACATGTACTGCAGTAAATCACTGGCAAGTACCCCATGCGAAGCCTCTGCTAGAAAATCCCAGTGTGTGAGTGCACAGCCATCAATCACCCCCCCTACTGCATGGTGCAGGCTTGCTGCCTCCTGTATCCCTGCTGCTGAGCACAAGGAGAAAGCTTCATATCCCCCCTGTCCTTGCACAATGCAAAGCCTGAGCTGAATACATGGAGACTTGTTGTCTAAGCATTTGGTCAGTGAGCCTTGCACAGAGGAGGAAGTGCTAGCAGCCCATGCATACCTCAAGCTGGAGAGGGGCAGGGACAAGGGGAGTGACCACTGCACATCCATCAGAAGCCAGCCTGATGCTTCCACCAGTCCAACCCCCACATACAAGGAAAACAAGATTGCAACCCTGGTGGTGAGGGGTTTATGCTAGAAACACAAATTAAAACTTCAAGCTTTTTCTATATTTTTTTTTTTCTTCCTCCCCTTCTAAATCTGCATTGATTGTTTCCTTTGGAGACTGCAAAACATCATCCCTCTATTGCTCTGGCAGAGTGAAGTGTCCTCTGTTGCAGCATGTGCAGAACTCTCTGCTGCTGCTGATCCAAATCATGAACTGCTGCTTTCACTTGAAGAGATTTCCCCATTCATCAGCTAATACATCAGATCAATGCTCCAGTAACCCATCTGCTGCCAGTGTTACACATGCAGGTAAGTGCTGGCTCCTTGTAATCCTTGGTGTAGGGGCTGCAGCTGCAGTCAGTGTTGGGTTGTGTTGTTTTGGCTTTGCAGTTACATTGTATCAAATGAGTTTTGTAAATATTTACATGTATCAGGAAATGTCTCAGAACTCAGGTATCTCAGCCCCTGTGTCTGGATCTTCTGGCTCTTTCCTGTGTGCAGCACTGAGTCATTCATGGGCAGGAGGGGGGGCTATTTATATGAGATTGGCTATTTAATTGTAAATATGGCTTAAGAAAGTTGGGTGTGGCAAGATTAGAGCACAACTAAAGTTCTTAAGTGGGTCAGAACTGGGTTCGCAAAGAAAGTTTAGGATTGCAC
Organism: Engystomops pustulosus; assembly: GCA_019512145.1. Classification (NCBI taxonomy): domain Eukaryota; kingdom Metazoa; phylum Chordata; class Amphibia; order Anura; family Leptodactylidae; genus Engystomops; species Engystomops pustulosus. Next base: position 84,881,349 of record CM033648.1, read on the forward strand.
CAGTGTGAATAGGAAATCAGGATTAGTAATAAGTAGGGGGGTTTAGGCAGCATGGTGGGCATATTGTTATCTGGAGAGGGTGGGGGGGGGAGTAGATGCTTAATTTAATAAAGTCATGTTATTCCTATTGGCTTGAATGAGAGTGAATGTTAAGACAGTTTTGTATCTCCTCTGCTTTATCTCTCACTTCTCCCTCTTCTTTTGTGATGTGAGATCCTCTTGTGTTGATGTTGTTTTTCCACCCTTAATTATATGCATGTAGGTTAAATGAATACCTGACGAAAGGGCCCACGTTTCAAGGCAGTGACATTTGATAGCTGAGAGGAAAAGTGGCTTTAATGAAAATCAACCTTTGGAATTCCGGCTTGTGAAAAAAAAAAAAATCCCATTCCACATCTTGTGCTGGCACTAAAGACATGATCAGCAGCAGCAGTGTATATGGTATGTCAGTTTTGGAATTTACTTCACATGTGTGTAATATAATAATGACAGCTTAATAGCATTTGGGGGTGGGGGGAAGTTCAACTGTTTGCACTTCATGCATGCAAATACTTAGGGATTCCGGAAAAAACTTCTTTTAATTTTTATTTAAAATTTCAATAATAATCTTAAGACTCTACTATTGGCCATGAGGCCATCCTAATGGGCAACTTTTCATAGTTCCAGAGTCGAAACTTTGATGATCCGTCTGCATTATTTTTTTTTCTCAGTAATAAATACATTTTTTACATTTTTTTTTTCATCCTTTTATGTTTTTTTGCCCTCATTCCATCCATTATTTCATGAAAACTATTTCACTACAATTTGTAAAATCCCTATTTACAACTCCAAACTGCTGTTCGGATCGATTTGCCTAATGATCCGGTGGCAAAAGGTTATTTTATGTATGTTGCTTCTTTTTGATGTGTTTTTTTTTTTTTACACTTTTTAATTGTTTGAACAAAACAGCTCCTGACATTTTTTTAACCTTTTCTCGCTTTTCTCATTCCTTATCCTTGCCTTACTATACTAAAGGTCAGTGGAGATGCAGTGGAAAGGATTTAAGGAGATTTTGGGGGTTTTGATATAAATATATATAAAAAAAATAACAAACTACTGTAGAAGGTTTCACGATAAATTCCTAGATGTCGAGAGATTATCGGAGAAAGGTTATGTACAGGCCATATTAAGGCGATGTAGTACAAAGTACATTTTACAAAAATTTAGTTGCTTTATTTTAACAATGTTGAAACACACAGACCTATTGGATTACAGGTTTTTTTTTTTCTTTTTGCATTTGTGGTACTTGTTGACACGAAAAGATCAATAAGTAGACTGTTTATTTTGCATGAAGATAATCTGCACTGGGAAATGTTTTGTAGAGAGCAGAACCTTCTTTTTTTTTCCTTTCCCGGAGCTGTTGAAGCGAATTTGATTGCCAGATGGGAGATTTCCCTGTGTGATCTTAAAGCTGTAATATATATTCTGAGCAGATTGGACTTCTGTTGGTGATGAGAAGGATATTACATTTAGAAAATGTGAAATAAGCAATAGTACAGTGTATGTCGTGGGAAAGGGATGGGGGGGTCTAGGCATTATTTTGACCAATAATATTGAGTTATTGTAAATATACATTTTTCCAAAATTTTTGGAATAAGTTATATAATATAAAATAAAATTGTGGATTTTTCCTAAAAAAAAAACAACTATATATTTATATATATATATATATATATATATATATATATATATATATATATATAATATGTGTGTGTGTGTAGTATAAATAATAATAAAATAACTTTATATTTTTTATGGATAAATTGGTAGGTAAGACTTTCCCAGGGATAAACGTGGTCTATTAAATGCTCTGCAGTTGTGGTATTTTGTTTTGGACTGAAAAAAAAATAAAAAATCTGGAAATTAGGGTCTGACTCACACTCTTGCCTTCTCTGCTGTTGCAAATTAAAAGTGTGTTTTGGTCAGGAAATGAAAGCTACAGTGTGTCTTTTGAACAAGTCGTTTATCAAGAACAACATCTATCATGCTGCGACTTGTCACACTGATCCTCTAAAACTTGGCTTCTATGTGGACACTGCTTTGATGTTTTTTAATCCCCAAATTTATAAAACAAGTTGGGAAAACAAAAAAAAAAAAAAATAAGGACTCACTCCGAGTTGTTTAAAGGAAAAAAAACCTTAAAAAAATAAATAAGGTCACATGGTCCTCATTCTACCGAGTCCAGTGAGTTTTTTTGTTTTGTATTTTTGTTACAATGTTATGTTTGGTGACAACTGTATTCCTACGCTGCAGCACATGGGGGGGAAGTCTATGTTGTGTATTTTCCGTCTTTGTTTACATTGGTGTCATGCATCTTGTTTGGTGATTTATGTCAGGATTTAGCTTAAGACGAGAGTCTGTGTGGGTGTTTTTTTTTTTGTTTTTTTTTAATGTTTGCCCTTAAGGTAAATGACACTAAACCATAATCATTTCTTAAATGATTTCTATTTTCATGAAACAAAACTTGCCTCAAACACCTTCTCTTGGCTGGAGTATTTATATTGAGATATCAGTTCTTGCTGGAAAAGAGGTGATTTCGGGCTCGTTTATCAAATGGCAAGAAGGGAGATGATTAAAACCCGTATTTTGCCTCCTGTAAATACTACTTTACACCTTATCATTAGACTCCGATTACTTTCAATGGGCTTGTAAGCCTAAATTATAATTTTGGGAATTTTTTCTTTATAGTAAATCGCTGTAGAATATGTTCGTGCTCTATGTATATTTTATGTATAGATATATATTTATTTTAATTTGCATTTACAGTAGCTGCTAAGAACCCGTCTCGCATCATTTTGGCCTACCCAATTTGACCGCCCCTTATGAATAGTGATCCGGATTGGTTCTTCCTCTCCAAATATTTATTGTTTTATTGGTTTAAATAGTATTTGTAAATATTCTATTGTTTTATTCTACAATGTGGTTTTGTCACTCAATACTTTTCAAAGTCGCTGTTTTTGGCTTTCCAAAAAACTTGAGTGGAAACCTAGTATTATTTGATGTATAGCATTTCAATAACAACCCCCTTCCCCCCCTACAGGCGCGCACATTAAAATCTCTTAATTAGACATATAATTGTTCCTAATTGCTTAGAGGCAAGAGGAGTTTTGTTTCCCCATTGGCAACAATTCTCAGTCAGGAGGATGATATTTAGTGGGGATTCTTTGTGTCCTTCAAAGCCAAGTGTTGTGTATTGTGTGTAATTTGGGGGGATAAAATCCCCATCATGACTATAAGCATCCTACGACTTCTTGTTTAAATTAGTCTTTCTTTACTTAGGTGTCAGTAATTTTCTCCAGTCCGACCCCTGTTAACTGCGAGTCTCTCTTCTCTTTTTAGTTTTGGGAGCTGAGAATTTTTCATTTTTTTCCCCCATTTTGGATCTGTTGTGACTGTTGAACTCATTTTGACCAGAGACCTTGCCAGAGACCTGCATGTGTTTGTATTTTAAATTTAGTGGAAGGAAAAATCTGGACTGTCACATCCAATTAGTGGCAAGTATTCATGCCCGAGCCGGAGCAAATGATTGATCTTGCCGCATTCCTAATCAACAATTAATCGAACCAATCAACGCAGCTGTAGAAATGTAAAAAAAAAAATTACAAAAATAAATCTAGTCGCCCTTACGTGTCACTTCTAAATTTCCTAAATTGGTTGCTTTAGTTTGGCAGGGGTTAACAAGGAAAACTTTTTTCAGCACCTTCCTAGTGGGACCTATAGGAGGGTTGCCATTGGTAAAGTTTTTGAGTGGTAACAAGGATTGATCTATACTTATTGTCATTGTATTGATCAGATCTTTGGATTATATGACAATATATAGATTTTTTTTGGAGGGGGGGGGGGGGATTAAAACGTCTCTCTTGCTGGAGAGGCATTAAAGTCCAGTGCGTTGTGATTAGCAGAGCTTTAATAATTGATACATCACTAGATTCTGCTCACTGATAGCGAAACACTATAAAACGGATCCGCAGACTGAGAATTTTTATAGTCCATAGAATAATGAATCGTTATGTAGAGAAAATCATTTTCCACGAGGGGTTGGGGGGGGGGGAGGGGTGGTCGAAGATTTTACAGAATACAGTAGCGCAATTCACTGCAAAATATGTAACATTGAGATTGAATGAGAAATTACAAGATGTTCTTTTCATGGAGCCTTTTATTAGACATAGATAAAAGAGGCGCCACAGCAGCAATGCCATTAGATAGACCTATATATATATATGTATGTATGTGTGTACAGGATGCATTCTTAACCCTTCGCTCTGCCGCATTACAGGCGGAGGACATGTGGGTGAGATGGATAGATTGTGTGACATCCCTCATGAACCTCTGCTGACTTGAGTGGAAACTCCACGTGTTTGCAAATTGCACGACAATGCAGTTTATCCACAGCTTAGAAGAAGCGTATAGATATCTATAGGGGGTGATCACTGCTCCAGAATATCTGTGGGGTAGAACCCTTGTCCTGTGGTAGATATCATGTATCTATTTGTGATATGTGACTTGTGAGAAGCCATAAAGTATCTCTAGCACAGAGCAAAGAAAGCTAATATATCAGTATAGTAACACTTGTAGCATGTTTTATTAAGTATCTGTCTATGTAGCCATCAATATATATATAATATATATATGTGTGTGTACTGTATATGAAAGGACTAGACATACACTGCTGTTATATCTTGTGCCTTTTACTGATACATTTTGGTTATTTTTATTGCAACAGAAAGTCCCCTCACGTATACATATGTACAGTCCTATAGAGTGAGTGGATCAGTTTTGCACTTTTATAAAGACACATATAGGCGGAAGATTGGAGCTTGTCATTTGCTTCAAGTTGTATGATCCTATCACTTATGGCTAAATCAGTACTGCTGTATCTGTAAGTTCATGCTATCTATCTATCTATCTATCTATCTATCTATCTATCTATCTATCTATCTATCTATCTATCATTTATCTCCATAGTTATGCCATATATCTCATATTCATCATATTTCTTTCTATATATTCTTATATTAGCTACATATCTCATAATCTAACTATTTAGCTAATATCAGTATCTACTTATTCAATATGACTTACGGTAAATACATTTTGTATCTTTCTAGATATACTTATATTATCTACATCTATCTATCTATCTATCTATCTATCTATCTATCTATCTATCTATCTATCTATCTATCTATCTATCTATCATTAGCCTCTCCTTATGCCATATATCTCATATCTATCTCATAACTTTCTATATATTCTTAAATTATCTACATATCTTATACTTTATCCATATAATGTTGGTCTTACCTTATGCTATATATCTCATATACATCTTAAATCTTAATGTACATTCTTATATTATCACCATATATCATAATCTATCTATCTACCTATCTCTCTATCTCATATCTATCTATTTCATATCAGTCTCTACTTATGTGATATTCCTCACATCCATCCATTATCTACATATATCATAAGCTATCTATCTATCTATCTATCTATCTATCTATCTATCTATCACTATCTCATATCTATCTATCTATCTATCTATCTATCTATCTATCTATCTATCTATCTCATATCTATCTATCTATCTATCTATCTATCTATCTATCTATCTATCTATCTATTTGATATCAGTCTCTACTTATGTCATATTCCTCACATCCATCTATTATCTACATGCTCTATCAGTGGTCATTCATTATGCCATTTATCTCATATAGATCTTATATTTTTCTAGATTTTTATATATTATCTACATGTGACATACTCTATCTCATATCTATCTATCTGTCTATCTATCTATCTATCTATCTATCTATCTATATATATATCTATCTGTCTATCTATCTATCTATCTGTCTATGTAATCTTGGTCTCTCCTTATGACATATATCTCATATACATCTTCTATCTTTGGAGATATTCTTCTATTCTCCTATGTGTCTGTATCTATCTATGTATCTGCTGCCCTCCTCTATCTCTCTATTACACATTGTGGCACTTGCTGTCCTGTCCCTTTAAGTCTCTTTGCCTCCAGGTGTAATCTTGCTTGCAGTTGTAGTCCATGGCGCTATAGATTGTGTCAGGCCCGAGGATTTTTTCCCCTTCTATATGAAATGCTTGTCTTAATAAAGCATGAGTCTAATTTCCTGCAATTAGGAAACGCTAATACGAAAATGTGTTGTAATTACTTCAGTATGAACATTGCTGCCTGTTGCCAGGATCTCTGCATTCACGTCCCCCGCAGCAGCAGCAGCAGCCGCAGCAGCTCTGGATATTAACTTCGTTCTCAGCGAGACACAAACTGCTGTTAATTCTTTGTTTTTGTTTTGCCGGAACAAAGGGGGATTTTTTTTTTTGACACTGCTCCTCTCTATGAAAGAATCATTCTAAAGCTTGGGATTTGTCACATAATGGGACTTGGATGGGTGAAATCTTCCATGCCAGCATGTTTACTCCAATCCTTGGGTTTAACCCCTTCACCACCGCCCCTTAGTCTCCTATCCTTACACTAGATTGTGAAAGAAGACCATGTCCATCTAATTAGATGCATTTTTTTTTATATTACAGCCATACAGATTCAGTAGAGCTAAGTTTGTCATATGGTTTAACACGTTGTACTGACATTAATACTCTATGTATTTTTAAAGCGCATATCAAGACACGTGTATGTGTAGAAAGGCTCCATAGGGGCTGAAATGTCGCAGCTTTGATGGAATAAAGGGTCCACTTTTCTTCTTCCTTGCCTGTGGGAGTGCTGCTTTTTCATTTGTGTGTATATATATATATATATATATATATATATATACACACCTACAGACTCAATCAATTAATCAAAAATAAAACTGCCTAAATCATAGACAAGCAGTTCAGCTCTGCTACATCTGTGTCTCCCCTAAGAGGTCAGAGGTGATATACAAATTATGGAGACAATTTGTTTTTGGACAATATTGTGGACCATGTGTTAGCCCTTGGCAACTATAAGGTTAACAAGTAAACTGTAAGGGTTTTCCCCCTACCTCAGTGATCAGAGTTGGCAATGGAGCTTATAGATTATATATGGTAAAAGGTAGTGCAATTTGCACAAATTTTACATAGGACTGCAAAGTGTTATTGCGGTACTATTCCATACAATGATCAGATGGGCACTGCTACATCACTAGGGCTCTAATAGGAGATATAAGAAGTGAGCGCTTTGCCGATACGGCAATATTTTGCCGACGGTTGGCCCTTCCCTCGCTGGCACCTGACAGGTTAACAAGCTGTTTAAAATAGAAAAGGGCATCTCCTCTCCTCATCCAGTCCACAGACTGCAATGAGAACTGGGTCTGTAAATATTTCATAAGGAAAATAGTTTCGCCCGGTACCTGTTTGTAGGAAAGAGGTTAAATTATGTCACTTGCAGAGGATCTTAAATGACTTCACTTAACCCCGTCCAGGCAAGAAGCAGATGATTTCCCTAATAAAATATTCACACTTTCCTATGTAGTGTATGACCACGGTGTAACATGGAATTATCACCACGCTGGGAATCATCTGGTGTCTCCCTAATGAAAAAAAAATATATGTATAAAAAACAAAAATCTATATATATAGATAGATATATGTATATCTATCTTATTCGTCTACATTTAAACATCTTCCTTCAATCTGGGTCGAATAATAGAAACACATAAACACACACACACATTTATATATATGGCCCATACAGTACAGTTAATACCAATGATAAGCATCAGTTTATTATTACTTTTCTTTCTAGATTTCTTTATCTATATTTTGTTTATTATTATTATTTCTGTGCCGCTTTACCAGTCTCTGGGTGCTCGGCCTTGATTCTCGGGTCTTCATAGATTATCTTTAGTCTGAGTATTCATCAGGTGCCACATAATTCGTATAATAGAGCGATTTCATCATAAACAAAAATCCCCCTCACCCTTAAAACCTGATGGGTAAACAGAGACTAGGCGAAAAATAATGATCGTAATTTGCCTCTTATTCGTATATAAGACTGGCGTGTCTATGGCGTGAGTTTTACGCTTACATACAAAACGGCCTCATTGCCACTTGTTACATCTAAAGTTTGGGAGAAAGGTTTCTATTTTATTTATTTATTGTATTACATATACATATTCATATTCTATTTATTTTAATTCAAAATGATCTTTTACATTATTTTTATATTTTGACTTTTTTTTACAGAATTATTTAACTATGGGTCTATGTGTATTTTATTTCTACATATTTTTTATACATGATGTGTGTGTATATGTATATATACAGGCAGTCCCCGGGTTACGTACAAGATAGGTTTGTTCCTAAGTTGAATTTGTATGTAAGTCGGAAGTGTCTACTTTATAATTGTAATCCCAGCCAAAAAATTTTTTGGTCTCTGTGACAATTTGATTTTAAAAATGTTGGGTTGTCATAAGAACCAGGATTAACAATAAATCTTCATTACAGACGCCTGAGATAACTGTTACAGCTGATTATTGTAGCCTGGGGCTAAAGTACAGTAAATTAGCAATATCCAGAGGTCTGTTTCTAACTAGGGGTCGTCTGTAAGTCAGGTGTTCTTAAGTAGGGGACCGCTTGTGTGTATATATATATATATATATATATATATATATATATATATAATATATTTTTTAAATGTTACTTTTTAAATAACTTTACATCGTTGTCCATCGTTGACTATACTGTAGATCATGACTCTATGATCGAGTCTTAGTATAAATTATGCAGTTTGCGCTGACAGTTTATGTTTTTCAAGTAAACCTGAGTATTAAACCTTGGTGAAAATACTCATTTCTGTAACTTGATAATATATAATTTCTTCTTTCACCATCATGGCCGCTGTGTACAATGTGTTGTGTTCTTTCATGCATTGGCCACGTATAGATAGCCAGTATTATTGGTACACGCACCGTTCCTTTTAGGTCACGCAAGTCCTAGTGTAATAAAATGCTTTTTTTTTTCCTCATCTTTTTTTATTTTTAATTTATATTTTCTGGCATCTGGAACCTTGGTTAGTGCTACTAATATGGACCTAGAGCTTTAGTTCTTTTATAGACTTTCTAAGAATATCCCATTAGGAAATAGTTTAAACATTAACCTTCCGATACACTTGACCCACCAATAATACTAACCCTACATATATGCCATAACATAGTGACATAGTGTCGTATTCATCGTCATGATTACCACCTTTCAATGTTTGTGGCGCTGTAATCTGACAGCTCCTTTGGTACTGTAGTATGTTGGTTGACCATCATGATACCTGCACTTGAATTAATATATATTTTCTTATGGATTACATCAGCGGCATTGACAAGTTTATAATAGTCTTTGCTAACAACAGTGTGATGCCTATCCGGTGGCTATACACTTTTTACACAAAGTATTGGACCAATAACTAAAGATACTCCAACAATGAATGAATTATGTTGTGCCTAATATCTAAGATGGGATATCTAATGAATCTGAAAGTATACATATAAGTGTTGACATGTGTAGATCTAGAAAAGTTTGCTACATCATTTGGCCCATCACAATCTTTTACTCTTAGATGTCTACAAATAGAGTCTTCTCGACCAACAGTAGGATGGTTAACCCTTCCCAAGGTTGTGGTGCCACTCAAACCTTACTGCATATTTCTTATTTAGTTACCAGAGATGCCCCCAAATAGTTAAATGACAAACCCAACTCTGCTACATCTCAATTTTAAATCCCTTCAGGCATTTCCTTTATCATTCTGAACTGTTTAGGGTTATCTAAAGAAGCTATAATTCTTCCCCCACCAAGAAACAATACCCGACTTGTTTGGTTTGAGTGGCACCACAGCCTTGGTACCAAGAGGGTTAAGCATCCCGCTGTTGGTCGAGAAGACTCTATTTGTAGACTTCACCAGGGAGATTTGCCATTTCCAGAGACTTAACAGGCTATTGGTATCACAATGTGATGCCTGAGATACATTGAAATCAAGCAGCTGTTTCAAGTTGCAACCGAAATCTGCAGTGGAAAGTCCAACACGAATATATCTGAATGCTCTTGTAGGCTCACCATTTATTTTCAAAAGCTATTTTTGACATCACTCAAGGATGGCTCGCCTATGAAAAGTCAAATCAAAAGCGCTCAAAGAACTGAAAAAAAAAAAAAAGAGAGAGAGAGAAAACGTAACTAGATTCTTTTATTCCTTCGGAAACCCAGATGCTTACAAGATTGTTTCAGTGAACAGAAAGAATTGAGCCTATATTTAATCTTCTGTTGCTGTGTGTAGGAATGTTGGAGAAAGCCTTCATAACACAATGTTTGTACCATGTCTCTCATGGTGATTTCATTGAATGTTTTTTTTTTATTATTATTGTACACATTCGCTTTTTTTCTCCTTGATGAATCGAAGTGAATAAAGAATAGCTGCATAGTTGTCAATGGCCTCTTTCTAGTTCTGTATCTACTGTATGTTTTGAACTTCAGATTTGTCAATGGTTTTGAAGGTTGAGATTTTGGCCAATCCATTTTAACCAATTGTATTAGGAGGAACATTTGATTGCTACTTCGTGGAGAACTTTGCGAATCTGGGGCGTGATTAAGAGGAATATTGTGATATTGTATGTTGAATTGTTTTTACATTTCTGTAGTCAATGGTCGTTTGGTTAATATCACTCATTTTAGTAATTTTGTCACCTTAAGGTTCTTAGAAACTTACAACCAAGCTGATACTATCACTTATCATGTGCCAAAATCAATTAAGTTGGTCAAACTTTAAGGGTTCTTTCACTGACCAGTGCTAGTCAATGATATTGTCGATAAGTTAAGTAGCATCCATCAAAATGCCATTTTATTTTGTTTGTACAGTGTTGTCCTTCCCCTAGTACGGTTAACAAACATTAATAATGTTATTAGCACTTGGGTTTTGTGTTTGGGCTTTAATCTTAATTTCTCTATAAAAGATCCTGATTTGGTTATGGGACATTTTTTCACCGGGCAATAATGGAGAACGGACATCTCTATGTACAGTCATTCTGGTGATCATCACCCTGTGTAACAGGCATTTAATCTATAAGGTCTGTTGACAGTCTTTCAGTGATAGGCTCCTGATTGTCTTCAAAGCCGGGAGATCATTGACTTTCAGGCTTGTGACTGTTTGGAAAAGTTGTAACGCAAAACCCTCTTTCGAGATTTAAATTTAAACCCTTATTAGAAGATGTTTATCTATTGTTCATCTGAAGATTCATCTTCATACAATCTTGTTTGTTCCACGGAGAGAATGTTCCATTAAATATTTCTGATAAAACAATGTGGAGGTAGAGGTGGAGGACGACGATGAGTCCGAATTCAATTGACATTCCATGCACTAGATAACGACAGTCCATGTGAAGAGACTTGGAGTGTCAAAAAGTATTACTCTGAGTTTTGAGTCAAGGAAAGAATGTTAAGTCGGGGGGGGGTGTGAGTATGTTCTTTTTTTACTGCATTTTTCGTACTAATTGATCAAAAAGTGTTGATTCTTAAGGCTTCTCTTTTTAAATACCTTCTCGCATACGGCTAAAATGATCAACAGGTGGTTTAAATGCCACAAGGCAAGTTGAGAGGAGTTCTTTTTCTCTTGTGGAATCATCTTTCGCTACAATGAGGCAATTAACAGCAAAATGTCTCAGTGGGGAAATTCCAGCTTGAGGCTACGTTGTTGATAGGAAGATTTTGGCTTCTTGAGAATTTCTTAAGCATAATTCCCACTATTGTCTTTATTTCTCTCATACCATTTTTCCATTAAATCTGTGTGGGTATTAAAGTGAATATCAAAAGATGTGTATAAGACTATTTAAAATTAAAAAATGGGGGTAGTGTTAATTGACTTAGACTCTCCAAAATGATCGAAAGTTTTGGAATGAACATCCATTACGTTCGAGTAAATAATCCCATTCTTGTTTCATTCGTGTTTTCGTCCTGTAATTTAGAATGTTTATTATCTCCATGACAACTGATATGCTTTGAAGTATTTGTACAATCCAAATCTTATCTCTGTTGATAACACTGCTTGTAATCTGGTGCATGGGCAGACATTGGTCATCAAAGAAGGATCCTGTGAGTTTTGTTTGACTAAATGTTGGCGGTGTCATTTGTTTTAAGACATTAAGTAGAAAGAACAATAATTAGCAGTTCGCATTTTGAATGAAGTGAAGATGCCTGTGTGTTTAGGGGACAGCTCGGGACATGCTATGTGACACTTGCTACTGGAGCCCTCTTGACACTGAGATGTATGTGGCTTTTGGAGACACCTGACAGTAGAAGACAGATGGTTTGCTGGGCATCCTTGATAGGATATGAATATAAATAAGTCTCTTTAGAGATTATAATCGGGGTTGATTGTAGAGCTGATATGGCCCATTACCCAAACACTCATAAGACCCTTGTGAAAATGGTGATGTGTTGATCACTATGACAGTAGTTTATACTGTATTTGTAGCATTTGTTTCTTATGCTGGCATGGAATGCAGATTTTTTGCATAGATGATAGATGCAGGTTGAAGATCACTAGGAAAAAAAAACATCTGAGTAATAATTGTCTAGGTTATGTTATATTTTGACTTGATCATTTTAGTTATTTTTGTGCATTCACATCAGTCTTTCAACTAGTCGAATTATCTCAGATTTCATATCAAGGATATAGGTTTTACTTGTAAATTTAGGGCAAATATCAACTTGGTGTTAAACTCTTGCATGTGTTATGATCTTGGATATGGAGTTTCTGGCAAAGAGGCTTCCCCATTATGACAGTATGAAAGGGATGTGAAGTTTCCAAATAGAAATGAAATGATAACTAAAACCGCCTTGGTGGCTATATTAATACATACTTGCCTCTCTGAACCCCTACCTCCCAGAACCTGGTGCTACATGCTACCCAAAGTTCTTCACTTCCTGACCAGTGATTACTTCCCAGCATAAGGGAATTTCATTGCGGCAGTTACTAATTGTAGTGGGTTATCGAAAGCTAGTGATTGACGACAGTGGTGACATTTGACTATGTCAGGACATTTTGTACATTTTATACAGCCACTAATTTATGTGAGTGAAAAACTGCTTTAATAGTTGTGACATATAAAAGTTTTTCCAGGTTGAACCTATTTACATCAGTGGGAGTTACGAGACAATATATTGAGGAATGAGTGAAAATGTTCCTCTGTTATTTCTTCATATTTGTGAATAAATTGATAATTGGTGATGCCCAAGTCTCATACATTTCTAAACAGGGAAATGGAAGTGTAGAAATTGTTCTAGAATTGTTACTTCATGGGGAATGCATTTCACCTTTACACTATCAGCTTATTCTTAAAGAGATATTCCAGGCATTAACATATGTTACTTCTTCCTAAAATAAGTAATGTTTCCTGCGAGGGGTCTGTCCACTTGGACCTTCACCCATAATTAGAACACAGTAGGAGTTCTCAAGGGTAAAGTTTGAGGAAGCTAGCTGCTGCTCCATTCTGTACACCTCAATAAGAAGAATATCAACAGCTAAGTTCTGCGGATCCTTTAAATAACCCAAATCCAAATTGGACAATAAGCTTAAGTATTCTGTTTGTTAGATTCTTTAAACCACGGTTTTGACACAATATTTTTGTGGAAAATGTCCTGTAAAGAGCTGCGGAAAATGATGGTACTATATAAATAAAGCTTTATTATTATTATAATATACAAAACACTTTTTTTGGGTACTGTACACAATTTGAATTATTTTGGCCTTCAGAAAGTTGTGGCTCTACACAGGATAAACTGTGACTTTTCAGGTGGCTTTATGGTGTAGACATCCAAATGCTTCATTCTTATGAATACTTCTTTGTACACTTTACTTCTTTGATGGTTTATTGTTGTGGTAAAACTATGTAAAAAGATTTTCGGAGGGGAAAAAAAAACATTGATGTTTTCAGTCTATCAACGGACGTCTAGTGAGGCTTTGGTCAGTAGATACCAAACTTGGCTTTACAGACTTGTTAGTTGAGGTCCCACAGTCAGACCTCCACCGATCACACATTGATGTCTTGTCCCTACAATATGATGGCTATACAGTAATCTAAAATTATCTTAAAAAAATGTAATCTAACTCATCCCAAGCATATTAAGTATCTGACTAGAAGAACTGTAAGACAAAGATGTCAATCAATGGTAGATCTTTGGCGTAAGAAGTATTTTGGATTATTGTATACAATGTGAGAAATCTATTGTCCTTTGTTGGTGGTGTAGTCAACCATACAGTGGTCACCGGGGCTTTACATTGTACTCTTTCCAATTACACCAGGCTTTTTAGCATCACTTCTCTTTGTATAGTTAATATGGTTCATTAATGATTAAATGGCCTGCAAGTGATTTCAGGAAGTAAAGCAGCAGGAAATCACTTTGTTTAATATATATAATGCAGTCACATCTTTTTCTGCATGCTTGTAGAAAAATTCCACATTAGTTATGCTTATAAGTATTATTTATTGAATTTGGGAGTCCACTTATTACTTTTATAAGCACTCGGTAGAGTACAGAAAATTTAGCAAATGTGGCTAAAACTACAGACCAAATAAATATTGTAGAGTGAATTTTTCCTGGCGTTGTTCACTGGCTCGGTTGCAAGTGTGAAATATACACCTTTCTTGTAGGTTTAGGTTCCTTTTATTTCTAATGAAAGTGCTCTTTTAGATGTTACATAAAGTATACATTTTATATATGGTATGTATTCAAGCCTTCAAGGGTATGTATCTCGAAGGACTTCAACCTTCTACGGCTTGTGGACATAATATGAATGGATCGCATTCAGGCTGTCCTTGTATCATATGAAGGGACAATTAGCCATATAATACTTGAGTATTTTTTTCATTTGGTTGAAATTTCTCTTGGCAAACTATTGACTGGGGTAATCTTTTATAAGACAACCACTTAAATGTATTATGGCCTAAACCGTATTCCAGATAGGCCACCGTTGTATGACCGGTGGGTGCTCTGACTCCAAGAATTCATTTATTATCCAATCATAGTAAGAGATGTACTTGTACCCCTGACTGAGTTAGGCTAAGGTCCCGTTTGAGCTTGCAATGGTAGCCATTTTGAAGTACAGTATAAACCATAAATGGGAACTTCTGGCAAACCTCTTTGATCTACAGCAGTAAAATCATTCTACAAGTTTTTGATCTCCCTGACTTTGTGCTCAACCAATACCCCTTACAAATTTATGAAAAAAATGGAACCGGCACAACACGAAAGGATATCCACAGGTCTTCTTTGTCAAAAACACATATCCTTTATTATATGAAAAGCATCTTAAAACACGAGGAAACAATCTGGTTACAAATTTAGTTATACATTTACATAGTCCATATTTGAAAAAGGCACTGAAGAGTTAAGTCATTTTTAGACCTGGATAGCACATACTGAAGTGTTCTACGGTGGGATGGCACAGGGGCAGAACCCGAAATTGTCTGTACTTTCAACCTGCTACATCTTAATGGGATTGGAAAGAGATTAAAACTAACTTATTTCTTCCAAAAATAGAACCAGTTTTGACTACCTAGTCAAAACTGGTTCTATTTTTGGAAGAAATAAGTTAGTTTTAATGTTATATTTATGGTATGGAAACGCAACTCCTTGAACTGAAAGGGATTGTACTGCAGTACCAGACACAGTCTCTGGAAAATGATGGTGCTGTTTGTTTCACCTTGTAATCAATTTTAAAGCGTTATTCTAGTACCTTAGGTAATCAATGTCAGATTGTCAGGGATTGATACTTGCCCACCCCCCATCCAGTCAGCAGTTTAAAGAGGCTGCAACGTTCAGATAAGTGCTGCAGTCTCTTTATCACAAGAGGGTATTGGACCCATAATTTATAACCTATCATAGGGCTCATTCAGGCGGGCATTTTTTACATCAGCATGCTCTCCGTTTTGTTTGCAGATGGAATTCTGACCCATTGATTTCTATGGGTCTGTTCACATGTCCGTTTTTTTTTCACTGATGTGTAGACTGTTAGAAAAAAAAATTGCAGCATGCACTATTTTTTCTCAGATGCCGACTATTGACCTCCATTAAAGTCAATGGATCCATGGAAAAATCGGACGGCACATGGATGACATTTGTATGCAGTCTCGTTTTGTCTCACATGTTGCTAAACAATCAGCTGGGCGGGGCAGAAAATACATTAAAACACATTTTTTTCTGGCAGATGTAAAAAAAAATTAATGACAAACTGAGATGAAAAAGACGGATGCGGATACTATATGGACTGAACATGGATATCACATCACATGTCAACATTTTTTTGCGGACACGCAACGGACATATCTGTCTGAATAAGGCTGAATTCATACAAACGTATAGGAGATGTATATGTGGCCGCAAATATTTGGCCGTATATGCGCTCCCCATAGTCGTCTATGGCGCCAAGGCTCGGTATGATGAGAACAACGTGTGCTCACCGTACTTTGCCGTGGTCCGCAAAAAAGATAGAACATGCTCTAGCTTTGGCTATGCGGCTGTATTTTCTATGGAGAGGGGAGGGGTGAGCAGTGCTCATCCCTCCTCCTCTCCAGCGTGCGCGGCGTGTTCCCGTCTGGCCGTAGCCATGTGGGCACACGTTTGTGCAAAAATGCAGCATAAGCTCTGAAAACAAAGAAATCCATAAAGCTCCAAACAGCTGCTTTTTCTAAACTCCATATTTAATGTTCAGTTTTCTTTTAAACCTATTGAGGTTTGTGCTATTATAGAAAATGTGTTTTGTGATGCACAAAACAGCTGTTACATAGATATATCATTGAGAAAGAGGAAAGTAGAAATTTTGTTTACAAAGCTCCGATAGAATCCTAGCGCACTATTTCAGCTGCCTTCTAAGAGGTGTTTATCTCTAGAGATGTGACTGAGCGAAAATTGATATAAGTTGTGATATCTGTTTTTTATTACATTGTTTGTACAACATTTCTTTTTGATTATGGCTTCGAAGAAGACAAAAAGTATAAAAGAAGCACCAAAAAAACTCCATAAAACTTTAGTGTTTTGTTCCTGTTCTTTATTGAATTAAAGTTTTCTTTTTGTGTCGGGGGCCTTGTTTTTGAATGACATAAGAGTACGGCTTTAAGGGGTACATTAAGGTAGCGGTCTAATCAGCCTGTTTAACTAGGGTGTCATAGTAAAGATATCAGTCCATCAAGAGGAACCTATTCAATTACACAGTGTTGCTCCAGAGGAAGGCAAGGCTTATGCCAACGGACCCACAGCTGAGAAAAAATTCTTCCTGACCTGAACTAGAACTCTCTTGATCAGCAGAAACTACTTCCCTATATAATATTATCTCATCATATAATCAGTATTTTAGGTTGGTAGCCTCATTACATAGATTGAATTAAGTTTTGTGTAAACTTTTTGCACAGCACATTTAAAGGACATCTACCATCCGGATGAAAGACTGTATGCAAATGAGCCTCAGGGGCTCCAGGCTTCATTAACATCTATGGAGCCTGGTGTCCCAGGGGTTAATTTCCATAAATTCCTTCATCCTGGTGATAGATTTTCTTTATAGAAATTTTCTGGAACGTGGCTGCTTTCTTCCAAAAACTGCCTTCATGCCTGAATGTTGGTAGGCTATTGTATTGTAACTTAGCTACTGTACATTGATATCTATGCAGTACCGGTACAAACTATGACCATTTTTGGAAGATGGCAGCCATGTTTTCCGTCCAAGAATTCTTGCATTTTTAGATGGGTCCAAGTCTAGCCATGAGAACATCCATATTTTTTAGTGTAACAAATGGAAGGTGAAGAATTAATCAACCTATACTCTTGCTCTTTGGATAGCTCTCTATTTAATGTGTTTGGATGCCTGTTGAATTCCATTATGCCCAAGCCTTCGAACATCTGCAAAGAGTTTGTATGTTCTCTCCGTGTATGCGTGGTTTTACTCCGGGTCCTCCGGTTTCCTCCCACACTCCAAAACATACTGGTAGGTTCTTTAGATTGTAAGCCCCATGGGGACAGGGAACAATTTGACATGCTTTGTGCAGCGCTGCTATATAAATAAAAAATTATTATTATTGTTAGGAGAGGTTTGGGAACACAAGAATTCCTGGTTGAGGAAAGGTTGACTGCGATTATCTTATTTTAAGTTTAATTTTAAGGTAGAGAAAAGTCACAAGTCATCATGACTAGTATAATGTGGTTAATACTGTGTTTTTTATATGCCACACCTGTAACAATTAGGATGTATCAATGTTTTTTTTATCTTATGCCCAACTATATTGTCCTGGATGTATGTGAAGTGTTTTTCAAATGCCATATATTAAATAAAAAATGTTTTATTCTTTAAGTTGTCAAATGCAAAAAAGATTCCGACATCTGCACAACTTTACAACACACAATGAGCCATGGTCCTGTTTTTAGCAAAAGTGTGTCCCAATTACAACATGTAAGTGAAACCGATCACACTGTGAGGGGCCTTGGCATCCCTGACCTTTCAGAATGGTTTCTAAATTATCGCCTTAAGCATCTCACATTAAGGGCAAAGCCTCTAGCAACAGAACCTTGTGAGGCTTTTGTTTGCTACATAGCTGTCATGTGTGTTTGGCAACACTTATCTATACGGTAAAGGCATATAATTATAATATATTTATATGTATTACTATAATTTATTATTCATTCCATAAAGTTGATGACTTTAGTAACTATCTATTGATTGCTGACAAAGATTTTACAAAATTATATACAGTCAAAATATCTATTTGTTGACATAGAGTTAATTTATTTTCCTATGTCCATTGTTTTTTCATTTCCCACTAAAAGTTTATATTCCCATTGCAATGGAATATGAAATGTATTCTGATAGATTGATATTATACGGGCCTATATCCTTTTTTATGACATACTTTGAATATATTAGATGACTCTTTGGCCTAAGTATTAAAAATCTTTCATAATACAATCATAGAACTCATGCCTAAAATGCTGTGTGTAGTTTATGTATCATTCCTTATAGT
Source organism: Engystomops pustulosus (assembly GCA_019512145.1). Classification (NCBI taxonomy): domain Eukaryota; kingdom Metazoa; phylum Chordata; class Amphibia; order Anura; family Leptodactylidae; genus Engystomops; species Engystomops pustulosus. Next base: position 84,900,398 of record CM033648.1, read on the forward strand.
GAGAATAGTTTAGAGTTTAGATCCCCCAAAAAAGAAACCATTATATGATTGGGTGCAAGCCTCAATTTCGATATGTTAAGAAACTGATAACTGATTTAAGGTAAATTGATGTTACCCTACAGCACCTCTACATAAAAAAGGGTTAACATGTCAACAATAAAAACTATAGCCCTATTGTCAGTAGTGGATTATAACATAGGCGGTTTGGGTGGCAGCCCAGGGCACAAGGCTTCTAGGGGGTCCATGAACTAATCACCTGTGTTTGATAATGCCCTGTAAAGATTTCAACACATACTTATACAAGGACGGGAAGGTAGTCCAAAGGTCTTCAAATTTAACTTAAAGTGATCAGAAGGGACCCTATTTTATCCGAAAGTAGCTTGATTACAGTCCAATATGAAGGAAGTAAATGCCATTAAAGAATAGACTTGCAATGGGTTTGGCCACCCAAACTTGCAAAGTCAACACTAATTGCTATTAACATGCAGAAAAATGCGTGGCAACTTATTGCTTCTCCAGTGACATCAGCTGATGGGGGATTGAAGTAATTGTTGACAATTTTTATACAGTCCTGGGCCCATGGCCATCTTGATCCGTTTTTGCCCATTGTTAAAGATAAGGTCCTCTCTTTCTCCCGTTTGCCTATCCCTCTTTATTTAGACTCTATGATAGGAGGGATACCATTAGAGACCACCCTCTAACACTACAATAATTTTTTTTTTATCAAATGATAAAAATAATCAAAATTTAACAAAAACTCCCATACAAAAATGCTGTGGAGTTTTTAGCAAAGAAATCAATAAAAAAAAATACCGTTTTATCACAGACTCCTTATCAGATGTATGTACAACAGTCTAAGTATGTGAATTGTGATGATAGGTTTAACATAATTTCTGTATTGCTTGCTTACAGAGCAAAGTCTGGATACAGGCAGCGTAAGCGCTGACTTAGAAAGGATTGATGCCTCTATAAACCTCTGGCTTATAAAAGCAATTTTTCTGCTAAACAGAAAACAACGATAAGCAGTGCTAGTGTAGGTGAACTGGTTTCTGGAAAAAAAAAAAGATTGGGATACAGCACCAGCCTTAGGCTGGGAGTGCTAGAATGCATTAAAGAAATAGAAGTCTCTTTTCCCATAAGGACGGAATAAAGAATTGCACTGTTCTATTTTACTGGGATTTTCACCAATTTTAAAAGAACCTTTTGCCCATAATAATGCTTAGCGGGGAAAAAAAAGGAAGAAATAAAAATGAGAGGGCAAAACGAAGTCAAATTTTCAGATAAATAGGAAGAAATGTTGCAGTTTTAACAATTGGTTACAGAATGGTTTTAGTTTTCGCTTTTCACATAAGGATCTAATTAGCCGCCATCAGAAGTGGAAGCGCGGAGGAGCTCAAAGCTGTTTATTGTGGCTGAAATATTTATTTTTATTTCATCGAGGGTGTAAGTGTTTGTATATTTTGTCAGATATTTGGGGCGAAAGAAAAGTTGTTTGAGTCCAAACTGAAATGTAAATGTTATAATATTATTACAAGAGGATTGAGTCTTCCTAGTCACTCGGAGACGTCAAAAATATATATTTTTTTTGTGGAGTTTTTTCCTGTTGTAAAGAAGACTGTTAACAATTCAGTGACTTGAATTGGTGCAAACTCAGAGTTGGATTTTTTGGAATTTTTTTTCATAATGGCCAATGGGAGATTGGCAGATATTAAAATTAAAGGTGTCAAGTTCAAAATAAATAAAAAATAAATTAAAACAATGTAGAGTCTACTATAATGGTTTGCTGTGCATGGATTAGAAAGACCCCCTTAAAGTTACACAATGCAGAGAATCTGGCTTTCAGATGTATCGCAGTAGCTACTTCTGACCATGGATGCCTGTGAGTAGACCACAAGTGTGAGATGTTTCCTGTTTTTATACCTTAGGAATTCCAAATAGCTCCATAAGATACTTTTGTAGACTATGCATTGTATTTGTTTGAAGGCCCTTATGGTGACTTCTCAATTCTCTTTTTTTCATGACACACAGGTCCTTACTCGCTTGGAGCTGTAATGATCTACAAGCTTTGCATTTTTTGGAAAATATTTGTACGATTGTTCCCTTAATGCTGTATGTTAAGAGGTTGTCTCTTCAGTTCTTCTTTATATTCTTTGTCTATATTCCATGTTATGGACCCTCACTTTGAATCTCTTTCTTTATGCCCACAACAGAGATTCTCTTTAGCAGGGCTTTGTCATTGGTGTACTTGACAGGTCTATGGTTTACTATTAGTGTTGAGCGGATCCATTCAGGTTCGGCAAGGTGAATCTTGAAAAAAAGTTTGTTTCGGTAACCAGCTGTTCTGGATTGAGCCTAAACCCAATCTTCTGGCTAAACTCTGGGTTCGGCAACCCAAACCTGCAAAGTTTGGTATAGACCGGAACTTCGCAGTTCAGGTCTGCCCAAACTAATTGCTATTAACATGCCGAAAAATCAGCTGATCTCCAATTTCAAAGACAACCCCTTTAAGGACAGTGTGATTTGAACATTGGGTCATAATCATCTCTACAGAACACTACAGTTCACTACATCACAACATTACAGAACATTTATAGTTGTGTGGACTCAACTTTTTTTGCGTCTCTCCTTTACACCTGTACCAATGAGTAAGGGGGATAAAAAATGTTTAGTTGATAATACATAAATGTTATCTCTGTGGAGGAGGGTGTGTGGAGACTCCAATACACATACTGTTACAAGTTTTTGTGAATATACATTTAGGTGTGTAGGGGCCATGTGTACACACAGTATTTTCAAACTTTTCCAAAGTTTTTTTTATTCAAATGCAAGTTAAGATGTCAATGCAATATAGTCCTACAGTACATGGTAGTTGTATGAATATGTTATAAGGCCTCCATACATATCCAGTGAACATTTACAAATTTAGGCAATTTTGTCAGGTTCTCTGTATGCCGCCTATAGACTTGCCACAAGATCCCCATTCTCGACTACAAGTGCACTTTCGTCCAAGCCGATCAAGCATGTGTATGTTCAGACAGGAGATAGGTATTGGCTTATGTGTATTTGGGTAGAGGTGGGGCTTTAGAGTAAATTTCTTTTGTTTAGGATACCAGTGATTAGGGGAAATCTGTGATGGTCTACAATTGGCCTCAAAATGTATTGGCTTTCCATATTCTGTTTAAATATTTGGCTCAATGTCTATAATTTTTATCCAACTCGAACAAAAATGTCAAAACTGAAAACAAACAAAAACAATATAAAACATTTGTTGTAAGAAAAGTAGAGAGAGACCAGCGCTTCTGGAGACACGTGTGATATAAATTGGTAGATATTCTTTATTCATTCCTTTAAAAGCTTGAATCACGGCAGACAGTGCACAACAATAGGATACACGGGATAAAAACCAACGCGTTTCGCTCAGATGAGCTTAGTCATGGATACAGTCACAGAGAATTTCCAACTCTATTTAAACATAGCGCCCTGTTGGGGCGTGTGACGTCATGAGCACGTGAGAAGTCACATGATCAGGCCAGTCACACCCCTCAAATATGACGCATTCAACTCGTAACTAAAAACATTGACAGATCAATAAAAACAATCTGGAAGGACTTATGTCGGTCAAGGGAGGCAAGTATCTGCACACACGTAAGTAAAATGTTCATAAATGTTGCTCGTTAGAACTTCACCATTGCGAGAGAAATATAAAGTATCTATTAAGTTGCTGCATGTCGGTACAATGCATCAGGAGTTCTATAAGCTTAGTATACGTATAGAAAATGACACAAAGATTGAAAATTAAAAAATTATCAAATGTGCAATCTGTAAAGGTAATTCGTACGACATAAAAAAATAATATAAGGCTTAAAAATTTCAATAGTCCCGATATACGATGTATTACCTGATGCATTGTAGACATCTATTCAGTATGTTTAATGCAAAATTGCCAACTGTCTCATGTGCTAGATGCATGTTTATCGCTAACTATTTATCACGCAATTAATAGCTATCCCTCACAGGGAATTACGTTCTAAGAGCGGACAGGCAGTGCGAAAATATCTCGCATCTTATGTCTTATACAGACAGGCAATGCAGAAATATCTCGCATCTTGTGTCGCAAGATAAGATTTTTTTGGGAAATTTTTGAGGAAAAAAGAAAAAGAAAAATGCCCTGAAAATCAGATTACTGTAAGTTCCAAAACCATATTTGTTCAATGAAATGACATACATGTAAAAAACCAAAAAATGGAATGTATGTAACATCAGTAGTAACACAGGATTAGATCCTGTCTTAAATTCAATCCTGTCGGTTGTGTAGTTTTTAATATGAACATCCAATAGGTTTCCCTATCCATCAGTTTTTTCTTATGGTCCCCTCCCCTGGGCGGTTTCTTTACCTTTTCTATTCCCATCCATTTGAAAGAACTCGTGTCTCCCTGATGTATTTCTCGAAAATGTCTCGACGCTGCTGATAGATTAGTTAAGTTGATATTTCTTATGTCCGAAAGGTGTTTCCTAATTCTCACTTTTAGTGAGTTGGTAGTACAGCCTACATATTGCTTTTGGCATGTGGTGCATGTGATGAGATACACCACATATGCGGTATTACAGTTGATGTATGTTTGTACCTCATATGCTATATTAGTAGAACATGAGGTAAATGTGTTTGTTACTGACAGGAAACCGCATACAACATTTGTTGTATATTGACTCTTTCTACTAATGAAATTCTTTCTTGCCTTCTACTCTTTAGTACAACTTAGATGTCAAACATACTGAAAACAAGCATTTTTTTCTGTCAGATTGTAGTAAACAAAGGGAAGTTTTAATTATCTCAGCTCCATTTCCTCTGGAAAGCCAGCATTCCTCAGGAGCAGAAGAATCTCCTATTGTGCGAGAATGCTTGGGGGTAAAGCCAGTAAGATGCTGAGGTCATCATTTTGAAGTGTAGACTACAACCATAGGTGATGCATTTACGGGGGATTTACTCAAATAATTTGGTAAAATAAATTTATAAAATGTGTTTTTATTTATTTAATAAAATAAAAAAGAGAAAACTCTAAGAAGAGAAGGAAATCATTCCGGGTTGTGAGACAAAATGGTTATCCTTCATGTATTTAACATGTATCACTTTTATTGTAATTGAAATTCTAAGGCTAAATTCACACCTGCCTTTCACATTGTTACACATTCTACTATTAATAGAAGAAAAAAAGCTCAGCAGTCGGCATCATTTTCCCTGCTATTAATAACAGATACATAACGGAGGATAACGGAAGGTCAATTAAATTCTATGGGAATTGGAAGGGGAACGGAAGACCTTGCGTTCGCCTTGTATTTTTAGTTTCCCTAAAATGAAGAGTGAAACTGAAAGCCCAAGACAAAGGTGTGAACTGGACCTTTTGTGTAAGTGAAGACCTCCCAGACATTGGCTGTAGGCCCATTTTAAATATAATTCTTTGTGAGATATGGCATTAATTTTTATTTTTTTTTACAATTTTTTGGGAAATCCAGACATCACTGCTTCTATGAAGTCTAATTTTGTTTCAAAATGCATATTGGGTAAATGTCTGGTTGTGTTTTACCATACACCGACTTTATCTTTTACAATCCTAATATCAAGAAATAGGGTACGGAAGGTACAGTTTTGGGTTATTTAATTTTTAGGCATTTATATTGGAAATTTAACATTTATTTATATTCTATCAATGTATTGATATGTGAGCAGTGATGGAAGACAAGTATTGTAGAGAATGTTCACTGGTGCCAACCCGGTGTGAGAGTCCATGGAGTCTGAAACTGTATTCTATGCAAAGAATTGTGCAGCAACAAGATTTTTGATAGAAATTTAATTTATTATTATGGCAATTGCATCTTGTGGTGTCAAGCCACCATGGTCAAGTATTTGCCTACTTACCTTGTCAGATTAAATTGGTCAATCATAGTAGCTATTAGTGGTGTATAGTCATTATATTGGAAGACTTTCTGAAGAAGCAAAAAACATGTATTGGGTTTTGTTGACATGACGGTCTACCCTCTCATTTGCCTTCTGGCTTGGAGGGAAACTAAAACCTAAATGTTTCCATAGAACACTGACCTAGTAGAAAAATCTCCATACCATCAAAGCCAAGGCATGGAGATGGTACCCCTAATGTCTCAACATCTATGTTGTCATATAGGAAAACCATGTATTGGGGTATATTCATATGAAGGCTACCCATCCAGTTTCCCTCTGTCCTTGAGGGTAAATTAAGCTTAAATCTATGGATCCCATAGAAAACAGGTGCAGTAAGAAAAAGTCCATGCTGTCATAGCCATATCATGGAGGTAGCATTCTTAAGGTCTCCCTAATGGCTTAGTTTTTGAGATAATGTTGCTAAACTTATATCAATATACTTATAAAGCAATCCCATCTGAGACACTTTAGCACATGATGTGAATAATATCTTGGCTTGGCATCTCTGGAATAAGAGGAATCACAGAAACTGACCAGAGAGCCTACCATATTCACTATATGACCATTTCCCTTGGCACCACTCTCATGATGAATGTTGGTTCCAGGGGGATTTGGAATCCCTAGCTATCATCTCATTGGATGCTCGGATTAGAATGCCTCCTTAGGAACAAAATTTCTTAAATTGTGACATCTCTATATTCTTCTTCCCCGCACCTGCCTTATTCTCATTCCCTTCGTAACACAAAGTTACGTTCTTATCTACAAAAATAGTACCTTCAGTAGTGTCATTTGTCCGATTCCTTTTATTTATGTTACTCATCTTTTGTTTTTTAATTACATTTTTATTATTGGAGGTGGCAATTTGGCATAAGTAAATAATTAATATTGAGAGACCCTAGATCTTAGCCTGCATCGCCTCATTTTCATAAGAATTTCCGTGTCATGGGTTAGCAGGTCTAGAAAAGAATTGACAATTACTCTAAGACATCTCGAATCAGAGATGACAATAGGACGGGAAGTAAGTAACCTAGCGTTCACCACCGTCACTGGCTGTACACACTCCTGCTAAATGTCACTTTGTTGAATATTACCATTGCTGAAATACCAGCTGGGCTGGTTGACACTTTTGTACTTCTAATTTGTAGCGTTGTGAATAAATTAAGGTATTTGCTGATGACTGACAAGAGAAATTTAGATGGAAGCTGGGTGTCGGAATAATAGTTTGTTCGAGTAACCTTGTAGACAACAGCAGCCTATTTGTGTCTATATCGCAGGGAAAAACATTTGCAAATTAGATTCATGCTCTGCTAATAATGTTAAACTGGACAGCAGTACTAGAAACACATGTAATCTGCATTTAATTTGATAGATGCTGAAGGGATTGCGGGATGGCTTTTGATGTCAGCTTGTAACATTCGCGATGTCTAGGGTTGACAGGTTCAAATCATCACAACTTAAAGAAAACTGCCTTAAATCTCTAAGTGATCTCCCCAGCTCTTATAGAGAAGTATTATTTATCTATCTAGGGCTTCTCCAGCACATTTATTCATTCTGAATTTATGGAGCATCCTGTACAATCTCATCTAGTAATGAGAATATATTATACAGTTTAGGAAATCGGAGGTCTCAACCCAACTTCAGCTCTTGCGCTTGAAGACATCTCCTTTCCATGGGGCGAATAGACAATATGATGGGAAACTATGGGAATTTTTTTTTTAAAATATGCAACTCTGGGCACAGAAATGCTATGCCAACATATGCTATTTATGTTCTGAAAGATGGACCAAAATAGAAGATACTTCAAGTTTTTGAATTCTTTGGTGATTGGTCCATATGCTGTCTGGCCCATGCAGACCTAGAATGGGCACATAGGTGGATCATTGCTGTGTGAATACATATTTAGGGAGTCCTGCTTTTTGAAATACAATATAAGAGGTTACCAAATATTACAATAATGCTTCAAAAAGGTCCCCTGATGTATTTCTCTGCACACAATGGGGCACATTTACTTACCCGTCCCTTGTGCGATCCCCGCCTTGCGTTGTCCAGTAATCATGGACTCCAGCGCGATTCACTGAGATCGTGCGTCCCATATCCCACATGTATCGCTCCTCGCTCAGGTCTCCCAGAGTTCACCTTCTTCTTTCTGGTGCATGTAAGTGCTTGGCTTGCGACACAAATTCAAATGTTAAATCCCGCTCTCAGTCCGAATCCATCGGACCGTCCAAAGTCCTGCCCGCCCGATTTGTGACGCATGAAAATCCGCTCACATGTGCCACAATCCGCTTTTAAATGCAGAGCAAAATGGTAATCGTTGGAATATCAGACGTTTGTGTGGTCTGCGGACCCTTAGTAACTGAGCCCCAGTACTTGTCCATCGGTAGGTTATTGGTATTTACTTCTCACTGGGCATTTCATTGACTCTGCAATCAATTTCTTTTTTTTTCATGTGATTAAGAGTGAACATCTATAATTTATTTTTTATTGTTAGTCACACTTACAACTGAAAGTTCTCCCTAAACTGTTTTGGGTTTTTAACTAGTATGTTTTTTTTATATAGATATCATTACAATGATTATATTATGGTGTCTGTGCAAGTTGCTTACCAAATGGGCACAGTTGAAGTAAATTTGACAGTCCTCGAAATTGAAACTACTTGAAGAACACCGCAAGACATCAAAAGAGGCATTACTTTTTCCTAACAAGTGAAGCCATAGTGTATTATCTTGGTATGTTAACAGAAGAAGTGGTAGATCCTGAACTGCTGGTTTACCCTGTTAAACAACAGTATTGTGTTCTGGTAACAGAGAAACTAAGATCAGTTCTGGTTTATAAGTCGTTGCAAAAAATATATGTAATACACCTAATACTAAACTACGTATGCATCCACATCACGGGAAGAGACTGTGTATGAAACAAAATAATGTGAGGTGGTGGGGGCCCTGAGACCTAAAGTCTTCACCCAGTAGTCAACTAGATGGCAATAACTTTTTTAACTATTGTCTTTTTACTTTTAGGACTAATATTTTTGCCAAAACATATTCTTTACTTTGCCTTAGTAAGAGGTGTGTAACAACTAAGAGAAAAAGAAAAGTTTTGTATCATGCACATATTCTCTAAGGCCCCTCTGAAATATCTGCAAAATGCATCAGGTATGCCTAGAATGGATCGGTCCAATCCAAAACATGTCATTCATACTGTGATTTATGTCCTACTGGCCGGGATACGTCACTCAAATTTGGTGACATCTGTTCCATGTGCATAGATTAAGCCAAAGTATTACACCTCATTGCAGAACTTACTTGTAATGATGTGTAATACTGTATGCCTGTCAGTGGGACATCCATCAAGCTCGGAGGGATGTGTTGCAGAACATTTGATTCATTAGGAGACAGCGACAGCTCACTTCTTACCATTTCCTGATTACTGTAACTGTTTTTCCTGCTCCAAGGACCTTTTGGTTTTTGTTTTGTGAGTTTTTTCTAATATCTTCTTATGCAACATTGATTATACCTAATGGGAAAACATCATCAGTTTTGCTCAAGGAGGGTCTTTCAGCCTGAAGAACTTTCTGCTCTTTGAGCTCTTTTCTGAGTGACTGCTGTAAGTATCCAACTAAAATCCTACTTATAGCAGAGAGGAGGGGCTTTGGTGCAGCATCATGCAGAGAGCAGAAAGCTCTTCAGGATGAAGACCTTCCTAGAGCCCTTGCAAGATCTACAGACCCTTTTCCCTGTTCTATTACTACTAACCACATTCCCAAACATATGGTTACACATATCTCTAGGGCTCTTTCCATAACTCATGTCAGATTCCCTTTAAAACAACCAACATCTACACAAAAATGTGGTATATTATAACTATATTTTATATTTTATGTTGTAGTGGGCACTTTCTACAGTTGTTGTACCTGCAATTTCTACCTGGTGTAAATCTACTTTCTAGGTTCAGGGGTCAAAAATGGGTTGATTGGTTGCAAACTACTTAATATCAAGAATTTGCCTATTTTCCATAGCAATTGGTACAAGAAATGTTTTATTTGTTGTATAGACGTGGGCAATGTTCATCCCTAGCCAGTCACAGCTATGGCTAGTAGGTAGGGGCAAAAATTGAACGCATTGGTTGTATAGTGGCCAATCCGAAAATATGTCTGGGTCACACCGGACACACACGAACACTGGAAGAAGTACATATAGAAGATATATATTAAGTAACACAGTATTGGTGTTTATAAAGTGTATTATACTGCTTAAAATATCCCTCTGTTGCTTTATTTAATGTAGTAGTTGTCATAGCTACATCATTTACCAAAACCAACATTAAAACCGAATGTGTATTATGTAGTTATTACATTTTTTTTAGTTTACTACATTAATTTATGATGCTTATATCATTTTATATACCATTCCCATTATTTGGAGTTAGTATGTTGTGTACATTAACGGTTTCTTAAAACATTAACACTGAAAAAAAAGAAGACAAAAACGAAACGATCCTACGTAAGTTTTTATTTTCTTGTTTCTATATCGGAAACAACGCTCTTTAGACTAAATTAAATCTAAAAGCATTTTGCTCCACCGACTTTTTCATCAAATAACTAGACAAAAGGAATTGTGCCGCTCAGTGAGTGACATTTCGAGATAGGACGCCAACTCAGCCGAACTGTATCTCATTAAAGGGTAATTAAATAGTCATTTTGCAGTCGGTAATCTTATGATCTCTTTACCATATTGCTGTAAATTGGCATTATATCTTCCATTTGCTATACTCTCCTCAATGTCAGGGGGGCTACCGGTAGATCACACAGAATGATAAGCTTTATCCTACAAAAACAAATGGCATGCTTGTGTGTTGTTTTTATTGTTTACTTTATACACTTGTATATATTGTTTATTAATATAGTGTTGGGTTATGGGAGTCAATAATATAACATGTTAAGATTTTTCAGCCATATTAAAAAAAACCTGTTTATTTCCTCCTTTAGATGAATCTGCTGTTTTAAACTGTGAGCACAGATTAGCTTTTTTTTTTATTACAGACTTCACCTTTTCAATGGCTCCCTCCAAAGCCGGTTTTAATAGAAATAGCAAGTTATAAATCATATAAGCAATTACGAAGACATTGTTGGGAGTAGGGCCTGGTTTGGGCTATAGCCCCAGATGTTTCTAGGCTTCAGTAATGGCCCTTCCCAGATATTTACAGCTTAATTTCGGTGTAAGTGCACTTGTCTATAAATGGTTCCTTTTTCCACTCATAGTAAGAATGACTTCATCTACAATCACAGAAAAAACGTGAATAAAGACAATAATTGGCTCCTGTAAGCACACAATAAATTCTGTTATTAAAAGCATTCTTTTTATTAAAGTTAGAAGAATACTGTCATCAGTGCATCTTTTCTCTTTGGTGATACGTTCAGGTTTAAATTATTGACATTTTTTTTAATTTCTATTTTTCTATTTCTATTTTTTTTTTGAAATTTTTCATAGTGTAAATCAAGTAATTGTTGACATAGTTAAAAAAAACCTAAAAGTAAACCTTGATTTATTTTCTAAATAAATCACTGGAAGAAAAATACAAACCGGTTGATAACAACAGGGTAGGTTTTGCAATCATCATAGGTCCACTGGGACAACATCTCATCCGGCCTTATCAGTGCCATACACTAAACAATAAATGAACTCTTTGCTATAACTGAATAAAACACACACGCACACACATGAGAATAATGCTCTAACAATAGAACAATATATAAATTATACACACTTTGCTGTTTTTATTATTTTATTTTGTTATAGTATTATTTTATTTATTAATTTTTGTCTTTTTTTTTTTTTAGAGGGACTCTGCTCCCTATCGAATTTTATTTTTCTTCACCGTATGACTTTAACAAATTATTTTTCTTTTCTCTATCCGTAGAGAAGTCTCAGGAAATGAAACGCAAGGAAAACAGTAGCAACAGGATATGCTTCGTTACAGATATAATTCCTGTTGAAAAAAAAAAAAAAATAAGCCAAAAAATTTACTAAAAATATTGGTAATTCTGTTTTTTTTTCTTCTACCATACAATACGGAGATATCTTATTTGACCTTTTTAATTGTCTTTTATAACCCCTTCTTCACGTGTTAAAAAATAACGTTATATAAAAAAAATGGGAAATGTATTTAGTTGTGGACACCCATAGAGTTCATTAATTCTCTAGTGACCGGAAGATATTTCATCAGGGAGACTTCCAATAAAAATGATCTATTTTACAAATAATATTGTTTAGTGGGGTGAAAAGCAGTGTAATAAAATTAGACCTTCAGTCTTCTAAAGTTACTACTTAGACAGCACCCTTGGGAGGGCAAAATGGCTGCATAAGCAGATGAAGCAGCCAGTTGCACCGATAGATCCATTTGTCAGCTCAGCTATAGATATAATGTATTCTTATATCTGTAATCCTGACACTGTTACATCCAAATCAAATCAACATGAGGTTGTCATCTTTAAGCAAATATGTTAAGTGTTGTCTTTTGTGCTCTGGATATGAAAGAAAGGGGCCCAAGGGAGACCACATCATGCAAATGGAACAAATCCCATTTCTTCTGAGCCATGCACCCCCCCCTCTTTATGGCAGCTGACTGTGTTATCTTTGTGTTTCTCTCAGTGCTGACAATTCTTTCAGTGATCTAAGTTAGGGCACATTAGGAAGTGGAAGCAGCTGTCTGCGCTATACTGAGAGACGTGTTTGCTGTACTGCAAAGATGAAGGACCGCGAATCCTTGACACACTCACCCCCTCCCCCCCGCCTTTACTCCAACGCGATCAACATTCAGACGCATACATCGTCTGCTTGGACAGTTTTTTGTTCTGACTGACAGCATCTGGCACGGGCAAATTTAAAAAATACATATTACACCCTGCCTGGAACTTAACCGTTTCCCCCTATTAATCCACTATCTTATTTACATTACAATGGAAATGTGATGCTAAATGATAGACCATAGATGTAATGTAATGACATATATGGTATAAAAGTATACAGACACCACATTAGCAAATTGGTATTTTTTATTTATTTTTTTCCTACCGGGCGGAGGGGGGTGGCTTTCGCATTACGCATAAGAACTATAATGATATTGTTGGTGTCCCTGAGGGTGCATATATGTATAAAATAGCGTAAATAGATTTTGGAAACATAAACCAATTTAAAAAAATATATATTGTATTTTATATATTAAATTACTTTGCTTTAATGTAAGTTTTATGTTCTTTTAATTTGTTGCAGATTTATTGATTATTGAAACATTCAATTCATTTCTAAATTTAAAAAAAAAACATTATCCAGTGTGAGTTTATTTTTGCAGTTGTTAAAAACATTTTAACTCCCCCCAAAAAATCTTACTTTGGGCACGGTTTAGATAATAAGGATAAAAAAACATAACAAACACAAATGAGTTAGAAAGGTATAGTCCTCGAATCAATACGGTGCGTCCATTGTACATCTAATGAGTCCTATGTAACAAGGTATATTTTAACCCCCTTTTCCCTGAACCATTTAGACATCCACATGTCAGGTTATCTAGGCAGACAAGCTTGTCTGGTATTTATGTAAAAATAATAAGAGGGTTGGCTCGAGCCGTCAGATCGTGGACTTTGAGACTTGGAAATAAATCTTTCTGTAGATGTCTCCAGTTCTCCCTGTTACGAGGAAATCAAGTACTGTATCAGTGTTCCCATCATGTGATATTGTTTCAGCAAAAAAATATAAAATTAAACTCATATCTGCAATGAAACGGGGAGGTACATGAACAGGAAAAGTTATCCAGTATGTCTTATAAAAATGTAATACATCACTTAATGGTCTATAGAGCTATAGTATTCAGTGTGCAGTGTTACCAGTATCCATAAGAACTCATTGGGAACACCTCACTGATTGACATCCTTCACTATGAAGATTGCTGTAGAATTGTGATAGTGCAGAGTAAGTGAAAAAGTAAGTTGAACCATTGAATTTTATGAATTTCCTTTATTTTGCATACATACAAAAGGTTGCTCTAAAGCTTCAGTAAAATTTGCACTTTGTAAGTTGGATCTCAATTAGTTGCCCATTTCAGGATGTTCCTAGGTGTAGTATAGACAGTCATGCCTGAATATAGACGCTGCCGTCCCATGCAACTGTACAAAATACAGGCAGTCCCCGGGTTACATACAAGATAGGGTCTGTAGGTTTGTTCTTAAGTTGAGTTTGTATGTAAGTCGGAGCTGTATATTTTATCATTGTAATCCCAGCCGGAATTTTTTTGGTCTCTGTGACAATTGGATTTTAAAAATGTTGGATTGTCATAAGAATCAATATTAACACTAAAGCTTCATTACAGACACCAGTGATAACTGTTACAGCTGATTATTGTATCCTAGGACTAAAGTACAATAAATTACCAATATCCAGAGGTCCGTTTGTAACTAGGGGTCGTATATAAGTCGAGTGTTCTTAAGTAGGGGACCGCCTGTATACCAAAACCGGTAACTTATTACAAAACCGTCTGACGTAATTAACATAGGTCATAGTGGTACCCTCACCTGGCTTTTTAAGATCATTAGAAAACCTCTTTAAGTCCTCCTGGAGTCTTTGACAGCAATTATATTTTAAAATCCCTTCTTGGATGCCAAGAGGCGCTGACTATCACTGTCTAATGTCCAAAGTGGCTGTTTTACACCAAAGAAAATGTGATACCATGAGTCTTACATGTTGGCACTAGATCCTCTATAACATTTATGGTTGTATGCTTTGTAATTTATAATTTTTGAAAGAATTGCAAGAAAACTCTTTGGAGGCAGGGACAGGCGGTATAAAAAATAAATAAAAGATACACTCTTCAGTCCTCTGGTTGTCTACGGCCCACCGTATCACTGCAGTGCTTAGCCTCCCATCATAATTGCAGCCAATCACCAATTCTTGATATTTGTCTTCTTCTGTTCTAGTTCGGACACTGAAAATGTGAAATGAGCAAGGAACCATGGGAGTAGAGAGCCAGAGTAGGATGGGAGAGATATACAATTATTATTATTTTTTAATACCACCCCTGCCCATCCGCTAAGGGGTTATCCACTGAGCCTGGTAAACACCAGGTTTCACACAGACGGCTGAAATTATTGACCTGAACTTGACTTGGTTGAACTGAACCAATACTGCATTTTTTTACCACACTCCTGCTTGGAACAGAACATTTTAAATTTTTCATGGAAATCTCAAAAACCTTAAAAGAGTGGTTTGCCCAGAACTTATTCAATTCCTCAATTTAAAAAAAAAACGGAAGTTCGTAAAACATTTGAAGACTGTTACCCGCAATATTTTAAAAAATTGTTTCCTGTAACATGAAATTAGGAAACACAAGTGAACTATTGTATTATCAAAATTGTAATTTTTTTCCTCTGCTAAATATCCTGCATCTGCTTGAATAGGGCGAGAGCCTTCAACTCCCTGGTGTAAAAGCCAAGGTTTATCAGTAATGCATTTAATCTGGACTTGTGTGCAAACCAGGAGCATCCATAGATCTTCTCCAATAATTACCATACCCCAAGTGGCAAGGAAGAAGACATTTGCCTAAAAACCTGATGTCTTCATTACACAGTTTACATTTTAATTAGAAACCTGAATATTACCGGTTCGCTCGGACAATTATACTTAAAAGGATTTCGTTGGGATTCAATAAATTCTAGAGTGAAGCAGACATCTGTTTTGGGTAGTGAAAAAGACATTTGGGAGCAACTTACAAAATGCAAGAACTCAAGTAGAAGGACAAGCCGCAACTTTCGGCTTTAACTATGAGGTTTATTAGTGATAAGTCACTTATACAACTCGCCCATATAACCAACAGGTGGTCGGGAGAGACATAAGAGTAAATATATTTACAGTATTTATTGTACACAAAGTAAATGTCAGAGAAACCTTTGAAAAGTTTTTTCATGTATAATATTTTTTTCTTATACTTTTGTAAAAATTCTTGCAATTTCATGGTTTACATCAATGATGACAAATGCAAGCATAACAAATCTTTTAGTTGTTGATTTTCCAGTAAAATTATATGAATCTCAATACATATCTATTTCTATAAAACATTTGTGCTTTTTTTCATCCGCAGATTAGGGCAAACATATACATTAAATGATATTTCTTGTTCTGAAGGGATCTTGGCCCAAAGCCACAGAAGATCAGCCGTGCGAAAATGAAATATCATGTATTATGTAGCCTATTGATAATCGCTGGTCTATAGTTTACCTTTTGGAGAGCTGCTTACAGACTCTTGTAAAATATTCTCTAGCCAGTTTATAGGCTGGAGGGAATTTTATTTCCCTGGGGCTTGCTTGCTTCAGCTTCGGTTTAGGTTCACCTGATAGCAGCAAAAGCAGTTGTGTTAGTAGAAGAATTTTAGAGAACTGCAAATTTTGAAGTTGCCTAAAAAAATTCCACTTGGAGAACCTTCTAGATTACTATGTTCTAGTCTTTGCTCATCAAATGGAGGTTGCGGGGAATCTTCGTGGACTTTAATATTTGTTGCCTTTCCTAGGAGAAGGCTATAGTATTACAGTATAAGAAACAATCACAGTCTCAACCTCAAGCACCACCCACAGGTGCACTTTTAACAATGTGTGCAAGTGTTACCCTAGCCTAGTAGGTCCATTATTCTGCCCCAGACTAACCCTTCCCACTGATGCCTTAATAGCCCAGTATTTAGTATTTTTGAACTCTAGGAATGAATAACCTTTTTTTTTCTATTTTGAACTCCAGTATTATCTTCGTTTTTCAAAGGGGTTATACTGGGAATCGGTTTTCATATGAGATTCATATGTTAGGCAAGGTGATCATGCAAGGCATAGTACAGGTTGTACATGCTGACCCTAATATTATGCTTAGGCACATAAGATCACTTGCTAGGCTACTACAGTGACAAAATGAGGAAAGAACTTGACATATTGTGACTGTATCCTATGATATAGTGGATAGTAATAGATTCGAAGGTGTAAGCTCGTAAAGATGTTATGAACTACACAACCTATTATTTGGCACATGTAGAGAGGCACATCTCTATGGGAACACCTTTATTAGACTAGTTGATAGCATAATTATCCTCCATCCTCCAGCCCCACGCTTAACGATATACCTGAACCAGGCTCTTCCTGGTCATCAGCTTCCCCAGCAACCTGTATTCATAATTATTGGACTTGAAATAGGGAACACTAAATTCCCGAAATGCGTTGTCTGCTTCTTTATGATATTTATGATATTTGTGATATTCTATGTATTCACCACCGTACCGTTTTTTTGCTTCAACCATTCTGCATTTATCTACCATTATATTAGGTGCCAGAAGAGGCACAGACCAATAACAGTAAACACCTCACTTGTTATCTTTGCTTCTACCACCTAGGTGAGCATATTCTTTCAACATGAAAAACCCCTTTGGTGAAAATTTGCAATTTATTCCTCTTGAATATGCTATTTTATCATGTACTGTGTGTGTATTTTTCTTTCTCGTTTTAGGCCAGTTGTACATAGGTTTTACCAACTTGAACATAGCATGTAGGAAACTTCACTAAAAGTGCTCTGCTTATGTATAATGCTTGGTGTGCCAGATTCATTAAGAACGTGCGCCAGAAATCATGGGCACTTCCCTGAACTGGCCCAACAGAGTTCCCCAATTTTTTTGTGGTGCACCTTTAATATAGGGTGTGCAACAGACTTTGCATGTCAAATCTGGCGCACTGTCCGACTGAGCACCGGAACGTCCCCTAATTTGTGTTGCATGGTGCCTAGTGCAGCTGCGCCACAAAACCTGCAACACATTTATGGTGTGGACACTTATTAAATACATGTGCAACCAGTTTCCACTAGAAAGAATGTGCAAAGCCCTTAGTAAATTTTCCCCACTATGTCAGTTCAGTAAACAAACAACAAATTCACCCTTGTACGCAGAGGCTCCATTATTTCGAATGAACATTCTGTACTGTATAATACTACATTTTTCTTGGATATCTACAGTACTTAGATGTTGAGTTTTGGGTTGATCATGATTAGCCAATCCCTGGTTCATTCAGAATCGCAACTCAATATTGCTGGGTCCCAATATAAGATTTGTCTTTAATAGTTCTTCTCACATGTGGAAGAGACACCTTACAAGCCCTCTAAGGCGCCTTGGCCAAGGTTTAACTGCACCCTCAGCACCCTTGCAAATTTGAACTGATCCATATATATGTACATCTTGTGTTTTTCAAAATGTAAAACCCCTATGTGACTATAGTCTATTGTAAATTGATACTCACATTTGTTAGCAAGTAGTTAAATTTGGAGTTGGAGACCAAATCCATCAATTTTGAGGTGCAGTAAGTGTAGCCGTGGTCTCCAAGAGGCAGAGAAAGGCAATGCCAATTAAGCAGTTGTTTTCATTAATGATGCTATAATGCATGATACTGTATATAGGCTTTTAATTGATGTGAATAATCAGTTTACGAAAGACTTGTAGTTGACCTACCTCTACTGACTCCATTGCACTGCTGTAAATGAATATATTGTTATTCTTAGTACACCCCCATCCATGTTTGCATTTCCCTGCCTTCTGTATAATTTATTCCTTCATTAATGTGGATCTTTTACAGATCTATTTACTAATTGCATATGGATACTGCTATATGATCATGATAAAAAAAAAGGACTCTGAGACGCTCGCTATGTACCTGTCAGCATGACTGGGCTGTAACTACTCCCAGTAGAGATGGCTCAATGGCAGCAGAGGTGCCACTCAGTGACCACTCCTGAGTCAGCAGCATGTCGACTGCTTGAACTGCGCGACAGTCACTCATTCAGCCTCTGCCTCCCGAGGGGCAAGCGTCCTCCACTTCACTGTGACCCATCTGTCTACTGTGCTCAAGATCTTGAAATGCACCACATTGGTGTGCAAATTCAAATCCCAATTCCTACAAGCAGAACTCAGATTCAAGATAATGAGTTGGAGATACAAAGGGTCAATGCACTTTTGATCTACTGTGTGAACCTATAACACAGACTCGCTTGTGCATCCATTTCCATAATTTTGGATTTTTATACTGTTTTTCTGGGGACATTATAAAATAACTTTGGGTTTGGAAGGATGGATTTACAAAGCAGAATTGTATAAGTTTGTTTTCTGCAACAATGTATTTTTGACGATCCTATGCGACGCTAATAATAAATTCAATGTCATGTTGTAGGACAATAACAAATTTTTTAAATAAAAATTTTAGCATTTCGATAGGTTATGGGTCTTTTTTTTCTAGCTTTTTGTTTACAAATTAAGATGAAATTTATGTAAAGATTAGTAAATAAAAGTTATAAAATGAAGTATCACACAAGTGTGGTTAAAGTTTTGATTGTTAAAATTGGAACCAGTTGACAGACAAGGCGATTTTCTTCAGTATTTATTCTGTTTTTCTTCTACCATTTTGTGATTTATGCAAATCACAAAGGTGAGCACTGAACAAATCTGCTCTGTAGCAAGCAAGCAAATATAGGGATTCCACTATGCACGGTAATAACCCCTACATGATAACCTTAGTCCTGTAAGAACATATAAGCAATACAAAACTTCATAGTTGAGGATTTGTGGCACTATTTCTAATCTAGGCAAACCTCAATGAACTAAACAGCCTTGTCTCCACATTACATAAATCTATTCTGATATACTGTAGCAAATAAGGAAGGATTTCTGCTACACTGCCTATGCAATAGAATTATGCAGCCTCATACATTGTAGCAAGAACTAGGCTGTAGTGAATATTTTCCAAAGGTTTTAACTTCAACCTCTTAAATAGAGATGAGTGGACCCAAAAATTGGGTTCTTGTACGGATGTATCCCGCTCTACCAAGACATATAGCCGGATTGGTGGCAGAGATGCCGATCTGCCAAATTGATGCTCCTATCTAGTAGCCATGGCTGTGTTCATTGACAAAAGGTAGAGATTTTGGTCATAAGGTGTCGAAGCAGTGATTATATTATACTTTATTTCAATGCAGTTTGTAGGACTTTGAAAAAAGTTTTTGTAGAGTCTACTATATATAACCACGGACAATCCCTTAAAGATTTTAAATATAGTAAAGAACAAAAAGCATAAAAACAACCAAAAATTCATGCAACAATACTAGATGTGCCTATGACTTTCATGTTTTTTTTTCTCAGCCCGGAAATTCAGTATGGACCTGTGTTACGCATTGAAGTTTTTGCAATAGTTGTGAATGTTCTGTATCTATAAATGTGTCAACAGAATCCACAGCGAAGGTTTATGTTGGGTTATTAATTTACAGTTTTTGATCAATAATGGTTTAATGATTATACATTGGCTGTCACTCTGTTTGTTTGCTGTGATTGCAGAGATATCCTTCATGGAAACTGATGATGATAGTACCCTACGGTTGTATAATTGGTATCTCTTAATGGTGAACTGCAGCCAAAAATACACTTCATTCCCAAAGACAAAACTTGTAACCAGAGGAATTCAGAAATGCAGGTCCTCTTTGTATCTTTGTTGTGTTTGGCACTATTAAAATTCTTTGGAGCTATTGGGGATCTGGTTTGCTAATAATGGCTCTACTCTACAGGATTGGTTCACGTCTCTGGTGGGGATTCCATTTTCTTGATACATTACAGGAGCGGAGAAGTCAAATAATGAAAATCGAGAAAAATTATTGTTCAAAGATGTTCAAAAACTCAGTTGGCTACAAGAGGGTGTTCCTAGCAGATTTGGGCATCTAGCAGGACCTCCAATACAGATGTGAACTTAACCTTAACTCTTGTGAATTTTTTTTTCATACTCTGCCGTAGACATATAGGGGCAGATTAATCAAGCTATCTGAAAGTCAGAATATTTCTAGTTGCCCATGGAAACCAATCACAGCTCCCCTTTACAATATTCATGAGCACTGGTAATATGAAAGCTGAGCTGTGATTGGTTGCCATGGGCAACTATAAATATTCTGACTTTCAGACAGCTTGATAAATCTGGCCCAATAGTCTTTGGTCACTAGTATGAAAGTGTTTTCGAAAAAGGGAAGAAGAATTGGAAAAGTTAAAATCCAGCATGGCCCATTTTTCTTTCTTTTGTCATCTTGGGAGAGTAGGGAAATCGGTTGTATTGATCACAGTAATGAGTATGGCCTCCATAAGACTTAGTTCAGTACTTCATAGTCTTTTCTGTTAAAAAGAGCAACTATGACATTATGAGTTCTGGACCGTTTTTACAACAGACACCAGAGGCACCTGATGGATCCCACTTGCTCTTAATGGGATTCTGTTGGTTTTTAATGGGATTATGTGAATGGTGTCTTATTATGTACATAATATACTGTAGTTCTAAAAATGGAGATGCTTGAAAGTCACAGGTATAAAGAGGACCCCACCAAAACTTTTGAAAAAGTTGTTTGGTGTTTTGACACAGTCTGTTTTGCACAGCCAGAGGGATATCAAAGTTCAAACAACTTTTGACTGTGTTAAGGGGTTACTATAGGGCATGGGAAGTTTGTGATGGTTGAAAGAAATAGGACGAGAGTGAAAATGAATAAATACATGTAAATAATTAAAATTATAAGTTGTTGATAGAAAACACTGACCCACGTGTTTGCACTAGTTTTGTGTCGCGCTGCTCTGTGTCCGACAAGACAGAAAAAATGGGCACCTAAAGGGGCAGTTACTACTAAGATGAAAAATATACAGAAACATGTTTACACGATGTGACAATCACAGTATAAACTTGATGCATGGATTTTTGTAAATTTTATAGCCAGTTTATGCTGAACCCTTGTTGTGACAACCAAAAATCAGATTGGAAAATGGAAACATGGCCTTCAATATGGTAACCAATATCCCATAACATATTTAATTGAGAAAACTACAATTTTGTTGCAGAAAATGCAACAAGGGGAGGTGTTTTTGATAGGCTTTAACAACTCGCTTTTGTATATGCTGAGCGTATATGTAGACATATTGGGGGGTAATTATCAGGGCTTCTGTGCCATGCCAGTGATGTCGAAGCCTCGAAATAATCGCAGATGCTAGCTTGTTGCTAGAAATTGTGATTATTTTCCCCCTTCTCCTTTTACACCAAGGGGGCGTGGATGAGGTGTTGCGAGCCAGGAGTGAGCCGGCATGGGGCATTCCTGTCCCCAAGTCTGTGCACTGGCTGCAGCTGGCAACTTCTCATGCGTGAAAATTTGCTGGCTGCATTTATTTCTATGCCAGGTAGGCCCTGGAATAAATGCTGATCAGGCACCCAAAGGATACATCAATAGACCGAAACCTCTTGATGTATGTGGCTGTGGCAGATGCTCAGTGGGGCTACCATACGCTGGCGCAAGGTTTAAACACCAGAGGCGACCGGACCTTTTTTACTAAGAGAACTGTCAATTTGTGGAATAGCCAAGCTCAGGCGCTGGTCACAGCAGGGACCGCAAAGAGCTTCAAGTAGAGTCTAGATGCCTTTTTACACCTAAATAACATTGACGGTTATGTTATATAGAATTGTTTCCCCTAAATCCTTTCCTCATCCTATCTTTTTCCTTCCTTGGATGAACTTGATGGACATGTGTCTATTTCAACCATATAAACTATGTAACTATGTTGGTCCGGCACTGATGATATGTCATCGGGGAGCGCCCTGTGAATTTGCCAGCGGTATTTAAAGAGTTAATGCTTGTCAGCACTGATCATGGATGTTAAAGGAGGGGGGTAGGTTTGATCCGAACCCAAACCTAGTCCTGAACTTCTAATGAGTTTGGGGTTGGGTGCAGGGGACCCGAACCTGCAAAGTTTGCAGCTTTAGCTCATCACTATATGTCACAAAAGTTTCCTATCTCCAGCTCATGCATATGATTATTGTAGACGCTAGTACTAATTTAGAGGATGTTAAAGTTGATGTGAAGTGTAACCAGACTGCACTGGGTCTCTGTAAGATCTGGTTACAACCATGTGAGTAGTCGTGCCATCGCACTGTAAATCAGGACGCACTGTAAATCGGGACGTAAATCGGGGTGCCGTTTCTCTGCACCATTATAGACGGCTGATCCTTTATAGAAGTAATGTCTGAGATGACCATTTGGTTAGATATTCAGCTTGTTCGCTGTGAGCCGGTAGAGAACGCTTGCCTCGGTGCAGTATATACCAGCAAATATATACTATGCCTTTGTCCGTGGTGTTAATGTGCAATTAACTCCGGCTGTACCATAACCTTGATAATGTTCCTCATCCTTTTCCAGACGAGTGCTTTTTTTCCCCCCTCTTTGTAATAACGTACAATATAGCGAAACCCTTGAAGCAAAACAAAGCAATCGCTTCATTTTATCACCTCAGCGGAAAAAGTATCAGGTGGTCATCTGGACCTCATCGTCGGCTAAAAATTATCCACATTGTGCTGTTTAAAATCCTTTATTTGCTGTTATTTAGCTTCTAGGAAGTCAACATTAAAATGGGAAATAAATCTGGGAAAAAATTGGCAAAAAAATTGGAGCTTTTGCTTTTTTTAAGAATTTAATTTTGTGTTTATTTATTTTTTCATTCCATTTTTTTTTATTTTTTCTTTTAAATTTCTCTGTGATGATATTATTGCTATATTTAAC
The DNA here is from genome assembly GCA_019512145.1 of Engystomops pustulosus. Taxonomy (NCBI): domain Eukaryota; kingdom Metazoa; phylum Chordata; class Amphibia; order Anura; family Leptodactylidae; genus Engystomops; species Engystomops pustulosus. The sequence continues at coordinate 84,923,972 of CM033648.1, forward strand.
CTGCTTATTCATTTATATTGGGTTTAATTACAAATCTCCTGTCAGTAATCCTTTGCGGGGAAATTAGTAAAAATTATAGCCAAAGACCTTAAAAAATTAAATACGAGTATTAAATTGGGCGCTCGCTTTTGTTTTATTTTTCCCTCCTGCTGTGGCTGTAGGACCTCACACTTCTCCCAGCGTCAGGCATTTATCATTACACACAAACAGACAAAATGTAATTTGTACCTGTCTTAATGAAAAATGTTAAATATGCCCTTATCGCTCCAGCCTTTCAGCTACTGTTTATTTAGACTTGTCTCTACATCACCTTCTAATATATCGAAAGACAAAAACACATCCTCTCATAATTCCATGGTGTTATCTTTACAGAAAGATAGTCGTAAACCGGGGTAATTATTTATCCTTAAAAGCTTGATTATTACAAAAAATTGAGTATGGAGCAGGAGGAGTAGAGTAGCTTGTACAAAGTGTCCTATCTGCAGGCAGCATGCTATAGAGCAGGATTTGCTGAACAGGTTGTACACAGTGTCCTATCTGCAGACAGCATATTATAGAGCAGGAGGACCTGAGCAGGTTGTGCATAGTGTCCTATCAGCGAGCAGTATGTTATAAAGAAGGAGGAGCTGAACAAGTTGTACACAGTGTCCTATCTGCAGGCTGAAAGTTATAGAGCAGGAGAAGCTTACATTACTGCAGACAGTGTCCTATCTGCAGGCAGCATGTTATAGTGATGGTTCGTCAGTGAGCTGATAGCTCATTTAACCCCACCCCTAATCGGCTCACCATGCCCCCTTTAATCCAATTAAATTGGGTTAAAAGTGCAGTCGTGTGGGGTGACTGACTGACTGGCCTGAGGCTCCCTATTATATATTATATATTTAATAATGAGCCGTTCAGGAGCCAGAAGATCCAGGTCTTCTTAGTGAGAAGAGCCGGACATCCCATCACTAGCATGTTATAGAGAAGGAGGAGATGAGCAGATTGTAGAGAGTAATCTATCTACATGCAGTCCGTTATAGAGAAGAAAGAGATTAAAAAATGTACATAGTTCTTCTGCATGCAGCATATCATAGAGCAAGCAAAGGTGAGAAAATTTTACCCAGTGTCCTCTCTGCAAACAGCATGTTACATAGCAGGAGGAGCTGAGCAGGTTGTAAACAGTGTCCTATCCACATGCAATGTGATTATAGAAAGGAAGCAGAGGTGAAAACATTTTACACAGTGGCCTTGCTGCAGGCAGCCTGTTATAAAGCAGAAGGGGTTGAGAAGATTGTACATAGTGTCCTATCTGCAGGAAGCATGTTACAGAGCAGGAGGAGCTGAGCAGATTGTGCATAGTGTTGTATCTGCAGCACAAGGTGTCTTATCTGTGTAGGCAGCTTTTAGTCTCCTGCTCAGTAACATGCTGCCTACAGACACATAACTGTTGACTATCTGTACAGATCCTCCTGGACCTGCTAGAGGACCTCCTGTTTCTTTAGCTGCCTGTATAACTCTGATGATAAACTTCAGTTGTAAAAATTGGAAAGACTGTTAGGTGTTCCAGACGGGAAAATGGTAAAAAAAATGATGTTGTTCCGGTATCTTGCTCAGAATCAACTAGTTAGAGGTTTCAGTGGTCACAGGAACAGGAATGGAGCAGAATGTTGCCCTCATTCATTTACTGTCCGAGCTGCAGCCAATCCCATTGCCGCCCTTACTCCTCAATGAAAAAAGCTATAAGATGTGAAGAGTAATGATGAGGCTTCCCTACTTTTTAATCCTTCTCCATTCTTTTACGAGTTGCCCAATCTACCGATGGAGCTAAACGTTGTCCTAACCACTGTAATTAAGTCTATGTTACCATTGTAGCCAGCAGTGTGTTGGCGCAACATGAGTTGCTATTATATGCAAGATTTTAATAGCCAATAATTTACTTATATGATTTTGTTGGCTGTTGGATCCTGGGTTGTCCAGCCTCCAGAAGCCTTTGTAGAGAATGATAGCATTTTGTACACATTATAGCTTTGAAGGGTGTTTGGCCACAATTACTAACTTAGAACATTTTTATGTAGGTGTTTTTAGTTGTATCTTATACAGATTCTGGCAATGATATGTATCTAGCCATGTATTAGGTGGTTTGGTTCACCAATAAATGTCTTAGATTACTTTGTGTTCTAGCCAATTACTGAAGGAGCACCTGGTCAGTTCATGAAAGGGGTTTCCAGGGACAAAATATAAATTGCCTCAATTAGACTTAATTCTATGATTGTAGAAAACCCGACGCGGAAAGGAATCGGGTTCAGAAAAAAAACTCACTTACCCGGCCCCGGCTTCCGGCCCACATCACTCAATGAGTGGTCACCTTGGACACTTCCTTATTCCATGGGACTTCACTTCCTGTGTTGTCTTCTGGTATGAGGAGGCCAGTCAATGCCAGTCATTGACTTATGACCCTCTCAGAACATACAGACAAAGGTAGGGCCCAAAACTGGAAAGGAGCAGAGGAAGAAACCGGAAACCAATGCAGGTAAAGTTTGTGTTCTTTTTTGACCCACTGGGGGTTTTCCATGTTGTTGGAAAACCCCTTTATAATTTAATATTTTAGTCATGGAAACTTTTTTATAACTTTCTCAAACACTTGGCCTAATGTTTGTTTGTCCAAAAGCACCAACTACTTCTTACAACACGTGCCCACTTGACAAGAAAGGAGGGACCCCAATATCAGCCATTGGGGAGACTCTAGTGACATGCATGCCCATTAGATGTTTGGCCATTAAATAGGGAAGGTAATATTTGTCCAAATATTTCTGGGCACTTTATGTATATTGCAGTTTCTTTTTTTTATGTTGCAATTTATAAAAGAAATGGTTATATATGAAAAAGCAAGATCAGAGTCTCTGCCTCTTGTAAGTTCCTTTACCCTGGACAATATAATGTGTATTTATAGTAACTAACCACATATAAGAAAATAATTCTATCTTAAGATGGATATGCCAGGCAGAAGATCAAAAGTACAATGACTTTTGGTTACTCATGATCACCTGGTCCCCCATTTACCCAAGTCGTTGGATTATGGCTTGACTCAAGTGGCCGTCAAGAGTAATAGGCTTTTCTGTTGCATTCAAGTCCATAGCACTGACACATCCGGCTTCTAGAAAGGAATTCCCTTTCAGCCTCTTGAACAATGGCCACCAAGGCTTCATAGCTGTGCAGGGAATTTGCAGTGTACCTTTTGCCTTGAAATTCATAGATTTATAGACTAGTTGCATCTGATGTGTGTCGGAAATAGACATCAAACAGTATCACATTTTGTTATTAAAAATTAATAAAAATCCTCCACAAATTGTAAATCTAGATAGGTGAAAAATTCTGTGCTGAACCATTAACTGGGTTAAAGCAAAAAATGTCTACCCCCCCACCTATCTTAAAAGTGGGGCGATTTCTGAAACATGTTTTCTTTTACTATATTGGAAACTTTCAAGTTATAAAAGAGTGTCCTCTGTTTAAGATCCTAATGTCTTGGCCAGAGGACCTTTCCTTTCATGCATCACGAAGGGCAAACCATTGATTTCAGTGGATATGGTGTAATACTTCATTTCCCCTGTGGTGGTGCTGCTGGAAAATCAGATACCTGCCATCAGGTTTCCGCACAATTTACAGATTTTACGTAAATTCCAGCATATAGAAACTTTGTTTTAGAGAGGCTGTACATGGTCAGTGTCTTAATGGGATTTTCCTTTATGGAATTATTCACTGTGGATTATTGTCATTTTGCATCTACTCATACATACACAGTCTGAGTGAAGACCGGCCCGGTCTGGGTCTCCAAATGCATCTCAATTTCTTTACCATTATAGTCCACGTTTATACAGACAAAGTGGACATTTTAACTATTTTTATCACTTTTATTCAATAATGAATATTAATGAATGTGAATGTTTTTATTTTGGTGTGGTATCACCTAAAGAGTCGTCATACATACACTGTGGAAAATGTTGTATGAATATTAAATGTATAATGGTGGTTTTCTGCTACAGAGACACAATGCTACTCTCTTTCAATGGTAGGGAAGACCATTGTGTACTCAAGGGGGAATTAAGAGCCGTGGTCTGTAGAAAAATTGTATGACCCTGCCAAATACCTTTTTTTAAAAAAAATTGAGTTATGCTAATGAGCCAGAAGGGCTCTGGCCGTGTCATCAGAGCCTTTCTGTGCTGCAGATTTACAAGTTCTTACATTCTGAAGGAGCCTCTCCCACTGTTTGCTCATTGGTTAATGAGATTACAGAATGTGTTGGGGGAGAGACTGATACGTAATGCTACAGAGTAACAAAAGCGTGTGAATTTAGAGCACAGAGGGCTTCACTAACAAGCCCATAGCCCTTCATACTCATTAACATAATTGTAAAAGTTGATTTTAGAAAAAAAGAGGCAATGGATAACAAATTTAAGGAGATTACCACAGTCATGGTGTCTCGATTTATGGGTAACTTTCCTCGGTTTATCATGATGGATTTTGATGGTAGATTTCCTTTACAGACCTTTGGAGGACCTTCACACATATCTCTCAGGAAGGGTCACTCGTGTATGAGTAGTACAGGGCTGGTAGCTCTTCTCCATATCTACATGGAAATATCAAAATTGCCGGTTGCTTTAGGCAGCCATAGGCCCCCAGAAGTCTTGAGCCATGAGCAGCCACCAGTATCGCTCATATACTACTTACTATAGTCTGCAGCTGAATATGGCCATCAATCCACAGTGAATCTCCACCTATTCACTACAAATTTCGATTTTAATTGTGCAGCGGGAGCGCAGAGTCCATTCTCATATTTATGTTACGGATCCTAATTGAGACTTTGACAATGAGCCTGCAACTAATGATGTGAAAATTTTATAGAAAATACAATGCGCCAAACTGTTTCTGAAACCGATAATGACTACCAAGTTCTGGTTAACACGACTTGCACGAGGATGGGAGTTATTGGTCAACATCTATGAGTTCCTTCCAGTCTATTTCTATACATCGAGAACAATAACCGGCCAGTGAATGCGCAAAGTACAAAAATAGTACAAAAATAGTCCTATACTATAGGAGAGAGTACACCGCTCCATTTTCTACAGTATCACTCTCCTTCCCTTATTCATTTTACGTCTCGCAGCCGCTTCTCTTTGTTCACGTTCCCAGGGAAATGAGGAAAGCGCATTAATAGCTGAAGTCTTTTTTGCCGGCCTCGGAGTGTTATTACTGTGATCCCTTCCAGACATAAACACTTTTTTTCTTTTTTTTTTTTTTGTTAAAACAAATTCACATTTGTAATAGAAATTATAAAAGGATTGTCTTTTTTTTTCATACTTTTTTTTTTTTTTTTTTTAAGATAATGAGTTCTCTTCAGGAACTGCAGGTGACATGAAACACAAATGAGCTCTAAGTGGAAGGATTTAAAGTCCTGCTAAAGCATTTAATTTCTTGAGGATGGAAGTTCAGTTCAAGGTTATACTGTTATTGTGCTACCAGCATCTACTTCTCTGATTCCTATGTGGCTGCCGGCTACCCGGCACAAAAGACCGTCATTTTTATCTAATATGGAGGGTGGTATTAATCATTGCAGTATTTTCCTGAATAAAGCTTTTCATCAAATCCATGGTTTCACTGCTCTTGACAATAATAGGGTGTTTAATTACTCAATAAGAACACTTTATAGATTGCATTTTTCTTCATTGCTGTACAAATGGTATTGATTTTTCTCTTCGACACAACATGGAGCTAAATAAAACACAATTAGGATTCACTTGCTCGTTCTCCAAAGTACATCTGTTAAAGGAATCGGGACCTTGAAGATGAATCGAGGGTCTGATTTCAGATTTTAAGGATGGCTTCATTTGTGACTAATTAACATAAAATAAAAAAAGCTTTCACGACGAGGAAGGTTTTCTTGAAACCTCTTTTCTGCATTTTCTATAAGGTTCTCGACTGTAAAAGAATCAAATGTGCGGAGGAATGTTTCAGGGTAACAGTAACAGATGTTCATGGGATCCTACTCTTTCTTATGTGTAAACAATTGTCATGTATATACACGAGATTTTAAACCAAAAAGAAATCGGTCCAGCACTTGGAATTCAATATCGTTCTTACAATGTTTATTCGTTTAAAACAAATATCCAGTGTATAATGTAGTATACTGATTGACCCGTTTCGGCAATGAGCCTTAGCCCCAGCCTTTATGAGAGCAGGGTGGCTTGTAACGCTGGGGTCCTGGGTTCAAGTCCCACCCAGGTCAACAACTGCAAAGAATTTGTATGTTCTCTCCGTGGTTGCGTGTGTTTCCTCCCACACACCAAACATACTGGTAGGTTGATTGTGAGCCCTATGGGGACATGGACTGATTTGGCAAGCTTTGTGTAGGGCTGGGAAAAACTGTAGGTGCTATATAAATAAAGAATTATTATTATTATTATTATTAGAGACAGGTGAGCTGGACATTCTTTTTGGTGATATTTCCATTGTTTTTCCATTGCATGCTCCGATTTTTCTACTCTTGTAGTTGAATGGATGAAAAGAAAAAGGTGCCCATATCTTATAATTTAATATCCCATAAAATGTAAAAAAAAGGCTTTATTGACCTCACATAATATTTTCATTTTAGTTTTTGATTGACGGGAGGCTGACTAGCTCTATAGGCACAGAGCCAACAGCTTCGAGCTTCATGCTCTGTAGTGGCCAAAAGCTGTAATATATTAATCTTTTTTTCCTATTTTCTGTATAGACCAAGTTTGATTCTAATCCCCTATGCGCAAGACTACTAGGACCCCAACAATCTTGAGAATTAGGTCCCTTTCTTACTAATTGAATGAAGCCTGTGGAGAAACTGGAGTTTTTGTCTTGTCAATCCATTCAGTGCTATGGGAGCGTCACACTTGGCATCTCCAGCACTCTCATTGATAGTCAATGGGTTGGACCTGATGGACTGATGTTTTTTTTTTCTAACCTTATTTATTCATTTGCTATGACTCCCTTTTCTGCAATCGTTAGGAGTCCCACAGATTAGATATGACACGGGATAATAATTGAAATGTATACAACCTCTTAGAATCATTGTCAACTCCTTTAAAGACAGTCTTCTAAATGTGGTTGCATGCTACCAAAAGTCTTGTTGCTAGATCCACAGATGCTAAACAGTCGTTGATGGTGTTTATTTTATGGTTCCCCAAATTGCTCATCTACTTATATACATTAATGAAGACATGTCTTCTAAGGAAAGGCCCGTTTATAATGCATGATACTTCACCTATCAGGTCATATATTCAGTTTATATGTGACTGGGGAGTTAACAGGTTCCATTTAATGGATTACCACTATTTACCAAACACTTGTAATAATTAATGGATTTACTATGATATAAATGAAGAGAAAATAACCTAAAGTTACATTCTGTATCTCCTAATATTACAGCAGGAAAACCTAGTGGAGCCTTGTTTTTGTCTTCTTGACATTGCTGATCGCCATCATATACAATAACTATTTCTCTAGTTCACTGCTTATTTATTTTTACTTTAGTGGACCGGTGGGTAACATTTTTCAAATCGCACATCGAAAAGCTTGTGAAATGGTGATAGCAGCCTAAGGAAGAGTAATAACCCTAGATCTAGTGCTTTCCAAGGAATTAACTATCTCATACCTTGCGTACCAGCAGAATATATACTGTACTTACTGTGTACATGGAAACCAGAGCTTATTAACTGCAGTATTTTACATGCTTGCTCAGGTCCTAATAGTAGAGATTCAACCAACCTCAGTATTCCTGCTATGTTAGTATAGCGTCTATGCTGTATACTTGTATAGCAGCAACATAAACTACATCAATGGCTTTAGTAGCGCTCACAATGTACATTTCCAATACACATCATTCACATGAAGGAAACTAGTGCAAACCCAGAGAGAAAACATAGAAACTCTATGGAGATATTCCCTTAAGTAGATACAACTCAAGATTCCATCTTGTGGCAATTGTGTTTTGTATTGACAAAAATAACTTTATTTACAAAAATCCCTCTAATACAATAAAAAAATATAAAACCATCTAAACCAATTAATACCATAACAAAATGGTTAGTGCCCGGCTACTACTGCTTGCGTTCTGATTCCTCTATGGTGCCCACAAAGTCGTCTTATAGGAGTTCTGGTGATTTGGAGAAAGGAGAATGTAAAAGAAGAATGTGGATATGTTGAGCATTGATGTTGAGCATTTTGCATAGTTGGAAGAGGCCCTTATGGAGTAATCTTGATTAATTTGGATGTAATTTTGATCATTTTGGTCTTCTTGTTGAGCATTTCCTAGACTCTTGATTTTTTTGGACCATCTGAAGAGATAGATGACTGCTTGTACAGGTCAATGCCTTTGCTACATCATTGGCAAGAGATCCCCAGAGATCCTTCAATGTCATAGGTTTCGTGTTGATATACTGTACATCAAGTTTCTTAGTAACATCATAGTACTTTGCTATGTGGTCAGCATTTTCATATGCATTTAGTTAAAGGTTGGGTTTTTATGATAAATAAAGACATATAATTTCTGTAATTTCAAAATCTCTGCAACCCCTATAACATAAAAACCCAATACAGAATGTAAGGATATTCCCTTGACTCTGGAAATACAACTTAACTGGAAACTAGAGGTCCATCAACCCCTGGTTATGCCATTGAGGTAGAGCTTGCTTTGTATGGCTCTGTGAGCTATTCAGGAATTCTTGGCTGTTGCCGTAATTTCCCTAGAGGTTAAAGCAGAGATGTTCCACGTAGGTAATCACCTTTCCATTCTGCACCTGGATGTGGTGACCAGTACCATTTCACCAGTTGGTAAAGGTGACACCAGACCCGGTTAAGTGTGCGTATCAGAGTGGAGAGGAACTCTATGCATAGAAATTGTCCATATGGATGGCAGTGTGTAGCTATGGAGTCTTTAGAGGTAACCACCATATCTGAGGTCTACTGGCCACAAGTGGACCCAATAGCTTGTCTGCTATATACTCTTGTTATATACTGTAGGTAGATAGAAATGTCAATTAATGGTATTGATATAAAGATCCCATGTACAGTACATGTGACGTACATGTACATAAACTCACCCAAAGGTGGGTTTGACCACTTGATTTGATTACAATGTTACTGCTCTTAGGCAATTTTATGCGTCTAATGGTTTACTCAGTGTAGACCATCTGGAATACCAGGAAGGGGTGAAAAGCTATAACTATTCTACATTTTTGCTTCGATTTAATGCTGTCTACTTATATTTGTATTAATATACAATTAACTGGTGTCCAAAATTTCAAAAAATCCGGGCTAAATTTTAGGCATTTTTATTATTAATTTAAAGACAACCACTCAAGTCCCATTCATTGCACATCATTTCAACCTACAGTGTCAATCATACAGTGAAATTACAAATTAGAAAATCAGAGATAGCACCAGCCATATCCCACAAGAAACACAGCGCGATAAGAGAGAGAATGGCCTGGCCTACTTATTGTGAAGTGCGTTTGCTGTCATTTGCATATTATCATTTAAGTATACTCATCTTCTTAGGAGGCTTTAGGATCCTAATTTTCTTTATCACAATTTTTAAGAAGTAAAAGTATTATTTAGCCTGCACATATTTCATGAATAAATGGGTTCACGTAATTAAGAACCACAATATTGCATTAAATTAAACATATACGGTTATTTTCTTGGATGTCAATTACAGGATTTAAGAATAGACAATTATAAAATTATTGATAAGCTTTTTATGAAAACTGGGGATTTGCAACCAAGGTTTTTATCATTCAGATTCTAAGTCTCGCCATACGCCTTAGAGAGGTGTTGGCCGAATCTTCATTAGGCCAACACTTTAACTTCTGGTCCCCGTGTACACCTGTGAATGACACTTTTCTTGGCATTGGATTTAAATTTTTTCTTGGATTTATGTAGAACCAGAAAGAAAGTGAAAATTGTCATGTTTCAATGTATATTACATATAAGAAAATTGCCTTTAAGATAGGTTACAGTGCCAAGATGGCCACCATGTGGCACCACAAATGGGGAATTTGACATACCTGTCCACCAGTTTTCTGGCATACAGGGCATGTACAAAGCTCCATTACCAAGATTTTTCGCACAATGTTGTGAACTTTTTAACAGCACAATGGGTATACTTAGACTATTTTGCATGCATTACACCAGTGACATGCGGAGGTGTGGGAAGATTCTGACTGTGGTTCAATACAAGAGTCTTAATAAATTCCCCCCACAGCGTCTAGGGCTCCGAAATGCTGTACAGTACATTTGGGATGGCATGTGTCACAATACTGACTTCATCAGTCTCTACTAGAAACAGACATAAAAAAATTAATATAAAACATATGACATTATGCCCATGTTAATATTGTGCCATACTGTCTATATTTGAGACATTTATTAGTTATTATAAGCTTTAAATTCTCAATTTTCCAACAAGACATAATATACTGTTACTAGTATTTGTGCTATGTTATGAATTTACCAATCATTTTATGAAGAATGCATTGTATTTGGCAGCTTTTCTTAGTCGTAAAATTGTGGTTGTCCATGTGACTGCAGTTAAGAATGTTAGAAGTCAAGGACTTTGTGCATTTACAATAAATTATATTTTAGAGTGTAGAATTATGAGGGGTTACTCAAGAATATGGTGCTTGACTGCACTAAAGTCCGTATCACCGTATGATAGGCTTAAGAGAGTGCCGCGGATGTTCAGTAAAAGGAATTAGATGAGTAACCTACCTTTCCTGATAGAATGTACCCATTTATTATGTATCCATGACGGACATTTTATTTGTTTATTATTCTGGAGACTCTTCCCAGAAGAATCCATTCCAGACTTTCCATCCTGAACAATCCAGAATGTACAAGTGATTACGTGAGTGGTTTGTCTTTAAATTGATTTTCTATGACCATATTGGAGACATTGTTGGGCCATCATGAAACTCGAACAAGTCTACCCTACTTTCAATTCCATGTTTCAAAATTCTTTCAAAGTTCTCAACTGTACCTGCTCCTGCTCTCCACAAACTTGGACAAAGCAGACATAGATGCACTGGAGCCAAAGAGTCATTGGACAGCAAGATCTAACGTGAATGTCTTGCGAGAGGACAGTAAGAGCAGATATGAGGTGCAGAAGAGGAGGTGGATGTATCTGGACTAGAAAAGGATTTGGAGATGGAACTCAGAAGGGAATTTGTCATACCCCTGGATATGTCTTGGTTGTGTAGATAAAGAGCTATCTTTTCACCCGTTAAATACTTTAATATGTTTGCTAACATATTCTTTAAATAAGGATGGCCATACTATAGTTCAAATTCAAGGACTCATCTTTGAAAAACGTTGGCATTGCAACTTGAGAGACCCACCCCAATTTTAAAAACTGTCAAAGATGATGGTCAGTATTCTGTGAACTAAGGCTTGATTGAATTCTTGTTTATGGGACATGATTACTTTTCTACTACATAGATTTAAATAATTACATGACACTGACGTATTACATGACACTTCTAAACTATGTGAAAATATTTATGACATTGTATTCCTTCCACTGTAGATCCAATATTATGCTTGAAACAGATCTTTCATCTACCCGTAAGTGGAATAAAACAGTGATAAATGTCTAAATGATAATGAGGTAGTTGGAACTCAGTAATTTTTCTGGCCTTCTGTGCTATGCCGGTAAGATTATGGAGATTTCATTGTCATTATAAAGTAAAGTATATACTGTCACTACTTTATTTGACAGTTGTATCTATCTGTTATTTTAATAATAGCTTTTGCAATGTATCCAGAAGTATCAATGGAGTGTTATAATACAAACAGATCTAAAGATGATATGGGTGAATTTGCTAAAAAGTACTTGACAGAAAAAAATAAAACTGAAATAAATAGAAAGTATGGTAAACTTAACATTTTTTGTATTCCCTGAAACTTTTTCCAATTTTGCCTTAGTTTTTAACCTGACAGTTGCGACACCATAAGTAACTACATAACTTGTGTCATGGTTGTCATCTGTAGTGTAACATGTCATAAAGGAAATCTATCACTCCCAAAAAGTAAAAAAAAACCCTACACACACCCACCTGTCCTCCTCTTCATCCCATTCCCAGCACTTGTCTTCTCTAATCCTGACATGCTGGGATCCCCGAAAAAAAGTAGTTATAAAAAGCAGACCAAAGCGTGAGGACACAATGGGGGTCATTTACTAAGGGCCCGATTCGCGTTTTCCCGCTGTGTTACCCAAATATTTCCGATTTGCGCCGATTGTACCTGAATTGCCCCGGGATTTTGGCGCACACGATCGGATTGTGGCGCATCGGCGCCGGCATGCGCGCGATGGAAATCGGGGGGGGGGGGGGGGTTGGCCGAACGAAAACCCGACGTATTCGGAAAACCCGCCGCATTTAAGAACGGAAAATGTGTCGCTCGGGACGCGCTTACCTTCACTCAGCCCGAGCCGGTGAACTCCAGCGCGTTCAGATGCTTTTCAGCGCAGGAACTACCTTATTAAATCCTGGCCGAACCCAAATCCAGCGCAGAGAACGCGCCGCTGGATCGCGAATGGACCGGGTAAGTAAATCTGCCCCAATGTCCGTTGCTTCAAGCTGCTAATTATTCACACCCCCTGCATGACATCACCTCCCTCTCCAAGATGAGAGAGGGACGTATCTATCACACAAGAGGCGTGAATTCACATGTATTTAAAGTTCTAGTCTGCTGTTTTTTGACTTTGGGGAAAATTTTTCACCCCCATTGGTCTTCAGGGCATGAATGGCCACATGTTTAGATTGATAACTGTGTAAAAAGTCATGGTTTCCTCTAACAGGTGGATACAATGGGGGAATTCCCCCTCCCCCTGCCGGCACTCTGTATGCCCAAAGACAATAGACCTTCAAGTATCAAGTATTTCTCCATCAATAGGACACAATTGACCATCTTGGGCTAAAAATATTTTATTTTTGTCAACTAGAAGACCAACTACGTGGTAACACTATGTGGTATACACAGGAGCTAACTTAATTTAATGGCTTTCCTCTAAACAGTACTGGTAATAATTCCTGGAACAAATTTGTAGATTAATTTCAGTAAATATGTTTCAAGTCATATATCAACTAGAAATGTATTTTTTGGCTTCACATTGTTTCTCACACCAATAAATCTTGGGGCAGTAGCCTAATAATACAGACATTTTCTGGAATAATTGTTTACTGCCTGTAAATGTCCTGGCCGTTGTTATTATCGTTGTTCTTTTCCCCTCGCGGAGGATCGGATTGACTGTTGACAATATTTTTTATAATTGGAGATGCAGTAAACACATCTATAATTGTTCACATTTCACATCGCCAGGAATATAGCGCACCTTATTAGCAGCTCAGCAGTGCAAAAGGCGACCACAATTGTTTCCGCTGTACAGTACTTCAGAACTATTGACCTGTTTTGACTGCAAGGTTTCGGAGTGTGTTAATTGTGCTATTTGTAAACGCTTATGGCAAGTGTCTAGGTCTTTTATGGCTTTTTACATAAAAACAAAGATCAATTGCAGATTGGTTGTTGTAAACTGTAAAGATCTATCGATTCTTAATGGTTGCCATAGCTCAATCACCGTTAACTGGATGCGAGCTTGGGATAAGTGTTTCAGGAAGATTGGACTAGAGCAGTTTTATGCGTTGATATACTGCGGTAGACTCTCCGACTTTAACGCTTTCATTTTCATGACTGTAAATTTGTCATTTGCCCTTTTTTTGTGTTTTAAGGTTAACTCGCCGTGTTGTAAAAGGATTTTATAGGAGAAAATAATAGTAAATTTATTAACTGTTGTTTATATAGAACCAACATATAGACCTGTCGAGAGAATGCACTTGCATCAGTCTGTTCCCAGGATGACCTATTGTATAATTTCCTTATCTCAAGCTCTCACATGCACACACTAGGGTTTAATAGGAAAGCCATTAACCTATTAGTACTTTTTGGAGTATGGATGATAACTGGAGTATCTGGAATTAACCAGCAGAAGCTGAATGCAAATCCTATGCAGATATTTCCCTGGAGGGATTCATATCCATAGTCCAAGTACTGTAAGGTAGCACTGTTTATGTTAGCAATGTGTATTTTCAGCCTATAATCTCTCTTAATCCTTGTAAATAACTTCACAAAAGTTAAGCAAAAACCCTTCAAAAGGAGGGGAAAGCTACCGACATACACCTTGAATTTGTAAATACATTTCTCTAGCCAGAGATTGTCCTTCATCAGGGCTCATCGGTCTGTAAACGACTAAATCTAGTGTGTCACCTATACCATGAGGATATTAAAATTAAAGGAATCCTACCATGAGGAATCTAACATCAGAAGTAGATCTGATGGTAGATTCCTCCTGCCTCTGCCCTAATCTGTAATTTAATAATCCTGGAACCTAACTTGTAAAAACCCTTATATTTTAGTAATATTTAAATTAACTGCAGAGGCTACTAGGGCGTGTACTAGCCTGGCCGGGCACTGGCACTAGGTTCCAGGATCATAAAATGACAGATTAGGGCAGAGGCAGACAGCAGGAATCTACCATCAGATCTACTTCTGATCGTAGACTCCTCATGATAGGTTTCCTTTAAATTTATGCCATGAGAGTTATTTGGATAAGCCCACGTCCAGTAACAAACAACAGTAATTTCTCTTGGTTAGTTTCAGTATAGTTGGCTGCCACAGAAACTGGTTCAAACCTTAGTTTTAATTCCAATCATGGCTTGACTGTGCTACATATGGTGTGTAGAACTTTATTAGAGAAATCTTCAATCCCTGCTGACAGTGCAGACTTTTTTGGTCTTTTACTGCCTATGGCCATGGTTATAATCTACCAAAGATGGTGGGGCCATGATTATTGCATTTCATTGTTCACAGAGTTTAACCTTCACCAGATATCTCTTGAAGAAACTAAGTTCCTATTATCTTTCAGAATTGATGCACCCTTGGTTGAACCAAGCATGAGTGTAGATAGGTATGTTGAGTAGAGATGAGTGTTTGGGCCTGGTGTTCTGGTGTGTCCCCAAAACCTGGACCCAAACTTAAAAAGCAATGTCTAGTGCTGAGGTCACAAGGAAAAACAGACTAACAAGTAACAGCAAGATGTATTTTTACTTAGGTCACCCAATCCAAGTTCAGAAGACATCAAAAACTTAAAGGGATAGTCCGGGATGGGATTATTTATTTATGGGGCTTGGGGGGTTTAAAACAACTAATAACTTGTATTAACCTTGGATCCCATCAACGGGGCTCTTACAGAGGCTCATAAGTGACGGGTTGCACTCCAGCCTGATAAAGGCCACAGCAGAAGACTGTAGTGGGAGCGCACGTCATTGCTGCACCCCTGTATTCCATCAGGTTGGGGGTGATGGGAGTTGCCATGCTGGACTATAGATAAGGACCAAGGAAAATATATAATAAATAAAATATTTAAGCACCCATTTAAATCTAATCTATCTATCTATCTATCTATCTATCTATCTATCTATCTATCTATCTTTCTACTTGATCCTGGCCATCCTGTACATTATTCTATATGATTCTATTCCAATAATCTAATAGTAGATTTTACTATCTGCCCCACCATATACTTCTACACAAAACATCACTTTAAATTTATTCCCATTTATTTGCCATACTTAATTTTACTATTTAGTGATGTTTTCGTCTGATGTTGTTAGTCCAAAATGCCAATTCCAGCTCATTTCGGCTAATTGTATATGCTTCAGCTGGTATATATATATTAATGACTCCAGTCTCCACAGTCTTTATGTTTTAATTTGAGAAAAAGGGAAAAAAAAATTGCTGGTCCCGCAAGAAAATAACACAACATAGCATGTGTCCTTTCCTGTTCACTTCTTTTAGAATCTGCAAAGTCTGGTGTGTGTCAAGTTTTTCGACAGAAAATCTACTTTTCAGTGAAACATAGATAAAGCCTTTGGCTAAAACAAGTAAATTCACGGGTAATATGCATTGAATTATATATTGGAAAGTGTCCTAGATCTTGTCTTGCGTCTCTTGTTTGTTTTATTAGCTTTTTGTAGTGCAGTAAAAGAACATATGGTTCATATAACGTTTGCGAATGACCTATTTCTGCAAGTTTTTTCTTATTTTGAACTTCAGAATTTTTAACATTTCTTTAACATCTCTTCTGTCAGGTGCACGTCAGGTGCAATGTTTTTAGGAATTCGGAGAATGATCATAGATTATATGGCCATTAGGAGTAAGAGGATATACCATAAGTTAAACTATTTAATTCATAGGGACAAACAGGTCAAACTAATAGACCTATCAGAATATTTTTTTAATGACTACCTTAAAAACACCCACTTTAAGGAGGACATACAAATTTAATGGTTGTGTAAGATTTAAGAATAAACCTAAATGCTTCCAAAAACAAAATAGTCACTTTGGTTTGCGAACTATTTCTGCTACTGTTGTAGATATCATACCCATTGCTTAAACCATTGAAAATGCTGCTCTTCTTCACTCCACATGAGAATAGCAGTAGTAGTAGGTGCTAGTTATGTATGAACCTGGTGTGTCTGGAAAATCATTTTCACTTAATATGTCTTCCTATCTGCAGCCAGCATGTTATAGAGCAGGAGGAGCTGAGCAGATTGTACATAGTGTCCTATCTGCAGGCAGCATGTTATACAGCAGGAGGAACTGAGCCAATTGTACATAGTGTCCTATCTGCTGGAAGAAATTAGGTCTTAGGTTTTTCTATTTGATCTCTGTTGTTATTTTTTAGGGGTTTTTTTGTTTTGCTTTTCTGTTCTCAGCTTTTATTTGGTGCAATGTGTGCCTTTTTGAACCCTTTTCCTGATTTGTTGAAATAAACTTCCTAACATCAAGGTGTTGCTGGAATAATTTTTTACAAGCTATGGAATTGGTGCAAAAAAAAAAAGTACCAAAAAAGATGCAACAAAAGAGGAAAAATAGAAAAGGAAAAATGTTTTCTACCGGCAATTAGTTTACTTTAGCAGAAAGCGATTAGCATTTGTGTTTTTGCATTTATATACTTTGTGTATATGTGTGTTTGTAATATATATATATATATATATATATATATATATCAAAGTATATAAATGCAAAACAAAAAATGCTAATCGCTTTCTGCTAAAGTAAAGAAATTTCCTGCAGTCCACTATATTTGACCCCTGGCAGCTGGAGCTTCTGGGGAGAGACGCTGGGAACACTCCTAGTCCTTCTGGCTCATTAGCATAATTTTAAAAGTGGATTTCACAGTGCCTGGATCTATGAGTAAGTGCCCCTGGTTCATCATCATGGATTTTAATGGTAGTATTACATATGATTAAAACCTCTACTCATCCTGAGCTTTATAGCTCCACTCAGTTACTCTGTTACCATCTCTGTATAAAAGGTGCAAACATATAACTGGCAATCACAAAATAAGACCACCCCTTGGACCTCTAGAGGATTAAAATATAGGCAGTTTGGGCAGCCGCCCATGTCTTGGAGGGGGCTCGCGATCACCTGAACCAATCGCCACATTTGATACTGCCCTGTAGAGATAATAAAGGGAAGGACCTCCAGCCTTTAAATCCTGAAGCTCTCAAGATTTATGTATCCAAGAGTCCTTCCAGGACCTTGAAGTTCCTAAATCTGCAAAACTAAAAGTGGACAGAAGTAACCCTTTTATCCTAGTAGCTTGATTCCAGTGCCATATGAAGGATGTAGATGCCATTAAATAATTAGATTTGTATTGGCCCACAATTTTCATACAGCCCAGGGCCCATGGCCGTCGTAATCCGCCCCTGCCTTGGACTCCCAAAGCTCAGAATTAGTGGAGCTATGGATGAATATATTTTTCTATTATGACAGTGTTCTATGCAATGCTTTGAAGGCGGCTGACATGTTTGGCTCTATATTCATGTGTCTGGTGAGCTGCGCCTGTGGTCTTGGTTTACTAGTGATTACAATAACTCCTGCTCCTTGTCATCCTTTCATCGAGAAGCCTCCTGTCATATAGAGGTTCCAACAGTCTTTGACTTTCCGTGTAGACAGATTCCACTGTTACAGAAAGCTACAGAACATTTCAAGGGAGGCTGCCAAACATTATTTTTTTCAGACTGATTTATCTGTCAGATGGCAAATACATATTTAAATAATTTTTCAGCGTCTAGGTGATTGACATCTTTAAACAAAGCTTATCATCCGTACATTGAGGAACAGAACTTTGGTGACTCTCCTTGTTAGCGGGGCTCTTTGTCTGTCATTCAGGCATCCTCTCTGAGCTTGTCACAATTAAACACAAGCACCATCAAAGTTGTGGGCAAGCTTATCTGTCAAAAATGCCGAAATCAGGAAATCTAAGTGAGTCACTGTTGTTCTTGCTAAAGGAAGGCACATCAAACTAAATGGTCCTGCCGAGTGAAGGATACATGGATACAATGTACAGATGTGAATAATATTGGAGACCTCTCAAGCAGTCATTGCACATAGGCATACAAGTATAGAGGCATAAATATTTGTATTAGGAAAATATAGAAGGCCCATTTGGGTTCCTTGATTACATAGTTGTGTATGTTTAGGAATTTTTACAATTGAATATTATATTATTTTCATTATATTATGAAATATATAATTTTTATCACAAAATATAGCACGTTTAAATGACATTAAAGGGGTTTTACGAGGGGCCAGAAGTTCTTGGGGTTTAAGACATTGGCCAATTACCAGCCTTCTCTTACCTGGGGAAGTCATGTCCTGTGGTCTGAGGAGGCCACTGATTGGGAGAAGTGGTTTCCGAGCCCTGACTGAATCATCGAAAACCCCATCAAGGCTGGAGGGGGCTTCGAGATGGAAAGCTTCATGGCCTTTGGGGGTTGACCTAGCTAGTGCCTAATCACCTTGTTGTGTTTACTAAGCTCATCTCTATCCAATTGATGCATTATGCTATTCCTGTTAAATAATGAAGAGGATTTGGAACTTGCAAGAGCAGTATAGATTTGTTTGTTAAATGAGTAACTGGGTTTCCAAAATTGGGCCAGCACTGATCTGATATTGATGGTCAATTCAATGGATTGTCCCACCACAGACATTTATACACTATCCCATCGAAGATTGTTGGGCGGTTGACTGCTGGCCCCCTTAAATACTCCCTGTGAATGTAGTATCATGGCTTTGCGTGAGCAGGGATCCATTCCTTTCATTTCTATGGGACTGCTAGAACTACCAGAACTTTCCAGTAGCTGCATAAAAGTACAGTAGAATGAAGCTGCATTTACTCAAGTACACTGGTGCTATATTCGTAGAATACAAGAAGGTCTTTTGCTCTTTTAGTCTTATGATCCCTAGGGGCCCCCGTTGTTTTCCCCTAAAGATCGAGGTTTATCCCTTGAATCTGTGGAGTGACATCCTATTTAATATTATAGCCCCAGAAAATCTATTCAATGTGAAATATCATATAAAGTACATTCAAAATTGGACACATTGGGAGGAGATTTAGTGGGGTTGGTACACTGGTTTTCTGGCGTGCAAGTCATGAAATCATAGCAATTCTGCCATCACCACCAAGTGCGTGTGAGGGATCGTGAAGAGTCCGTGACCTGTGGGGGAGTGAGTTGGAGCGTTCTTGCCCCATGTCTGTGCACTAGCAATAGCCAACAGAAAAAGGGCCGTGGCTGTCTTCATACACTGACACGTGATGCCCCAGCATACGGTAAATTTGCCCATTTTTTTCTCGTATAGAAGGTTTTCCGTATGCGCTCACACCATTGTGCAGGAAATTGGGAGAATATACATCAGACTGCAATTTTTTGCATCATTTCTTTATAAAATTGATACTTTTGTTTACCAGAAAACTAGAAGTGAAAATGATTCCAAGTTGAAATAAGAAGTAATCTAATCATTCTGTAACATTTTACCCAGTACACATGGGAAGCATATTGTATTGAAGTTCGCCTGGATATATATTTTGAACTTCTTATTAAAGCCGTTTTAGGGCTTTTCTATGGAAATGTAAAGTAGGCTATTTTCAGTTACTGTTCAGTTCTATATTCCCATCGGGTTATGTTTGCACAAGATCTTATGTGATCTGCAACCAACTTGGTAAAAAAATCTGTATTTTCCTTGGAGCAAGTAATTTATTTCTTGTAAATGATTTAGCAGAATGGTCTATGCATAAGTCTAGGTGAATTCTTCTGTATGAGATTTCATAAAGCCATGTTGCTTCTCTTCTAGAAATGTATGCAGTAAATGCGTGTAATGTCATCACATGAAGAATCAGAAAAACCATGCAGATTATTCAAACCTAAATAATAGAGTATTTTTGCTTCTTGGTGGAAATTATCATCATAAAGATAAAAAATATTGAGAAACATGTTTTCATGGAAGGGTTTCCAGGATTTGGTTTAGTTCAAATTTTAATAAAAATGGTTCATATTGAAACCTTGTTGATCCAGGACCATTGTTCTGTTTATTTACGCCTTATATCAGTGGTGGCGAACCTATGGAACGGGTGCCACAGTTGGCACTCAGAGCCCTTTCTGTGGGCACCCAGGCTTTCACCCCAACACAGAGTTTGCCAACTAGGACTCAAGGCTTTCTCCTGTGATCCAATAGAGCCCAGGACGCTCCATGCTCAGCTCTATTTTAAAGCAACATCCTTGGCTGCCAGGACTACAGGAGGAGTGAGAAGGTGTGGATAGAGATGGATTGTCATGGGAGCTCCTGTTCTGGGTCTCCTGATTCTTCCTCTTCAGGGCACCCTGGAGGGAAGCTACAATCTAAATTTCTCCATTTTTCTATTGTATTGGTGAACTCAGGACACCAATACGATTAAAACCTGTGATACAGCAGGGATCAATAAGTTACTGCTTAAATTGTCATGTTGGCACTTTGCGACATACAAGTAGATTTTGGTTGTAGCTTGGGCACTCTGTCTCCAAAAGGTTCTCCATCACTTCCTTATATTATTATGACTAATGACCCTGTACCATACATGCTAGTTTGCCCAATTAAGGTCCATGGCAGTAGACAAATGACTTATGAATGTCAGTTGGTCCCTTTATCAAGATGACGTTGGAGCAGAAAGGGATAAATCCCATCTGGACCTACCTCCCCCCTTTTATTTGAACTGTTTGGGAAATAAAATCAAAGTTTTCTGCAAAAATTTACAAATTTGTAAAAATGTTACATGGTCTTGGTGGTGGTACTTAGGGCATGTGTGCCAGTGGTGACACTCGGAGACCTCTCAGTGGGCACCCAAGCCATCACCCAGCACAGACAAGACTCAAGGCATACTCCTACAGTCCCAGACAGCCTAGAATGTGTAACACTAAGCTCTATTTTAGAGAGTCACATCCTGGGCTGCCAGAGACTACTACAGGAAGAGTGAGAAATTGAGGACAGGGTTGGGCTATTAGTAGACCACCTCTTCTAGGCCCTGTAATTGTTCCTGTTGGGGGGGCACTGGTGGCAAGCTTCAATGATAATTTAAATTCCCCTGCTTTCTTTTAATTGTATTTGTGACCTCAGGACCCCAATTTGGGCAATTGGTCACTAAAAGGTTCACCATCACTGGTCTAGGTTTCTATTCCTGTGGTCAATCTGCTAAAGGACCCACAGGTATTTGGGCACCAGCCTACGCTAATCTGTTAGAGTGCTCCTACAGAGTAAAGATTTTAGTGGTCCAGCACCAGGCACCATAAGAGGAAGCCTGATTTTTTAGAGTTGTGAGAACCAAAAAAGAATAATCAATACACAAAATTTTTACGATGGTACAAAGTAAGGCCCGTTCCACACTTGCGAGTGTGATGCGATGAACTCGCATCACACTCGCAACGCATGCTGCCGGGAACGCACGGCCCGAACGCTGCACACCGGGAGTGAACTGACATGCTGAGTTCACTCCCGCGGTGCAGCGTTCGGGCCGTGGGTTCCCAGCAGCATGTGTTGCGAGTGTGATGCGAGTTCATCGCATCACACTCGCAAGTGTGGAACAGACCTAAAGCTTTAGCATTTCTGTAATGTTGTGGATGAGTGGCAACTTGCATATTGCAAAAACATAGATATACATCATAGTATGTTTGTTTTCTGTAAATTAAACATACCATACATATTTTATAATAAGGACATTGATTTAAAAATTCTTACTCTTCAACCGAAAAAAAATGTAATTCCAGAGGTTCTTTCTTAAAGTTTACGTGTTTACATATCTACAGTTGTTGAGACTTTAAGTGAATTCCCCCTTTAATGGCTATGCCTTTTTATTAACACCTTGAGGTGACCTCATAAAAGAAGCTTATCTGCTAGTATAATCACATATAATTATAATTGCCTGTGGGCTAACTTTTTAAATAGAGGATGTTTATTTTTTTTTAGAAATAAAAAAAATAATAATAACAAGAAAGTTAAAATATTTTAAATATCCAAAATATATTTTAACAAAACTAGACATTAGAAATAAACATTTTAAACAGAAATAAAACATTCAAATGGAGGACAGACAAAAATAACACATTTTCAAATGAATGGACACATAAAAATTAATCCGTTTTGGGATTTCTGCTTTTAGTTCTATAGTGGAAAACATTTTAATTTCTGCCATTAAATTATTAAAGAATAAACAAGAAGATCCAATTTGATCATGAGGATATAGCTATGACCTCTGCATCCTGAAACATGGTTTTCCATCACAATTTCATCTAGCTGCCATGACTTTTCTTGTGAATCATCCAGTATCATATGCCATGAAGTCGAAGACATAAATTGCAGAAGTTTAGCGAAGAAAGCAATTACATTGGGGAATGTGGAGGGGATGAACACATGTTGTTGTGAGTTGTCGATTCCGAAAGTAATGACTGCAAAGATACTCACCAACTTTTTTTTTCAGGAAGATTGGCGGGGAAGGGGGTCATGCTTTTAGCTAAAAACTAGCAAAAACAGAACAACATTATGTAGTCAAGGTTGAGACAAGGAGCCTGCTGGAAAGCTAGTTGCCTCAGGCATATAGCACTGCTTTTGGCTATAGATCCAACTCTAAGGGCAATAAATTCTTTATCTCGGTTAATAAGTCTACAGTATAATATTTTGTCCAGAAGAGGTGTATGCGTCATATTTTCCATAAGCTTTTTTTGTGCCATATTATCCGGAAAAGGATAGGCAAACTTACACAAGTCGTACAAGGGTAATTAGAGATTCACATTGAAGGAAAATGTCTATTGTCATTTTAAGATTTGATTGTAGTAGCCCCAAAAATTGATAAAATAAGGAATTGATATACAATCACTTGACTAAAAAATTAAATCTCTAATATTGGATTCTTAGATTATTAGATACATGTGAGATCTGCTAATATTATAAAAGTTAAAGTTTAACAGGGTAAGTATAAGCATCCAGTAGGGTCAACTGTATTATACTTATTTTGTTAACGTTTACTGTTCGCCCTCAAAACACCCCTATCATGTGACCCCCGAGAAGCAGGACTCAAGCCTTTGTGGGATGTTCCATGTCCTGCTGGCTTCTTGGATGTATATGCATGCCCTCCAACCACTAATCTGGGAATGGTTATGACAGAGGGGGCGTGGAGATGGGTGTGTCCAGCAGGACATAGAATGTCACAGGAGTCATTCTGCTTTGCGGTCACATGACCTGCTGCTCCTGGTGGTGAATTGCATGCTTTAACAGGGTAAGTATAATATCGGTGGCCCTATTAGGGTTTTATGCTTAGCCTGTTTGAGTTACTTATAAGTGACCAACCACTTTAATTTCTTGTTTTATGTTATGTTTTATTGTATATTTAATATAATCGTTTATCGTTCACAACATAAAAAACCTGCAACCATCTGCATGGTCTTCTTATTATTTATATTGGTTATTCTTTTATTTATTTTAGTTTTGACCCCTGTTACAGATATGTCCTTCCATACCTCTTGGCTGAACATATCCTGATATGAGAGGTACATGATGACCAACTTTGAAGATAACCATAATTAACCATAATTTTGAAATACTCTGTTGGAAGATGTTTATGCTGTAAACAATGGATGTAATATCAGTTAAGGGTTATAAAGGGTTTTGCTATTGTGACACAGCACTGTATTGAATTTGTATTGTTAGTAATGACTATTAAGTTATATGAATTTATGATGGTTATTAAGTTATTCTTAGAATAAGTTGTCAAATCCTCATCATTGGTGGACTGTCTGTAGGCCTGGCAACAAACAGCTATTTTGGCCCAGCCAAACTCTTCCTCTTACGGCTTCCATTGTTTTAAATGGAAACTAAAGCTGCTTCTACATTTTACTCCCACTGCACATGGCATGGGGCCAACCTTAGATAAAATAGCCCTGTTGTCAGTTGAAGTATGCTCATCAATGAAAATTGCTGGAAAAAACTTTTAACCTATCTGGAGTTCAATGTTGGTGTAGTGCTTATTAGAGGGTGAAACTTTAAGTGTTTGCTAGCTTATCTGGTGTAACCTATCACTCAACACATATCTGTTTTGACAAACACTATTGCATTTAGTAAGTAGCAACACGTGTTTCGCCTTTAAGATCAAAACCCATAAACCTTTGGTGGTAAGTTATACCCGATACATTACACCACCTAACAACCATACTTTTGTCATTGCATTTGTCTGTCCAGTTGACTTGGACAGTTTTTCATGTTGTAGTAGAAGACAATGAAGGTCCCTCTTCAATAGGCACTTAAAGAACTTAGGAATATGATCCACAATGAATATTAGAAAGTTGCAAAAATTTGGACCTACAGTAAAACTCCATTACAAAAACCTACAATTTTTACCTTAAACATCGGGTCAGGGGGATTTTAGGATGATGATGATGCTTTACATGTTGCCTCTCTGTGTTGGTAAGTGTTGGTAGAGTAATTGACTGTTGCGGTAATATACATGTCTAAGTCAGTCGTCAGTTTACTGTATGTATATATCATCATTCATCCTGGGTAGTATTAGGATTGTATCCTTGAGTCTTTTACTCTCTCATAATCCATCTATAACATTCCATCTGCTTCCTTCCTTGACTTTGGAATCCTTTTCTAGGAGGAAAAAGAGTTTTCATTATCTAGGAAATCAATTTCCTCACTGCAGCTAATGGGATTTTTTTTTTAATGGTTTTAACTCTCTTAGGTGTAAAGCTTCTGTCCCTCCTGCTCCATTGTCTGATCTTGTTACTTTCACATTTTGACACATTATGTAGCAAGACTATTCCTGCCCAGTTAATTCTCATCAAGCAAAATCTTAGAATGTAGAACGTGGAAGACAAAACATTTCACAACGTTGAGGAGAGATTTCCCATTTAGGTGCAATGTTACTCACATTTTACAACTTAAAAAATTACCAATAACTTGTGGTCACAATTGTCAAATTTTAATTCAAAGTTTTAGGTCTCTGAGTTTTTTTATTCAACACTTTCAGTATTGGGTAAACATGGTGTTTGATGAAAGTCATATTCTCCTGCACCCAGAACCAATAGACTCAGATAACCGCATATCTCATGTTTCCGTCTAGTGAGGTATTAGACTTTTGGATTTTCTGGAGTGTATTAAATGTCCATCTTGGGGTCATTAGGGGTCATCTTCAGCTAATGAAGAAACCTATTGAATCTTTCCCTTGGAAACAAACTCTTTTTCCTGATTTATATCATGTGTTATATCATGTGTTATAGGTCGCAGTTATGGTATGAATTGAACTATACTCATTTTATTGTTATAAACTATTTTAATTGATAAATTTATAAACACAGAACAATTATTACATAGTCACCCACTTATAGGGAACCTGTCACCAGGGACCTCATTTTCACTAAAGACAGGTTGCAAAAGTCCATTACAGCTGCATTGCACGTACACCTTTCTGCTTTCTCCAAGCATTTGCATTACAATATAATTGTTTGTTATAACTTACCTTCACCCTGACAGAATCCTCTATGTAGTCCCAGGGGTGGGTTTTGGTTTGGATGCATTTCAAAAAACAACATGTGACTTGTCTGTGCTGCAGACTGCTCAGCTCTCAGGCCCCACCTTTGTGCTTCTGTACAGTTCCTCCCTCCCCCTTGATGTCAGCTCCCCATGCTGTGACCTCTGTGAAGGAGCAGGAGGGAGGAGCTGAACAGGAGCACAAAGGTGGTGTCTGAGTGCTGCGGAGTGAGCATCACAGAAAAGTCACGTATTGTTTTTTGAAATGCATCCAAACCAAAGTCCAACCTCTGGGACTAAACAGTGGATTTTGTCAGGACATCAGGTAAGTTAAAACACATAATTATATTGTAATGCAAATTCTTAGAGAAGAGAGAAAGGCATATTTTCATTGCAGATGTGATGGGCTTTTGCAACCTGTCTGAAAGTTAGGTTCCTGGTGACAGTTCCATTTAAAGGGGGTATCTATACTTCTATACTTCTAAGACCTATCCATATGATAGGGTCCTGTTAAGGATGAATAGACCCATTCAGGTTTGGGTTTCTATAGTACGCCTTTGCTAGAGGCATTTAAAGGGTTAACACCAGCAGCGAGGGTGAGCCTGAGTGCTGAACTTGAACTCCTGGCTGGTCCAGATTCGCTAATCCCTAGTCATTAGCAGTTGATCAGTGGGAAACAACAATCCCTGCACCCCAGCCGATCAGGTGTAATATACTGTGTGTCTTAACCATTTTTCAAGATGCAACCGATTCCATATAACCAGAACCGCTAGGAGTCCATTTATCCCTACTGAGAAACCATTAGCATGGGTTTTTCACAGTATGAGCCTCTAAAGTCAATGCTGTTTTTGGTGAGGATTCACATTTTCCATGCAGTGATGCCGCAAAGCATGGTAGCCTATTATCTCCTTGGTTCTCTAGAAGCCCCCAAGAGACATTATGGTGCTGATAGTTCATTGGCGCCAGGTAATGTTTTTTTTTTTTTATCAGCTCTTATCTTCTAAGAATTTTAGTCCAACTTTTTCCATTTTACTGTCAAAATGTATTCCGAACCAATTTTTTTTTTCCTGCTTGCTGCTTTATCTACAAGGGTTGAACTCCCTAATATCAATTCCTCTGGTGGAGATTGCAATGCATTAGACATTCTGACAGCAAAATAAGTTATTGTTAAGTTTGAAAATGACTTTTCCCAATATAATTGCTTATACTAACCAGACATTTATGTTGATTTTTATATTAGTATTCACAATTTAAAGAACACTATTAAAGGAAATGAAAGGGTCTCCCTAGGTTCACTCTAATAATTCCTGCTTCACTGCACAGTTGATTGGAAATCACCTTGATAGGATCTGTATTACTAGCGTTCAGAGTTGTGCCTGATGCATCCCTCCATATCAAAATTAATTGATGCAACCATAGTAGCTGTGTTAGTCTAGATGTGAGCGAGCAAAAAAATGACTACTTAAGTGTATAGCTATACCGTGTGGCGCTGAGTCTTATTAAAGGTCTTACTTTATGTTTGATTCTATCTATAGTCACTGTGTTTATCTTGGTGACTGGAATTTGTCATATGTGATATAGAATGTTTCTCAAAATATTTTTTCTGGTTTCGATGAAGTCAATTTCCCAAATGTAACAAAATATTACAAATTTAATGAACCTCGTCATGGAGGGAAATTTAAACAGGGATATAAACTGACTGATTTCTACTACAGTTAATTCCATATAGCAAGGAAGGTTGACATATTTCCACTGAAATTAATAGAACTGAAGCTTTGTGACTAGGTACATTCGGGTACGGATTGGAAAACAAATGCTAACCACCGCTAGAAGCACCTGTGGTCACCCTTTTCCCAAGGATCGTTGCTCCCTGTCTTAGGGGGAAAAGGAAAATGTTGCCGAAAATGTTAACACTCTTGATCAGTGGAACTGAAATCCAAACCGCTGGCCTTCTAGCAACGTTTGGCATGGACCCAAACCATAATGTCTACCAAACTGCTTGAACCACTCATCACTATTTGTGACATATTTTTTGGGGGAAAGCAGCCAGCTAAAATTTTTAACATCCAAGAGAAAAAGGCAACCCCTACCTTTCCGACAGAACCAGCCCTTTATTCTCAAGAGTATTGGAGGTTCTTGGCTCTTCCCCTAATGAAGAAGAATGGAAAGATCATCAATAGCATCAATGGGGTTTCTGCACAGTGTGTAGAGGTGGTTGGTTTGTAAAAAATATCTGATATAAAAAAATCTGACGCAAAACAGGAGTATTGGCATCAAAAAGCAATATCTGCAGTCATACTGTAACATGTCACCATTGAAATCTGCACCTGTTGCACACATTTTCTGAATTGCCATAACATGCTTAACCACCTGGCAGTTTTATGATCTTGTCTGGTTTGAGAAAATTCCAGAACTATGCTTCTACGTAGAATGTTAAGTATCTGTTCTAAAGTTGGGTAGGTAACATGTGGACAAAGTGAAGTCTAAAATAGATAGAACATTATCGACCATCATAGAATATTTGTGTAAAGTTCTAAATATCCCAAGAAGTTTGGAGAACTAAAAGCGTCACCAGGAATGTCATTCATTGCTTGTGACAATGTCCAAAAGCCTATGCTATACTGAAATGGCCTTGTCAGCATTCTGAATACTGCCACTACTTTATAAACCTTTATTTCCAATAACCTAGCTCCCTGCCAGCAGCCTGTGGTGAGTCCTGGGGAGGAGGGTGCAGAGAAATGTTTGTGTCTCAGTCTCCTTATGCATTCTTCCTCTCCTCCACACCACCCAATGCACATGACAGAAAAGAGGGAAGGGGAAGGGAGCCGAATGAGTGTGGAGGAGAGCATGAATGCATTAGGAGACTGAGACACAGGCTGGTGCAGCTCCCCCAGCATATGGCCAACATTTTTTTTGCTGTGGTTTTCTGTTAAAACTCAATTTTATTGAAAAATGATTAATACATAGGCACTTTATAGAAAAAACATACATATTTCATGCATTGATGCTTTTACTCATAGCATGAGCCTGTGAGTTTAGGTCAGAGAGGTATCTTTAGTCCATGAAATACGTAAATGACAAATTTTACCCAATATCTATATATTAAATTATATTTGCTGACACAGTTCTCAAATATCTAGGGAGAAATATCTTTTAGACAGAGCTACTAATCAGCTACAAAGTCTATCCAGAAGAGCTGTATCAAGGCTAACAGGTAGACAACCTCAGTCTTCAGGTCTGTTCTGAAATCTACTTTCAACGCTGCTCCATTTACCATTTGAGCAAATTACAATTTTTATATTGTTCGTTGTAAAGCTGTACCTCCAAAATACAATGCTAAGATCCGTCTCTGTCACTCACTGACCTAGATTCAAACACTGCTGCTATTGTAGCTAGCTCCATGGGATCACAATGATTGGTCAAAAGCCATTGATGTACACCATTAACTTTTTGAGTAAGATGAATAATACTAGACTTAGATGGACACATTGTACACATTAACTCCCCAACACCTACAGGTGTTACCGTTTTTTTTTCCCCCTTAAGTGTCTGCTCTGTAGTTAGACATAATGGTTCTGTAGATTTTTACACTTTGTGACAAGTCGGAACATGGTACAAGTTGAAGTGAAATTTCCTTCAGACTGAGAGTTGTAAAGGGAAGCAGCTTTTTGGCATTCTTTTATTTCTGCTACATGATATTTCCCTCGGAGACCCAGGTGGTAAATATTAAATAAATATGGCTGTGTAAATCCGCGCTGTAACTCTCTGAGCTGAGCATAAACCATTTTTGTGGAATGTCATAAAATTAACCGTCAAGCGTCTCTTGGAATGCCTACAATTAGCAGATCCAGAAGTAGCAGCTAAGACTCTATTAGCATGCCATATATTAGGGTTTATAGATGTGATTGTAAACTGATTATATTCAATATGGTGCACAATGGTAAATTAACAGGTTTTAATTAGTCTTGAATTGGTGTCAAGCCAATTATTTGCCTTCTAAACAACTCCATCTGTGCTTTGCTATTCTGTTGATTTTGGGTACGTTCCAAGACGTTCAATAATAAATATTTCATGGCTTTCAAGATCTATTGTGGTTCTTTTCTATTTTCTATTGGCTCCTAGTAAGATCAACATGTACCACAATTTTTTTCTTAGAAGCTTGACCTCATTTTTTGGTTTCAATTATTTCAGCGCATAGTTGACTATGCTCACACTACGGAGGAGCTGTCCAGCTCTCGAGAGTTTGTTTGAGGTATTATTTGTCCTAGAAATATTTTTATTTCAAAAATTATTTATTGAGTTCAGGTATATGTATATTATATGAAGAAGCTAGTTCTATTATTCTTGGGTATATTCATAGCTATCAATAAACCAAAGTTGATAGATCTTGATGTGGAAGACGTTAGCCATGGGCAACATATGTTCCTTCTTTTGTATCTTTCCTTTGGAAAAAAAAAACTGTTGGTTAAGTCACACAATGCTCTTGATGACATCATCAAGGATGGCGATCCTCCTTAAAATGCCGGCGACCTGTGCTGCCGGCAGGTCAGTACCAATGGTAATTTAAGTGAAACTGCCAAATTTGCCAGTGACATTTAAAGAATTAGTGCCAGTTAGTGAGCGATAACAGTGGGGGAGGTTGAGCCGAACCCATAAAGTTTGCATCTCCTCAACAATAGTAAAGACACCTAAAATTAACGATTGCTCATTTTGAAGGCCAAAGGTTTGTTGGAAATGCAGTATATATGGATTTATCTGATACTACAGATTCTCTTCTGTCATGGACCATGTTCATAGAGTATAACGCAATTAACAGTCAACCCTTTATGTCGTACCTGTCAGGAAATAAGAGTTCTCCTTAAAGGGTTCTACACACAAAGTTAGGCCCTATCCAGGGGATCAGTGCTGAGACCCCCATGGATCGCGAGAATGAGGGCCCAACCGACAGCACACCGTTCCTCAGACTAATGGAGAAGATGGCCGCGTTCTGCTCCATTAATCTCTATGGAGCTGATGGACATCGGTGGTCAGCAAGCTATGCCCTATTCCGTGGCAAAACCCCTTTAAGGAGACTTTGACAATTAAGGCCGCCTTGTAGGAATGTGGAGAGTTAAAGCCATTGATGTTCCACTAGGGGATTCTGGGAAGTATGTAAAGGAGTTTTTTATGGCTATGCGTGAAAGACACTTGCATTGGTTGCATGAATCTCTACAAGCAGTTCAATGCTAGGCACGTGGGGTACATATAGTATACTTAAATATCTGGTACTATTTTTAATATTCATGTTTTTATTTCATTTTCATGGTCTGTTTTATTTAGTACACTCCATTATAGTGGATTTGAAGAAAAAAAAAACCCTTCTCACATTTTCTTCCTAATTTTTTGATTAATTGTTGAAAAATTTCTGAGCAGGTCATCCTTTTATACATTTAGCACTGTCAGTTTAATTAATGTAAGAACAGCATTTGATTGCCACCAAGCACGTCTTAGCTGTTGGTCCATTCCATGCCCTCTCTCTACCCCTGCCAGATATGACTTTTATTCTCTGTCCTGCCTGTCTAATAAATTTAATGTTTGGTAAGTGCAGAATGCACAAAATGGCATTTAAAAAATATCTGTGTTCCTCCTGTGGGGACAGTCGCCTTAGATCTCGAAACCTCAGCCTGTTTTTTTTTCCCCTCCACGCTCTTCTCCATGTGTCAGTCCAAGCACAGCAAATATATTCAATATCCACGAGGCCGGGGAGACTATCTGCATGTGATCTTTATTGAAAACAATTATATAATTTGATCCCATGTGGGGATTTCTCCCGACACAATCCACTTAACATGCTTATGTGGACATAAGTCTTCATTTTGGCATGTATCAACGTTTCAGATGACTAAACCTACAATTTAGCCTGTCTCACCACTTATAATATCCTCTTCTTGAAAGTCACCAGCAGACATGGGCTGCCATTAAATCTTAAATGCCTGCAGTCAACAGCTTGAATGGCCTTCCCCCCTCCATTTGGTATCCTTTGTCAGAGAGATACAGTGACTGAATTTAAATTGCAAAGATACAAACTTGCCAGTATGAGGTTTGAGGCTTTATGTAGGAATATATTTGAAGAAGAGCGGAGAGCTGAAAAGGAATGGATTGCAAATCCAAGCCAAGGGAGAAGACACCGAGAGGACAATTATCCTCCTCAAAAATGTTCTACTTTTATATATATATATATATTTTTTTTACTTCTGTAGACTAGTAAAGAATGATATTGTATGTGCCTCATTTAATAAGCAAACTTGCTATACACAGTGATACATCTACCAGTAAGCCACAAACAACTATAATGGAAAGGCATGCGTCCTCAAATGACTTTTTTTTTTACGGTGTCGAAATTTTAATCGTCAACAGGATTGGCAACTACAATATGATTTTAAAATATTTGAAATATAAATGCGTTCAATGCAGGCTTATGGTGGGCTGCTGAGGGAATATTATTAGTTGGAAATTATAGGGGTTTGCCAACCTATACAGGCGGTCCCCTACTTAAGAACTCTCGACTTACATACGAGCCATAGTTACAAACGGACCTCTGGATATTAGTAATTTATTGTACTTTACTCATAGGCTACAATAATCAGCTGAAACAGTTATCACAGGTGTCTGTAATGAAGCTTTAGTGTTAATCCTGATTCTTATGACAATCCAATTTTCACAGAGACCAAAAAAGTTCTGGCTGGGATTACAATGATAAAATATACAGTTCCGACTTACATACAAACTCAACTTAAGAACAAACCTACAGACCCTATCTTGTATGTAACCCGGGGACTGCCTGTATACTTTATTTTTATGTGACTTACAATAGTGTAAATGAAACGGGTTGTACAAAGAATTATTGATTAAACAACCTAATTGGTGGGGGTCTGACTGTTGGGACAACACGGACCCTTATCGATACCAAGAACGTGGGTCCTAGGCTCATTAATTGTACAAAGTAGCAGGTTGAGCTTGCATTCTGCTGCTCTATTCAATACAATGGGAGTGTCAGGAATCATCTCAAAGCAGGGAATGGCCTGACTGACCACCACCAATCAGATTGCCTTCTCCTATTTATCCCTCAACATTAAAACATGGTACAACCTCTTTAAACCTGTCATTTTTTTTGGTGGTGACAGGTTCCAAAAGCCTTTGCTATGCGGATTTTAAAAATGTCTTTATCAGCATTCTAATTCTTTTCAGTTCTTTATATAACTTGATTACACATTACTCGGCTTCCTGTTACTCCTGTTACTCATCTGGATGAGAAGAACACATAGAGAAACAAACTGAGAAACAGCTAACACATCCCAGGACTCACCACACGCTGCTGGCAGATAATGTGAAATAAAGTTTTATTAAGTACTGAAATGATTCATAATGCTGAAGAATTTTTCACCTAAGCATAGTATAGGTCATTAGAACCTGTCATGAGCTCTTTTGTCTTATGTACTTTTTGGTTCTTTTAATTGTCATATGTCTGTCACTGTCTAATTCAGTGATTGTATGAACTTGTCAACTTATCACGAGTAAAATAGGAGAAGGAATGAAAACATCCCACCACAAAATGGACGTAATCCAGCATGCTGATGGGCTTGCCCACAATCCACATGGTCCTTGCCGGACTCCCCACTTTAAAGGACATCTATCACCAGATCAAGCACTGTAAACCAAACATACTTACATACTGGTTTGCACCACCTCTGGCAGGATCTGCTGTTCTTTTAGCTTCTTATGCCCTTGTTTTTAAGAAAAAAAGGCTTTAAAATTATGCAAATGAGACTGATGGGCTCTAGGCTCCATTAACTCCTATGGTGCCTGGAGCCCCTCAGGCTCATTTGCATAATTTTAAAAGCCTTTTTTTGTAAAAATCAGGGTATAAGAAGATAAAATAAGAGCAGATCCTGGCAAAGGGGACACACACCAGTATGTCGGTGTGCTTAGTTTACAGTCCTTGATCTGGTGATAGATGTCCTTTAAGGCTACATGCACACTGCCATTGCCTGCCGCACCGTAGCATGGTGGGCACACAGCAGCGCCGGGAGAGGAGGAGGAAGTGAGCGCAGTTCACCCCCGCCCCTCTCTATAAGAACATATGGGGCACGGTGCCGTAACACGGGAAAAGATAGGACGTGCTATCTTTTCCCGTGCTACGGAGCAGTACGGTACCGCACCGTACCGCTCCCGTATGGTGCTGTGAACCCAAAGAAATGTATGGGGGATGTATATCGGCCGTATATATGTCGGCCGTATATACGTCCCCCATACATGTGTGTGAATGTAGCCTAAGTAAGATGTATAAATTCCTGCTATGATTTTATTCCATGGCATGCTTGAAATTATGCACCATCCTAGCAAATATTTGATAGTTAACAAACTTTCATTCTCAAACTTGCATTAAAACTTATCTTTTGCTAACTACACAACTCCATTTAGATGAATATAACTGATTTCCAGTGGCAGAAATTTCTGAAAAAACAAAAATCTTCCCTATGTGAATATACCCTAACGAGACCTCACCCCAAAATATTAATTTTATACATCTCACGCCACTTCTCTTGTTCAGTGCATTTTATTGAAATGATAGATTTCTGTAATGTGTAATTAAACATTTGTCTCTCAGTAAAATTATTCATGAGTAAGGCTCTTTACACTTGGAAAGGGCTGTATACAATACACTTGAATTTGCCTACCCGGCTCAAAGTGCCCCTGGAAAGCATTCAAGTGTTGACAATAATTGCAATTATGTCCTATTTATTTTAGTGTCTGGATGCTTGGAGTAAATGAGATGTACTTATGAATTATTTGCATGCCATGACACTGTATAAAGTTTTATTTCTTATAAGTAAATCATTTGCTTATGACTGAGTTTTTATAGCTACTAAAAAGACATGATATGGTATAGTTATAACATTTAAATGGAATCTACCCCCTCCCAAATCACCCCACAAGTAAAATAGTATCTTGTTGCCCCTTCATAAGTTTTCTAGGCCTATTTTTATTGTTTTCCAGTGATCTGCCGTTTTTTTATCATACAAATAAGCTTCTTAGTGCAGTGGAGGCGGGGTCTGCCCTGTGGTTGCACCCGTTTTTTTTTTCTTCTACATCTTATTTCTATGGGAGAAGTCAATGAGTATTCCAATGACCAGCGGTTTATAGTACTGGGCAGCATATTAAAAAAATAAGTGTACAGACAAGCTGATTTGCATAAATATCAACATTTATTTTTGTATGTAACAAGGAAAGTACATTTTTCAAGCCTGAATACTGCCCTACTCAATGATGTTTTTAACTGGTGGGTGATTCTGGTCATCTCTCTTTAAACAGTATAAAGCTCCCCATATAACTTTGTGAAAACAAGTCTCCTCGATTTCCAGATTTCTTACCAATTGTAGCTTTGGGAAACTTGCTTTATTTTTTCTTCTTTTTTGTCATGGTAAATGTCATGATGAGCAGACCTGCACATGCAACCTTGTAGGTTTGGGCCCCACAAATCCGGACTTCAGTAAGAAGTCTGGGCGCGGGTTGGGTTTTGCTCCCCCCCCCCCCTTGCTGATGCATGGGGGTGTTGTCTGCGCTGTTGGAGGTCATCTATCCCCGAAGAAGGGGAACAACAATCAGAGGGAAAATCGCTATTTGCAGGCACAACTTAGAGGTCCTGGTTCTGAATAACCCAGACAGTCCCCAACTTCAATGGGTCCATTCATCCCTAGTCATAATATAAGATGATCTAGCTTGTTCACAGTTCTGACTCCTTGATCCCGCTCCTTGAACCTCTGAATCGAATGTCCACAACTTCATTTTGTAACCAGGAAGACCTTGGTGGCAGTTAGGTCTTCAGTTATTCCCTTCAGTTATTTTGACCCAAAACCAGTAGTGGCTGAACATATACACCAGGTGCACTGACCCTAAGCTTGGTGAGTAGCAAAGATGCCAGGAGTGAGATTGGTGTTCCAAGTCAAATATTAAAATTTTTGAAATGGATTTTGCTAAAAGAAAAGGTGATAAAATTTAAACAAAGCATCATCAGAGGCCTCAGCAGTTTTTTTTTGTTGATTTTAGTTTACCGTTGGCATTGACGCAACATCTACTAGGGGGGCTGCTTTGGCCAACCATTGACCTCAATAGTCTCATGCCTAATATACCATTAATGACCTTAAAGACCAGTTATTAGCTGCTGTTTTAAACCTAATAATTTTAATGTATTATCTTTCACTGTTGGAAAATATATTTTGGACTAATTCTGTGGCACCTGCTCTTTTAACAAAAATTCACATAGTGTATAGTGTATTGTTCTTGCCATTCACTACCGAGGAGCGGTGTTTGAATATCGGGCTTACTACCCTGGACAAGTCTTTCTACTCAAGCACGAAAAAGATTGACAGAAAAAGTTATAGAGCACCCTATAATAAGTGTGCTGTGTATTATAAAACATCATCCCCCGAACAGATTCTAACCTATTAATCACAGCATGAATTCTTCTAACACAGAGCGCTAGAGTCTTCTCTCAAATAGTATATCATTGAAAGTACTGTGAGAGACACTTTAATCATTCCTAGACTATGCTATGTAACTGATCTTGAAATACCCAGTTTTCACCAGAGATTTATATTAGAAAAACATGTCCCGTATGACTGTCTTTCTCTTAAAAACATTACATATATTAAAACGGCAGTCAAGCTCCACAGCCGTTTTTAAGTGAACCATTTAGGACATTTTTTCGTCTTAGCCATGTAGACCTTTTAAGAAAATGTCATATCTGGTTTCCGTTAATGTAAAAAAGCCCATCAAACCTATTTTAGTGTATCTTACCTTTTAAATATCAGTGTAGCCCCTCCAACCATGTATGGTCAAAAGTCACTTGTGAATGGAAGGCTTCTTGTTAAATTGGAAGACTAATATTTTGTATTCCGATAAATCTTGTCTAATTTAAAAGCATTTTATTAGAAATGCTTTAATTTTTTTTCCATGATGATATATTAACTTTACCTAAATATGTCAATTATACAATTCAAAAAATAAATATATTATGAAAATATTACTTAGAAAGGATCTGAACTGCAATATTTGGGTCCGTGATGAATATTACAGGTCCGGGTCTTAAGGCATGAACATGGACTCCAGCAAGTAGTTTGTGTAACACCCTCATCGGTAACATCCGAGATCGATGCCACTGATGGTGGGTGTTATCCCTTATATGTCGCATATGTAATTGCTAGCGGTGCCGTTTTTCAGAGGATCTTGTCGGTCCCTGTCACGTCACAGGGAGTGGCAAGATTCCAGGCATAATGGTGGTGTAACCCATTTCAAAAATCCGCTGGTGTTAACATCCAGGTTCGGTGCACTCACCAATCGCGGGTGTTTGGATTCAGGTCTAGGTACATGAACCCACACTTTTGGTCCAGATTCAGCCGAACACGTTGGACCCGAATTCTCCTTAGTCCGCTCATCACTAATTACTTACTTTAATTATTAATATGTAAATAAATCTTTGTGCATCCTAGGTCTTTGTACTTTGCCATGCACGAAAGAAAGTCATGGCATTCCGCACCAAATGTAGGATTAAAAAATCTTCAGTCTTTATTTTAATTCCATAATATCTCAACAATACATCTCAACAAAAAAGGTGAAAAACATCCTACGCGTTTCAAGCGCATAAAGCACAGTTGAAACGCAAAGGCCGGTTTTCACATTTTTGATTGAGGTGTATTGCTGAAATTTTATGGAATTAAAATAAAGACTGAAGATTTGTTAATCCTACTTTTGGTGCGGAATGCCATGACAATCTTTTATGCATTGCACATATTCCTCTGGTCCAAGTGAGGCGACCTGCACACCAGTTTGGGATTATCGTTGACCGGAAAATTTCTCTTTACTCATGTATACTTTGCTATATATGTCTGGTTGTACTTTTTTATTACTGTTATGCTATGCTTATGCCATACCAATACTGTATAAGTGGCAGTACCCTTATATATATTTACGATCAGTATTTTTTTTCTAACATCTTAGAAATTTATCACAGTTCAAACTACTTGGGATGTCTCATTTTCCATGGCATGTTAATTTTCTTCTTTTATCAGTTTTACGATAGTACTTATTTTGTTATGTTTGTGGTTATTGCTCTTTTTTTGGTGAGATATAAGTGTTAATGTGCTTTCTCCTTATTACAAGGGTTTCTCTACTAACAACATGTATTTACTATCCCAGGAATGGGGATAAATGTCTAATTGTGGGGAAATCCAAAATTTACCCATTGATGTCCAACCTACAGTAATCATACATAGTTTGAGTTGTTGAGATCACTTGAATAAGTTAAGGAACCATGAGTGGAGCCCCTTTGGTAGTAACTAGCAAGATGGAGCCTTTGTTGTGCATTCTAGGGTGGGTGGAGACTAAGACGGATATTAGAATAGGTGGAGACCCTTGGAAGATGCTAGAATGGTTGGAAACTCTTGGCACATACACACACGTGTGGACACTTATTTTGATCATACCAGAATCGGTCAAAACACTTATGGGGATGAGGGACTTCTAGAAATTAGTACACTCTGTGCAATATCTTCGAACATTGTTCTCACTATAAGTTATATAGGTTATAAGTTATATCAGTAGGCACCATATTTTTGGTTACAATTGAACCAACATTCTTGAAGAGGTGTCCAAAGATGCATTGAATTCAGTATCTGTAATAAATTTGCCACATCTAGTCTAGATTTCAAGGGATTGTCCATGATCAGACGAGTCCAGCTCATCATACAGATGCTTCCATTATTAGACTGTAGTGGGGGTGCAATGTTGAGATGACGTCTCCACTAAGTTTCTTTATGTCAGCAGGGGCTAGTGGTGACTGGAGGTGCTGCGCTCAGGCAGAGGTAAAGACCAAGGTCAGTAGACTGAGGTCTTTGTTATTTTTACACCACCCGATTCCGGAAAACCCTTCAACAACTCTAAATTTAAGGGTGTTGTCTGTGATACACATAACATGGCTGCTCTTCCCTAAACAATGTCACACCTGATGGCTTATGCCAGTATTACTACTCTTCTGTATAGAAATTATTGGATCTAGTCTCTGATGCCTACCCATGGTCAGGTGTGAAGATGTTTTTAGATGAAAGCATATGTTTACATCCTGGAAAATCCCTTTAAACCAGTGTATGGAAAATTATCCTAATGTTCAAATATATACAGTGGGTATAGTATTTGGTTCCAAGCAGTATATTGTGTATACATTCCAAATTTTAGTACTATGTAGCATATCCCCATGTATGTGCTTGGATATATTTTATACATTTACTATTATATGACTATTCTTTCAACCATAAGATTAATTTACCACAATTGTATCATCATGATTGATTTATGGGAAACCCGAATTGCAAGCCGGTGGATATGATTGTTCCACATTATCTTACTTCACTATTTCCTGATCCAGATGAGTAATTTTATGTTAAAAGCTGAATGCGGTTGCACTTTTAATATTTTGTCTACCTCAGGAAAAGTTCATTTGATTTACAGTCGGCTACAGCGAAATGGAATATTTATTGATAGTTTTTCAAAATCATCTTTTTATAATAGAGCTACCTCATATTATAATGGGAGTTGTATGATATTTATGGATCTGGAAAATGTCATGTTTTATTGTACATCTTTCTACTTTTTCATAATTTTTTTTTTAGATAAAAAAAAATTGCAGGTTTGCTATTACATCTTATACAGGAAATCTTTCTAAAGACTAAGGTTTTATATTTTAAATGTTAAATATCAATGTTCTTAGCTCGGAAAACACTTTTAAAATCCTGACATTTTTATAGAATTACAGAAGTCCTCATTATCGTCACTCCCATCATTTGGATACTCCGAGATTGAAAGATGAAACAGACAGCTCCAATCTCTGGGTAGTGGTCAGACTTGGTTATTACAGATCAAATGCTATTCAATTGAATTGGAACAAAGCTGCAGTGACACAGTTCATCCACTACATAGAGAATGGAGCTATCTCCTTCCTGTTGAATAATTCCTTTATTTATATAGCGCACACAGATCACGCAGCGCTGCACAGAGCTTGCCAAATCGGTCCCTGTCCCCAATGCGGCTCACAATCTAATCAATAAAAGGTCATCAATATTCATAACCTGAAATATCCCTTTAAATGGAATTTTCTACTATTTGTATTATTGGTAGTGATTTTAGTAGAATATTTTATTACTTACTGGGCATGCAGGTCCAATAGTATTTATTTTTATGAACAGTAGGGGTCCAGAAGTAACATTACCACTAGAGATGAGCTTACCCAAACTTTAGGTCTGGAGTTTTGTTCCGTCCTGCGCCACCAGTACATTTTGCCGGATTGGCATTAAGGCAGCCAATCCGTCAAATTGACCCCCCTACCTACTGTGTGATTTGGCAACCTAAATTTGAGGTCCACTCATCTGCTCATCTCTAATTACCACCTATGTAAGTGATAAAGGGATTTAGATGAATCATTCAAGATTTTGAAATCTGCTTCTGAATCAGTGTTATTCTTGTCCGTGGCTTCTGTTTGGTACACTAGGTCCATGGCAATTACCTTAATACCAAAGAGAAAAACTGCACAGATGTAACCAAGTAAGAAGTGTGGTGCTGTTTCGGGAGTTGTCCTTTCT
Organism: Engystomops pustulosus; assembly: GCA_019512145.1. Classification (NCBI taxonomy): domain Eukaryota; kingdom Metazoa; phylum Chordata; class Amphibia; order Anura; family Leptodactylidae; genus Engystomops; species Engystomops pustulosus. Next base: position 84,964,597 of record CM033648.1, read on the forward strand.
TTTGTACCCAAAATTCTAAGAAATTAACCAAAATTTGTGAAAATAAAAATTAGAAATGGCCCCCAAAGAATCGAAAAATGTAATTGAGCCCTAAAAATGTAAGTCTTTTTGTGTTCCAAATGATATCATTTTTATATAAAAAAGAATTAATGAAATCATTTTCCCCCTAGTGTAGGTATTTCTATCTTTTCATGTCATACTGCTCCATAGTTTTTTTGGGGGGTGTTTTTATGTCACTTCTTTTTCTCATGTTGTCATTCTCAACAGGGAGAAAAATGTCAATAGTTTTAAACGAGAGGTAAAAAAAAGTCTTTGTCCCTGCTGTCTCTTTAATGAGATAATGGCGCTCCGTAATGGGAGACTGTGCTTTGTATGCTGCTAATAGAGGCCTCCTGCTTATGAAGGCTATTCTCTCTCTGCAGGGAGCAAGCGGCCTCATGAGGCCAACTTCTGCAGGCAGCGAATAGCACGGATCTGGCACCTTGTTCATAGTTTTCATGAAGCCAATCACAGTCATACTGGCCGGGACACCAAGAATTTTCCGTCTCTGTTCTTGGAGCAATCTGGAGGCCTTCTTACTTTATCTTTGATCTTCTTCTATACTTACTAGTGCTGTAGAAAGTGCAATGAGGGAGAGGAAGTGCTGGAAAATGGGAAAAAATAGGATATAAAAGTATGATATATCTTTTCCATCTGGATGGCCAATTACAGAATAATAAAATATTCTCTTAACAAATATATTTTATGTAATAGCCATGGCAAAATGCTAATTCTGTCTAAATTTGTGATATTATGTTCGACTGAGATGTGGGTAGAATTTAGGTTTAGTTTCATTTTATTTTTCGAGGTAGCACCACTCATGCCAATTGGCTGTTTCTGGTATTCCTTCTCCTACTAGTAAACTGGGCTGAGTTGCAATTCCATAGACAGCACCTTCATAAGAGTTTTTGGAAAAATTGACTATTTTTACAATACCGTTAGTTAAATCTTTTGAAGATGCAACCGTTTATCATGCTATAAAAGATGTCCTCACACATAGGTAAAAAAAAATTCAAAATCTATACCTATTAAAGGGACCATGACATAAGACATCCTCATTATCCTGAACAGCTCCTGAAATTATATTAATCAGTCATGTGTTACTTTTTAGTATAGTGAAGACACTCAGGATATTCATTGGTCGTATGCCAACATCTGCCGACAATTTGCCCCTTATGTGTCAGTTTACACTTGTCTTGCAGTGATGACATCATCCAACTGCTGCAACCAATCACTGATCTAAGAGTTCTTGTCTTGTATTTACGAGCCTTAACCCCAAAAGCCAATGATTGTGACAACATGTTATACATGCATGTGACACTCAGACACGTGGAGCAGGAGATCTTCCGCATTGGAGTGATGAATACATTTTTTTTTCTATTATTAACTTTCTTGTGTTTTATAAAAAATAAAAAAAAATTAAACCACTTTAAAGATAATGGATATTTTTTTTCCATCCAAACTCATTAACTTATTTCTCAGAGCTTCTAGGATCCATGTCAACCATTGAGCCATTTCCTACTAAAAACATATGCAAAGTCAACGGAACCATAATCAATAGGCGCAAAGGAGCCAAAATAGGTTGATTGAATTCATCACATGTGTCTTTAGGCTTAATAGGCCATTACACATTACATTTTCTATTTAAGGGCCAATTTCTAATCAAAATTCTCAATCTCAGCTCATCTGATCTGTGCTTTAATATCCACATACTTATGGTTTACACTAAACTTCATTCCATTTTGCTCTCTTGACCCCAAGTCTTCCAAGCTACTCAAACCCTTAGCCCCTGACCTGATCTTTGTGCTAATCTACATCTGTAATTCTACTTCCATTACTGCCTGATACTTGAGTCTTGCACAGTTCACACCTATGCCTACAAAAGAAAGACTTGACCTGTCCTACCTCTTGAGCCCTTCATCCAGTCTACATTTAACCTAAGAACATGTATGATGTCTTCTTTAAACATCTCAATGGCATTTTTCACATCTTGGAATTTACTGCTCTTTAATAATGTGATTGACCGATGACCTCTTGGTTAAGGGTCACTTTTCTATCTTCTCTTGATATCACTGGCTATTTAACAGCTTGAAGGAGAATAATAAAAAAAATCTTTTTCTGAAAGAGCATCTCTCTTGTCTTGGAGCTCTACCTGGTACCATGGAAGCAGATCCATCCATATGAGCTAAATGCTATACGAGAAACAAGCAATTGACAGGAATTGTGCTGCATTTTTCATACAAAGCTCATTCAGAGCCTCATAAACTCTTAAAATGCCTTATCTTCCACTAGTGTCCAGTGTTCTAGAGATAAAGTAGGTTTGAAAAACATAGTATACCACATGGTGTTTTTTGTCACCTATTATCCCACAGTTTTTTAACCCAGATATTGAGTACTGCTAGTGTCACAAAACTTTTAGCATTAATAATTGTAGGCTGGCTTCCTTGTCAAAATATCTGGCTCTAGAAATAGATAAAGCATTCAATAAAGCACATTTGTGTTTTTTTACCTCTTTTTGATAAATAGTTTTCCAAAAATTGCACTGATCTCATGAAGAAGCCACTTTTAGAGTGAAAATTCCTATTGGCTTGCCAGAATACAAGAGGTTCCAGGCAGAAGCCGTGACCATTTGTCCGACTCTGTTGAAGGGGACCTTTCACCAACTCAACCAACTCCAATTCTTTGCATCTTTTACTAAATGTTGCCATATTGATTCTGGTCCCTAGGTTATTTTCCCATTCTCTGGTCTGGAATGGACAGCTTGGCACCACCCAACTGACAGTAGGGAGCCTGATAATTGCATCAGAATCACTGGTGCAACATCTGTAAAAAAATCTGAATCTGAATAATTTTGTTCATTTGTTGCCAAGGTCTTATGCAAAATAATGCAAAAAGGAAGTGGCCACTCAACCAATCACTGGCCTCAAAAAGGTGTTGAGTAAACAATGATAATTTTCAACTAATTTGGGGGATACCATACATTGGCATGTGGTGCGCCATGGTATGATGCGATCTTGTCCTCCGGAAAGATGTCCCCCATTCTGATGTCTCCCCTGTCCTAAGCCTACTTGTGCTTCAAGGTTTCTTTTCTATGCCCACAAACAATGTGACCATTTTTGCACTCAATGGGGGGAATTTTTTAAGACCGGAATTTTGAATACAGGTCCTGCACCGGTCTTCATTAAGAGGCTCTTAGTAAATGCGGGAGCAAACTCCGGTCAGAACTGGCAGACATTTTTGCTATTATCTCCATTGCTTTTCCAGTGGAGACTATAGTAACTGTGACGAGCCAGATGTTAAAGCCCTGGCCCGCCCCCTCCGCCTACCCCGCTCTCCGCCTTGACATGGCGTGTGGGTCGGAGAAGGCCAAGAACTGTCGGGGAGAAGGAGAAGGCATGATGAATCTCCCCCAGTATGGCTTCAGAATTCTTAAAATTCCGAGCCGCATATCCTCAGTAACAGGCCACTTGTCATCCATACGTCATGCATTTTTATGGATCCATAAAAAAAACATGGCTGGCAAATTATGTTGGTAGCTTGTGTCAACCCCATTGAGCGTCACATGATTGTGTTGCCTTTCAACTAATCCGCAAATACGTCCGGCACATGGGTGATATGGGTTTCATCTGTTTGTTTCATTTTCCGACAGGGGATAGCCACCAACAAGAGTAGGACATGCCCTGAGTTTTTCTTTTTTTGGCAGGGGTATTAAGCTGCGAAGATTACTCCTGTGTGTATGAGCCGAAAGAAAACCACAGCTAATACATATGTGAAAAATTTGTTTGTATGAATGAAGGCTAACTCGGGGACAATTTGGAGAACCTTGTTAACATAGATTGGTAGATAAAGCTGTAATTTTTTGGGGGATATTTTTGAATTATAAACGCAATTATCGATACATATATATAAATGTATTGTAGATATATAAAACGTAACACAAACTTCCCTTCATATTCAGATGTTTCTATAGTACAGAGTGAGCAGAAATGTGCCTTCTTTGTCCTTGAGTGAAGCAAATAAGCTTTTCAAGGAAACCGATTTTGTGCAGCCGTAGTTTACTCTGTAATTCAAACATGCCCTTCTCTTTTGAGTCAGTCTGTTTGTGCAACTTACCTCTTTATGGCCTCTTCTTTGCCGATTTCTAAGACTTGATTATGACACTACTAAATGTGAAAATCAATTCAGCACCAGTAACACTTTTCAAATTACATTCACACCGTGGATTGACTGTTAAGGGCTCATTACTGTTATTTTTCTAGAGAGTGGTTTATTAAACACAGTTACCTAATAAGCATCTTCGCTGGTGCAAATTGCTGAAAACAGTAATGAGTCTGATTAGACTTCATTTCAATTACAACGACTTGTCAAGCAAGAATAAAAAAAAAAAACCACCCTCCTGGATGTGACTGGATTTGGCCACCGTGTATTTCAGCTCAGAGAGAGAGAATAGAGGAGGGGAAGGCTATCTTTGTGCTTCAGTCTCGGTTCTATAATGAGTGCAAAATTGAACTAGTCTTAGGCCAATTTGTGAGCCGGCAAATTGCACAGAAAAGCTTAAACACAGTAATTTATATAGGGAGGTAAAATACCTTTTTTTGCGTGTGTGATATAGAATGAGATTCCTTATAGACTGTAAATATGTAGATTCATGGCCATATGGGTTTATTAGGATTAGGTTACCTTTTGTTCACATTTAGAGTCTATACACGCAGCAGTGCAGGATGAACAGACTCTGTGCCATAGTATGGTGACTTCTAGGGCCGGCTCCAGGTGTTAGAAGGCCCCTGGGCAACAGAGCCTCAGTGGGCCCCTTTGCAGTGAACTCACTTAGCAGCATTAAAAATTTGAAAACTAAACCAGTGTTATGTTCCCTAAAATATCCCCTATTTTATATAAGCCTCCTTTCCCCTATGAATTTCTTATGTAAAGCCTTTTATGGGCCCCACAGCAGCTCTGGGCCTGGCACTTGCCCAGGTATGCCCAGTGCTGGCGCCGACCCTGGTGCCTTCTGGAATTGCTATTTTCATGTTACCTGGAAGTTTCAGCTCATCCTTCGCGCCTTCTACTTCTATGGGACTTCCAGAATGGTTTAACTTGTGGACAGCCTCAAAAAGTGCTAGTTTTTATTTAGGATCTCAGGGTATGTGCCAATTTCCTGGGCCTCCATTGGTCAGACATATATCCCTTACTCTGTGGACAGGAGATAAGTATTTAGTAGTACAATCACTAAGCCGCTATGGATATGCTCTGGATATTTCCATGTGTTGTTTTCTTGTGGAGTCATATATCTTTATATACAATTGGAGGCTCAAGTTGTGGCCAATTGATCTCTTAAATGGCTGAAATTTTTAAACTTGTGAGAGTTGTTTGGTTCATCCAGCAGATCCATGGCCACTTAAAGCAAACCTGAAACCATAGTAATCCAATCCAGTCTGCAGGCAGCATATTATAGAGCAGAATGTGAACAGATTGTACATTGTGTGTGATCTGCAGGCAGCATGTTATAGAGCAGGAGCCGAGCATATTGTACATAATGTACTATCCATAGGCAAAATTTTATAGATCAGGAGGAGCTGAGCAGACTGTACATAATGTCCTATCTGCAGGCAGCATGTTATAGAGAAGGAGGAGCTGAGCAGATTATGCATGGTGTCCTATCTGCAGGCAGCATGTTATAGAACAGGAGGAGTTGAGCAGACTTTGCATAATGTCCTATATTCGAGCAGCATGTCAAAGGCCCATGGAACTATATAGATTTGTTAACTTATTCACTCACATTCCCCTTTTACAGTAAATCAAACCATGAAATAATTCATCATTTCTGTTACACTTTTGCTTTTCATAGACACATCTCAGCACGTTAGAATTTGTAAGTTAATATTTAATAGATATTACATTCAATTTAGGTGCAAAATGTTGGCTATTAAACAGTGTTAAATGTCTAACCCCCATTAAATTATTCTCAGGCGTTGCTTCTCATAGTGGGATAAAAAAAACCTTAATGTGAAATGCTTTATGGTGATTACGCTGTCATTTTTCATCAGTTGGTTACTTTACTAACATTATAATGCTTTTGTGAGTTCGGCGGACAGCAGCGACGAGTCAGTGTTTTGTGCCACGTTCAGCATATGCCGTCTGATAATACCATTTGACATTGAACTAGATAAAAGAATTTTTGAAGTAGTGCAGGGTAATAAAATGAGTGTGACAAAAAAGATGTGATAAAAGAATGCATAGCGGCTATATGGATGATAGGCATGAAAAGTCTGAAAAGTAGAAGAAAAGAAGTATTTTCTCTTAAGAATATGTCTTAATAATAATAATAATAATAAAAATAATTCTTTATTTATATAGCGCTCACAGATTCCGCAGCGCTGCACAAAGCATGTCAAATTGGTCCCTGTCCCCATGGGGCTCACAATCTAAACAGCCTATCAGTATGTTTTGGAGTATGGGAGGAAACCGGAGTAGCCGGAGAAAACCCATGCAAACACGGAGAGAACATACAAACTCTTTGCAGATGTTGACCTAAGTGGCAATCGAACCCAGGACCCCAGCACTGCAAGGCAGAAGCGCTACTCACTCAGCCACTGTGCCGCCCTCTATTGAAATCTATATAAAAAAAGAGAAAATAAAGAAAATATCAAATGTGTATGGCAAGAGTAAGTGACCAAAACTAAACCCAAGATCAACAAAAAAAAAATCTCAAAATATACCCAATAAAATTCTGTTGACAATATTCTTGAAAGTGTTGATGGCCCTGTACAGTATATTCTACAGTCCTTTGTTAGGAAGTGTAGGAAGTAACGGATTAGATATCTACATAAGAGGCCGCCAACTCGCGAGAGTTCCCACCCGTTCTATAATGGAAAGATGTGGAAACCATCACGAGTGCTCCCGCGACCTTCATCTTGGGTCCCTTGATCCTCTGTGTGCCCGAGCACCCTGCTGCTCTATCTTACCTCTCCTCCTCCTTACTCCTGATCTTCATGCTCATGCCATTGAGAAAGCTTTTGTCCCTGCCTTGCACTAGTGTTTGGATTTCCTGTTGTGACCCCGATTCTGCATTTGACTCTGATCCTGTTCCGACTGTCTTGACCTCCTGCATGTCACCAACCACAAACCAGTATGTCTGTGTGCTTGGTTTACAATCCTTCATTCTGGTGGTAGATTTCCTTTAACAGTTGAGTGCACTCCCCCAGAAGAAGCCCATTGTGCGAAACACGTGTCGGGGTCGTGCACACGTTCGCGATCTGTATTGATAACAGGTTATCCCTCATTGTGTCTACACAGTTAGGTTTGCAGTGGTTACCTCCATTTCCCTTATGGGTCCCTGCTAAAATGTTGTGTACCTTATTATGGGTCATTTTGTTGATGCTTACGTAGTCTGGTGTGGAATCTTTCCAATCCACACTTATACATACTAACCTGTTTGTGTTAGGGATAGTCCTATTTGTATACTTGTCTACACCGGATTCATGTGCATTTTTGTTTTAGTCTGTTTGTTTGTCTTTCCATGTTTGCCTCCCTTTATGTCCCTTTCGGGAGATATAATACTTTGAGTGTTCATTAATCAATAAAATAATTTTGTTACATACATGTACGTGTGTTCTTAGCAGTGTATTTCATACAAGAGAAAATCCGATATCCGGCCAATTCAGGAACACTTCATTATTCTTTATTTAGGTACATATTTAAAATCCACAGCAGGGAAATAACGCCCACGCGTTTCAGACGAACTAGCCGTCCTTAATCATGGCTCATGATTAAGGACGGCTAGTTCGTCCGAAAGGTGACGGCGTTATTTCCCTGCTGTGGATTTTAAATATGTACCTAAATAAAGAATAATGAAGTGTTCCTGAATTGGCTGGATATCGGATTTTCTCTTGCTACTATACCACCCGTACAGAGGGGCGATCCGTGCCGCACAAGGACACTCATGTTTGCGGGAAGGTGAGCTGATCCCCATTTTACATTCTCCTCTAGTGTATTTCATACACCGAGTTGGGGATCTTGTAAGTTGGTGGTGACTGGCAGTGGCCCATTTCCCACTATCACCCAAACAAGCCTTACTCAGGATAGATAAGCTGCAACCAGACGTATTTGGCAGAAGAATACTTTACTCTCCCTTTTTAAGAACATTTTCATGCTCATCTTGACATATGCAGCTGTGGATGTTGGGAGAAATCACTATTGGGTAGTAAATAGCAGACAAGCAACTATATAATATGCTTTATTTGATTGCAGAGTTTTTTGGACCTAATTAGTATTGTGTGGTCCCGAAAGCATTGGGGCAGATTTACTTACACGGTCCTGTCGCGATCCCGCGGTGCATTGTCCGATGAGGATTAGGGTCTGTTGCGATTCACTAAGGTAGTGCGTCCAATTTCCTGCATGTGTCGCTTCCGCACTGAGATCCGCCGGAGTTCACCTTCTTCCTGGTGTATGTGAGTGCTTGATCTTGCGACACAATTTAGTTTTTAAATTCTGCGGTTTGTCCGAAGCCGTCGGGTTGTCCAACAGCACGCCCCCCAATTTCTATTGCATGCAAGCCGGCGCCAATGCGCCATAAAACGATCGCGTGCGACAAAAACCTAGGGCAATTCGGTGTAAAATGGAAATATTTGGTCCGCGGACCCTTAGTATATGAGCCCCATTGTTTCTCAAGATAACCCCTTTAAATTTTTGCTTACTTGTAGTTCGTATTGGTTTTCTAATTGGAGCCTGTACATTGAACACCCACAGGTGAACTATGCTTTGTCTAGAAGATGGCCGGTCACCTCACTCTTGTCTCCAAGGACTACTGTTACAGAATAATGGGGGTCTTGGGAAAAGACTCTCAAGAGTCTGCTGTGCTGCTGGGACAGGCATTTAAAAGGGCATGCGATTTTAGCGCATCGGCGCCGGCTTTCATGCAACAGAAATTGGGGGACGGGCCTGATTTGGACTGAGTGCGGGATTTAACATTTAAATTGTGTTGAAGATCAAGCACTTACATACACCAGGAAGAAGAAGGTGAACTCCGGCGGACCTGATCAGGGAAGCGACACATGCAGGAAATCGGGCGCACAATCTTCTTGAATTGTGGCAGATGTGCATTCCGGTCGGACAAATTTAATAAAATAATCCGTAAAAATGGAGATCTAGCAATTCCATGATATCAGTTCATCGATACCATCTGTATAAGTACTAGGAGAAATGTGTATTTTAATGCCCCAATATTCCTGTCCCCATGCGCAGATCTTTCTAATCTCCCAATATAATGGACCGTGTCCTAAAAAAATGCTTTTTCTACCGCTGCCTCGCATGGTAGACAAAGGCTCGTGATGGCTGTATTACATGTAAGAATACATCTGTGTGGCGGCATTCATCAAGATCCAGGGGATTTTCTGGAGACAAGTTTTCTAATCCCCTAGCAATGGAGAAGTGGAGAATAAATCTGCCCTACTGTACTAGGAAGGTCTTCTTTTTTTAAGCGAGTTCCTACACGCGGTTGCGGGAAGGTACTTTATCTTCATATAGAGTATTGTGTGAGAGAATACAACATTCAGCCCACACAAATGAATTTTATATGTAGCTTCTTCCACCGCCATCAGATGGAGACTAAATTATACAGAGGTCTTGGGAGTGAAGGACACAGAATTAATGCTCTATGTCACCCTGTCCTATCAACAGACTTTTTTTTTTCTTTTTTATTGTACGGTACTTTTTATTGGTACATTAATCACGTAGTCTTTAACCATCCAAAGCTTTTGCTATTCTTCGACCAAATCACACATTTTCCCAATTTTTCAGACGAAGCTATAAGATATATATGTAGCTTAGAAAATAGAACTGATCACCAAATCCTTGTCCTTTAAATTCCGTCTTGTTCTCTTTTTACTCGTGAAGTTAAACGTTTCGAAAAGTCATTTAAGAGCAGGGATGCCTTGTTCTTCCAAGACTAAGGCCCGCAGTTATTAGACCTATAAATTTGTTTTTTGACCCCTGTTAGCTCAGTCTATTGGGTCAAAATTGAGTACAGCTTCTTTCAAATGTACTCAAATTGATCTTTTCCTTGATGGAATACTAAAAGCGACGCTATATCTGTGAATGCTTGTGTTTGTATACGTGTGGGGCCTGCATTTAGCCCATATAGGATAAGCAATAATTTGTGATAATGGAGCAGGTAGTCACTTTTGCAGATATGTCTATAAATATACAATGTCTTTGTGTGTGGTTATAGATAAATCGTTTTTGAATGGCATAAGAATTCACCCATAGGTGTCCGAAATGAGGCAATTCCCAGCACAAGATAAATATCGCCTTTAGCTTTTTTGCATATATTGCCCATAGCGGTTTTACAGCGTGATTTTTTTTTAAAGGTTATATCATTTTATTGCATTGCTGATAACTGCAGTTCAAGAATGAGGTTTGGGACAATATGATAGATATGTGCTATGAATGTGAAAGCACACAACATATACGTAGCCAGATATCTACTATTGTGCTTATTACTATATGTAGTATTATACAGGATTATGTATATAAATGGCTGTTTAGCCAAAGTAAAATTTTGAAAAAAATCTAAAGCTTTTTTTGTCATTGAAATATAACATATTAGGATATATAAATAGATAGAGGGGTGTAACTAGGAGATGCAGGGCCCCATAGCAGACTTCTAAATGGGGCCCCCTTCCCGCTTAAAATATATATATATTACACAACCATTTATATACCTGTATACATAAACATACAGTTCTTCACTCTACACATTTAAACATTCTTACACATACGTATACATATATAGCAGAAACACGTCACATAAACACACACATACAGTGCCATATACAGACATACAGCATACAAACACATATACAGTGTATATACTGTACACCATATACACATGCGGCATATACACATCACAGATACACACACATATACAGCATATATACATCACATATATGTTATAAATCTTTAGTGTCAGGTCAGTTGCCGGGGCCCGCTGACACTGTGGGTCCCACTGCGGCTGCTATGGCTGCTACCACTGTAGTTACACCACTGGATAGATAAATTAGATTTGAAAAATGGATGTATGCTGTAGATTCTGTGATGGACAACGTACAACGTTATGGTACATTATATAGATATGAGAGAGAAGGTAGGTGGGAAATCTTTGTATAAGCCAGAGAGGTAGGGAGATAGATAGGATACATATCTATGTTAAATTAGTAAGATTGGAGATGAATGCATAGATAGAATGATGGATAGATACTTAGGTGCATATCTAGGTAGTTATTAAGCTTAATAGATAATAAGATAGATTGATGATTGCAGGTTATTGCAGATTCTGTCAGGCACAACATACCAGGTTATGGTATGTTGTGTAGATATGAGAGAGAAGGTGGATGGATAATATATGTATAGGACAGAAAAATACATAGGAACATAGGTATGATAGATTACTAACATTCAGGATGGATACAGTAGTGGATTATAATATAGGTGGGGCCCAAGCCTTCTAGGGGGCCTATGACCACCCATCAAATTTTATACTGAGAAGTTCCTTAACCTCTGAAATCCTATTATATCTGTTCCTGCTCTCAATACACCTGTACACAAGAGCCATTTCAGGACCATTGAAGGTCTTGAAATTGCAGATTGAAGCAGCAGAAGGGACACATCCTCCATTCCCCAAAAGGTTTCATTCTAGTACCAGATGTAGGAAGTGACTCCAGACTTGTAGGGTCTATAATATTCATACAGTCCAGAGCCCATGGCAGTCTTAATCCAACCTTACATGGATACATAGAAGGATGCATGGATAGAAGGATAGATAGATAAATGAATAGGTAGATAGGCTGGTGGCTGGCTAGCTGGAAGGATAGATTGATACATTGTATAGATATAACGGAAGATTTATCACTGTTTGTACACCAGTTTTCTGGCATAGAAACAGTGAGATTAATCGCACATTCTTGCACAATGCAAGAATTTGTGATTAAAATTGTGAATACTCCACCTCCATGCCATGTGGGCGTGGATAAGACGAAGAGGGGTGCGGAAGCACATGGAGGGGGCAATCCCAGCCCATGTCTACGTTCTTTTGAGAAACCAGTGAACTAGCACTGGTCGGACCTGGAGTAGTTTTGCCTATATCTAGCGGGACGCGGGGGCATGGCCGCAGGAGCACCGGTGTATGATACATCTCACCCATAATGTCTATTGTGGATAGATAGATTAACAAATATTTATATACGATTAGGCAAGCTCTGTGCAGCACTGCGTAATCTGTGTGCCCTATGTAAATAAAGGAATTATTAATATATATATATATATGGATTTAGAAGCTAGGTGGCCGGTATGGACAGATACTGTAGTAGGATGGATGGATGGATAGATAGCTATACATACATACTGTACATACTGTGAATGGATATATATATATATGTCAAGTAATTAACATTGTCTGGAATTCCCATCTGACTATTATAGTATCTCAATCAAGTCCATTCAGATGCATCAACTCAAATAGTGACATCTCATATTCTGCTTTCCATATGTAAACTCTAAGCTGACAGCTGTCGGTTACTTCCCGTAATTTACTTGTATGATAACATTTCCCTTTACTTGAGATGCTGGTTAAATATAGTTGACTGTATGTTGTTCATATCTGTTGACTTGCTATTTATTTCCTGGATCTGCTTATAGCAGGATTACTCGCTCTTGCTTTCCTCCTGAGCCTCGGCTGGAGCGGCAGCTTGGTGATGCCGGCACATATGACTTGACAGCAGAGGCCCTGTGGGGCCTTGTTTAAAGATTGCCGAGTGAAGCAGCATGCAAGATGGGCTGAGACTGGCCAACGCTTATACTGTGCAAATTGATTGTTGCAGTTTCGCTGTTGAGATCAAATTTTTTTTTCCCATTCATGCTGTGGTTCCTTTCAGCTCTACGAGCTAACGTCTTAAGCTCTAGATCGACCAAATCACATAGAAAAATAGGGTGAAATCACATGCCAGTTACTGTTTACTCAAATGCAGGCTTGTTCCTATTAATAGACACACTTTTATATACTATATGTATCTATTTTTGTTTATACTGTATATGTACAATTATAAATAAATGTGTAGGTATGGGTACACCCATATGACAGAGAAGAGATGTTCGCTAGATAATACACAGAATACAAATAATACATAATAAATGTAATACAAATATAAATAATGGATACATTTGATTCTATAGAAACCATATAGTCTATATAGAATATCCTCGTTCGTATGTAAAAACGACCCATCTGAGGCCATTAATTGTTGTTATAAGGAAGGACCTGATTGAGACCTAATAATAGTCACCAACAGGTGTCCTGCGCTTTCCCCTTCTATAAAAAATTGAAGAAGTGTTTATTCTCCGAGATGTGCCAGATATGATCCGTATAATGGGCCGGTGCCGTGAGCCACACTTGTTCATTGTCACTTGACGCGTCTGAAATGTAAACCTGCTCTGTCCTAGTCAATGTGCTCAGATTTTGTGGAAATAATAATCCCCCAAGGTCCTCTTAAGGCACTCCCAAGCTGCATCAAAGGAGGCGGTGTGTGTATTAAATTGAAGAAAGTCCTCAATCACACAAATCGTCCCTGCTCCCCCACACTAGCTGTAACCAGAACGGTTGTGATCTCCATAGTGCACCATTACATTCAGATAGTTGTCTGAAATTTCAACAGTACTCGTATTGGACTTTAGTCCGAAATGCTTGGCAGGAAATATTCCACTAATCCTAAAGACCTGAATAGGGGATCAGTGCCTATGAGTCAATTCAAGAAAGAAACCTATTGGAACTAGAGTAACAGGAATATTGTCTTGTAACCGGGTTACGCACCCTCCAGATATCTTGAAGCCCACATTCCTGCAGGATTTTTTCCTGCAGTGGCATCAGTGGCAATAGAACCAGTATCTAAATATAGTTGTAAATAATTGTTAGGTATGTACAAGCCTATGATCAGTATTCGGTCCGTTAAAGGGTGCATTGCAGGCAAACAAGACGGCCATGTGAATTAGGCTAGCCCGGCAAACATAGAGTATAGCATGATGAATCACAATGCTCACCCCTTGAGCATTCTGCTAGACAAATAGTGATACATTTTATTCTGAAATTATAACATTTTACCCGTGCTTGATATCAGCTGGCTGCTATGTAATGCCCTCCCAACATGTGGCTGGTACAGATTTTAAAAGTTTTACTAATGATAACAAAATTACAGAAAAATATTATAAAACCATTAATAATTTTTTTCCATGGTGGCATATCCCTTTAAAGGGAACCTATCATCAAAAACAGGCGTTATAAACCTTACTCATCCTCCCTTCCCCAGCAGTGCAGGCACCACAGCTTAAATCTGCCTCCTCCAGACATTAAAATCTTTTCCCAAACTTTTTCTCCTAATTTGACTCTACCCACCACAAGTGGTACCACCCACATCCACTTGGTCCCATCCATCACAGGTTGTGTGGACTGGTGAGGATACCTGAAGTTTACTCCTAGTTAACCTTCCACGGGCCACCGGCGCATGCATACTGCCAGTTTGGTAGCGATCAGTGTTACCAGTGGGTGAGCAGTTCCAATTAAAGGGTTAACACTCGTGATTGGTTCTTGCGGGAATCACAGGTCAAACCCTTTGACCCTTTTTAATCCGGTTGCTCTGGGAATTCGTGTCCGGGTTTTACAGATCCTGCCAGACCCAAATACTGATGTGTCCGCTTATCACTGCCTATAATTAATGTCAATGTCTAGTAGGCTGAGCGTTGGCCTAAGATCAAAATGGGTTTTGATAGAGAACCACAAACGTTGTCGTAGTAAGGGGAGACAAGTCATTGCATTTTGTAAATTTGTACTGGGAAGGATATGGGAAGTGTAAATTGATTTCATATGGAAGATGATGAGGACATGGAGGTGTCAATTGCATATGGATCTTTTTCTGGTAAACAATCAATTATTCAGATGATGAAATAATCTTATGGGATTTATAGAAATTGGATTTGTGACTGGTTTATAGTATGACATCAGCAATAAATATCCTAAACCCACTGTACTGTATGACATCTAAAATATATTCCCTTTTAAAGGCAGACATCGCCCATCTTTTTTATTTACTGTAAATTTTATCTTTTACTCAATTTTTATTTTATTCCATATTTTACACAGCTGTCGAGGAGCAGTTATCTTGCCTAAGCTGCTGTTAACAGTATTTAGAAATTTGCTGTACAGAAATATGTATTGACCTTTGTGGGCATGCTCGATGTCTCTCTGGTGGACTTGTGAGAGAGGGTCAATAGCAAATTCTTTCTCTCTCCAAAGTTTCGTAAGTGGATCGTCAATGATAATTGTGAAATGGCAATTCAATGGGGTGGTCCAGTCACATACATTTTTCCCCTATTCACAGGATAAGGGAAAACTAGCCGATCAGTGGTATTCCCAGTGATCGGACTCCACAGATATCAAGAACAAGGGTCCATTGCACCTCCAAATTAAAAGAGCATTTTGTTTCGTACATGTACCTGCTTTTCTAGTCATCTCTACGGTTCTGACGGAGATGGCCAAGCAAAGTACTTAGCTTCTTCCATCAGAGCCATAGACAAATCCAAGTTCTCGGAATCCATGGTAGTCCCTCCACTAGGACCCCCACCATAACTTGTTGGGGCTGGATACACCAACTTCCTCTTATACATTACAATTGATGTTTAGAGGTTTAAACTTCTAAGGTCCAGACAATGTATTATACTCTACAGTATTGTTCTAATATATCTCTAGTTATATTAAAAAAAAACCCTCTACAATAGCTCTGGCACTACACCAATAGAGGAGGTCAGATGCTGGAACCCAAAGAATCTGAAACTGATCGTAAACCTTATCCTAATTAAATTTTGTATAACATTAAAATGAATTGTGAAGGTTTTCATGTATTTTTTTTTCATAAAGATTAGGATACAAAAAAATCTGTCCTCCAGGGCATGCATATTGGGGCACATTTACTAAGAGTTTTGCACCTGTTTTCTGTTGGACTTTGCACATTCTTTTATATGTAAATTGCTTGCACAGGTATTTAAGAAGTGCCCACGCCACTTTTGACGCACGTGACCCTTTTGTAGTCACCATGTGACACAAATTAGGGGACGTTCCGGCACTCAGTTGGACCGTGCATCGGATTTAACACGCAAAGTTTGCCGCAACAGCCTATGTTAAAGGTGCACCACAAAAATGTTAGTGAACTCTGTCAGGCCAGTGCAGGGAAGCAACCGATTCATGATTCTTAATGAATGTGTCGCACCCAGCATTATACAAGGTCAGAACACTTTTAGTACAGTTTCCGACAATCTGATACTTTGCTTATTGTCAGTAGAGGTTCACAGACAATTGTTGAACAACAATTGTAGACAATAGAATATTGTGTATGAGTCATAATGGATTCATACTTGTTTAGGATGCCCATGCAACAAGACCCTGCATGACCCCTTTTACCAGACTAAATAATAATTGTTCTCTTTACCTCTATATTTGTTTTTATCTGGGTCATTTCATTGTAATCTTTCCATGACACCTTATCTTTTTTTTACCTCCACACCGGGATTTGGCTTGAAAATCACTGACCACATCGTCAAAGTATAAATAAAGCCTTATACAGATCCCATAGAAACCGTGCAGTAGTATTATTCCATTTACCAAGCACATTGTGAAAAATAAACAAATGGAGATCATAAAAGTCACGGCTGCTTGTTGCCGTTTGGAAAAAAAATGGAGGAAAGCTTCCAGGGACATAACTTTACAACCAAGGACTCTCCTTGAGATGGGAAATAAGTGATTGATATATATGGTTATTAACTCCATATACTCTATCAAGCGGTCTGAAAGTCAGAATATTTCTAGTTGCCCATGGCAACCAATCACAGCTCAGGTTTCATTCTACCAGTGCTCATTAATATTTTAAAGGGCGGCTGTAATTGGTTGCCATGGGCAACTAGAAATATTCTGATATGAGACAGCTTGATAAATCTGCCCCAATGTGCTCTGCAGCATGGAAATTTTAAGGTTCAACAAAACTTTATTTGAAGTTTACATTTTTGTGATCTATTAGACTGTATATTTAAACATTGCCTAACTTACCTACCATAAAATCCTCTGCCCCATCGGTATCGGTGCTGGCGACGGTGCTTAACTCCGTAAAATGTGGATGTGCGTTTGTGCCATCGTCTAAATGCCGCTGGTGCATGCGCTCCCACATACTTTAGGATCATCTCTCTTGGTTCTAGTGCCATTCACTGGTGTTACCGGTGAGGGTGAGCGTTTTGGTTTTGGCCAAACCCAAACTTGAGCAAGTCCATTCAACCCTAACAATATGGGCCTTAACTCCTTTTTAAATATTATATTTATTTTTATTATTATTTTTTCCATATGCTAAGTTCATATCTGTGTCCAGCATGCTCTGTTACACATTTCTTTATTAATAGCATCAAAAATAGCTCATTTTCTTTTGCTATTAATAACTGATGCATAAGAAAATGTAACAGAAGGTCCATTAAAGCCAATTGGTAATGGAAGGGGGGACAGAAGACCTACCATTCATCTTTTTTTTTCTGGTTTCCATTTAACTCTACTTAAATGCAGACACGTGTGTAAACAAGACCTAAGAACATTTCAATTTTTTTTTTTTTTAATTTTATTTGCTTCATATCATTTCCAATCACCATGTCAAAATCCAGTGGCTCCCGTTATTTATAACTTCATAAATATGTAAAATCATTTTAGGAATTCTTTAAATTATTTTACTTTTAAAATGTAATTAAAAATTAGCATTTTTAATAAACAAAAATACTCCTAATTCTAAAAATCTAAACTATGGCTCCAAAATTCTATTAGCTCATAAAGTGTTTTCATACCTGAAATAATCTCCAATGAACACAAGAATGAAATAAAATAAAATATAACATTTGTTATGAAGGTTCCTGTTTATAATATGAAAAATGCTGTATTTTTGCTAAGTATTTCAATTATAGAGTTTTCAGGTACTTTTGACAGTGACTTTTAGTAAATACTTTCACCGTAGGATTAATTTCAGTTTCAACATCTAAAGGGCAAATCAGAAGAAAACTTTTAGGGGCTAGTCAGCGCAGGTTTAATTCCTTGTACCCAGAAGACTTTGAGAAGTAACAGACCGGCAGACAAGCGTTGCTTGTTTTTTTCTTTAGGGGTTCAACAACCGAGCTGAGAAGCAGAAAGAAAGCAGTTGTAATTCATACCGAGTTGTAGGCATTTTGTGATGAAAGCGATGGACCGCTGCCTGGGAGATTGCTTTGCTGCACTCCACGAAGCAGATTTGAAACTGCCGTGGACCACTTTAGATGAGAGTTGGATTATGGAATGACCTGCGATGTCTGTGTCATATTGTTCAGCACAGGGTGCATTATGCTGTGCTAACTAGGTGTTCAGCACCAAATAAGAGAGGTATCCTAGATGTGATCTGTCAGCTGTGTCTCATATTTTTCGATTGGGGTAAAAAAAAATAGAAACCTGAAACTGATATTGTACAGACAGAATTGCTGCATACGGAACATTGTGACTGTTTCGGGAAACCTTTATCTGAATCGAATAAAAACAGGAATTTTTACAGATTACTTAAAGTATTTATAACATATGTTCTTTGTCTGTTAATTATGTTGTTAATTTTTTATTTTTTCTTTACACAGGCTTGAAGATGCAGTGGACGCCAGAGCATGCTCAATGGCCAGAACAGCACTTCGATATATCGTCAACCACAAGGTCACCGGCACACAAAGTGGAAGCATATCGTGGTCATTTGCAACGCACGTACCAGTATGCCTGGGCCAATGATGACATATCAGCTTTAACTGCATCAAATCTACTGAAAAAGTATGCTGAGAAATATTCCGGAATTTTGGAAGGGTCTATGGAAAGACCTCTTCTCAGTAATTACACTGAAGCTCAATCAGGCCTTGTGAATGGTCGAAAAAATGATGGCGAGCCTTGGAATTCCGACAATGTCTATCCTATGAACTGTGTTTCTGATGTGATTGCTGCAAGCAAAACTGGAGTAGGCGCCACTATACCTCCATCAGATGTCTCTGTCAGTATAGGTAGTTCTCCTGGGGTGGGAAGCAACTTGACAGAACCTAATTATTCTAGTACTACATGTGGAAGTCACTCAGTTCCTAGTCTACATTCAGGACTACCATCTCAGGAATATGGAACAGGATATAATGGTTCCTACCTGCATTCAAGCTACAGTAGTCAATCTGCTGCTGCACTGCCATCACCTCATCCATCTCCACTTCATAGCTCTGGACTTCTGCAGCCTCCTCCTCCACCACCACCCCCTCCAACTCTTGTACCAGGCTACAATGGGGCCTCAAATCTTTCGAGCTACAACTATCCACCTGCTGGCTACCCTCCACAGTCAAGTGTTGGGTCAGGGTACAGCCCTGGAAGCGCTCCTCCCCCTTCTGCTTACCTTCCTTCTGGTATTCCTGCTCCTACTCCTCTTCCACCAACAACTGTACCCGGCTACAGTTATCAAACTCATGGTTTGACCCCAATAACTCCATCAAGTTCAGCTAGTTCTCTAAAAAGAAAAGCTTTCTATATGGCGGGACAGGGGGATTTAGATTCTAGTTATGGAAATTATAGTTATGGGCAACAAAGAACCTCACATAGCCCTATGTACAGAATGCCTGACACAACTTTATCCAACTCAAATAGAGGAAATGGCTATGACCGAAATTCTGAGTCATCATCTTTGGCATTCAAGCCTACAAAGCAGCTAGCTTCTACTGATCAGCAAAGAAAATTTAGCAGTCAGTCAACGAGAGCTCTTACGCCACCTTCATATAGCACTGGAAAGAATTCAAGATCAAGTGAAGCTTTTGGAAAATACAACTCATCAGCAATCACTGAACACAGCGATGAGCATAGACAGCTACTACCACATACTCTACAAGGCCCTGGACTTCATACAGCTACCTCATCCAACCACTCTGTGGACGAACAGCTGAAGAACACTGATACTCACCTCATAGACCTTGTAACTAATGAGATTATCAACCAGGGACATCCAGTTGACTGGGATGAAATTGCTGGCCTTGATTTGGTCAAGGCATTTATTAAGGAGGAGGTGTTATGGCCTGTAATCCGATCTGATGCATTCAGTGGACTTACAGCTTTGCCTCGGAGCATCCTTTTATTTGGACCTAGAGGAACTGGCAAAACATTACTGGGCAGATGTATAGCTAGTCAGCTAGGTGCCACGTTCTTTAAAATTTCTGGATCCAATCTTGTCACAAAGTGGATAAATGAAGGAGAGAAAATTGTCCATGCATCATTTCTTGTGGCAAGGTGTCGGCAACCTTCTGTGATTTTTGTAAGTGACATAGACATGCTACTTTCTTCCCAAGTAGGTGAAGAACACAATCCAATAAGCCGAATGAGAACGGAGTTTCTTATGCAGTTAGATTCCGTTCTTTCATCTGCTGAGGACCAAATAGTTGTAATTTGTGCCACAAGTAAACCTGAAGAAATAGATGAATCTCTAAGGAGATATTTCATGAAAAGACTTCTTATCCCACTTCCAGACAGCACAGCCAGGCATCAGATAATAATACAATTGCTTTCACAGCACAATTACTGTCTCAATGACAAAGAAGTTGCACTCCTAGTCCAGCGCACAGAAGGGTTTTCTGGACTGGATGTGGCTCGCTTGTGTCAGGAAGCTGTGGTTGGCCCTCTCCATGCCATACCACCCTCAGACCTCTCAGCCATTATGCCCAGCCAGCTGAGGCCCGTAACATACCAAGACTTTGAAAATGTATTCTGCAAAATTCAACCTAGCATATCACAGAAAGAACTTGATACATATATTGAATGGAACAAAATGTTTGGTTGCAGTCAGTGATAATAAACATTATTACACAAATCTAGGTGACGAAGGGGTAAGCGCTCCTGTTGGCAGTGGCCTATGTGTTAAAGGTACCAAGGCAGCCACAATAAACTGGCATCTTCAGAGTGATGGTAGACTTTAATGTGCATCAAAAGGCCAATGTTCTGAATTGACGTGACAGTGAGCATATTTTAATGCTTAGATCTGTTTAAGGAAACCGGCACTCGTAAAACGCAGGGTGGACATAGGTTGACATTGGAAGGACATGAATCACGTGTATTGATTCCATTCTGCTGTTCTTGAGATTTAGTTGCTGTCAAGTGCCTCAAGTGGTGCTTTATTTTTTTTGTTTGCCTCACAATTACATTGGTGGCATGTGCTAATATAAAGAGCTTTAACTTCAAACATTAATGGACTATAGATGAACTGATACATTGAAAGACAGAGAGCCAGATGTTCTTGCCATGTTATGAGCAACAGTATTCCTCAATCCTGTCTGTTCTACAGAAGGGATAAGAAAACGTAATCTGGAACTTAATTTCTGTAGTTAATTTCTTTTAATGTTCTGTCTGCAAAAATGACAAACAAACAAAAAAACCTCAGGAAAGTTGATTTGTACAGTACCTCAAAGGAATGTGTTGAAAGCACTATTTACTGCTGAGAGAGATGGTTGGCGTCATTATTGCTTTATATTACAAATGTATGTTTACCTCAAAAAAAATTGGAAAGTGGCATGGAAATTTACTTTGAATGTATTTGGTTGATTCTACGGAAAATGGCAAATGTCTCGCCATATTAATTTGTAACTGACTTCTTCTCCCTATGTAAATGATACATTATTCAGAATGACCATTTACGATATTAAATCAAAGGCTTTTTTTATTAAGTTCAGATGGTGCAAGTATTCTTTATATATAACTGCTGAGACAAGCGTTCTATGACGGGAATGAAGTCGACGTAGTCCATCAACTGCGAAACCACTTTAGTAAATTCAGCAACAACTGTTTAATTAGAATGCTATATACTAACTTGTAACCACTGACAATGTAGGTAGACTTTATATATTTCCTGGTACATATTAGCGTCAACAACATCATATGTTGAAGATGCTTGGTCCCAATGCAAAATCAGACCCTCAACAATTGTTTTATAGTACTGGTCTCTTCACATGTGAAATATGTGACCCCTGGGCCCAGGTGCTATCACACCCCAGTCATAGAATAGGGGGAAAGCGTTGGGATTTCGTGGGCAATCACAAGAATGAGTATCCCTTGTCCCAAATTTTGATGGCAAAATGGTTGTGTATATGCACTTCCTGTCTATTTCAAGTCTAATGGACTCAATATATCTCAGTTCTGTATTAGGTTATATCCATCAATAACACAAAGATTAAATATGAGCAGTGGTTCCCATGCTTCACCATCACTTTATTTGAAATCAGAGACATGTAACCCCATTTTTTGATCGGTAGAGACCTAGCAATGGAACCCCAACATTCAGACACTAATAACCTATTCTGTGTATACTGTATGAAATCATTTCTAACTACAGGACAACTCCTTTAAATAATTTTTTTTAATTTAGTTCTTGCCTACACAAAAAATTGGTTGTGTAGTTAAGAAACTACTGTGATTAATGGATCCCTGTGATAAAAATGCTATTGTGTAATGGGTGAAAAAAAATAAGACTTGGGATATGTTTGTGATGGACAAGGTTATTTTTGCTATAGAAAGCAAACACCACAAATTTCTAGGTTGCGTTTTTTTTTCTATTTTTGGAAGATCCTAACCTTGGGATTTCTTATAACCAGACCTTACTGTATGACAGGTACACAAGAAGACATTTCAGCCTTCCAAAGTCAAATTAATATCTGGGCTGAAGACATTCAGTATTAACATTGCAACCAAAATACATGCAAAAGTGAGATGTATTTATAAAGTTTTTTTTAATTTTATTTTAAAAAAATATATAATGTACTGTGGGGTTCTTGTGGCTATGTTTGGTCCAGACGACATGCTTTTTTTTTCTACCCTACCACATGCCCTTCCATTCTTGAAGAACCCTTGTTGACCCTCTTTTCCAAACTGGAAAATTTAGCTTTATTGCAAAACCTTAATTTTACAAATATTTAACATTGGTTTAATTGTTATTGTTGTTGAATATGTAAAACTATTCCTCAAGTTTTTTTTCAGTTTTTTGTTTTTCCCCTTTTCTTGTGTATGTTTTAACAACTGTCTAATACTTGTGGCATTTTTTTCTCCTAACTGTCATTTGTTGTGGTTTGTTTTTGTTTTTTTTACCTGTTTTGTTATTTCCGACACCTAATGACAGCTAATTGATATGGGGTGATATGTTTGATGGAGGAGAAGTGTACAGATTATAGCTGTCTCACGCCTGCCAAATCACGAACAGGACAGCTCGGCTTTTTTGAATGTATTATTTTGTTTACGTAAAATGGAGACAGTGACGAAGCTGTTCCAAGGCACTGGTAATTGATGTACATTTTAGACATTAAATAAATGCACTGAACGCCGTACAGAGAAATTCCATTACATTATGCTTCTTTTTTTGGTTTACTCAGAAACTAATTTGTTTTTTTTTTTTATTATTTCTAGGAAAATTTGATGTTAAAAATGAGAAAAAAAAATAAAATTGCACTTCCAAAGACAAAAATACGCATTGAGAATCAAACCTATTTTCCAAAAATAAATGGGTGCCAACAATAAAAACTGTAATTGCATGTCTTTTCTTCTTTAAACCTAGAACTCTTATCTTCAACTCTTTCAAGAACAAGTACGTTATCTTGCTGTGAACAAAAATTTAAGGATTCTTTTTTTGTGGTTCAAAGTAACTATTAAATTTATTGTGTTCTATTTTAATAAAAAAGATTATAAATACTTAACTTTTACTATTATTATGGTTCATTCAAAACATATGGTGGAAAATTGTTGTTCCTGGTTAATCTAATCAAAAGGCAATGGAGCACTGTCACCATTTTGAGAAAACAAGGTTAAATCACCGGAGGAGACAAGGCTTCTTTACTATAGGAACTGTGAATCTATGTAATAGCTGAACTCAGGAGCAGAGCACAGCAGGGACAGCAGGTAGCTTCAAGAAGGGCCTAGATGCCCTTTTCTATCAAAATAACATTGACGGTTATGTCAAAATACACCCCTTCCTCATCCAATTCCTTCCATTTCTTGGTTGAACTTGATGGACATTTTTCAACATCTTTTCAACCATATTAACTATGTAATTATTACTACTTAACTCCTGATTATATCCCATTTAATCATATTTTAATCGTATACATTTTTATTCTTTTAATTTTTAATAGTTTTCTGTTTGACGTAAAAACTTTCCAAAAAAATTGTTAATAAATAGGATATGTAATAGAAAGCCTCGCCCCTTCACCAATCTTTTACTGTAGAAACTGAGCCAAAAGATCTCATCACCATCCATAGTACAGTGGCTGTCCCAGACCACTGCAGGCATTGCACATCATGCACTTCTATAAGGCTGATACAGTAATGATGAAACTGTGTCCTCCCAGCTCTATCCATAGAGTTAAACAACTAATCGGCCAGGCTACTGGGTGCCACACCTCCACCGAGAGCTCAGGGACCGATTCTGTGTGTAGGTATTCAATAATTTTGGGGCTAGAATCTCTCAAAAGTTTATGGCAGAAAATATATTCCATATAGTTCCAGTCTGTTTTATTACTGTGGCATCTATAACTGATGCCCTACTATTCCCCTTGGCCTGCTGTCCCAACACAATCACCCCTGGTGTTTACAGACTGGTACCTCATAATACCCAGAACTACTCAGAAAATGCAGCTTAGCCTTTAAAGGGGTTGGCCACTTACATACAAAAAAAGAGAGCAAGTGTGGGGGGAGTGCAGGATATTAGGTAATTTACCAATATACACCTTGTAATAATTCTGCTCCGCTTTCTTGACATGTGAAGTGAAACCTCAGGAGACTTCACTTTACATATCAAGAAACCGGAGCCCCCCACACTTACTTTATTTTTTTATAATGTGTATGTAATTGGCCAACCCCTCTAACTACTGGATCATCGCTTTAGCCAGTAATTAACATATCCAAATGTTCTCCTATCCCCATAAAAATACATTTCCGTTCTCCTTAGGCTACATTCACACTGTCGTATGGGGAGCATATATACAGCCGACGTATATACAGTGTATATACGTCCCCCATTAATGGTAATGGGTGCATGGCGCCGCATGGAAAAGGTTTCTCCATGGAGAGGGGCGGGGTGAGCAGCGCTTGGCCCGGCGCCTACATGTGCACACGTTAGTGTGAATTATGCCTTAAACTGCACAGTTGAAAGACGACTTCAGTTGAAGAATTGTGGAAAATTTATACAACGACGTATGATTGGGAAGACGATTTGCAGCACAAGGACATGGGTAAATTGCTAAATATGGTTTACCAAAGCTCAAAAATATAAGGGGAATTCATTACAAAGATACATGCAATTTAAACCAAATGTCCTTAGTGTCAGGTCGGATTTCCTTGTATACATCCACCATAAGATCCACCCACAGGACATACACAATAATCAACAAGGTCTTGAAGTATTCACTTTGCAAAATGAGATCACATGTGGACAATTTACTAAATCCTGCTGCTGTAGATGGTAGAGCACTTCAGTCAGATAACCATACGTAGGGACTGTGTTCTGATCACGCAAGTTAAAGAAAGTTTTGATGAATGTAACAGATAGTTAAACTGAACACACTGGGGCTCATTTACTTACCCGATCCTGTCACGATCCAGCGGCGCGTTCTCCGACGAGGATTCGGGTCTTCCGGTGATTCACTAAGGTCGTGCGCCCGATGTCCACCAGGTGTCGCTGCTGCACCGAGGTCCGCCGGAGTTCACCATCCTATTCCCGGTGCATGTAAGCGCGTTTTTTTTAAAATACTGCGTTTTTTCTGAATCCGTCGGGTTTTAAGACGACCCCCCCCCCCCCCCCCGGTTTCCGTCACATGCAACCCGGCGCCATTGCGGCACAATTTCGATCGCGTGTGCCAAAAACCCAGGGCAATTCGGAGCAAACCGGTAATTTTCGGGAAACCCAATGAAAAAGAGTGATTCAGTCCCTTAGTAAATGTGTCCCATTGTGTCCCTATACTTATCAAAGAGATCCCATGATTTTCATCATATGAGTATCTGGACTTCGGTGCAGGAAAGAACTGGGAATAATAATTAGCAGAGCTGAATTGAATTTCTATCCCCATCCCCAAACCCAGACTTCCGGCAGAAGTTTTGGTTAGTCATTTGGGCTAATCCACCGCTAATCTCTGCCAGCAATTATCGTGGGTGCTAGTGGTGTTTTTGAGTTTGGGTACCCCCTACCAAACTTTTTTTTGGAGTGAGCCATACCTGACTGAGTCCGCTTATCACTAAATTAGCACTTTTTGGAGAATAAAAACACAAAGTGATATACAGACTGAAATCACGAAGAATAAATAAGTCACCTAGACAGAGCACAGGGAACCTTAAACAGAATAAAATCTGAAACACAAAATCAGGAACTAGTAAAGGTAGTGAGACTGGAATCCAGTGAGAAGCAGGTGACAGCACATATCAGAACACAAATACATGAACGTATCTGGGCAGACGACAGCGCAACCCTATCTTCTGCCCGATGTAATATCAATGCAGCAGAGGAAGTTTGAGCACTCGTAGGAGGGAGAAGTACTACTGTTCTGTTTAAATCTAAATGTGCAGAATTAAGAGGCTCTGGTAACACCCCTATGAGCCCTTCATGCTCATTAACATAATTGTAAAGTTAATTTTCAAAAGAAGGAGGCCATGGATAACAAATACAGACTCTCACAGTCTTTCTGCCTGCATCTATGAGGAAGCGTCCCTGGTTGACCCATGCTTGATTTTTATGGTAAATTTTCTTTAACAAAAAGCTCTCTTTTGAGCCCTCAAAGTTATCAGAGTTACTGGAAACAAAGATAAACATCAAATGAGATCACTTCCTGTCACATGTTTACAAAGAACGAAAGATCATTGGTTCATATGCTGCTTCAAATATGACTCCAACTCTGCAAAACAAGTAATCAAAATGTAGGGCTGTCCTTCAGACATTCCTTGAAAAAAAATCACTGTGCTCATGTAGAAGTTCACTACTTTTAAATAAAGATCAATAGAAGACTCAACTTGTTGCTTTTCAACTAAAAAAGTTAGTTTTTTGTTTCAAAATGTAAATGGTGAATGACCAAGAAGTAGATAAAACCGTTAGGAATGAAACTTCATGAAATTTGCCTTGAGTTCTCGAGAGATCATCATCTCTACCATCATCATCTCTAAGGCTTCATGCGCATGAACATATGGAAGTCCTTGATCTGGCCGCATAATTTGCAGCCAATCAGGGATCGCATAGTGGTTTGCCTCATCGCACCATGACTGATCTGGGCGACCCCCATACATAAAATAGGACATGCCGCTCGACTTTCAATGGAGAGGGGAGGAGTGAGTGCTCACCAAATTATGAAAAAATTCTTAGCTTTAGAAGATGGCAAAAAGAAGAAAGACATATTTTCTCATGGGAGACCATTAAAGGCAGCAGGGAGGGGGAGGCGGATGCAAAGTATTGTTTTCCTCCCAGGCCTCAGCTGAGAGCATGCTCATAGAGTTCTACCTGGTGTAGAAATAGGTGCAGCCAGCAATTTTTCACCTTTTCAGTAGCTGCAGCTAGTGCGACCACTCCCCCGCGGGCTGTGCCCCCTTCAGGGGAATTACAATAACGATACGCTAGTACTTGCAAATAAGCCAGTGTTTGAAAATTTAACAATTTTTGGGAAAATTAGAAAATTCTTGAAAATTATTCACAACACAGTTTCTATTTTTTTTCCCTTCTCTGTTTCTCACTATGAAAGGCAGAGCAAACATTATGTACTACTCTTTTGTAGTACATTTTGCCATATCTTTTTAGTTCTTTATTTTAAAAACAAAAATCTAAAATGAAATAAACCTAGATCAGCATCTGAGCAAATTGCTGACAGGTGTTTTAGCAATTAAGCCAGAGTAGTGATGGATTAAATAACAGGTATATAGTAAAAAAAAATCGTCCAGGGCATGATGGGGATGGACTAATGGAATAAAGCAATAAAAAGAACATTTAGTTCCTGAAGAAGACTAATAGGTTATGTACTTTATTATAAGAAATTAATACATCATATTTAAATTTTACTGTGTTACAAATTACTGATATAAAAATTACTTTAAAAGCAACAAAATTAACACTTCTAGTTTTTATAACAATCCCTGGCAGAAGTGTATAAATGACCCTAATGGAGTATTAGTAACGTACAAAGGGATTTCAGTAGAATTTGTGCTCATTACAGGATTGGTGGGGTCGAGTCCTCTGCAAGGGATAGAAGCCTCCTAAGGCCCCCCCCCCCCCCCCGTATTGGTGCTCCCATCATCATGTTCTACAGGGAAAGGCAACACTTTGTAAGGAAAATAGTAAAAATAAGTGTTGTTGACTACCGTATATACGTGACTATAAGCCGACCCAAGTATTAGCCAAGGTACCTAATTTTACCACAAAATACTGGGAAAAATAATTAATTAAAAACAAATAAACCTAAGGTGCATCCACTACACTTTAATAAAATATCCAGTAACCTCACCTGTGTTCAAAATATTTGTGTAACTGCAGCCGTGCCCCATCTCTATTGAAATGTCCAGCCGTGACCCCGCTCCGTAGAAATGTCCAACTTTGCCCCCTCTCTATTGAAGTATTCAGCTTTCCCTCCTCTCTATTGAAATGTCCTGCTGTGCCACCTGTCTATTAAAGTCTCCAGCCATGCCCCCTCCATATTGAAGTTTACAGTCATGAACCCCTCTTTATTGAAATGTCCAGCAGACAAAGTGCCCCTTCTCGGTTGAAATGTCCAGCTGTGCCCCCTCAAAATATAAACTTTGTACTCCACCCCCTCGGCGCTCACCCCTGGCGTCCTCTTGCTCTGGCATCTCTCCACTTCTGGTCTTTGGTACCCAGCAGTGCAGGTAGAGGCACGTTTATGTGCTCTGCCCATGGATACACTATGACCTTACTAGGCAGCGATACTGCCGCGTCATACTGTATGCACTGCAGAGCGCATAGACGTGTCTCTGCCTGCCCTGCCGGGAACCGAAAACCAGAAGAGGAGAGATGCAGGGATAAGAGGACACTGGGGGTAAGTGCCGGGGTGTGTGTACTAAGTTTACGCTGAAAAACTCAGTTTCCTTGAAGATTCCAACTTCACCTCTACATTGGATGCCTTGAGGCAGGCATACATGTGAGATGAGGGGAAGAAATTAGCTCAACAAATTTGTGAAGTAAATTGAAAAAAAATGTGGATAACTAAATGTGATTATTGATTTTAAACAACCTTTTAAGGTATACATCCCTGTGCAGAATATTTCTCAGTTAACATAAAAGGAGTGATTTATCACTCTCTGGTGCACTGATATATCCCGCAGCTTGCATGTGGTGGGGCATTTCTACAATATAGCCTGTGCAATTTGCTGGGAGGAACGCCCTGCATCCTTCATGCCCCACTATGAAGACAAAGACAAAAACAGTACAAACATATAACAATAGTCTTTAGAAACGGGTCACATCAAAAAGGGGGAACGCAGTACAAAGTCACAAGGCAGTAGGAAGGTCTGAATACAAACCAAGGATGAAGATAACGGGAAAACCGTAATCAGAGTGAACAGAGTCACAAGTAAGGTATGGAACTAAGAAGAAACCTCTATTCAGCACCCTAGGAAGGGTAGGCCAAACTCTTATATGATCTCAGAGTCCCAGCCTCAATACTGATTGGACCACAACTAAGAGATCCAAACAACACAGGGAGCAAGTGAGTAGTGTGAGAAGCTGTAAATCACAATGGATTCACCATGAACCAGAGCTAGTAGGAAAGAGATGGGTGGAGTGCTAATCAACCCAAACAGCACAACAAGCTATTCACACTATAGTTGTTCCAGAAAGGTACAAAGATACAATCAGCGTCTCCTCCATGTGCTGTGGACTGAGGATCAAGCCAACATAGATGTTACACATGAATAAACCATCATCATTAGTTATTTTTGGAAAAAAAAGCAATTCTGTTTTTCAAACTCTTGTAACCCCCTTTAATCCCTACTGTTCAAGATCATTAAGGATGTTATCTAAGGTACCTGTAATGCTGACACTATCCCCCTTAGAATGATAAAATACAAGAGTTATTAATATTTACCTCTTTGTCATAGACCACTAGGAATACTGACAGTAAGCCCTTTATTTAAAATAGACTAGAGGTATCATTTTCCCCTTTCCCACCCTAAAAAACTGTGTTTTAGAGGACTAGAGGGAGTTATATCAAAAATTCGAGGACAATCGATGAAACATAGGTTTGGACCGCATAGATTTGTTCCCAAAAGTTTTGAATAAGCTTCTACAAAGAGAATCTTGCACTGGTTCTCTCATCTCTAATTGATACTTTCCGATTGCACACTCCCTAGAATGTTGACATTGACCGCTCCAATAACAATACCACCAGAGAATTTTCCATTGCCTGATGACAACCCTAGACCACTAGAGATCCTCAGACCCTAGGGATATAATAAAATGTCTGAGTAAGGGAAACCATACTCCCAATATTACATATCTTTTCATTGCAAATATGGCATCCTTGTCTATAAATTGTTATTAGAAATTAGAAAGTTAAAATTCTTCAATTGGGCGAGTACAACAAGTGAGTGGGGATAAAATGCAATAGTCTCTTCATTTGCCCTATGTTAACATTTCTTCAATTGGATATTATTAAAAAAATGTTTCTGTGTGAAGATTATTTCTCATAAATGTTGCCATGTTGTCCCTTAGAAACAAGATGGATCCCTTGGATACGACCACCCCCGCACTCTGGCAGCGGTGACCAGACATGCACTGTTGTGCCCTATCTCTCCTTCTGGATTCTGTGATCATTATTACAGGAAGGCTTTGGGACATGTAGTAATTATACATATATATATTATATAGATAAAAACTTTTTGCCTCTTTGTGCAATCCCTCCAGCAGAGGTGGTCGTATCCAAGGACACAGTCTTGTTTCTAAGGGACCATAAGACTACATTTATGAGAAATTATCTTCACACGGGTACATTTTTTTAATAACATCTAATTGAAGAAATGTTTATATATGGCAGATTAATGGAAATGAATTTTAA
Organism: Engystomops pustulosus; assembly: GCA_019512145.1. Classification (NCBI taxonomy): domain Eukaryota; kingdom Metazoa; phylum Chordata; class Amphibia; order Anura; family Leptodactylidae; genus Engystomops; species Engystomops pustulosus. Next base: position 84,995,800 of record CM033648.1, read on the forward strand.
TGCCGAGACGAGAATACCCCTTTAATATTGAGTGTAATAAAAGCATTTTTTCTTTACAAGTTATACTTTTATCAGACAAAAGTCCATAGAGATCAATTAATAAAGTTAGCCATAAACATGACAAAAATCTGTCTAATTCATCCAATGCAGATAGGAAGGAAAAGTATGTCCTTGATGACAAAACAAACCTTCATCAGACATGCTTAAATGCTCAGAGCTTTTAACAACTTTCTATGGGAAATCTGCTCTGAGCATAGCAAGCTGTCTGTATACAGAATGCATAACCTGATAGAAATGTACAGTTGCAAGAAAAAGTAGAATTTCTTTGATTTATGCATTTATTACTAAGAAAATATGCTCTGATAGATTCTAAAGTTACAGTCTGGAATAAGCACGGTGTTCCCAGATGGCTAGATTCCCAGCAGATTGCTCACGCATTAGGCTGCTCTGGTAGCTCTGTCTATGCTCATCCCAGAAGTGTATTAAAATATAGGTTATTTGGGTGGTAGCCCGGGGGCCCAAGCCTTCTAGGGGGCAATGGCCACCCAAACCACCCACCAAATTTTATAATGAGAAGGACCTTCACCCATGATATCATTCTACATCTCTTCCTGCTCGGAATAGTTCTCTAAAGGTCCTGAAATGCAGATTGAATTCAGCAGAAGGGATCCTCCATTCCCCTAGAAACTTGGTTCTAGTTCCATATGTAGGAAGTGAATTCCAGACTTGTAGGGGTTATAATATTCATACAGTCCAGGGCCCATTGCAGGATTAATTCATCCATGGCTATTCTTGACTTGTAGCATATAGCAGTTGCTCCCTAAGCATCCATGCCAGGTCTGTAAATAGTTTCTTGGCATACAGCTCTCCCCAGTATGAGGGCTGCCAAAGAAGGCACGGCACCACGAGAATAAAGATAAATAATTACAAATAAAATAATACAAATAACATTGCAATGTCTCTTTTACTGGGACATTATGGCATCAATGTTGGTAGGGTAGTGTGGGACACTACAGCGTCAATGTTGGTAGGGTAGTGTGGGACACTACAGCGTCAATGTTGGTAGGGTAGTGTGGGACATTATGGCATCAATGTTGGTAGGGTAGTGTGGGACACTACAGCGTCAATGTTGGTAGGGTAGTGTGGGACACTACAGCGTCAATGTTGGTAGGGTAGTGTGGGACATTATGGCATCAATGTTGGTAGGGTAGCGTGGGACACTACAGCGTCAATGTTGGTAGGGTAGTGTGGGACATTATGGCATCAATGCTGGTAGGGTAGTGTGAGACACTACCGCGTCTATGTTGGCAGGGTAGTTTTGGACACTATGGGGTCTATGTTGGTAGGGTAGTGTGGGACACTATGGCGTATAATGTGGGTAGGGTAGTGTGGGACACTATGGCAAATGTAAGTGGGCTAGTGTAGGGTGACGTGGCGGTGTTGCTCTTTGACTGGCATTGTATGAATATAGGAAAAATGTGGACCATTGTACTGTTTTTGCATCATATCACTTTGGTTCCATGTTATGTTTTGCATTATTCAATGGACAGTCACCAGTAACATCCATGATCAGTGCTGGCACCATTTGCAGTGTTAGTCATTTAATTGGCACAATAAACATGACCACAAAACTTAAATGATGTGAGTGCCATCTTTGATTCCATTGTAGGCCCCTTTGATAACAACCTGATTGGCTACTGATCGGCTACTATGACAAGTAGCTTTACCGAGATTTCCATAGTGGGAATAGCAGGATCACCTGGCCGTGTGAATGCACGCTAAGATGGGCAGTGAAAAACTGAAAAAGGGCCAGGTCATTTAGGAGTTAAACAACAAATAGAGACATACTCACAAAAGGAAGTAAAAGCTAATCTCTAGAGATGAAAGGATCCAAGGCTTGCGTTTGGGTCTCTGTTTGGCCTAATCATGAATGTGAATGTCGGGTCCACTCATCTTTACTTACCACCTCCATGGCTAGTGTGACATCGATGACATATATATTTCTGGGGGTCATATCTGTTGAACAGGTGGATGAACTAAAAAAAAAACTACCAAATTGATCAGGGGCAGGAAGGCACTTTAAATCGATAATTAAAGAAGATTGTACAAACACTACAGATCTTTCTGTGGCTTACCACACAATCTCATGCACAACACATGCAGAAGACTGGTTTATGTATTATTAATGCCATATTCACCGTATACTTTTGTGAAAACTGATGTAACAGTTAAGATTGTCGTAGAAAATCTGCTTTACGAGACATCCAGACGTGGATGAAACAAAGACAGCATGAAGGAGCAAAGTGTTCTAAAAAAACAGAGGATAAATGGAACATTCCAAAGGTTCAGATATTTAAGGCATCAAGGTGCTGAGATGCTCTTACAAGTAAAGGCTTTTTTGTCCTTGATTTATCTAGGTTTTCTATGTTCGTTAGAATAACTGTATTTTGAAAATAATAAGGGATCTGAGCTGTTATATTGGTTCTCAAAGGGGTTTTGCAAAAAAGCTATGGTCACTTTTTCCATTGATACTCTGAAGTGGACAGTTCCCTTTGGACATTGTATCCATCTCCCTCCAACAATGTTCTGCTATTAAAATGATATACAGGCGGTCCCCTACTTAAGAACACCCGACTTACAGATGACCCCTAGTTACAAAAGGACCTCTGGATGTTGGTAATTTACTGTACTTTAGCTCTAGGCTACAAAGATCGCCGGTAACAGTTATAAAAGGTCTCTGCAATTGAGTTGTATTGTTAATCCAGGTTCTTATGACAACCCCACTTTTTTAAAATTCATTTGTCACAGAGACAAAAAAAATTCTGTCTGAGGTTACAATTATAAAATATACAGTTCTGACTTACATAAAAATTCAACTTAAGAACAAACCTACAGAACCTATCTTGTACGTAACTGATGCCTTTTGCCGTTTTTCTTATCTTCAGTCATTATACTGCATTTGAATCTAGCGCTCGCCTCTTCCTTACATGAACGCTGACGATCTGCTGTTCACAAAATGTGGATGCGACTCCAGTCCATATTTATTCAACCATTGAACTACAAGTACAGGTACTGGTGGACACCATTTAAGTAGAAAAAACACTAGAGCATTTTGCTGCATTTTATCATTATAAGCTTTATTTTATTAATTTTTTTAATCAATCCTATATAAAAGCCATAAGGGAGGATTCCTTAAAATCAGCTTACTAAAGACAAAAAGCAATTTTGGCATTAAGCAGTTATTGTAAACCAGGCACACTAAAATACTGGTGTGCGCTCCCTCTGGCAGGATCCACTCTAGTTTAAGATGGTTATAAATTTGTTTTTACATAAAAAGGCTTAGAAAATTATGCAAATGAGCCTAAGGGGTTCCAGGCTCCAGAGCTGTTAACTTAGTCTGGAGCCCTTCAAGCTCATTTGCATAATTCTAAAAGCCTTTTATTTGGTGTGTGCCAGAGAGGCCACACACTAGCATGTAAGTGTGTTTAGTTTACAATTCTTCATCCTGGTGGTAAATTTCTATTAATGACTTATTTTGTTTATGAAATACAAGTGGTTGTCCAAGTTGTCTTTATGGTTTCAGCTACCATGCAAACCCCTTGGCACCCTGAAATTAGATTGTGGAAGCCCAGTCAGAAGAGCAGAGCAGAGTTCCCTTCCTCTGTATCGAGAAATAAAGAGAAGGAGACAAGAGAGCAGGGTACTGTTACTGATACTGTTTGAGTATAGGTAGTTCAGAGGAATCAGTAGGGTCGCTCTTACCAAAATTAGGGTTTACTTAATCACTTAAAGGGGTATTCTCACGAAGACATGATTCCTAAATATATTCAGGATAACAAAATAACACATTCTCTAATTTTTATTGCCAAAAATGATGCATTTCACAGATATAAGTCCAACCTGTCTTTATTAGTCCTGGTGTATACAATTTCTGTTGCCCTTTGATCCGACCCTAAATCAGAAGTCTAGGGTTGGGTATGACAGATTGCTTTCCTGTCTGACGCTGCATTGAGCTTCTCTCTGTAGCAGCTTTTTTCCCCCGCATTCCAAGACGAGTTCACAGACAGAGACTTCCTGCTGCCAAGCATCGTTAGGAGAGTAAATCTACAATGCTACAGTCAGCTGAGGTCTTTATATTTCAGGCCGTGTAGTGGTAATTTGGAAAATAAATTAAAATTCAGTGAAATTGAACAATAGACACATTTGCGCCATTTTGTTTTGGGAACCATTGAAACAGCTTTCATTAAGCATTCAAAATGACACCTCTCCTTTATTATTTGGGTTAGTACAATCACTGAAATACCAAATTTATAAAGGTTTCATAAAGTTTTTGTAGATTTGAAAAAAAATTATTATTTTTTTGTGATATTTTGCCATTTTTCAATATTCTGAGACCAATAACTTTTCTGGTGGAAGGAGCTGTGTAAGGTATAAATGTTTACAGTATGTGATGACATTCACAATGATACCATTTTGGGAACTGTATGACATTTTTATCACTTTTTATTAAAATTATAAAGTGGCGCAAAATGGCAAAAAAGTGGTGCTTCAAACCATTTGTAATTTTTTTTTACTGTTTTTGTAGACCAGTAGTCTGATTGATCTTACCATATATTCTGCTATACTTCAGTGTAGCAGTATTTGCTGTTTTTGAACAAGAGCTGGTACAATGTGCCACTGTCACATTGTAACAGATCTTAAGAAATGAAAAGTCCTCAGGTCTTATAAAGACCCCAGGCTAGCATGACGATGGATTGTCCCCGGCTGACTGTCCACAAACCCCTGATGACGCCAGTTTGGCGAAACATGTCGGGTGGGCTTGGTTGAGCAGCACGTTTGATTTTTAATCTTGCAGCAGACAGTTCATAGGGGATAGGATCATGAATTTTGTTCAAATCTAGTGAGGGCTTACTAGAATCTATTGAGGAGCCTGCAATAGTAAGGCAAATTATTTTATAGGAACAGATTGGGAGGTCTCTATTAGCAATACACTCATTATAGCGATAAACAAACCTTTGAGGGAGAATTGATCGACCTCCCTATAGGAAGATATTACACTACATGTTCTATAGAGCTTCCTAATAGAATCCTACTCCATTAATTAATGGATTAATTACTATTAATGAATTAGTATTAATTCATGAAATTCATTAAAATTCTGTAAGTTTTAGAGGAAATTGCTCTGTGTATTGTAAAGAATTTTAATAGACTTCATGAATAAATAGTGATGCTTTTAAAACTACTACAAGAGTTGGTGTGGCACGGCTGTTTGACCCTTCCTATTTATAACCACTGAGATGACACAAACACTGTTGACCGTGGCATCTTTGGGGTTTATCATTTTACACTTGGGCACAGTAAGGGTGTATTAGCAAGCTTAATAATGCAGTCACCATTGAGCAGACTCAACTCTAAAGCCTGCACCTTATAGAATCCAATCCAGGGGCATAACTGCAGCCGTAGCAGTCATAGCAGCAGCTGCTATGGGGCCTGCAGTGTCAGGGGGCCCTATCATCCGACCACACACAATAAAGAATGTAGGATGTGCACCATTATATACATATTATGCTGCACATTGTACAATTCATATATAACATATATGTGATGTGTATATGCTCTAAATGTGTGGTTATACACTCACCAGCCACTTTATTAGGTACACCATGCTAGTAACAGGTTGGACCCCCTTTTGCCTTCAGAACTGCCTCAATTCTTCGTGGCATAGATTCAACAAGGTGCTGGAAGCTCCTCAGAGATTTTGGTCCATATTGACATGATGGCATCACACAGTTGCCGCAGATTTGTCGGCTGCACATCCATGATGCGAATCTCCCGTTCCACCACATCCCAAAGATGCTCTATTGGATTGAGATCTGGTGACTGTGGAGGCCATTTGAGTACAGTGAACTCATTGTCATGTTCAGGAAACCAGTCTGAGATGATTCCAGCTTTATGACATGGGGCATTATCCTGCTGAAAGTAGCCATCAGATGTTACAGGGTACATTGTGCTCATAAAGGGATGGACATGGTCAGCAACAATACTCAGGTAGGCTGTGGCGTTGCAATGATGCTCAATTGGTACCAAGGGGCCCAAAGAGGGCCAAGAAAATATTCCCCACACCATGACACCACCACCACCAGCCTGACCCGTTGATACAAGGCAGGATGGATCCATGCTTTCATGTTGTTAACGCCAAATTCTAACCCTACCATCCGAATGTCGCAGCAGAAATCGAGACTCATCAGACCAGGCAACGTTTTTCCAATCTTCTACTGTCCAATTTCGATGAGCTTGTGCAAATTGTAGCCTCAGTTTCCTGTTCTTAGCTGAAAGGAGTGGCACCCGGTGTGGTCTTCTGCTGCTGTAGCCCATCTGCCTCAAAGTTCGACGTACTGTGCGTTCAGAGATGCTCTTCTGCCTACCTTGGTTGTAACGGGTGGCGATTTGAGTCACTGTTGCCTTTCTATCAGCTCGAACCAGTCTGTCTGCATTTCCTCTTTGACCCTCTGCATCAACTAGGCATTTCCGCCCACAGACAGCTGCTCACTGAGTTTTTTTCTTTTCGGACCATGCTCTGTAAACCCTAGAGATGGTTGGGCGTGAAAATCCAGTAGATCAGCAGTTTTCTGAAATACTCAGGCCAGCCCTTCTGGCCACCAAACACACATGGCCACGTTCAAAGGCACTCAAATCACCTCTTTCTTCCAATACTGATGCTCGTTTAACGAACTGCGGAGATTGTCTTGACCATGTCTACATGCCTAAATGCACTGAGTTGCCGCCATGTGATTGGCTGATTAGAAATTAAGTGTTAACGAGCAGTTGGACAGGTGTACCTAATAAAGTGGCCGGTGAGTGTATATGTGATGTGTATATACCTCAAGTGGTGAGGAGCAAAAATGCAGCACAATAAGATAACAGAAGATATAAGAGATAAACAGCAGCCACTAGTGGTCAATAATAAAAGTCCACCAGGATTCATACACGCTATGTGTTTATGCTGTATATACAGCATATGGTTATGTACAGGATAGATTCCATAGTTTTGTTCTTAAGTTGAATTTGTATGTAAGTCAGAACTGTATATTTTATAATTGGGACAAAAAAAAATTGTCTGGAGCAACAGAGACAATTGGATTTTCAAAGTTTTTGCTGTAATGGCAAGAAGGATTATCAATAAAGTTTCATTACAGACACTTAATAGCTGGTCATCGCAGTCTGGGACTACAGTAAAGCATCTAGAGTTGTCTGTAAGGTGAGTGTCCTTAAGTAGGGGACAGCCTGTATATAGTGTATATATATATATATATATATATATATATATATATATACTGTATGTCTGTATATGATACTGCATGTATGTGTATATGTGGTGTGCATATGCTTTATATGTTTGTATAATGTGTGTATGAGTGAATAACTGTATGTATATAAATGTGTGAGTATACAAATGGATTTATTTTTTACGTAAAATTCTCCACCACCAGTGCACCAACATCTTGGCCCTGTACTGTAATAAGTGGACTAAGTAGGTTTTGGGATTACTGTTTTTTTCCTCCCTAATAGTAGCGTTTTGTCCATAATAACAATTTACTATCGGAATTTCCCAATAATAATATTTTGCACATTTTTTTATTTATCTACGAGAGGTTGATACCAAATTTACTATCCCACATACAACTATGAATCGTGGGAATACATTATAATCCTGAACAATTTTATTTTATTTGTTTTCCCTGACATTTGTATTTTTTTTTTTTTTTTTTATTCCATTCTGCATATGTTTACTTATTCCGCCGGTTTCGGAATCATTATTGTTGTGTTTTATTTTGCATCTGCTGCGACTAAATGTATCATCATTGCACTCATTAAAAATGAAATAGTCCATTTCTCCTGGAAAAAAAAAAGAGACAAGCTTTAGATGATGAAAGCTTAAATTATCCATCACTTGCAAAATGAATTCATATAATTTGTGGACATTATTAATGTAAATGAGACATTTCTGCTTAGATTTTTCTGTTGATGGAATCATTAGATGATTGATCATGTGTGTGTAGAAAGCTGCTGTACAATTAACTTGGAGATCTGCAAATGCTTTTTGTCCCCGTAGCTACTGTTTCAATTGTAATTCATCGCATCTCATTTTCTTAGGTGTCTGAATGGTAATATAGAAATATAAAATCAGTGCTCAGTATTGTAACTAACTGTCCCTACTGAACACTTCTATTCATTAATGCCCTCTACCAGTCAGAAGGATTTCTACAATATCATTGGAAATAATGCAAAGATAATTTGGTTCGCAACCGTTTTTTTTTTCCAATTGTACAAAATGTTATCTATGGTTAGACCAAGACAGTGCAGCAAAAAAAAGGACACTTCTACATAAAGAATGAGTAAAAAAATGTAGCCTTTGGGGCTTTCCATGCTGAAAATATTATTAATATATAATGAGAAGTGGTCCCGAACATTGGGAGTTTGGGTCCTTGAACTCGGACTTCAGCTAGAAGTTCGGTATCGACATTCGGGTCCACTCGAATTTTCACTTGCTTTTCACACCCACAAGCTGGCACCGATTGTGGGTGTTAACCAATGAAAGGTTTATCCGAGATTAATAAATAACCTAGGGCCGGGCTGGGGCGAGCTTTTTTAAAAAATTAAACATATACTCATCTCCTCCGGCGCTGCTGATGTCTCTGCGGTCCATCTGATCCGTGCCCCTGTTTGTTTACAGTGGCATGAAAGCTGCGCTCCGGGAGCTTCCGGCAGACAGAGGTGGCCCGCCACTCCCATCCGTCCCTATCTCTCAACATTATAGGGTGCTGGGACATGGTGTCGGATGAGAGTGGCCAGCCGGAAGCGCCCAGATGGACTGCGGCGTGGGACATCAGCAGCGTCTGAAGAGGTGAGTCCCAGCCTGGCCCTAAGCTATTTATTAATCTTGGATAATCTCTTTAAATTCTGGCTGTGTTACAGGGAGCTGGACACCTAAGTGGAGGCTTGGGAGTTGGGAAAGCTGGGGATGAGCAAAAAACGGCAGGCAAAGGAGACTTTGTCAGCGACATTTAAAAGTTTAACAATCGTAATTGGTACCAGCACCTATTGTAGGTGTCAGCAGTGTGTTCAGGTTCAGGATCCACTCCTCTCTATTAATATATTCATAAAATAAATCTTTAATATCAAATTGGTTGGGGTCCAGCAGATCAGCTTTTCAAATACACAGAGAATGGTGCAGGAAACAGCTCCACTCTCTGTGTAGTGGCTGAATCGAGTCACTGCAGCTTAGCTCCCATTCAAATGAACAGGAGAGGATATGAAGTAACCTGGTCTGACCACTATGTGAGAAATGGTGCTGTTTCTCTCTTTTTCCTTTCTATGTTTACAAGCTGCTAAAATAGTTCATCTTTACAGATGCTGGGTGATATGTATCCTTAATTATCTGATATTGCGGACCTTTTTGATGGAAAGTTTATCAATTTTTTTTAACATTAAAACTCTTTAAACTGGACAAATGAACTTGATAAACATTAGATGAAAACTACATTTCCTTTTGCAAATTTTTAAAGGACCAGTAATTTTGTATTGAGTGGTTGAAAGTTTTTCCTCCCAATAGTCGATTTTGAGTAAAAGAAGGATTGGGCTGTGAGGCTTCATGCACAGGATCATATCTGGGGCCCCTTGGAGGTCAACTGAGCACGGCCACAGTGTGATGAGGCAGAATGCATCCAGCATGTCTTACCGCACAATGAGCAAGCAAAGCTGCCTCTCGGTTCTCATGGTCATGGTTGGCCACCTGCCAGTGGCCACCTGGGCAATATAGGCTGCAAATTTCCCCCTGTTTGTGGCCCGTGAGGCACACACGGTTGTGTGCTTGAAGCCTCAGACTTAGATGTCCTATCCTTTTGCTTTTGAGGAAGGATAAGCAAATAATTGTGTTGCGTTGTAAGTACTCACCTATTTTTCCCTTCTTAACGTATGAGGGAAAGGAGGTCCAGAGGACTCTTCAGAGACTGTGGAGCCAACAGCTATGTAATATATTGTATTTAGTCAACTCATTATAAATTCCCCTGGAGGCATGGAAAGGCATAGTTGAAAGACACCACAATCGGAAGCAGATATAGCATATAATATGACATAGTCTGTACTGATTGTCATCCATCATATCTGTCCTTGACGCCAATGGGGCTCACAATATGTCATTTTCCTATCTCTTATACACGGTGCAAACAAAAGCTTGAGAAGCCGAGTTAATATATTAGTGTAGATTTTGAGAAATCAATGCAGACAAAGCAATACCCAGGACTCCAAGAAAAAATTTTTCCTAATTACACAAATTTTACAAATTGTGAATTAACAGAAACTGGCTGTTTTTAGGCAGTGTTACAGTGTGGTTAGATTTTCAAGTCGGCCCAGCGCACCATCTGTGATTTACAGACCAACCACAGTTACGTGCCGCTGGCTTTATCTGTTGGCTCCAATGCCATTTTAATGCTAATGGAAGAATATTATTTAGCTTATAGTCTGAATTTCATTCTTATGCCTTGTTTTTACAACAAAAAAAAAGGATTTCAAAATTATGCAAATGAGCATGAGAGGCTCTGGGCTCCATAGTTTTCTGTCTGACTTTGCAAAAAAAGAACATGCAAACTGCTTGTACATGTACTTATGACTTGTCAGCGCTAGTTTTGTGTCGCGGCTGCAATGTGTCCGACAAGAGAGAAAAAAAGGGGCGTGTAAGTGCTTAGTTGGAGTTTGAGACACATTTATTACTGATGGGCTCCACAATTCTGCGGCATGAACAAAATGTGCTAAAAAAAAAAGTTTGCACACTCCCTGAGCAGTGCAGGGGGTGCCAGATTCATGAAGACTGGGCGCCGGTTTTGATCAATTTGGCGCCCCCTGCAGACTCCACAGGCAAACTTCACTGCGCTAGTTTTGATAAATGTGGCCGATTGGAGACATGTGAAGATATCCTGACCCACAGGGGCTTATTTACCAAGGGTCGCAGATCACACTTTCGTCAAACTGTTCACATTTTTCGGGATTTGCACAGCTTTGACGGGTATTTAACAGGCGTTTGCACTGGGATTGTGTCACACTTGATGGTTTTTTTTGCGCAGCTGTGCTGGCTTCCATGCGACAGAAATGGGGGGGTGGGCCGTCGGACGACTCGACTGATTCAGACTGAGCGCAGGATTTAAGATTCAAATTGTGTCGCAAGACAATGCGCTTACGTGCACCAGGAAGAAGAAGGTGAACTCTGTCGGACCTGAGCGGGGAAGTGACACATGCAGGATATCGGGCGCACGATCTTAGTGAATCACAGCAGAGTGCATTATACTCGGACAGTGCACTTTCGTGAACTCCGCAGGATCGGGTAAGTAAATGTGCACCACAGTGTTTTACCAAAACATGGATCACATTTATACAAATCCCACACACATGCTGCATTGCCAAACCTTAGCTTCACTGAGGGGTTGAGATCCACAGAATGAAAATTATTTAGGCTGTGGAATTCAACCAATGGAAAAGATAAACTCCACCCCTTTGGCACAGCAAAATCTTTTGGCTGGTTTCCGCAACCAATGGAATTACTCTCATCAATTTTTATTAAAAATGTCCGTAATTGTACAAATGGTCCAAAAATTTCTGAAGGGGGCAACCCAGGTCAGTGCCGGATGCCTCGTGCCTCCTTTGCTTCTATTTGTTTCTATTCACTGTCATAGCAGCATTTTATCCGTATGAATTTCCCTGATCGGTATAAATTTTTCAGACTGTTACCCGGAGGCTCTATGCATTTTTAGTCAGCTTAAGATTTACACAAGGCAATTCTTCATTTTTGATAAACTTCTGAAGGCTCCCACAGTAGCCGCTTAAGGTTCATTAAAATGTAATTAATTAATGATTTGCTACTGAATAGCTGCTGACTGTGGGTTTCTTTTCACTTGTCCAACAGCGTGAGTCACAGTTGCCAAGCCGACACGGAAACTATTTGCAGACTGTAGCACCTATTGATGGGTTTTTCAATCTGCAGTCATTTGCATAGAAAATATGCTGGATTTGTGTTTGTGCTGCGGATACCAACACAGCCGCTAATGACTTGCTACTAGTGGTCATTTTTATCTAACATTCATGTAATCTACGTTAATACTATGCAAATTTTGCTTTGACACTCGGCTTTGTATAATGATTCCGACTCTTATGTGACTAATTGCACACTACAGGGCCAACAATTAATGATTCCTTAGTTTTCGGTTACTTGTGCTGTTTTCCGCTATTATCTTTATTTTTTCTGCTTTGATATGTAAATGAGACGTTGTGCTGAGACATTCTCACCCGACGCTGCTTGCGAGGATTTCGCACAAGGAAGTCATTGAAAATAAAAGTCATTCAAAAGAAATATTTCACTACATTGTATCATGTCTTTAGAAACCTACAAGCATAGGCTGATACAGCAGGGTGTGTAGAAATCTGTTTACATACAATTCTGTCCCAATTTCTGCCTTGCACCAAATTTTCAAGGGTTTAGACAGTTTGTAGACCCTTTTTCAATAGTCTGACAAAAGAGGTATGGCCTAACAGGAGGTGTGGCTTATTGGTAAAAGGAGTGTGGGCCAAAATGTATGGAAATTTGGGGTACAAATTAAGTCTTAAACTACTTCATATCTTCCAACTTTACACTCAGATTACTCTGTTGCAGTTAAACTAAACCTTAACAAGGTAAGTATAAGACCCTAATAGGGTCACCCATTCTATACTTACCCTGCAAAAGTTTGCTGGGGGCATTTGAATTCCAGGAAGCAGGACTCGGGAGTCTCTTCTGGCAGATGGTCTGCATGCCACCTCTGTCAAAGACATCCAGATGCCACTCCAATCTCTGACACATGAGTGGTTATTAAAGAGGGGGCAAGCAGACAGTAATGACTAGACAGCTCCTTCCATCCGCCGGAAACCAGCAGGACATGGATGTCACTTGAAGTCGCCAGTCCTGCTACCCGGGGGTCACCTGACCCATGGTTTCCAGTAAGTTTTAACAGGGACTTATGCTGCATTGGTTTTATAATGTGTTAAAGTTTTGTGTCCAACCCCTTTTAATAATGTCTATATTGATAAATCTGCCCCACTATTTTGTGTGGGACCAAGGAAGGGAGCTTGACACTTAAGCACTGCACTTTCTACACCCTGTACAATTTCACAAGTTCAGAGCAATTTTAGGCCTTGCATATATAATAGCCTAATGGCTACTTTCAGAATCCCATATCAGAACAATACAGGCGGTCCCCTACTTAAGAACACTCGACTTACATACGACCTCTAGTTACAAACGGACCTCTGGATATTGGTCATTTATTGTACTTTAGTCCTAGGCTACAATAAACAGCTGTAACTGTTATCAAATGTGTCTGTAATGAAGCTTTAGTGTTAATATTGATTCTTATGACAACCCAACATTTTTAAAATCCAATTGTCACAGAGACCAAAAAAGTTCTGGCTGGGATTACAATGATAAAATATACAGTTCCGACTTACATACAAACTCAACTTAAGAACAAACCTACAGACCCTATCTTGTATGTAACCCGGGGACTGCCTGTATTTTAAAACTTCACTTTTTAATATAACTGATACTTAATATATAAGATATTTTTTTTGTGCAATGAAACTATTTAAAAACACTGATCTTTATGATCAGATTATATCATTAAAAGTTAAAGAGGACCTGTCTCCCCCCTGAAAGACCCCCACCAAATATGTCCCCCATAATCCTCCCCCCAGCCCTATTCTAGCAATGACATTTAAAAAAAAATTAGGTTGGCAAGTTAGTGTTAATCGATCCGAGCTCTTACAAAGAAGAGGTTGGATCCTCGTATCCTGTCCCTGTATTAATGAGGGGACTGGCCGACACACCCCCTCCACGTCTCTGTCTAAGAAAAGCCGTCAGCAATGCATACATTGCGCAATCACTGCCGACTCTCTGCGATGCTGCGGCGCCGTGCTGATTCACAACGCCAGCCTGCCAGCGGGCAGCGCTGTGAATAACAGGATACGAGGATCCAACCTCTTATTTGGATTGATTAAAACTAACTTGCCAACCTAAATGGGGGAAGATTCTGGGGGACATATTTGGTGGGGGTCTTTTCGGGGGATGACAGGTTCTAAAAAGTTTTAAAATGCTGTTTGGATATGGGCTTCTGAAAGTAGCCTTTATGCTATTGAATATGTATTCTAAATAGCCCTGCCGTCACGATTGGTCCGCTACTTCTCTTTGGTCAAAATTTCAGGGGTTCACATAAATATAGGCATGTTTAAACATAATATTAATTTTTATTACAATCTTCCTTGTTAATGGATAGTAAAACAGAGTTGCAATGGATACTGACATGGAGGAGGCAAATATATATGGACATTTTAGTATAGCTTTCATATCTATGGAGTTTTTCTTTTTTGCCATAAAGCCAGATATGCTTTTTTCCAACAAAAGATGTCTTCATTTACATTCCTACAGTTAGACCTAGAAAGTTTGTTGAATGATAAAATACATCTAAATGTACAGTATAATATACATGCGATCTAAAAAATGCAATCTGACAACTAGTCACAGTCTACTCATACCTTTTTATAGGTACCCACTTTGGTCATAGACCCTCTAGGACCACAAGATATCACTTCCGCTACATCATAACTGACATTCCGTGGTCTGAGGAGGCAACTCATTGGCTGAAGTGGGTCCCTTGAACACCAAGAACTTTTGGCCAGGTACAAGTTCCAAAGACCAGCATAAAGATGCTTTTTTGCCAACCCTTCCCTGGCACCCTTGAGGTGTTCAAGACCCCTTTAGGAAATTCAAATTCTCACAATACATAAATGCAAAATGGTAGCAAAATCCTCAACTCACATCCTAATAATGGCATGACCAAACATTGACTTATAGGGAGATATTTCTCTGGGAATTGCAATTATATTCCCCTTTGTGTCACATCCATGCCACCTCCAGGGGCGTTAAGGTGCATGTCCAGTGGCAGAGTGGGATGGCATAGGACATTCCTGCCCCACACTTGCACACTAGGTATAGCCGGTGCCCATTCAGGCACAAACAGGGACTGGTGTAGAATTGTCAATGGGCACCGCAGTCTGATCCGGAACCTCCTCATGTTTCAAGTGTGCAGGAAGGACAGGTGGAAGATCTTCTGCTGCCATGCCATGTACCAACATATAATAAATGACCCCTATATAACTTGAACAACTCCTAACAGAGTATCACAAAATCGTGTTTGTTGTTTTAAAGCTGGTTGTCTTGCCTCACACATCTGCACCTGTTGAGCCAAGGAAATATTAGGAAAGACAAATCTGTATAATTTACTGCATCTCTCAAACAAATGCAGAAACTCTCCCATTCTTTCATTGCCAGTGCTCACTACATGGGGAAAGTGTTAAAGCCCACCGAATTAGTCTGGACATAAATTTTGTCAATATTTGACTCCTCTCCGGTTGCAGCGCAGATTGACGGTGAATGGCTCATTTAGTTGACTGTGCTATCCTCTTTATCTGTACCTCTTAGACTGCTTGTTAAACAATTGGTCTAGGAATGAATGTCCCTCTGGCTGTGGCTGCTCTCCAATGATCTACAGATTCTTGAATAGCCGCACTGTTAAGCAGCCAAGAGACAGTCATTTATAGACATGGAGAAGAATGTGAGATATTAACATCTTGGACACTGGGGAGGTATGAAGTGTGTTTTTCCAAACCTGTGATGATAAGTCTTCGGTTTATCCTACTTTACGGCTGTGTCTTTACATGTGTACATTGTGCCACGTTGACATTTGAATAACATCATTGACAGCAATGGGAGTATCGAGTTCCTCATTATAAAATGCCTGACGGAATATAAATGTTGATGATTCCCTTCTTCCAGTGTTTTGCTCTAGGCCTTTAATGGTAACACATCAGCTAAGTTCACATTCCCATAAGCTATTTTTACAGGCGACCTCCCTTGTAGCTTGGTGTAAAATACTATATTGTGGCTTTTATTACCTTTTGACTGTTATGATCACTTCTTAATAGGAGTTAGGAGCATCTATTTGATTGGTTTCTGATGACATCACACAAAGGTGTCCTCGCTGGCGTGCTCCTGCCATACAAGCTACATGTAGAAGACAATAACATGCTCATGAATGCTGTATTGACTAGTATGACAATTACCAACCTTGGAAGCAAGGAAAAGTTTACCCAACAGTTGCAATGTCTATCACAGGTCAACATGTCCTCCATATGCGACAGTGGAGCTTTGTGTTCTATCCATTGCCATTGTCTATTATGTGTAGATACATGGCTCCATGCAGCTTTCTTACTGACTGATATGGTACTTGTGGAAAGAGGTTTTCATAGAAATAATGTTTTTTTTGATATTGGATTAACCCCTTCGTGTCTAAGCCACTTTAGGGCTTTAGGAACAAGCCTGATTTTTGAAATCTGCCTTGTGTCATTATAGGAGGTTATACATTTGTGACGCTTTCATATATCCACAGTATTTTGAGATTGTTTTCTTGTCATACATTGTACTTCAAATTAATAGTATAACTTTGATGATATCTTTTGTGTTTTTAATTATGAGAAAAAGAAAAATGTTGCAAAACTTTCTAAAAATTATTCATTTTCAAAGCACTAAATTTTCTTCTTTTCAAGCAGATAGCCATAGCACCCAAAAAAAACTTCATAACTAACATTCAGATTTTTGGGTGCAATTTTTCTCATTTTTATGAAAATCGCCAAACCCTGTATTTAGAGGCACCTGCTCAGCCGGGATCACATACTGCCGGGAGAAGCTACCGGGAGAGCCCGGGCGATCACCATAACGTAACTCTACATCATGGTGCGCGAACTACTCGGTTCGGCTGCCAATCAAGCAATACAGTCCTATTTTTAGATGCTCACACTGATAGCAGGTGTTAACTGTTTAAATGCCATTGAAATGCCAGGGGTACAAGTGCCACTAGTTACCCTAGGATCATCCCTACCCAATGACAGAATAGGAGGCAACAATCCTGAACGGGTCCGCTCATCCCTATTAGGCACCCATATGATAAAATGAAGTCCACTTAGAATTGCTATTACATACGGTATATGGGGTTTTAAGAAAAAGACTTAGAAATAGACTACACTACATGATATTTATATATGATATATATATATATATATATATATGTAGTATAGTATGGCAAGACATCTCATTTTTTCTTATCTGTTCAGTAGTTCATTCAGATGCAGTTTTCAAACAAGACATGGATTCCTGATTTTACTGTAATGAACTTGAGCATTTAACATGCTAACTGAAGCTTGTAGTAGATATAGTTCCTGGACTTTTGCTATCTATCTAAGTAATTACCTAGACATCAATTTCTCAATTTTTAAGGTAGAATGATAGACATCATATTGCTTGGAAATGGTCTTACAAACCTTCACAGATTCATGGAATGTAACAAAACACTTCTCTATAACAACAGCTGATGTCTTCCCTCCCTGACACTGTGTAAAAAAAATATATGTAAATGTTCTAAACCAGCAAGATGTCTTCTGCTTTTTCTTATCAAAACGGAAGGAGCAGTCGAGTCCACTAGAAAAATGGGTCATTTTGGACCCCGAAAAGTGTTGTGGTTTCCGTACTGTTAAAGAAAAATAAAGACCATCATTTGTTGTGCGACTGACTCCAACTCCATATTATAAAATAAGACTGTCGGAGCCACAAACACTGGCAGGAATAAGACCAGCACCAAAATGTATAACCCTTGTAGTCAGCTCATACAAGGGGCCGTAGAAATTATATTTTTTTTTTTTTTTTTTTTTTTGAGCCAGCACTGGGCATATCTGGGCAAGTGGTGGGGTCCAGAGCTGCTGGGGGACCCACATGAGGCAGTACATAAGGAATACATAGTGGTGAGGGGGGCTATATCGAGTGAATCCATAGGGTCTGACAGGGGTTTATATAAAATAACCATAAGGGGCTGTTTGGGATGATAAACTAGGCAATATTGTATGGAACAGAACTGTTTTAGTTTGTGAATTTTTAATGCTGTCATGTGAGTTCACTGCAAAGGGGCCCACTGGGGCTCTGTCACCCAGGGGCCTACTGATACCTGGAGCTGACCCTGGTGTGAACTATAGCTCTTGAAACAATGGCTGGTACACATCCAAAAGGCATATTCTTGTGCATGTAGCCTAAATGCCTATGGCTCCTAAGCAGTATTAGTGTAGTATTAGTTTTCCTCTCACTGCTTTTACTTTCTAACTAATTAAAAAAATCCTTTAGGTGCAGTAACCAGGTGGAATATGTGATGAAGATGATTTTTTTAAATGCTTTTCTGAAGACATTGGACACATTGGTTGGATGTGCTGTGCAGTGAACAAGAGGGTTCTAAAGATCAAGTAACACGTGATATAAGGAAATTACATGGAGCTGTTTAATGTGTTCTGGTTAGACATGTTATTTCTTTTTCATATTATGTTCAGTTTTATTTTGTTTAGTAGATTTGAGTCAAGTCAAGAGATGAACACAAAAACATGAGATGTCTGTGTATTGTATTTTTATATAATGCAAGGATGTCCGTCCTCTGTACAATGTGCAGTTTTTGGGGCCCGGACAACAAACAGGCAGTTTTCCATGGACTGTACACAATGTAACACCTTTAATACCTTGTTGTGTGCTTTTTGACAATTTACTAAAATATTACTGGTAGAGCTTCTTTCCAGAGGCAACAGGAAGTTTGTAAAATATTTCCATGTCCTTAAAATGCAGTCAAATGCAAAAAACTATTAAAAAATGTATAATTTACAGTATTTTTCGGACTATAAGGCGCACTGGATCATAAGGCGCACCATCAAGAAATGCCTGCTAAAACGTCTAGGTTCATATATAAGGCACACCGGATTATAAGGCGCACCTGATTATAAGGATGAATGACCAGCAGGTGGCAGACCTGTGCACAGTTCAAGGCAGCTGTTGTCTGTAAGTACGGTTCATATATAAGGCGCACTGGACTATAAGGATTTTTTGTTCGCCTTATAGTCCGAAAAATACGGTATGCAATAGTTGTCAAATTACTTTTCTTTAATAACAATATATCGGAATGAAAGTTCTAAGCAAGAAAAAAAAATAAGATCAATAGCACAAAGCTAACAAAAATTCAAAAATACAATTCCAAACATATATAAAGGTGATAAAACAATAAAAATACAAATAATTGTAGAAAATAGTGTTAGAAAAGTGGTATAAAATAGAAAATACATAAGAAAATACAAAAAAAGTACAAAATAAACAAAAAATAGAATACAAAATACAGACAGTAATGCAAAAATAAATGCAAATATACACCCAAAAATGCTATAAAACGTACAAGAATAAAAGCCATATACCGAAAAACAATATACAATTAAAAAGCAATATTATTTTATAACAATAATATAATTATAATATAATAATATTATTTTACATTCATAAAAATAAGATAAAATGAAACACAAAAATAACATTACAATAACATTACAACATGTAAAAAAGCCATAAAGAAAGACAAACTATAAAAATTCAATGCAAAAAAAGAATTATAAAAATGGTTAACTTTTTGCTTGTTCCACTTATTTAAGTAGTTCCTTTTATTAGAGCTGCAAAGATTTGGTAAACAGAGCTTCATTTTGGACTAGAATTGGTGCAGTGTCAAAACATGTTTTGTCCTGTGTTTAAACACGAGCCCCAATGAGTATAATTTAAAACAGCAGTTGCTCAATTGCTGGAGGTAGCCAATAAAGATCCGCAGCCTCCAGGCATATGAATTCTATTAAACAGCAGCCAGGCAGCTGTCCCATCTCAGCCTGGCTAGCTACAGGACATTTTCTGAATACTGCTTATTACCAGCTGGGCAGAGGTGAAAGTACCGCAGCTTATGTGCCTTACAGAATAAACTTTTTTTTGTTTCCTATTTCCTCATCATCACTAACCATTAGTTATCCATCCACTTGACTATAAGCAGCTGTGCATGCAGCTCCGCAGAAGAAAGGCAGAAAGGGGATTCATTCACGTGTAAATGCCACCGTGAAATAACGGCTCCGATAATGTCAACAAGTGCTGGAGAAAGCGCATTGTGGATTTGTATCAGCCAAAGGAATTAGAAACCAAAAGAGGGTGCACGGGGCTTAATCCATGTCCAATGGCCATCAATCTGGACCAACAAAAACAGCGAGGTTAATTATAATCATCATTTGTGTAAGTCAGCTTTAAATGATTAAAACGGGGGGCTACTATCTGATTATTTCATTTGTTTGGTCACAGCTGGGAAGTTTGTTTGCCAACAAGTAAAGGTTCAATGCATTTTGGGAGAAAAAAAACTGTTATTTTAAGCTACTTTGGCAAAAAGGCAAAATGAAAAAATCAAAATAATCAAAACTAGAAAAATGTATTTGGATCAACACGTGAGATATGGTAGATTGGTAGATTTGATGCAAATCAGATCCTGTTTTTTCTGCCTTGCTTTGGATACATCCTTACAAATGGCTACTATGTAGATATTGCAGTCCTTCATCTTATAACTAAGAGAATGGGGCAAGTAAGTAGAGATGAGTGGACTCAAGTTCAGGTTCGGTATTCCAGTTCTGCCTCCTGAAACATATTGCCAAATTTTCAGCTGATCGGCCAATCAAGTTGATTGACACCCCTAGCAACTAGCCAAGGCTATGGTTGACCAGAAGGTGTCCCCCTGTCCAATCAAACCAATCATCAGCTGCTAGGTGCGTCAACTTTACGGATTGGCTGTTTAGCTTAGAGAAGGTGGCAAGCATTTGCTTCAAATTGATCCTAAAGTATCCCTGCTAGATACTGCTTTCCATTATCTCAGAGCTTAGAAAAGGGATCAATCAAGTAGAGATGAGCGCACCCGATTCCCAGGATAAGGTTCAGCATTCTAGTTCGGCCACCTGAAATGGACATGTTGCCGAGTTGACAGCTGAACAGCCATTCCAGCTAATTGACACCCCTAGCAACTAGCCATGGTTATGGTTGGCCAGGAGGTGTCCAGCTGTCCAATCAAACACATGGCTTGCTGCTAGGGGCATCAATTTTCTGGATTGGCTGTTTGGCATATATCTTAGAGAAGGGGGCAATCATTTGCTTCAAATTGATCCTAAAATATCCCTGCTAGATACTGCTTTCCTTTATCTCAGAGCTTAGAGAAGGGATCAAGCAAGTGCACCCGATTCCGAGGATCAAGTTCAGCATTCTGGTTCGGCCGCCTGAAATGGACATGTTTCCGAGTTGACAGCTCAACAGCCAATTCAGCTAATTGCCACCCCTAGCAACTAGCCAGGGCTAGTTGCTGTGTGCACCAATTTTTACCTGAACAGCCAAACCTGAACGCCAAACCTGAAGCCGACCATCAGGCCCCTTCATCTCTACAAGCAATGGAAAATTCCAAACAAGATCAAAGCTTTTCATAAGAAACCTATGCTTTACAGTTCTAGAGGGGGTCATATAACTATTTCCAGGACAATTGGAGAAACATTGGTTCAGATGTAATAGAGATGGACCACAACCACATTTTTTCAAAAATTAGTCGTAATTTCAGCAAAGTAAATCTGGGATGATTCACTCAGCTATAATGTACTGAGTATATGGAAGCTGTTGATTCATTCAAAAAAAGTTTTCAAAATAACTTTGAAGAATGAAAAGTTTCCACTTGCTCTATTAAATGCCACCCCACCAGGTTCCGCTCGGTTGACACATCTATTCCTATATATGTACATGGAGGGTCCCAGTGGCGCAACAATTGCGGTCGCAGAGAGTGCGACCGCGACCCGGCTCTATGTGGGGAGGCGCCCGGGGACACATGGCCGGGTCATAATTCACTGATGCGTAACTTTGGGCCCCTCCATCTATGTCTTTGCTTCTCCGAATGACGGCCAGCCCAAACTCCGCCCGCCCAAAGGCCATGCTGCCCCACCAGCCCAAACTCCAGCCGTCTGCCCCTCTCTCTGTGCCTATACTTTCCTGAATGCTGAACCGCCCGCCCAGTGCAAACTCCAGCCAGCCCACCCACCCAAACCCTTCCTGCCTCTACCCTAGCACCGCCCACCCACCGACTCAATCTCCGGCCACCTGCCCAAACTCCACCTGCAGCCACCCCCCGCCGGCCCAAACTCCAGACACCCCCCCCGGCCAGCAGAAATCCGGACCACCCGGACCCGAATTCCTTGCACCCCTCCCCGCCCGAACTCCGTGTGCCCCCCCGCCCGAACTGTGTGTACAGACAAAGATGTGTCAAATTTATTCATCAATAATATAGCTTCAATAATATAGTGCAGTATGGAAACATCCTATAGGATTGTAGGAAGCTATCGGGCTTAGTATATCTTGGTACATCTCTTCCATGAACATTAGCCCTGAAGGTAAACTAGTCAGAACAAATGGTCAAATGAATAGAAGATTCCACCTAATCTCCCATCATACAGATAAGCCTAAAATAAACCTACATCCGCAATCTGCCTATTAAGGTAGATCCAAAGGTAGTTCCCTTCCTCTGTTCTCAGGATTATCTTTCTTTAATCCTGATCTAAACTTTATCTTACAAATATGTAATTTATAGTCTTTGTTCTAGTCCAGTGATGGGCAACCTTTTGAGCTTGGTGTGTCAAAATTCGCCAATAACAAATATGTATATTATTTAACTTCTAGGGTACTTTAACCCTAGGTTGTCTGATTGATCCTACCATATACTGGCATGCTACAGTATGGCAGTATATGGGGATTTTCCACATCATCTATTACTATGTGCAAATCGCACATTGTAATAGATCGGTTACAAACAGACACGTGTGGAAATGCTTAGTAACCTGCAAACTTTCACTCATGAAAGTTCCCAGGTTATAGCGAGGGCGCAGGTGCCGCTGTCTGCATCTCCCTCATGCTCACTTGGCATGGAGAAGGTGTGAGGAGCAAAATAATCGCAATGTCTGGCGATTTGAAAGACGTTGCGATTAATTCAGGGCTTGTACGTCACAAAACTGACATACAAACCCTGATGACTGTCTTCTATCATACAGTACACTGACATTACTTACTGTATGATGAGAGTTGTTGTCCTCCCTGGTCCCTACTGTGGAGATGGTCAGTGTAGAGGTGGCAGCTGCTGGGACATGACAGAACTATCAGGAGCTGCAGAGGAGTTTGTGGAGTTGATGGCCGGGTCACCTCTTCTGGTGCTGAGCCCCTGGAGACACGAGGCACGGCTCACACAGGGGGGAGGGGCCGGCTCGGGGGAGGAGGAGGAAGTGCTGTGAGCTCAGTGGTGACAATCTCTCAGCCTCCCGGCTACTGCACCTGCCCGTGTAGGATGAAACTTAACTCTCGGGCGGCCGCGTGTCAGTAAAAATGGCTACGCGTGTCAGCACTGACACGCATGTCATAGGTTCGCCATCACTGTTCTAGTCTGTCTGGGCTGTTGGAGCAAAGCTACTCCAAGCCCTAGTAACCTCTTTTGTCCCAACTCCTTGGTGTCCAACTAGCACTCATGATACAGTATTGGCTTGCGGTATTCATGGTGCCAAATTTTTGGGATCTCTGCACATGTGCAGTAGCTCCTGCTTTGGTGCAGGCGGTGGTGACGATATGCACATGCGCTTTTCCACAATCACAAGCTGATGCTTTTGCATGCAAGCTGGATACTCCACGTCTAAGTAGCCTCTGCCAATAATTTGCATATTTGAAAGATAAAGTTTAGATCAGGTTTGGCAATATACAAGAATAGAAGAAAGATAGTTTAGGACTGAGGACACAAGGAGGAACCTGCTATCGATTAACCTTAATAGGAAGATTCCTAATGGTAGGTTTACTTTAAAGAAAACCTACTATCAGAAATCTAGATCTGATAAGTGGCTAGGAAGTTATTAAGCCCTAATCTATTTTTCATAATCCTTTCTAAAAACTTTCT
Source organism: Engystomops pustulosus (assembly GCA_019512145.1). NCBI lineage: Eukaryota > Metazoa > Chordata > Amphibia > Anura > Leptodactylidae > Engystomops > Engystomops pustulosus. Next base: position 85,019,769 of record CM033648.1, read on the forward strand.
AAAATAAACTTCACTTTAGCTAATATGCTAGTTGTCAACAAAAGCTGCTGGGCGTAATGTAGAATTTCTGGGTAATGGGAGCAAAGGCTACTCAATGCCCAAAGAGTCTTTGCGATCCTACCTACCTGTGCATCCTCGGGGTGCACCCTCACACTGCTATAATGGTTCGGCTCCATTGGAGCTCTGTGTATGTGCAGTGGCTCTGGCTTTAGAGCCAAAAGGAACGGTGCTATGTGCATGCACTCTATAGCCAGAGCTACTGCGCACAAACCGATCTGATACAGTGTGAGGATGTGCGCCGAAGATGTGCAGGTAGATGGGATCACAGAAGCTACTGGGGAGTGGAGAGTTTACTCCACACCCCAGTTGCCTCTACTGATAATTAGCATAATAGCTAAAGTGTAGTTTGGTTTACAAAGTTTAGAATTAGGTAAAAATAGATTTGGGATTAGCACATTACTATCAAACTACCTTTTGATCTACCTTAGGCTACATTCACAAGATGTGTGTCCGCCGTACCATAGCGTCGCAAGCACAGGTCGGTACTGGGCTCGCCGTGCTCCATAGTGATATATGGCCATGGCGCCATATTCCGGGGAAAGGTAGGACATGTCTTATCTTTCTCCCGGCTACGGAACGGTATGGTGCCGAACGTGAACGTACAGCGCCGTGAGCCCATTGCCGTCTATGGGGGACGTATATATACGGTATATATACGTCGGCCGTACATATGTCCCACATACGGTCATGTGAATGTAGCCCTAATATGTATATTTCGTATGGTAGGTTTCCTTAAGGTGTGGATTGAGTTGTGAAGGATCATCTCTAAAAAACTAACTAAGAGTAACATTTACTCTTTTTCCCTTCTGTAATGGAGACAAATCTTCCACTTTAAAGAAACTTGTTTCTTATAAGAATAGAAAAAACTCATGGAGCGGCCGCTCTATTCCTGCCCGATTGTGTCAATCCATCTTCACGACACTTGTACAAATAAGAAGCGTAAATTGCGTATATGCGATTCATTTGCTCCCATTTGCGTTTTAAGCCTCTTTCTATGCACTCATGGAAAATGAGGCCTCAATCTACTTATGTCACTTGTTACGTTTCTGTTTGTACAAGTTTTCAGTCATATTACAGAAACACGGCAATAAAGAACACTCTATGTAAATGTTTTCTTCTCTTTTGATACTAGGGCCCTGGATCTTTACTGACCTTAAAGTATTGCTTTTCAATGCTGTTTCATAGTTTTTGGCATTGCTCTGATGGCTTTTGTGAGCTTAAGTCTATTTCACTTTACTTTGAAGATTAATGTTTGTCTAGTGTTTACAATTCTGTGCTCCATTCTATAAATGCTGCACTTAAAAAAAGAAATTGGATCATAAAAATGACCAAGGGCTATGGGGCAATGATAATTTATATGTCTGTAAAGCTGCGCTAGGCTGTCTAATGCACAGGCCGACATTCTCCGAGCATATAGCAATAGCTCCTATTGCCAACATCAAAACAAACGTCTACCACCTTCTGTGTCGGTACGCGCAGTATTTTCCACTTGAAAATAATTCAGAAGTTCTCTTTGCTTCCCATTTATGAAATCACAGAAAATAGCTGTGGTGCTAAAACTGCTACCCTCAACTAACAAGACATTCAAAACCTATATGTCAGCAGATGATTCCAAGGACCAGGACTGTAATCAGCTGGTTCAAAATTTTTAGGGATTTATTCATCCCCATTGATACTTACCATTTTTTATACCAGTGATATTTTATCATCCATGATTTCAAAATATTATAATTATAAATATGAAAACTAGCTGTTCCTAAGAAGAATACTCCACAAGGTGAATACCTTGTAAATCAATGTCCAATTCTCAATCTCCACAAGATGAAAGAATACTGGCGGTAATTAAGCCTCACGTTTTGAAGCTCCGGTGCCTCTATCTACTAAGAGGTTCAGCCTCCAGACCTGTAGACCAAGTCTGATATGGTTGAGTTTTTGTTATAGTCTCTATCTCTTTTCCGATGGAGACTATAGTAAATCTGTCTTTCTTCCTGCCCCGCCCGATCTCCGATCTCCCAAAGTGGCGTGCAGGTTGGAAAAGCCAGAAAGCTGGAGGAGAAAGAATAATAAGTCTCTCAATGTCACCAAAAGTTAGCTACTTGTGAAGCAATGTCTACTTATCAAAAATATTTTAGACAAACTAGTAGTGATGAGCAGACCCAGAGTTCAGGGTTCGGCGTTCGGGCTCATCCCCAGCCGGTAACACCCACGATTGGTGTTGGCAGTGATCGCAGGTTTTAATTATTTAAATACCACCTACAATTACTCTAGGCTTATGTCACAGGAAGCGACCATCCTCGGAAAAATGGTGGAGGCATTTAGAGGGTAACACCCATGATCGGTGCCACCACCGATGGGTGGAGTTGAGCATTTGGAACCTGAAAGGGTTACAGATTGGGCTACACCTACTCAAGGGAGGTTTGTAAGTGACCCAATGGTACTGTGAGAGACATAGCCAAAGATACAGAAGAGGTAAGGGAATGTTGAGTTTGTGTATAGTTTACAATCCAGGGGATAGGATAGAGCATGCTGGGAACATTCTTCCTGTGAGAGAAGCTATCTTGTATAGCCAAAAGCAGTCTCCAAGTCTCTTTGCCAATTGGCCCACGGTAGAAAAAAATTATTCTCCTCTACTCCATTGGAGTAGCATGTAGTGTCCACAACAATAGGGCATACTTGATATCTCAGTTTATAACATAAATCTCACAGCATTTCCTATGCATTGAGAGTCAGCAGTGCCATATTTTTCGGCCTATAAGGCGCACCTGATTATACGGCGCACCATTAATAAATGCCTGTTAAAACGTTTAGGTTCATATTTAAGGCGCACTGGATTATAAGGTGCACCTGATTATAAGGATGAATGACCAGCAGGTGGCAGACCTGTGCACATTTCACGGCAACTGTTGTCTGTAAGTATGTTTCATATATAAGGTGCACTGGAATATAAGGCGCACCTTTGATTTCTGAGAATATCAAAGGTTTTTTTGTGCGCCTTATAGTCCGAAAATGCATGTACATATGGGCAGCCTTTGCACAGTACCATTGAGAGTTTGTGGGGATGTTACTAATTGTTTGTTATATACATATGCCTCTACTTGTCACATCTACAGACATTTTTCTAGGACTTCATATCCCTACTAATCTACTGTGTATGAGAATCTTCAAGAATAATATCTTTTGTTCATTTTTTTTTATTCCGTATCCACAGAATAGTAAAACTACTCTGCATTTACTATCAATTCAAAGCAGTTTAAGAAATTCTATAGATCTGATTGTTGTCTGAGTAGTCACTCCATATTACATTCATTTCCTTCTCCATAGAGAATAAAATAAAGATAACAATTACATTAATTTAATGATTATATGTCCCCTACAGTGATTTCACATCATATGACCTTTCAATGGCAGTTGTATACATTATTGTCCGTGTAACACAACACAACCCAGTTGGTGAAGATTAAAGGATGTATATTATTTGCTAAAGTGCACTTTTCCGCTAATAAAGCTGTTGTGTTACTGCTGCAGTGTGCAATTAAATGCAATTCATGGATTGCTGTAGGAAAACTATGATATCTCTCCAACCCTATACGCCGTCTTCCTTCTAATCTCGAGGGAAGACCTCATGGCCTTCATACATCCCTGAGATAGTCTTGTTGACCTTGAGCACAATTCTGGGTAAGAACACTTTCGTTGACGTCAGTTGGAAAAATCAGATTTCGACAATAGTTCTTTTGGATTCTAGAAAGGCTCAAGTATTAGTCTCGATGTATCTGTTCTATTCGTTATCTTAAGAAAACATAAATAATAAATATGAATTGTAATATAGTCTTCGGGAATTCTTGTTTGTTAGGTCAAAAAAAATGTGGAAATCTGTTCCTGGGAAGGTTGAGTAACAACACAAGTAGCACCGCTCAGTTTTTAGTGAAATAGTTAAAAATAATCATGTACCGTCTTATAGTTATGGTTGTACACATGTATTTTTGTAAAATAAATTATCAGTGTGGTAGGATTGGATTTGAAAAAACACTTTTTGCCTTTACTTGATGATAAAGTAATCAATGGTGGAAATTTCACATCCCTCGTTGAAGTTGTTCTTGGTTTTTTGGCCTACAAGACACTTTGGCCATGACAGGGTGGGAAATGGGGCAATCAGGTATTAGTGTAGATGTCCCTGACCACCATATTTAATATAGTCTTGATGGAAAATTGGTGGAGGCTATAACTGAAATATCTGCCTGGTCTGCCCTAGCATAAACTGATAGAGAACGACAGAGCACACTACTGAATTTACTAAGAGGCCAAACCCTGTTAGTAAATCCATCATACAGAATGCCAGCTGGGGATGGGGGGATTAAGGCTGGTGTTCAATACGCCAGTCCTAATAAAATCCCCCCAAATTTTTGTACAATTCTAAATGCTGGCAATCAGTTGTGATCTGTACGGGAATCAAGTGTTTAGTTCTCCTGCGACACGACTTCTTGTATATTGACAAGCAGCTATACAACTTCCACATCATGTTTCATTCAAGTCACGGAGGCGGAGAGTTTAGAAGTCAAGCTGTCCCCAGCTTTAGAATGCCTCTTCTACTGTGACTGACATCATTCACTAGAATTCAGGGGAGCCAGTTAGCGATGTCCTTGGATGCAGGGCCACCAATTACAATGAAGTGAACGTTCTGAGCAGGGGAGAGCTTGACTTAAGTGCAGAACCCTCCTCCTCCTTGACTCTATAGAACCAATTTATATCTCACTTCAAAGTGACATTTTCTGGATGATGCCACCACACTGGGCCATGAAAGAAACGTGAACTGGAAGCTGTTAATCTGGCAACATAGAGGAAGTGTTTTATTAGTTCAATTTCTGCTGACAGGTTCCCTTTAAGTAACAGAATGCTACACAAAATCATCCTTGTCAATGTAGCTAAAGTGTAAGCAGTGAGAACAGATCTCAAAGACGAGTTTACTTGCATCGTGCCCCAATGCTGCTCTGTGGAGGAACTTGTACATTGTTCCCTATGGACATATATCACATCCATTGCTGCTGTGTTGACAAGACATAAACATTTTTACACTTATGCTCAAGGAAGCATGATAAGCGCATATCTGGCTGAACATATATATATATATATATATATATATATATATACACATCTATTCAATAGTCTATCTGCAATTTTTTGACTATTACAAAAAAAATACATTATTTATTAATTATTTTTATTTATTATTTACTTACAGCCAGTCCCCGGGTTACATAGAAGATAGGGTCTGTAGGTTTGTTCTTAAGTTGAATTTTTATATAAGTCGGAACTGTATATTTTAGAATTGTAACCACAACCAACATTTTTCTGGTCTTTGTGACAATTGGATTTAAAAAATTTTGGGATGTCATGAAAACCAGGATTAACAATAAAGCTCAATTACAGCCACCTCTAATAACTGCTAGAGCAGTTTATTGTAGCCTAATGCTAAAGTACAGTAAATACCAACATCCATAGGGCCGTTTGTAACTAGGGGTCATATGTAAGTCGGGTGTTCTTAAGTAGGGGACCGCCTGTATTTGAATTAATTTGTGCTTATTATATGTTCTAAAACCCAATAGTGTATACAAAGGTGTGAGAATTAAATGCTATGACACCTGATATAAGTCGGGGGGTATTTTTTTTTTCTTCTGCATAAACTACCTGTGAAAGAAGGTTTTTTTGTGTGTGTATTTTCTTTTTTTTCATAAATAGAAAAAATAATTAATTAATAAGAAGAGCTAGATGCATGTAACGATACAATACATTCACTTCTCCATACATTATTTTCCAGAAGCTCTCATAATTAAAAGACAAGTCAGCAGTCTCTTCCCAGCCCCGTGCCTTGTAATTCGCTGTTTCATAACACCCTATTTTACATTTTTGCTCAAACCAGCAAATTAAGTTATTGATATTCCTTCTCTGGTACTTTCAGTGGAAATCCAGTCCAATAGACCTGATCCTAGAGGCAAAGGAAACGGTCTTGTTCTGTTTGATAATATTTGTAAATATTATCATTGATGAGATAAAAGAGATAGAAAAATTCTGTGTTAAAGGGAAAAGAAAAATCAATTTTGATTAAACCGGAGACGAAGGATGAATGCAAAATAAAGGGAAAAAAAGATTTAAAAAATAACTAAAAAAAATAACTAAAAATTGAGATAAAATCCGAAACTTCTTTCCTTCTTTCCGTTTTTTTTTTTTCGTGATGAGTGGCCGGTTTGTAAATATCAAAGCTCCACTTTATTGTAATGCTGAAAGCTGATTTGCATGCTGATGAAATGTATGTGTGCGGCGGCTGAACTGTAGGGTTATCTCGAGTGGACCGGTGGGGAGCTACAGAATCAGACAGTTGAACGTCTGACCGACTCAAGAGTCCGCGGCGCAGACCTCTTCTATTCACTTTCTTCAACAACAATTAAAATATGCAAAGTGATAATTTTCCTTAAGTAGGGCCTTAAATGTGCGATTCTATTTAAATGTGAAGAAAATTGCTCGAAGCTTCTGGCGTGAGGGACAAAAAAAAAAAAAAAAAAAAAAAAAAGAATAAATTATGCAAATGGCGTAAAAAAGGACTCTACCACTTGAACGCCTAATATTCCTGTAATAGGCATACTGTTTCATTTAATTTTTTCCTGCTTATTAAAAGTGACAGTTCTTTTGCACTGTATGATGGTTGTATCTGACACAAGCGAGGAGCGGGGGGTGGGGTAGGGGGGGGGGGGGAATGACTGCCAGACTAAATGCTAAAGCGTTTTGGTCGCTTTTTTAGATGATGGTTATATTCACAAAGTAATTATGCACTAGAGAGTTGGAGAAATAAGGTTTAATTACACAGTAATCGCTTCTGATGGACACAGCAGAAGTGTGAACACCGCCAGACTGCAATCCATCAATGACAAACCCCTGGCCACTTTTAATTCCTCCTCATTTGCATCATAACCTCCGCACCAAGTTGCACAAATGCTGTTAAATGTTAATAGGAGCTGTCTTTCCTCTCAAAATGAATACTTAAGCTGTTCCGTTTTTTTTTTTCTTTTCTCCCCGCTCTCTCCTCCACCTCAGACCTTCCAAACTACGTTCTATGGGCGCGCAGGCATTAAGCGCCGGGCACGGTACGTGGTCACTGTTGTGCTAATTGGGAGCAACACTTAAAATTTTTATCTCTGGAGCGCTAATAATGCACAGTGCTGACAAACCATTGAATAAGTAATGGTTTTGGTGGAGAGAGGGGGGGGGGGTAGGAGGCATGCACGGAATAAAAGATGTGGAAGGGGCGCTTGTTCGGGAGCTGGCTATTTGATTAGGGGCTGTAGTCATATTTAATCCATATCCTTGGGGAGCGCAGACAAAATTACATCTTCATCTCATCAAACATTCAGCCATATTTAAGCATTCGGCTGATCAAGCTTTATTGTTTCCTTCGCGGCTACACAGAGACAATGAAGCTCCAATTCCTTGTAACAAAATAGCGGAATTGATGCTTCTGACTTGGCTTTTTTTTCCTTGTGTATAACAAATACATTGTTGCCTGCGTAAACTATTGTTATAGACACAAACGGCGTCAGTTTAGTTGGGGTAAGGACGCCAAGGGACACAAAATAACAAGAGACATTGATCCCCGGTGTTTTTACATACCCTAAAAGGTACCTCATAGCAATTTTATCTGCCTTCTTTTATTTATTATAAACTAAAGTATAATTATTATTATTATACTATATTATATATTATAAGTATATTGTTAGTATAACATTTAGATTTGAGTTAGTTAAATTCCTACTTATCTTTGTGAAAAGCCAATACGTAAAAGTAAAAGTTCCAAATTTTATCAGTGAATTTGAATAATATATTATTTGAATAGGAATATGAATAATATAAATCATTAGTGCCATCATATTCTCTAGCGCTTTACATATCATGGGGACAACTATAAATAAAATAAGGCAAAACAGAGTAAAAACAATAAAGAAACAAAAGAAGTGAGGGCCCTGCTCGGGATAGCTTTCAGACTATGAGGATGAGGGGGTGACACAAGAGCTTACAGTCTATGAGGATAAGGGGGACACAAGAGCTTACAGTCTAGATGATGGGACGGGGGCACAAGAGCTTAACAGTCTATGGAGGATGAAGGATGACAACACAAGAGCTTACGGTTATGGGATGAGGAGGTGAACACAAAGCTTACAGACTATGAGGATGAGGGGGTTGACACAAGAGCTTACAGTCTATGAGGATGAAGGGGGACACAAGAGCTTACAGTCTGTGAGGATGAGGGGAGTGACACAAGAGCTTACATCTATGAGGATGAGGGGGACACAAGAGCTTACAATCTTGATGAGGATGAGGGGTGACACAAGAGCTTACAGTCTATGAGGATGAGGGGAGACACAAGAGCTTACAGCTTTGAGGATGATGGGTGACACAAGAGCTTACAGTCTATGATGATGAGGGGGGGGGGGCACAAGAGCTTACAGCCTTTGAGGATGAGGGGATGACACAAGAGCTTACAGCCTTTGAGGATGAGGGGGTGACACAAGAGATTACAGTCTCTGCGAATGAGGGGTGGACACGAGAGCTTACAGCCTTTGAGGATGAGGGGGTGACACAAGAGCTTACAGTCTATGAGGATGAGGGGGTGATAAATGAGCTTACAGTCTACACTCACCGGCCACTTTATTAGGTACACCTGTCCAACTGCTCGTTAACACTTAATTTCTAATCAGCCAATCACATGGCGGCAACTCAGTGCATTTAGGCATGTAGACATGGTCAAGACAAACTCCTGCAGTTCAAACCGAGCATCAGTATGGGGAAGAAAGAAAGGTGATTTGAGTGCCTTTGAACGTGGCATGGTTGTTGGTGCCAGAAGGGCTGGTCTGAGTATTTCAGAAACTGCTGATCTACTGGGATTTTCACGCACAACCATCTCTAGGGTTTACAGAGAATGGTCCGAAAAAGAAAAAAACATCCAGTGAGCGGCAGTTCTGTTGGCGGAAATGCCTTGTTGATGCCAGAGGTCAGAAGAGAATGGGCAGAATGGTTCGAGCTGATAGAAAGGCAACAGTGACTCAAATCGCCACCCGTTACAACCAAGGTAGGCAGAAGAGCATCTCTGAATGCACAGTATGTCGAACTTTAAGGCAGATGGGCTACAGCAGCAGAAGACCACACCTGGTGCCACTCCTTTCAGCTAAGAACAGGAAACTGAGGCTACAATTTGCACAAGCTCATCGAAATTGGACAGTAGAAGATTGGAAAAACGTTGCCTGGTCTGATGAGTGTCGATTTCTGCTGTGACATTCGGATGGTAGGGTCAGAATTTGGCGTCAACAACATGAAAGCATGGATCCATCCTGCCTTGTATCAATGGTTCAGGCTGTTGGTGGTGGTGTTATGGTGTGGGGAACCTTGGTACCAATTGAGCATCGTTGCAACGCCACAGCCTACCTGAGTATTGTTGCTGACCATGTGCATCCCTTTATGACCACAATGTACCCAACATCTGATGGCTACTTTCAGCAGGATAATGCGCCATGTCATAAAGCTGGAATCATCTCAGACTGGTTTCTTGAACATGACAATGAGTTCACTGTACTCAAATGGCCTCCACAGTCACCAGATCTCAATCCAATAGAGCATCTTTGGGATGTGGTGGAACGGGAGATTCGCATCATGGATGTGCAGCCGACAAATCTGCAGCAACTGTGTGATGTCATCATGTCAATATGGACCAAAATCATTGAGGAGCTTCCAGCACCTTGTTGAATCTATGCCACGAAGAATTAAGGCAGTTCTGAAGGCAAAAGGGGGTCCAACCCGTTACTAGCATGGTGTACCTAATAAAGTGGCCGGTGAGTGTATGAAGATGAAAGGGTGACACAAAAGCTTACAGTCTATGAGGATGAAGGGTGTGACACCAGAGCTTACAGTCTGTAAATATAACGGGGTGACACAAGAGTTTACAGTCTTTAAGGCTGAGGGGGTGACACAAGAACCTTGAACCAGTCATCAGACGCCATCTTATATGCAAGGTGGTCCAAGGTCAATGGGACTGCAGAAAAGCCTGAAAGATGGTAAGTAAAGAGAGATTTGAAGCTTCATGCAGTTAGGGAATGTGATAGGCCTGAGATGAGTATAAGAACAGGTTTGAAGATTTTGAGATTGGGTATAAGTCTGATAGTCCGGGGTTGGACATTCCAGAGAATTGATGCAGCTTGGGAGAAGTCCAAGAGATGGGAGTAGGAGGTTCAAATTAAGGAAGAAAATAATCTAAGATTAACTGCAGACAAATACAGATGTAACAAGCACAAAATGAGTGAATGATGCAAAATCGTATTAAAGGGGGTCTGCCATCTACTAATAAATATAGCATGGAGGAGGATGCTTTAAATAATATCCAGACATATGTTTTCTGCTTATCTAAAATCGGTCATTTTAGAAAAATTTAGGGGGACATTAATCATAAGGTCAAAATAGCTTGGCGCTTTTTTTTGCTGTTTTGCTCCTTTGATTTATTATAAGGGGTTGCCATTTAGATAAGTCTTGCTTTTAAGTTTTCACGGCCTGGACTGATAATTGAACTTTTTTGTTGCAATTTTTCTAAAAAGTCAGAAATTTTTCCACAGCCCATACCAATCTGTTACCGACACTTGGAGTAGATGGGATTTTTTTTCATACAATTCAATAGTAAATCCAGCGCCAACATCTAGAATCAGGTGAAATAAACTAGTTGCAAAGAAGTGCAAAACAGACAATGACAAAATCACCTGCAAACAACAAAATAAATACATCCAGATAATATAAATACTACAGTTACTTTTTATTTTTATTATGCAAATTCGTTTCTAGGTGCACCTGGATTATATTTTATTCTTTCGGTGCTTCCAAGAACCAGTGGTGAACCAGCAATGATGCCTGGCCCCTGGACACTACAAAAAGGATTTGCATAAAGGTAAATATGCAGTTTTGTTATAAAAAATGAAAAATATCTGCATGGAAAGCTAATTACTAGAGATGAGCGAGTATACTCGTCCGAGCTTGATGCTCATTCGAGTATCAGGGTACTTGAAACGGCTCGTTGCTCGGACGAGTATTTCCCCTGCTCTAGATCGAGCATTTAATTAAAAAAACACAGTGAAGAATAGAATAAAAACAGTGAACACAGGATCATTTAAGTGAAGAACACAGTGAAAAACACAGTGAAGAATAGATTACAGATGTTTGGCACATCTGCTTACTTGTCAGGAGATACGCGCGGAACGGTGCGAACAAAATAGTATGTGAAGAACAATATATATGTGTGTGAAGAACACATCACTTAAATGATCCTGTGTTCACAGTGTTCACTGTTTTTATTCTATTCTTCACTGTTCTTCACATCTGCTAACTTGTCGGGAGATAATATACGCGCGGATCAGTGAAGAATAGATTGCAGATGATTGCATACATCTGCTAACTTATCACAAGATATTTTTCTATTAAATAACACATTTTATTCCCAAACCATGGTCCCTTTGAAAAATGCTCGAGTCTCCCATTGACTTCAATGGGGCTCGTTATTCGAGACGATCAATCACTCAAGCACAGGAAAAGTTTGTCTCGAATAACGAGCACATCGAGCATTTAGTGCTCGCTCATCTCACTAATTAAATGCCCTAAAAGTAATAGTTTTACTTGAGGTGAGTTGGACTCACCTCCCTTCTGAGAGTAATAATGCTGCTTTAAATGCACAGTCAATGGGGCACATTTACATACCCGGCCACTGTATAATACACAATGGGTCAGATTTACATACCCGGTTCTGTCGCGATCCAGCAGCACGATATCCACCAGGTGTCGTTGCTGCGCCAAGGTCCGCCAGAGTTTACCATCTTTTCCCCGGTGCATATAAGTGCTTGATTTTGCGACACAAAACGTTTTTTAATTCTGCAGTTTTCCAGATCCGTCAGGTTTTCCAACAGTTGCCGTCGTGCCCCCCGATTTCGTTGCTTGAAGTCGGGCGGCAAAATCCGATCTGCGCGCGGCAAAATTTCAGCGGAATTCAGCGCAAAACTGAGAAAGTCGGAAGCCCGACGAAAGTGCGGCTGCGGAGCCCTTAGTAAATGAGTTCCAATGTCTCAATGCACTAAGATGTGCATACAGCGCACAGTACGCTTATTGTTTTCTCTACTGATTGACTAAAAAATGTCAATCCAATGATCTGAATCATTTGATGCCTGAAGATCCTCATGCAACCCATTAGAACAGAAGCCTCTTGTACCCCCCTACAGTGACATTCTTAATTTACACTTGATAAGGGGGACTACACCCCCGCAACACTGTTGTATTTTTAAGAAACTAATCTAAATAAAATTTATCAACTTTCCAATCTGATTCTCCATTTGTACTGAGTGCATTCCAACAACCCAGCCCTGAAACTCTACCATTTAATCCAGATCCGGTGTGGGAACTGGTACAGATTCTATTTTTTTTAAATGCAGCAGCACCCCGATGACACCAATCTAGGGTAAATGTAGAGTTGTGCCTAACTGATCATTTTTCACCTTCCACTTAAACCACTTATTCATATAACTACTACGCATTGGCGCTTTCCTCCTTGTCCTCTTTCTGTTGCCTCCCCCTATTCTGACTGCAAGACATGGAACCCCCCACTCCCTACCGGTTACAGTAGGTGGGTATTTTCCTTTGGGCTTTGTGTGTGTGAACTGTGCTAAGGTTGCTGCTTTGTTGAGATTGATTGAGACCACGCAACTCTCTCAGCTCAGCCCTGTCCAACAAGGGTTACTAGAGTGATGGATGACCATTCATCTGCTGATGGAGATGTGTCCCGAACTCTTAATATATCTGCCAATTACTTACTCCTGGCTGGTTTTACTAGTCTTATGAACACTCTACTTTCTTCCCTTGCTATTCTTTTGCTTATATTGTGTTCTGACATTGGCTTCATTTATTCGACCTTTCTCTTAGTTACATGATTCTGTTGCTTTGCCCACCACCATGAATTTGACCCAGTTCTGACTGTTTTCGCTTGTTGTCTGTATCTGGTGTCAGTATCTTTTTGTTTGGTCTCCTTTCCTGTACACTTAGTCAGTGTAGGGATTGTCGAACAGAAGTACCTAACCAATAGGGATGTGAGGCTTGCAAGGTAGGTGAGAGGGCTTTTGGTGAGTCTAGGGTTTGCACCCTCTTCCTACTTTGAAATTAGTGGGTAAAGGAAAACAATAAAATATAAAAAAATGTGTATTGTCATTGTATTGTTTTATTTGCCACATGTGCATAAGTCTTTTTGATTCTCTTCCAAAATTGTTTTTAGTTTATGCTCCTTTAGAATGAGGTAGTTGTTCACCAAGTGAGATTCAACTTCATTTACAGAAAGATTGCAATATCTGTCAAACACCATAAGACCAGGCAGCCAACTAAATAAAGTTAATCCACCCCACAAATTGTTACAAAGATCCTTAGTTATCATTTAATTTTCCTCTATTTAATTCAAAAACCTATTTGCCAATTGCATATTATACAAAGTATCCCCCAATAACTTTCCATAATCTAAAACACACAAGAAAATTTAAAAATAAATTTTATTGAGTAAATGTAAATATCACATAAGAGTTAAAAACACTTAAAAAAGCACACACACTTCATCATAGGGACCGACCGCTGCGTTTAGGACCGGAAGACCGACAAACCTTCCAAAGGTCCCACCATTATGATCAAAACCACCCCCTATAGTCATAGAATAACCAATATATATGACATGGATTTGTAAAGTGAACAGTGTTAATTTAAGATATGGCCTACTTAGATCCAATATTATAAATTAGCATGTATTGGAATGCACATCTGCAGAACAAATGGACAATATCAACCAGTATGTAGAAGAATCCTTGTATGGCAAATACCATCAATTATATGCCAAGTCTGGTAGAAGAAACCAAGGACCAAACAGTCTGTGAAAGAAGTTGGAAAGTGTCAAAAGAAAGTGCCCATGCATATTGCCCCAACTGGTGCGCTTCATGCATATTAATTTACTCAATAAAAGGTATACGTATATTTTTCAATTTTTTTGGTTATTACATTGGTCTTTACATATCTGTTTTTTTTGCATGTCTAAAAGTCCCCAGCAACATTTATGTGGCCACAGAGAGGATGATCCAAAGGTCATGTTGTCATGCATTTAAAGGATTAAAGGAAAGCTACCACTGGTAATGGTAGGTATTAGCGTAAACACTGAGCACCAGCTCAGGGTGAGCTGGTGTCGGAGTTTACCTTTCCTGTGTTTTAAACCGCTATATCGCGGTCTAAACACATTTTGATAACGAGACCCGAGCGCCAGCTACACCTCGGGTCTGTTCATCAAATATAAACCGATATATGCGGTTTAAAACACTAGTAAAGGTAAGCTCCGGGACCCTAAGCTGGTGCCCGCTGTTTACAGCTAATACCTACCATTACCAGTGGTAGGTTTCCTTTAACACCCATGATCGGTGCCATTGCGTTTAGAGTTGCAGGTGTGGGTACCCAACCAACTTTTGTTCTAGGTTTCAGCCAAATTCGCTGAACCGAAATCCCACTTGGTCCACTCATGCCTAATGGTGGACTATCTAATCTGTTCCCAAATTGATATACTGAATTGATATACTGGTTTGGCTTCAATCCCCTGAAAGTCATGCTTGAAGTTAAGGAGGTAGCAAAAATAGGCATCGGTTTCCCTTGTCCTATGCTGGAAAACATATTTCATATTTCCTTCCCAGATTCCTTAGTGGGCGTCATGACTACAGTCGCCGCACACCTGCAAGGCCGCCTAATTGGCAAAGTCTCCGTAAGAAGAACCTTACTTCCCATCCCGTTCCTCAGTATGGCAACACAATGGATGTCATTGGGGGGCACAAATATATATATTGGGGCTTATTTACTAGGTCCCAAAGCCGCATTTTTGTCGGGTTTCCCGACTTTTCAGGGATCGCGCCCGGGGATGTTGCCCAAATTGGGGGGTGGGCTGTCGGACTATCCAAACGGATTCGGACTATATATGCATATTTACAATTCAATTTGTGTCACAAGCCATGCACTTACAACAACCGTGAGGAAGAAGGTGAACTCCAGCGGACCTGATCGGGGAGCGACACATGCAGGAAATCGGCACATGATCTTAATGAATCGAGGCATATGGCCATTCTGGGCGGACATTCCAGTTCGGGGATCGCGCAGGGATCGGGTGAGGTAAATGTGCCCCATTGCGTACATAGTAATGTTTGCAAAGATTTCAAAACTTGTATTCTAATACTGAAAACTTTTTTAACTATAGCCATTTCCAGCTATCGAAGTCACAGATTTCAATAGTCAGTTATGAATTATGAAATGTTTGTTCTAGAATTGTTTCTACACAGAGGAAGTCACTTAACACGCAAGTACATGAATAATTAAACCTCTTTTGTATTAATGTAAGCTATAAAATGGTGGCTGTACTACAGATCCAAGGATGGACGTTTAGAAAACATGAGGTGTGTTCACTATGGTGGTATCCGATACTGTGAATTACTACGAAGTTTGAGGGGACAATTTTTGGCCGTGTCCTCGTAGAACTAAAGGATTTCTACTGAAAACCACTAATACAACTAAGTCAATATGGGTTTCTTCTTCAACCCTTTGGCCAGGAGTAAGCAGGTCTTTACCAAATTTGTTGTTTAAGTAATGACTGAGGCAAAGTACACATCACCCATTATGCAGACGTACAGACATTGCACAAATTTTGCAGTCGAAAACTGTGCATCCGCACAACATTGTAAGAATGTCGCTCGGCCCATAGCAGGTTGCCTTTTTCAGAATTCATCTTAAGGTGAAGGTAGACTATGAAGACTTCAAAATAATGATATATTGATTACTATGAAAGCCGGTTTTTGTCCACACTCCCCTGCAATGGACAAAATAAAGAAAGAACAAGCTGTGTTTAGCATCCAGCCAGCTCTTAAAGGATGCCAATGACTACATACAAAGCATCCTTCATAATGATCCATATTAGAAGTCTTCTTAGACGAAAGGTGAACGCGGGTCAAGGCAATACATTCCAGACTGGCAACACAAACCCCTGCTATAAATTTGCCAGATAATAAGCAAACAACATATAACCATTAGCCGTGAATCATTATATGCAGACCCGAAAGATTTACAGAGATAGAAACAATAGCAAAACACTATAGAATACACACTCAAATGTCTCCAATTATGTTTACTGCATTTTTGCACAAAAAATTCTTAGACTGTTTAGATTTCTGTTGTGTCTTGTGTCTAATAATTATCCCTGATTCGCCAGGAAAGACTGTTTAGGATATACATCTAATTTTAACCCCTTCAGGACGCAGCCATTTTGTAGCTTAAGACTCGTTTCCCATTTTATGTATTATGACCTACGTCATTTTATAATTTTTGAACACGTGACTTATCCAAAGCGATTATGAGAATGTATTTTCCTCACATGTTGTACTTCACTTTATTGGTAAATTTTGGCTCGTAAGTTTTGTGTTTATTAATAAAAAAAAATGAAAGTCATTTTCTAAATTCGAAACTATTTCCGTTGGGTTTCCCGATTTTTTCCGATTTGCGCCGAATTGCCTCGGGATTTTGGTGCACGCGATCGGATTGTGGCACATCGGTGCTGGCTTTCATGCAACAGAAATCAGGGGCGTGGCCGTCGGAAAACCCAATGGATTATTTTGATGTAATGGGGCTTGCAAATGATATTTGGTTTTCTGTATTTTCAGAATTGACTCTTTGGGGATAAATACTGTTTTAATGAAATTTTAAATATATAACATAAAAACCCCTAATATCAACCCTTTTCAAATCTGCACACCCCAAACTATCAGAAACAGCGTTTTGGAAGATTGTTAACCCCTTGAGATCATCATCGTATTAAAACAAAATGGAGGTGAAATTAAGAATGGTCCAAATTTGTCGGTTATATGTTTCATTTAGTAGCCCTAATATTCCAAATGAAATAAGAGAAAACCCATCTAAAAATTTTGTATGCAATTTCTCTCCCGAGTAAGAGACCCCCCCACATGTGGCCGTTCTATTTTATGGCGCACATGAGGTGCAAAGTTGGAGGGGGACCTGCAGCTACCAGGATTTTAGTTTCCTCTCATTGGGCCCTTTTGTAAGCTATAAATGTGAGCTTTTTTCGTTATTATTCGGCCAAATGATGCATTTTTTTTGCAAATTAGATGCTTTTTCCAGTATTAACATTTAGGAGTCAGAATCCCAATTGTTAAAATTTCAGAACTTTATTTTAGGGCAGAGGAGTAGAAAAGCCTCAATTCTTACTGGATTGCGGGGTTCACTTTATCGCCTAATAATCATGTTACTTTTCTATGGGTCATACGATTACGGGATATGTTTTCTTACGTTTTACTAATTTGACAAATAAACCCTAATGTGGGGAAAAATCATAATTTTTTTTGCATGTAAGTGGCTAAAACATTTTTTCATTATTGGCATAGGGGCCTGCATTTCATGTAGCATGAATAGGTAAAATCATAATTTTTGGTCTTTTTCAATTTTTTTTTCTACAGTGTTCATTAAGCAGGGTTCAATAATAATCTTATTAAATCTACAGTGGTTACGGACGGCGGTGATGCTATAAATGTGAGGGATGGTGTTTTATGATTTAGACTTTTTTTGTGTTATATGTCTCTTATATGTTTATGTTTTAACTTTTTTTATTATTTCCACCATGGGACATGAACAAACAATCATGATAATACCCTACAATGTACACTACTGATGTATTGCAGGGTATTAGCTGTGTCAACCTGTTCATATGCATAGGCTAACACTGTGCTTTTAAGATGCCTGCAGTTTTTTTTGCTATTATATTCTTCTCTCCTCTATCTATGATGATTATCTCTGTGAATCCATAAAATGTTTCCACAAAAGATAGGGGACAGTTTTAAAAAGGGAATGCTACTCCTTAATTTCTCTGGAGGAGAAAGGGCTAGAACATGTGATTGGGCTCTATGTCACCAACAGGAGAGTCTTATGTTTGCATGCCTGTGGTTGCAGTATAGGAAAGATAGAGTCCAGCTCACCTTCCGCCAAGTTATAAAATAGATAAAGCATGCCACCAACCTTACTGTGAAGACAGACATATAGTGCAAAAATGATTCCAATGGTCCAGCCAATCTCCAAAATAACTTCAAGATTAATAGATCATATCTTCATTAATCCACAGTGCAATCCCAGTATAACACCGCTTTCAACACGCTGAACCGTTCTTAATTATGGTCTACTCTTAATCCCCCCATGCATGCGATTTATGCACCTGGATTCCCACACTCCTTCTGATGAGGGGGCGTGGTTGTGCTGCATTTATGATTCCATTTAAAAATAGATAAAAGCATCATATTTAAAATGCCCTCATCTGTGGTCCCACACTCCTGCTGTCCCCCCCGCTCCCTTGGGTCCATACCACACCTCTCCTGGCTCCGCCCGGTCCTTTCCAGGCCGTGGGCCCGCTTGTTGGCTAGGCCGTGCGCACGACAACTCTCCAGGAACTTAAAGGCCAGCGTCCTCCAAATTGGCGCTGGCTACTTCAAGGGTCCTATTTAGTCCGTGGCTCCCAGCATCCCCTCCCAGATCTTCAATTCATTCTAACTGAAGAGAAGCCCCTGAGCTTTTCCAGACGCCTCGTGTTTCCTGTGCATTTCCAGAAACCCTCTTTGTTCCCGTGTTCCTGTGGTATTCCCATGGTCCTGTGTTCCTGTGCATTCCTATTTCCTGTGGTGTTCCCGTGTTCCTGTGGCATTCCTGTGGTGTTCCTGTGGTGTTCCTTGTGTTCTTGTGGCAGTCCTGCATCCGAGTGGTCATCCTGAGGTCCTGCCATTCAGAGATCCTGCCATCCCAGAGGTCCGGCCTACCCGAGGTCCTGCCACCCAGTCCCAGCCAAGTCCTGTCCTACACGAGGTCCTGCCTACCTTGAGGTCCTGGAAACCAAGGTCCTGCATACCCTGCTTCTCCCTGCCTTGGCTGCCATTGCAGGCCTAGTCGAAACCCGTGGAATGACCTGGTGGCACCCCCCGCTGCACAAGACCATCCCACTTTGCTGCGGGCATCTGGCGAAGACAAGGAGTCCACTTAGATTCCGTCCCGGTTGCGGCTTAGTACCATCATCTTCCCGGTGGTTTCCAGGGACTCTCCACACTTAGCCCCAAGAGACTCACCCACATGCCCATGTGTGACATGTAGATCCGGCCTTGGCTCCACCAAGGTCATGTATCCTGCAAAAGCCATGGACTGTGCTAAGGACCCCATCAGCTACTGGCGGATTTCCCAACAAATTTGATGGCAACCCAAATTGTGCAAGACTTTGTTTTCCAGTGCTCGCTGCACATTGACTGATGTCGCTCCAGAGTCTCCTGGCCTTCCCAGAGGCCGCTCCTTGTCCTCGGTGTGACTAGAGCATATCCAAGAGCCCCCCAGCCAGCGGCTCTTCAAGAGTCGCCCCAGCCTCCACAGTTTTCGTCAGTGCTGCTCCAGCGGCTCTCCAAGAGTCGCCCCAGCCTCCGAGCTTCCCAGTGCTGCTCCAGCGGCTCTCCAAGAGTCGACCAAGCCTCCGCACTTCCCAGTGCTGTTTTCAGTAGCTTTCCAAGAGTAGGCTCATCCTCCGCAGCTTCCCCAGTGCTGCTCTCCATCGGCTCTCCTAGAGTCGCCCCAGCCTGCGGCTTCCCAAGAGTCGCTCCAGCCTTGCGGTGGTCCCAAGGGCCACTCCACCCACCGGCCAAAATACGTTCTAAGATTTCCTCAAGATGTCCTCGGCTTGTTCCATGCCAGGTCCAAGCCAACACACATGGTTAGTCCTGTCTTCACTGTTCCTGCTCTCCTCCTCCTCGGTGTCCTCATCACAAGAGAATTGGAGGATGCTGGAGAAGAAGAAGAGGGTCCTAAAGGGGGGTACTGTCACGGTTACACCAGCGATCCTCTGTATGGATCTCGGTTCGAGTCTCCCATTGACTTCAATGGGGCTCGTTATTCGAGACGATCACTCAAGCATCAGGAAAAGTTTGTCTCGAATAACGAGCACTCGAGCATTTTAGTGCTCGCTCATCTCTACTAATTAAATGCCCTAACAGTAATAGTTTTACTTAGAGGTGAGTTGGACTCACCTCCCTTCTGAGAGTAATGCTGCTTTAAATGCACAGTCAATGGGGCACATTTACATACCCGGCCACTGTATAATACACAATGGGGGTCATTTACTAAGGGCCCGATTCGCGTTTTCCCGACGTGTTACCCGAATATTTCCGATTTGCGCCGATTGTACCTGAATTGCCCCGGGATTGTGGCGCACGCGATCGGATTGTGGCGCATCGGCGCCGGCATGCGCGCGACGGAAATCGGGGGGCGTGGCCAAATGAAAACCCGACGTATTCGGAAAAACCGCCGCATTTAAAAACCGAAAAAGTGTCGCTTGGGGAGCGCTTACCTTCACCTGGTCCGAGGTGGTGCATTCCGGCGCGATGAGATGACTTTCAGCGCAGCAGCGCCACCTGGTGGACGGCGGAGGAACTACCTTCTTAAATCCCGGCCGGACCCGAATCCAGAGCAGAGAACGCGCCGCTGGATCGCAAAAGGGCCGGGTAAGTAAATTTGCCCCAATGGGTCAGATTTACATACCCGGTTCTGTCGCGATCCAGCAGCACGTTCTCTGGCGAGGATTCGGGTCTTCCGGTGATTCACTAAGGTCGTGCGCCCGATATCCACCAGGTGTCGTTGCTGCGCCAAGGTCCGCCAGAGTTTACCATCTTTTCCCCGGTGCATATAAGTGCTTGATTTTGCGACACAAAACGTTTTTTAAATTCTGCAGTTTTTCCAGATCCGTCAGGTTTTCCAACAGTGGCCGTCGTGGCGCCCCCCGATTTCTGTTGCTTGAAAGCCGGCGGCAAAATCCGATCGCGTGCGGCAAAATTTCAGCGGAATTCAGCGCAAAACGGAGAAAGTCAGGAAGCCCGACGAAAGTGCGGCTGCGGAGCCCTTAGTAAATGAGTTCCAATGTCTCAATGCACTAAGATGTGCATACAGCGCACAGTACGCTTATTGTTTTCTCTACTGATTGACTAAAAAATGTCAATCCAATGATCTGAATCATTTGATGCCTGAAGATTCCTCATGCAACCCATTAGAAACAGAAGCCTCTTGTACCCCCTACAGTGACATTCTTAATTTTACATTAGATAAAGGGGGACTACACCCCGAAACATGTTGTATTTTTAAGAACTAATCTAAATAAAATTTATCAACTTTCCAATCTGATTCTCCATTTGTACTGAGTGCATTCCACTAGACCCAGCCCTGAAACTCTACCATTTAGATCCAGATCCGGTGTGGGAACTGGATACAGATAATCTATTTTTTTTTAAATGCAGCACCCGATGACACCAATCTAAGGGTAAATGTAGAGTTGTGCCTAAACTTGATCACTTTTTCACCTTCCACTTAAACCACTTATTCATATAACTACTACGCCATTGGCGCTTTCTCCTTGTCCTCTTTCTGTTGCCTCCCCCTATTCTGACTGCAAGACATGGAACCCCCCACTCCCACCTGGTGTACAGTAGGTGGCGTTAATTTTCCTTTGGGCTTTGTGTGTGTGAACTGTGGCTAAGGTTGCTGCTTTGTTGAGATTGATTGAGACACACGCAACTCTCTGCAGCTCAGCCCTGTCCAACAAGGGTTACTAGAGTGATGGATGACCAATTCAGTCTGCTGATGGAGATGTGTCCCGGAACTCCTTAATATATCTGCCCAATTACATTACTCCTGGCTGGTTTTACTAGTCTTATGACACTTCTACTTTTCCCTTGCTATTGCTTTTGCTATATTGTGTTCCTGACATTGGCTACATTTATTCGACCTTTCTCTAGTTACATGATTCTGTGCCTTTGCCACCACCATGAATTTGACCCAGTTCTGACTGATTTCGCTTGTTTGTCTGTATCTGGTGTCAGTATCTTTTTGTTTGGTCTCCTTTCCTGTACACTTAGTCAGTGTAGGGATTGTCGAACAGAAGTACCTAACCAATAGGGTATGTGAGGCTTGCAAGGTAGGTGAGAGGGCTTTTGGGTGAGTCTAGGGTCTGCACCCTCTTCCCTACTTTGAAATTAGTGGGTAAAGGAAAACTAATAAAAATATAAAAAAATGTGTATTGTCATTGTATTGTTTTATTTGCCACATGTGCATAAGTCTTTTTGATTCTCTTCCAAAATTGTTTTTAGTTTATGGCTCCTTTTAGAATGAGGTAGTTGTTCACCAAGTGAGATTCAACTTCATTTACAGGAAGATTGCAATATCTGTCTAAACACCATAAGACCAGGCAGCCAACTAAATAAAGTTAATCCACCCCACAAATGTTACAGAGATCCTTAGTTATCATTTAAATTTTCCTCTATTTAATTCAAAAACCTATTTGCCAATTGCATATTATTAAAAGTATCCACCAATAGCTTTTCATAATCTAAAACACACAAGAAAATTTTAAAAAATAAATTTTATTGAGTAAATGTAAATATCACATAAAGAAAGTTAAAAACACTTAAAAAGCACACACACTTATCATATGGGACCGGACCTGCGTTTAGGACCGGAAGACCGACAAACCTTCCAAAGGTCCCACCATTATGATCAAAAACCACCCCTATAGGCATAGAATAACCAATATATATATAGACATGGAATTTGTAAATTGAAGTGTTAGAAATCAAGATATGGCCTACTTAGATCCAATATTATAAATTAGCATGTATTGGAATGCACATCTGCAGAACAAATGGACAATATCTAACCAGATATGTAGAAGAATCCCTTGTATGGCAAATACCATCAATTATATGCCAAGTCTGGTAGAAGAAACCAAGGACCAAACAGTCTGTGAAAGAAGTTGGAAAGTGTCAAAAGGAAAGTGCCCATGCATATTGCCCCAACTGGTGCGCTTCATGCATATTAATTTACTCAATAAAAGGTATACTGTATATTTTTCAATTTTTTTGGTTATTACATTGGTCATTTTTCATATCTGTCTTTTTCGCATGTCTAAAAGTCCCCAGCAACATTTATGTGGCCACAGAGAGTGATGATCCAAAGGTCAATGTTGTCATGCATTTAAAGGATTAAAGGAAAGCTACCACTGGTAATGGTAGGTATTAGCTGTAAACACTGAGCACCAGCTCAGGGTGAGCTGGTGTCGGAGTTTACCTTTCCTAGTGTTTTAAACCGCTATATCGCGGTCTAAACACATTTTGATGAACAGACCCGGAGCGCCGTAGCTACCTCGGGTCTGTTCATCAAAATATAAACCGATATAGCGGTTTAAAACACTAGTAAAGGTAAGCTCCGGGACCCTAAGCTGGTGCCCGCTGTTTACAGCTAATACCTACCATTACCAGTGGTAGGTTTCCTTTAACACCCATGATCGGTGCCAGTGCGTTTAGTTGCAGGTGTGGGTACCCAAACCAAACTTTTGTTCTAGGTTCAGCCAAATTCGCTGAACCGAAATCCCACTTGGTCCACTCATGCCTAATGGTGGACTATCTTACATTTGGGAATCTGTTCCCAAATTGATATACGGAATTGATATACTGGTTTGGCTTCAATCCCACATCATGTCATTAGGATTGCTGAAAGTCATGCTTGAAGTTAAGGAGGCCGCCTTTCAAGGTAGCAAAAATAGGCATTGGTTTCCCTTGTCCTATGCTGGAAAACATATTTTCATATTTCCCAGATTCCTTTAGTGGAGCGTCAATGACTACAAGTCGCCGCACACCTGCAAGGCCGCCTAAATTGGCAAAGTCTCCGTAAGAAGAACTCTTACTTCCCATCCCGTTCCTACAGTATTGCAACACAATGGATGTCATTGGGGGGCAACAAATATATATATTGGGGCTTATTTACTAAGGGTCCCAAAGCCGCATTTTTGTCGGGTTTCCCGACTTTTCAGGGATCGCGCCGGGGATTGTTGCCCAAATTGGGGGGTGGGCTGTCGGACTATCCAACGGATTCGGACTATATGCAGTATTTAACAATTCAATTTGTGTCACAAGCCATGCACTTACAAACACCGGGAGGAAGAAGGTGAACTCCAGCGGACCTGATCGGGGAAGCGACACATGCAGGAAATCGGGCACATGATCTTAATGAATCGAGGCATATGGCCATTCTGGCGGACATTCCAGTTCGGGGATCGCGCAGGGATCGGGTGAGTAAATGTGCCCCATTGCGTACATAGTAATGTTTGCAAAGATTTCAAAACTTGTATTCTAGATACTGAAAAACTTTTTTAACTATAGCCATTTCCAAGCTATCGAAGTCACAGATGTCAATAAGTCAGTTATGAATTATAGAAATGTTTGTTTCTAGAATGTTTCTACACAGAGGAAGTCAACTTACACGCAAGTACATGATATAGATTAAACCATCTTTTATTAATGTAAGCTTATGAAAATGGTGGCTGTACTACAGATCCAAGGATGGACGTTTAGAAACATGAGGTGTGTTCACTATGGTGGTATCCGTAGACTGTGAATTACTACGAAGTTTGAGGGGACAAATTTTGCCGTTGTCTCGTAGAAACTAAAAGGATTCTACTGAAAAACCACTAATACAACTAAGTCAATATGGGTTTCTTCTTCAACCCTTTGGCCAGGAGTAAGCAGGTCTTTACCAGAATTTGTGTTTAAGTAATGACCTGAGGCAAAGTACACATCACCCATTCATGCAGACGTACAGACATTGCACAAAATTTGCAGTCGAAAACTGTGCATCCGCACAACATTGTAAGAATATGCGCTCGGCCCATAGCAGGTTGCCTTTTTCAGAATTCATCTTAAGGTGAAGGTAGACTATGAAGACTTCAAAATAATGATATATTGATTACTATGAAGCCGGTTTTTGTCCACACTCCCTGCAGGATGGACAAAATAAAGAAAGAACAAGCTGTGTTTAGCATCCAGCCAGCTCTTAAAGGATGTCCAATGACTACATACAAAGCATCCTTCATAATGATCCATATTTAGAAGTCTTCTTAGACGAAAGGTGAACGCGGGTCAAGGCAATACATTGCAGACTGGCAACACACCACCTGCTATAAATTTTGCCAGATAAATAAGCAAGACAACATATAACCATTAGCCGTGAATCATTATAATGCAGACCCGAAAGATTTTACAGAGATAGAAACATAGCAAACACTATAGAATACACACTCAAAAATGTCTTCCAATTATGTTACTGCATTTTGCACAAAAAAATTCTTAGACTGTTTAGATTTCTGTTGTGTCTTGTGTCTAATAATTATCCTGATTCGCCAGGGAGAGACTGTTTAGGATATACATCTAATTTTAACCCCTTCAGGACGCAGCCATTTTGTAGCTTAAGACTCGTTCCCATTTTATGTATTATGACCTACGTCATTTTCAATGGTTATAATAACACTGTTACTTATCAAAGCGATTATGAAAATGTATTTTCCTCACATGTTGTACTTCACTTTATTGGTAAATTTTGGCTCGTAAGTTTTGTGTTTATTTATAAAAAAAAAGTCATTTTCTAAATTCGAAATCATTTCCGTTGGGTTTCCCGAATTTTTCCGATTTGCGCCGAATTGCCCCAGGATTTTGGTGCACGCGATTGGATTGTGGCGCATCGGTGCTGGCTTTCACACGACAGAAATCGGGGGCGTGGCCGTCGGAAAACCCAACAGATTATTTTGATGTAATGGGGCTTGCAAATTGAATATTGGTTTTCTGTATTTTCAGAATTGACTCTTTTGGGGATAAATACTGTTTTTAATGAAATTTTAAATATATAACATAAAAAACCCCTATATATCAACCCATTTTCAAATCTGCACACCTCAAACTATCAGAAACAGCGTTTTGGAAGATTGTTAACCCCTTGAGATCATCATCGTAATTAAAACAAAATGGAGGTGAAATTAAGAATGGTCCAAATTTGTCGGTTATATGTTCATTTAGCCCTAATATTCCAAATGAAATAAAGAGAAAACCCATCTAAAAATTTGTTATGCAATTTCTCCCGAGTACAGAGACCCCCCCACATGTGGCCGTTACATATTTTATGGGCGCACAGTGAGGTGCAGAAGTGGAGGGGGGACCTGCAGCTACCAGGATTTTAGTTTCCTCATTGGGCCCTTTTGTAAGCTATAAAATGTGAGCTTTTTCATAACTATTCGGCCAAATGATGGCATTTTTTTTTGCAAATTAGATGCTTTTTCCAGTATTAACATTTAGGGGTCAGAATCCCCAATTGTTGAAAATTTCAGAACTTTATTTTGAGGGCAGGAGTAGAAAAGCCTCAATTCTGTACTGGATTTTGCGGTGTTCACTGTAAAGCCTAATAATCATGTTATCTTTATTCTATGGGTCAATACGATTACGGGGATAGGTTTTCTTACATTTTACTAAATTTGCCAAATAAAAACCTAATGTGGGGAAAAATCTATAATTTTTGCATCGCAAGTGGCACAACATTTTTACATTATTGGTTTTGGGGCTGCATTTTTTGTAGCATGAAATAGGTAAAAATCATAATTTTTGGTCTTTTTTCAATTTTTTTTTCTACAGTGTTCATTAAGCAGGTTCAATAATAATCTTTATTAAATCTACAGGTGGTTACGGACGTGGTGATGCTATAAATGTGAGGGATGTGTTATGATTTAGACTTTTTTTGTGTTATATGTTTTTTTATATGTTTATGTTTTAACTTTTTTTTATTATTTCCACCATGGGACATGAACAAACACTCATGATAATACCCTACAATGTACACTACTGATGTATTGCAGGGTCAACCTGTACATATGCATAGGCTAACACTGTGCTTTTAAGATGCCTTCACAGAAGGCATCTTACAGTCACTGCCTGCGGACAGCCCTGGGGTCCTGATCAGACCTCAAGGCTGCCATGACAGTGGTTAGTGCTAAGTTACAGTGCATCTCCTTTTTTTTTTCTTATAAATCAATAGCTTTTGTCATGCAGACCAAATTTGCCTATTACTTTCATTACCTATGTACAGCAGTTTTTTTGCTATCATATTCTTCTCACCTCTATCTATGATGATTATCTCTGTGAATCCATAAATTGTTTCCACAAAGGATAGGGGACAGTTTTAAAAAGGGAATGCTACTCCTTAATTTCTCTGGAGGAGAAAGGGCTGTGATTGTGCTCTATGTAACCAACAGGAGAGTCTTATGTTTGCATGCCTGTGGTTGCAGTATAGGAAAGATAGAGTCCAGCTCACCTTCCGCCAAGTTATAAAAATAGGTAAGGCATGCCAACAACCTTACTGTAAAGGCAGACATATAGCGCAAAAATGATTCCAATGGTCCAGCCAATCTCCAAAATAACTTCAAGATTAATAGATCATATCTTCATTAATCCACAGTGCAATCCCAGTATAAACCAACGCGTTTCAAACGGCTGAACCGTTCTTAATTATGGTCTACTCTTAATCCACCCATGCATGCGATTTATGCACCTGGATTCCCACACTCCTTCTGAATAGAGGGGGCGTGGTTGTTGCTGCATGTATGAATTCCATTTAAAACATAGATAAAAGCATCATATTCAAAATTCCCTCATCTGTGGTCCCCGCTCCTGCTGTCCCCGCTCCCTTGGGTCCATACTCACCTCTCCTGGCTCCGCCGCGGTCCTTTCCAGGCCGTGGGCCCGCTTGTTGGCTAGGCCGTGCGCACGACAACTCTCCAGGAACTTAAAGGGCCAGCGTCCTCCAAATTGGCGCTGGCTACTTCAAGGGTCCTATTTAGTCCAGTGGCTCCCAGCATCCCCTCCCAGATCTTCAAGTCATTCTACTGAAGAGAAAGCCTCCTGAGCGTTTCCAGACGCCTCCGTGTTTCCTGTGCATTTCCAGAACCCTCTTTGTTTCCCGTGTTCCTGTGGTATTCCCATGGTCCTGTGTTCCTGTGGCATTCCTATGTTCCTGTGGTGTTCCCGTGTTCCTGTGGCATTCCTGTGGTGTTCCTGTGGTGTTCCTTGTGTTCTTGTGGCAGTCCTGCATCCGAGTGGTCATCCTGAGGTCCTGCCATTCAGAGATCCTGCCATCCAGAGGTCCGGCCTACCCGAGGTCCTGCCAACCCGAGGTCCTGCCTAGCCAAGGTCCTGTCCTACACGAGGTCCTGCCTACCTGAGGTCCTGGAAACCATGGTCCTGCATACCCTGCTTCCCTGCCTTGGCTGCCATTGCAGGCCTAGTCGAACCCGTGGAATGACCTGGTGGCACCCCCGCTGCAGCAAGACCATCCCACTTTGCTGCGGGCTCTGGCGAAGACAAGGAGTCCACTTAGATTCCGGTCCCGGGTTGCGGCTAGTACCATCATCTTCCGCGGTGGTCCAGGGACTCCACAGACTTTAGCCCCAAGAGACTCACCCACATGCCCATGTGTGACAGTAAGATCCGGCCTTGGTCTCCACCAAGGTCATGTATCCTGCAAAAGCCATGGACTGTGCTAAGGATCCACATCAGCTACTGGCGGATTTGCCCAACAAATTTGATGGCAACCCAGAATTGTGCAGAGACTTTGTTTTCCAGTGCTCGCTGCACATTGAACTGATGTCGCTCCAGAGTCTCCGGCCTTCCCAGAGGCCGCTCCTGTCTCCGGTGTGACTAGAGCATATCCAAGAGCCGCCCCAGCCAGCGGCTCTTCAAGAGTCGCCCCAGCCTCCACAGTTTCGCAGTGCTGCTCCAGCGGCTCTCCAAGAGTCGCCCCAGCCTCCGAAGCTTCCCAGTGCTGCTCCAGCGGCTCTCCAAGAGTCGACCAAGCCTCCGCAGCTTCCCAGTGCTGTTTCAGTAGCTTTCCAAGAGTAGGCTCATCCTCCGCAGCTTCCCAGTGCTGCTCCATCGGCTCTCCTAGAGTCGCCCCAGCCTGCGGCTTCCCAAGAGTCGCTCCAGCCTGCGGTGTCCCAAGGGCCACTCCACCCACCGGCCAAAAGATGTTCTAGATGTCCTCAAGATGTCCTCGGCTTGTTCCATGCCAGGTCCAAGCACCACATGGTTAGTCCTGTCTTCACTGTTCCTGCTCTCCTCCTCAGGTGTCTCATCACCAAGAAGAGTTGGAGGAAGCAGAGGAAGAAGAAGAGGAGGCTGAAGAAGAAGAGAGGTCGTAAAGGTGGGGTACTGTCATGGTTACACCAGCGATCCTCTGTATGGATTGCGGGTGCACCCACGCCCTCATCTGTGGTCCCCGCTGCTGCTGTCCTCGCTCCCCCGGGTCCATATTCAACTCTGCCACCCCCTGATGGCGCCGCCCCAGTCCCATCCAGGCGGTAGGCCTGCTTCCTGTCTAGCCGCTGCACTCCTGCTGCTAGGGCGTGCGCCCGCCGACTCTCCAGGAACTTAAAGGGCCAGCCCTCTCCTCATTGCTGCTGGCTACTCATTGCTACTGGCAACCTTATTGATGCTGGCTCCTATATAGCCCGGCAGCTCCCAGCATCCCCTGCCGGATCTTCATGTCATTCTGCTGAAGTGAAAGCCTCCTGAGCATTTCCAGAACCCTCTGTGTTTCCGGTTTTCCTGTAGTATTCCTGTGGTCCTGTGTTCCTGTGGCGTTCCTATATTCCTGTGGCGTTTCTGTGTTCCTGTGGCATTCCTGTGGCGTTCATGTGCTCATGTGGCGTTCCTGTGCTCCTGTGGCAGTCCTGTGTTCCTGTGGCGGTCCTGTGTTCCTGTGGCGGTCCTGTATCCCGGTGGTCATCCTGAGGTTCTGCCATACTGAGGTCCTGCCATCCAGAGATCCTGCCGTCCAGAGGTCCAGCCATCCAGAGGTCCTGCCTACCCAGGGTCCTGCCTACCTGAGCCTCTTGTCATTTACCTCATCACCCAGACTTTCCTGGTCATAAAACGACCGCAGATGGAAGGTATGTGATCTCTATCTGCCCATGAACAATCACCCTGCCAGAACAGTATGATATATTTTTAGAGAAGGTATACAACAGTATGATAGCATTCATGAATATAAGATCAAGGTCCTAACAGACTGTTTATGGACAGATATAGACCATGTGACCCTCCATCTATGGCCATTTTATGGACATGAATGTTTGGCTGATAAGTTAAAAGACAGGAGGCTTCACTTTACATATCAAGAACAGATTTTTTCATAGATATATATTGGTAAATTACATAATATCCTAAACCAGTGATGGCGAACCTTTTAGAGACCGAGTGCCCAAACTACAACAAAGACCCACTTATTTATCGCAAAGTGCCAACACAGAAATTTAATTTGTGATTTATACTCCCTGCTCTGTCACAGTTTTCATTGATACCAGCTCCCTGAGGACACCAATACAGCAGAAAATAGTCCCAGGTACAGCTGTCACTTTAAAATAGCTCTGTGCACAGCAAGTCCTGGGCTGTCTGGGACTGTAGGAAGATACCTGGAGTCATCTCTGGTGATGGCCTGGGTGCCCACAGAAAGGGCTCTGAGTGCCACCTCTGGCACCAGTGCCATAGGTTAGCCATCACTGTCCTAAACCAACCCCTCACTTAGACACACATTAAAAAAATACATGAGGTAAAGTGGCTTTAAGAACCAGTGAGATGCATGTGAATACAACAGGGAATCTTTACTGAGCTAAATTTGGGAGACCCTATTAGAATTTTCTACTTACACTTATAAAGTCTTTTGTTAGTGGCCATCCTCTTTAAATCTCAAAAAAGTTTAAAAAATTTGGATATTTTCTACAGCTGAGTGTCTGCTTTGTTATGAACCACTAAAAAGTCTAAAGGCCCTGTGTTTCATGCCTACTACATGACACAATTTTAGAATAATTCCTAAAAGGCAATGCAATGTTTTTAGGCTTTTCTTTAAGCAGGATATTTCATTTTCATCTTATTTCTACCCATTGATCTCAGTGGGAAGTACAGTATCGATTGCTTTAGTCAAATAAAATGTAATTCATAGACTGTAATGAAAAAGTGCATCAAATGACCTAATTATCATTGCTAATAGTCAATTTTTAATGACTTTACCAATCAAGAAAATCTGAAACATAAATCAAATTAAAGATCTACTGAGTATTTTTAAAAGATGATGTTTTCGACAGCCATTTTGCCAATGTGGCACATCAAAATGGTGGAAGATCCACCTCTTCACCTTATATAATATATTCTTCTCAATTAAGTAAACAAATGTGGAACCTGCAATTTGGGCCACTAAACCTTATGGATTAGTGTAATTTAGCTGAGCTCTGTGAAAAGCCAATACACCAGTGTTAAGCCCTTAACAACCATAGATGGCTATGGCTGCGATTGGCCAGTTGGGACATGTGACCCCGGTGTATAAGAGAGGAGACAGAGACAGACAGCCGCAATTATGGAGAGGAGATAGAGAGAGAGAGCGAGGCTGCAGCCGGACAGAAAGTGAAGGGCACAGTTTAGGTGTAATCATTTAAAAATGCCCTTTTGAGGGAAAGAAGGCTGTAGACAGATAGATAGACAGATAGACATTTAAATTAAATGCCCTTTCCAGGGCAGTGAGAAGAAAGTAATAACTGCATCCATTTATTCCTAAAATGCAGTGACAGTGATAATTGCATCCGTTTATTACAAAGTAATA
This sequence comes from Engystomops pustulosus, assembly GCA_019512145.1. NCBI lineage: Eukaryota > Metazoa > Chordata > Amphibia > Anura > Leptodactylidae > Engystomops > Engystomops pustulosus. The sequence continues at coordinate 85,051,488 of CM033648.1, forward strand.
AAGTACAAGTCATTGATAATTGCATCCAAATATTACTACATTACAGAGTCATTTATTATTACATCTGTTTATTCCTAAAGTGCAGAATCATTGATAACTGTATCCATTTTTTCCCTAAAGTGCAGTGACAGGGGATAACTGCATCTGTTTATTCCTGAAGTACAGAGTCATTGGTAACTGCATCTGTTTATACCTAAAGTGCACTGACGGGTGATAACTTCATCCATTTATTCCTAAAATGAAGTCATTGATAACTTCACCTGTTTATTCCTAAAATGCAGTCATTGATCTTCCACCCGTTTATTTATAAATGCAGTCATTGATAAGTTGCATCTGTTTATTCCTAACGTACCAGGTCAGAGCTTTTCCCTGATTACTACCATTTACGTACCCCTATTTTAACATACATTTGGGTCCTTAGATTCGGTTCCCCAGCTGATTCAATGGTTGGTTCATGCTCCAGTGTCCAATCAAGTCTGGGTAACGAACCCATGTTTTTTTATCAAATTAGCCGAATCAATGTTATGTTCATCACTATATACTGATGACCCACTCCTACCTAAACGAAGAAGTATTTTTGTAATTTATGACAGCTCCTACAAATGACCTGTGAGTTGGTTGTGATCTACCCAAATGACCAGTACAAGTTTTACAATTTTATTCCACTCTGTTTTTGTTTCTCTGATCCGAAAACTTTTTTTTCATATATATATTTAAAATATATGCTATTGTGTCTATCAGAACTTTTATACACTTTGATAGCTTAATGCAGTTACAACAGAATTCCATCTATAATTGGAAATCTGAACTCTTACATTGTTATATATGTGGAAACAGAAAATGCAAAAGCTGTATATCATTTTCAAGCGGTTTCAGCTGTTCATCGGTTTCAGTTTTCTACTGTTTTGATTAGATAACAATATTTGTAATCAGCTGGTTCACCCCGCTTCTGCATACTTAGTTGTACACGTGTGCATCTGGCTTCCCAAAGGGCCAGTAGTATTCCTTCCAATGCTCCTGATTCCGCCAATACCATCTGCTGCCAAGGTCTTGTAAGGGTCAGACATTTCTTGACATCATGATCTTTATTAATATTTTGGTTCATCACAGTTGAGGTAGGTTTTTCCTTCCGTACATTTGGTACTATCCCTTACTTGACCATAACTTTTTTTTGTCTCTGTTCTGTTCTTGCTGATGCTAAGGCACACAGTGGTTAACCAACCCACATCTGTGACCCAAGGTAAGTATACCCACAGTAAATTAAAGGCCGGTAGCAACAAAACACAAGATCATAGGCCAGACATCTAATTACTAGGGTTGGGAGGTAAGAATTCTCCTTAGACGTGGCTGCCAATTAATGACCGCAGTGAAGTTTCCAGGATGGAAATATTAAACCACACCTCTTTTAGTCTACCATGTAGCAGCTCCCTTGACCTTCAGGAAGCCTTTTATGCTATGATGTCCCGCAAACCAAACCATCTGGAAAACTTTGCATATTTCCCCAGCTATATACTTAGCGTTAGCTGAGGCATTAATATAGGAAACCAGTGGACACCCGTTTGGGATCTCAACCGGAAGACCTCCTTTTTAAGAGTCTACATTTCTGTGAAGGCTTGGGGTAAGAAGAGATATAAATCCCTTAGAATACAATCACTGGTTTAGTTCTAACATAAGTCTGCTACTTATTACAACAATATAGGGGCACATTTACTGATGGCTCATCGGAACGCATACCTAACCGCCAGGTTTCCCAATTTTTTTTCATTTTTGCGAATTGCCTGGGTTTTTTGGCGCACGCGATTGGATTGTTTCATGTGACACAAATCGGGGTCATGGCCGTCGGATAACCAGACTGATCGGACAAACCCGGACTTTAAAAATCAAATTTGTTCGCAAGATCAGCACTCACCACTACAAACACAAACGGGAAGAGAAGTACTACGGCCAGAACTCAGCGGGGGAAGCGACACATGCAGGAAATTGGACGCATATCTTAATGAATGCCGGCAGCTCCGAATCCTCATCGACATTCCGGATCGGCGCGCCCCAAGGCGGGTAATAAATGTTGTCCCACAATGTCCTTTCGTTCCTAAAATTGAAGACTAGTTCTCGGTGCTGACTTTCTTTTACCTCATATGATAATACATAACAATCAAAAGAATTGGTCAGAATGGTCTCTGGACTAGATAATCCCTCATCAAAGTCATGGTAACCCTCATTTTCCCTGTCCACAGTCACCCACGGAGACCAGACAGTAGAGAATACTACAGTATATGGACTATCTGGTTGCTATAGGTATCTGCCCATATTATATGCCCTTATTCCATTTTCTTTCTAAATAACAAACACACTAATTATTTTGCTTTGTGACGAGAAACAATCCCCGGTTACGCCAATCCTTAAACTGACTTGAACTATTTTGCACCCTTTGATGTTTATGAACACTTTAATTCTTTCTCTTAAAGCAGAAGGGTGGCGAGAACCACTTTTAAAACATTATTTCATACAGCAGAACCTAGAGGATAGACGATTGGTGAAAGAACTTGTTACCATCGACGACAGTCAATAGGTTAGGTGACCTCTTTTAAACCAATTGGATTGCAAATTCATTAACTAGCGGATAATCATTTATTTATATCTTTTTGAAGTCGGGGCATTATTTTATTTATTTTTATTTTTTTTTCAAAAGAATAAAATATTTTAATAAATTCCGTCACTCGGGGACGAGGAGGGGAAAAGGATTAACGGGCATTGTTCGTAATTACGTGTTACTTCAGCGTGCAGTAGACGCTTAAATGGTCGTTCTTTTAAATTGGTTTTGTTGAAAGATTCTTTGATCAGACATAACAGTATATATATTAGCATGCCGCATTTTAAGTGACACTGCCCTTCATTAATCAAGAGTGGCTGTGGTTGATTAATTTGTACAAGGTAAATTGCTATGAAAATTTATCATACATAGCCATGATCCCATTTACATATATGTTAATTATGGTAAATGTAATCTGTCCTCCGAATCCTCTGGGCTGCATACTAAAAGAAGTGGCATCACAGAGGAGCTTACATATCCACTTACAAAGTGAACTCTTTCTGGCATCCCACAAAGTCGGTTTTTTCTCGTCAAAGACGAGAATAAAATTCAAACATTTTCGCTGAAGGCAAGTTCAAATACGAAAGAGACACGTTTTTTTCCTCTTTTCTTTCTTTTTTTATTAGTTTTTTTCAAGTGATTTTCTCTCACAGTCCAAACGCTCAAAAATAAGTCTATTTCTTTGTCACTAACTCAGGAGAATGCCTCCGCACTCTAAAAAGGGATTTGTTCGCCTTGTATTGGAGGGTAATAATAAGGTAACCATTTTTTTTATAATAATAATATATCTGTTAACAGGGGAATTAGGGTTTTGGCGAGTCTGAACCAATCTTGTAACATAATTAATAATTCAACTCGCTCTGCGGGATATGGTGGGGTCTGGTGAATGCCCCCACTATTAATGAGTATGGGTAATAAGGCAAACTGGTAGAAAAGCAAAAGGATAACCACATCGAGAAATCGTCCCAGCTTTTTTTTAAAAAAAAGCCTAATATCTTTCACAAAGCCTGATGCAGTATTACTTCTCATTAGGTTGTTTGGTTCTTTATAAAACCTCACACACAAACAAAACTGGTTCCAAAATGCGTGGGGAACACGTTGGGGGGGGGGGGGAATTTATTTATCACCTTTCAACCAGAAAGCTGTCAGATCTTCTTTACACCTTGCTGCTTTGTTGCGTCTATTTATGAAAAGTCGGGGGCCACATTCTGGTGGTTTTCCAACACTTCATGACTTCGTTTTTGGGAGCAAAATTGTGTCACCGCTTGTGAATCCGACGCCTTTCCTGGCACTTCAATTTTTCCAGCGGTTTTGTAGCATAATTTTAGAGCAGCTAAAAGAGGTCTAGGGAGTTCTTATTCACCTCACGAACGTGTGGAACAATACTTAATCTTTTGGTTAGTGCACACAAAAATCATAGCTAAAATGGGGGTCATTTACTAAGGGCCCGATTCGCGTTTTTCCCCGCGACGTGTTTACCCGAATATTTCTGATTTGCCCGATTGTACTGATTGTCCCGGATTTTGGCGCACGTGATCGGTTGTGGCCGCATCCGGCGCTGGCATGCACGAGACGGAAAACGGGGGGCGTGGCCGAACGAAAACACCCGACGGATCTGGAAAACCCGCTGCATTTAAAAAAAAATGTGTTGGCGAAAATTACACTACCTTCACCAGGTATAGGCCGTGATTTCAGGGCATTCCCAGCGCGCCTCCGGGAACTTCAGCGGAGCAGCGCCACCTGGTGGACGGCGAGGAACTGAACCCTAGTGAATCCGGCCGGACCCAATCCAGCGCAGAGAACGCCCTCTGGATCGCGAACGACCGGGTAAGTAAAATCTGCTGCCCCATTGTGTCACAAACTTAAATTACAACACTTCCAGTGTGCTCTCTGTGCCCAGATAAATAATCCCCCCTGGGGTTTTTTGGTGTTGGGTTCAATTATTTTTATATTTTGTTTTGTTGTTGTTTTGTTTTTGTTTTTTTTCATCAGAGTTTGTATGTTCTCCCTTGTTTGCATGGGTTTCCTCTGGTGCCTCCCGGTTTCCTCCCATACTCCAAAACATACTTGTAGGTTTGATTAGATTGTGAGCCCCATTGGGGACAGGGACCGATGACAAACTCTTTTCATGTGATGCGTAATCTGTGGTGCACTATATAAAAAAAAGAATTTTATTATTTTCACAAATAGAAGATGTATCCAGCAATCCGGAGTCATAGGTCCTAAAATTTTACCAACTCTTTTTTATCTTTATGTAAAATAGTAGTTGCTGACTCCCATTTATACGAAACTAGCAATCCCTGTCAATGTGTAGAGTGCGCCAGATATACAAAACTTCATTAACCTGGCACCTTCCCTTCTTGCATTTTTTTGGGTGCACTTTGATTATGCTAACAATTGTGGCACAGTTTATTGATAAATGTTGCGCAAACTCCGACTAAGCACGAACTAACAGTCCCTTTCAGTGCTAATTTTTTTCTGTCTTGTTGACACAGAGTCGCTGTGACACAATACTGGTGCAAAACTTTCATAAATACATGTGAAAGCCATTTGCGCATTCTTTTCAGTGCAAAGTCAGACAGAAAACTGGTGCAAAACATTGTAACAAAATGTGGACCACTGTCTCTATAAACACAGTAGGCCAACAGCGACGACACATTTTTCAAGTACTTTTTTAGTCATATTCTAAAACATAGTATCAAGCTCAATTTAGAATGAGCACAGGTGGGATAACAAGAGAATGAAAAACTTTACATGACCCCGCCACATACTATACAATAACGCATAAGATTATGTTTAGAAACTTATTAAGTTTTTATTTTCTATAAAGAAGCCTAAGACAAAAGCTCTGGGAAATAATAAAAAGTATATGTTTGCAGATATGGAAAGGGCGTGATCGGTGCTTGTGTTAGGGCCATGGGGAAATTTTATGAAAATGAGTCATTTTCAGAGTTAAATTTAAATGGAAATAGTACTTGTGAAGGAACCAGTAGATGCTTGTAAAGACACACTCCCAGAATGCACGGTCCTGAGAGGCCACGGAAGTGAGTTAAGAGTTGTCCACACAATTCCTGTATGGCACCAATAAATCACACCACTGAATGGCTATAACCCCTTTTACTAGCTCAGTCCAACAGAATCTTATCAACCTGATTTAAAAAACTGCCCACCAGTTCTCCTTTAATATAAAGCCCAGTCCGTAAACGGATTATATAGTGTGAGGACCAACCCGGTAACATGTATGTAATGCGAGACTTGGTCGTGGAATTTGGTCGATGAATAAAAGAGCAACACAGGTTAAATTTTATATTTAATTGCCTTAAGGGAACACTAGACAATAGAGATATTACAGTTAAGCAGAGTACAAATACAAGGTACTCTCTCATATTAGCAGTTCAGTAAGTTAGTCACCTTAATATTGGCCTAATGGAACCTGATAGTCACACCTTAAGATCTTCCCTAGGCTCTTGGGATGATAATGGTTCCCAGACAAGACAGAACCAACAGGGCTTTTTCTGATTATATCAGTTGCAGACAACACCTCTGACTACCCAGAGGAGGGGTCATGGGTCCCTCCTACCTGGTATTACATCCTGAACTTGGAGAGCCATAGATTCTCAGGGGAAGTCGTAGGGTCATGGTTCTGGTATCATTGGATCCGGGTGAATCGTGATCACATTGATACCAAAGATGCCACCTTTGCTATGGTCCTATCCAGAGATATTTTATATTCTGGACCCAGGATGGCTGAGCTTTGGGAATTGGACCCATGATCCCTTGAAGATATTAAATCCAAAAATGTAGTTGCTCTCGGGATAAGATGGACCATAACTCCAACATATTGGTTCACCATATGGTCTGTCTTTGAGTTTATGGCTCTTTGTCTCCTGTTTGAAAATTAGAGGGAAGCCTCAAAGTCACCACACTGGGAAATGCTTTGAAGCTTGCCCCTACCAATCCAGGTAACAACTCTGCTAGCCTATTCTGACTAGTTAAGCTGAGGCTGGGAAAGTGGGGATTTCAGAAGTATAAGCCTCCGTACCCGCCAGGACCCTATTTTACACAGTACATATTAACATTTGTTCAGATTTTTTGTAAATGTAACAATAACAAAAAATAAAAAGATCCTTACGACGATGGGTTATTTTTTTTTTTATTTCCAAAACGCTTATGTGTCATGAACCACCCCATTATGTAAGCTACTAGACAATATTTTTATACAGTTTTGTAAACCAAAACCATGAGTGGATGCTAGAGATGGAAAGTCACATATATACTTTATTTAAACCTCATCCATGCGGTAATCCTCAACTTCCACTCACAACTTTACTAATGGAGCCATCCGGTGCCCTTTGTGTGGTTGGGCTTTCCATACTGTCTTGCCATACCTTACTTAGCCACACACCGCCTCATGTAATGGAACCTATATGGGCCTCTGCCTACAATGTATGTAGTGATTGCACCGTACCCTCTACCCCCTTAAGCAACTCTTATCAGGGCAATCCTGACGTATACAATGTTGTCTGAATAAATCAGAACTGAGGAAAAACATCCATTGACGTTGAGATATATACGTAGGTGAGCTCCATTGACTACACAATGGACCTGAAGCTTAAGAAGTAATGATCATATTAGTCGCCTACTTAATTAAATCCTCTACGCCATTTCCGCTTATATTAGACACTCGAGAATGACTACATGGATAATCCACTTAATATAATTCCTCACACAAAACGCCAGGAACCTCCCGTTTGCCTAGTGATCCTACTTCTTTTTTTCTGGCTGTTATGTGTTTCTCAATCTCTTTAGTGAGGTTAATTGTGTTACAAGCTGCAATCCTGTCTTAATCGTTTTTCCTACATGTAATTGTTCATTCCTTTTTGACCTAGAAACTCAAATTCCTCGTACGATACTCCCAGATACAACGTGCTCCTGAAACTGCTCCATCAGAAAGACCAACCGAGACATCTTACAATGAAGAAGAAGGGACGAAACTAAGACTAAGTACAGTTAAACACTACTATCTCAAGTTTTACCATATCAAATCGAATTCTAAAGTTTTTCTGTTTTCAATCCTGTAACACAATCATGTGAGATGGTGATGTAAGGAGATTGCACCATTCATATCAGTCCTGACATTCCCAGCGAGTTTATTGTCTAATTTCTCGAATATAAAGATAAATTGTTTGTTGTCGATAGCATGATACAATATCAATGAGGAAGCATTTGTGCGATTGGCTGGTGGGTCCCAATAAATATATCCTAGGTGGCCCCCATACATGCACAGCTTCCACTCAGAAAAGAAGTGACGTCCTACTACTGTGCTTTTGCCATATTTTCGAACTATATGACAATACTCGTTGGATGCCAAAACCATATGAAGCATCCCGTAGGATTGTGGTTGAGAGCTCTAGATCTCCTCATTCCCAATAGAATTTACTTTTGCAAAACCGAACGTCCAGAAACTTCTTTGTGGGTAAAAGTCTTTTCTTTTTATAAAACTTCTTAATATAACATACCCAGAAATACAAGTAGCCACATTGAAAAATGATTCCACACGTTAGTTTCACCATCAGCCACCCTTTTAGTGATGTTACAGGGATTGTAATAGCGTAAACAATTTCAAAAGCTAATATTTAACCACACAGAAATTGGACCAGAATTTACCAAGAAATTGTTCCACAATACATAGAATTTAAAATTAAACTGTATTCATTGTACTTGTTTGACCCACCAGAGTGCACGTGATTACAGGCAACACACTTAATACCTTACCCCTCAAACTGTATATATAAAAAAATTGGAACATATGCACCCTATATTAGGACATTTTTAAGTAATTTGTAGTATAATCAGGGAATTTAATAAAGGAACATGATAGTTATAACACATATTTAAATTGTGCATAACATGCATTCTTGTATCTATGCAAGGTTAACCAGATACACCCCGCTAAGAGTTACCTTTTAAATTATTCCACATTTTTGGAATTGGTCTAGTCTAGACTTACAACTGCCTATTTCCGTTTTAGGCTTGCTCAACAAAATTGTGTTGGAAATTGGCACATATTCACAAATCAAGCAAAAATTAGTGGGTTAAGACGTTATTGAAGCCACAATTCCCCTTTTTTTTAGAAGAAAATCAATAACACTAACCAATAATGGCATACATTTTCTAGGTTTTTATCCCCAATGCCCATTGTTTATTCTAGATGTTATATTTCATGTCGATTTACACTTTCGAACTGTTTCTGTTGCATTGTGAATTTTGGGGGGGGGGACAAACATTAGCTTCTAATAAATGTAAAAAGCTTTAAAATGTTTTGTTACACCAATTTAACTTTGCTGTAAGAATTTATATATATTTTATTTTATTCTCTCAAACAAATATTTTACTGTCAATATACATATACAAGAGGTGGAGGATAGATTCCATCATGGACTGTAAGATATTTGTGAAACTGTGTAGGAACTTGACGTGGAGATTGGTGGGTTTTCTGGATAACTACACACAGACAATTAAGTATATCTTTCTTGGGATTTGACCTGGTGGAAAAATGCAGAGTTGCAATATATATATTTTTGTAAATCGTAATAAATGACTATAATAGGGTAGCTTATGGAGACAAAATTATACAAATATTATGTCGCCTCATTGACAAAAAGTACCAGACCCTGACACAGGGGCGTTAATCGATTTAAAAATAGATTACATAAATCGGGTATTGTAATCAACTGTTTCAAAGATCCCATATGTACAGGATTGTGAAACAACGGTGCTTTTTGAGGAACCAGCTGACAACGAGCAATGTACCCCAGCAAGCGCGCCGGCACCAGCACTGGGCATCAACATGGTAAAATTTCCCAGGCCCAGAGAGGGTTGTGGGGGAGCCCACAAAATTAATCACATAGAGGGATGGGGCTGTTAGATAGAAATAATCATGTGGGGGCGCTGTTTTGGTATGATAAATTAGGGGAAATTTTAGGGGAACGGAGACTGTTTTATAGTTTCTGCATTTTTAATGCCAACGCCATGTGAGTCACTTGTAAGGGGCCCATGACGGCTCTGCCACGACCTAAGCCGCGTAACCTAGACGTGGCCCTGCTCAAGCATGAGCAAACAGGAGGGTTCGATCACTCACGAATGTGGTGGAGGCCAGGTTGGAATGCATCTGCTGCTTTTTCAATTGTATGGGAAGTATCGCGGAATGCATAGGGCTACAAGCTCAGCTTATCTCCAACACTGTAATGTTAGGCCCAAACTACAGATAGAATCCAGACTATATTGTATATCTATGGTGGTATGGGACAACTGGACAACAATAACCCCTATACCTAAATCAAGTACAAAACATTGACAAAGTAAAAAAAAACACAAATAATGTATATACTCGAGTAATAAGCCGACCTGCCGAGTATAAGAAGCTTACCACCCCAAAACTGGGAAAACCTATGATCTCAATATAATAGCCCGAGGAGTGGGAAAGCATTGGTCACAGACCCCCCCCAGTATACAGCCAACCAGCCCCCTATAGTAAGACGTAACTTCACCTGTTTATTCCTAAAATGCAGTCATTGATAACTTCACCCGTTTATTCCTAAAATGCAGCGTCAGTGATAAGAGGAAGGGTATATAGTTTTTCATTGCTTCTTTTACTCCAGAGAGATTAACTGGATCTGGATACCCATAGCGTCTTTAACCACAAAAGGATGTGCATTTTTTATATTGCTTCTTTCACTGTGTCTTATAGTGCAGTGCCATTAATAACAACATTTTATTTGTTTTTATTTATTTTTTTATTTTATGTTACCATTTTAAATTATTTTCCTATCTCATTTTGTCAGAGCATTTTCCTTGTTATTACCCATTACTTCCCCTACTTTACATACAATTTTGGGTCTTAGAGTTCGGTTCCCCATTGATTTCAATGTGGTTCATGATCGGCTTCCAATCAAGTCTGGGTACACGAACCCATGTTTTTTATCAAATTAGCCGAACTTCAATAGTTATGTTCATCAATAATACTTGATGGACCCAGCTCTACCTAAATAGAAGTATTTTTTAATTTAATGACAGCTCATACAAATGACCTGTAGTTGGTTTGATCTCCCAAATGACCCAGACAAGTTTACATTTTATTCCATCTTTTTTTGTTTCTGATCCGAAAACTTTTTTTTTCAAAATATATTTAAATATATTGCTATTGTGTCATTATCAGAAACTTTCATACACATTGGATAGCTTAATGCGGTTACAACAGAATTCCATCATAATTTGGAAATCTGAACTCTTACATTGTTATATATGTGGAAACAGAAAATGCAAAAGCTGTAATACATTGTTCCAACGCGTTTCAGAGCTGTCATCGGGTTTCAGTTTTCTACTGTTTTGACTTAGATAACAATATTTGTAATCAGCTGGTTCACCCGCTTTCTGCATACTTAGTTGTACACGTGTGCCATCTGGCTTCCCAAAGGGCCAGTAGTATTCCAAATGCTCCTGATTCCTGCCAATACCAATCTGCCCAAGGTCTTGTAAGGGTCAGACATTTCTTGACATCTGATCTTTACAGTTGAGGTAGGTTTTTCCCGTATCATTTGGTACTATCCTTACTTGACCATAACTTTTTTTTGTCTTCTGTCTTGCTGTATGCTATAGGCACACAGGTGGTTAACCAACCCCATACTGTGACCCTAGGTAAGTATACGCACAGTAAACTAAGCCGGTAGCTAACAAGAACAAAGATCAGTAGGTCAGACAGTCTATATACTAGGGTTGGGAGGTAAGAATTCTCCTTACAGTGGCTGCCAATTAAGGCCGCCGTGAAGTTTTCCAGGATGGAATAATGTAAACCACACCTCTTTTAGCTACCATGTAAGGCAGCTCCCTTGACTTTCAGGAAGCCTTATGCTATGATGTCCCGCAAACCAAACCATCCTGGAAAACTTTGCATATTTTCCCAGTCTATATACTTAGCAGTTAGCTGAGCATTAATATAAGGAAACCAGTGCTACAACGACAGCTCTGGACATACGTTTCACCAAGAGGCACTTTAGGGATCTCAACCTGAAGACTCCCTTTTAGAGAGGTCTACATATTTCTGTGAAGGCTTGGGTAAGAAGAGTAATAAATCCCTTAGAATACAATCACTGGTTTAGTTCTACACTAAGTCTGCTACATTATTACAACATATAGGGGCACATTTACTAATGGTTCATCGGACGCATTACCGCCAGGTTTCCCAAATTTTTTTCATTTTGCGCTGAATTGCCCTGGGTTTTTGGCACATTCGATTGGATTGTTTCATGCGTCACAAATCGGGGTCATGGCCGTCGGATAACCCAACTGATTCGGACAAATCGCGGACTTTAAAAATCCAATTGTGTCGCAAGATCAGCACTCACATACACCGGGAAGAAGAAGGTGAACTACGGTGGAACTCAGCGGGGAAGTGACACATAAAGGAAATTGAACGCATGATCTTAATGAATCGCGGCAGCTCCGAATCCTCATCGGACATTCCGGATCGGCGGCGCCAAATGGACGGGTAAGTAAATGTGTCCCACAATGTCCTTTCGTTCCTAAAAATATGAAGACTAGTTCTCGGTGCTGACTTTCTTTTACCTCATATGATAATACATAACAATCAAAAGAATTGGTCAGAATGGTCTCTGGACTAGAATCCTCATCAAAAGTCATGGTAACCCATCATTTTCCCTGGTCCACAGTCACCACGGAGACCAGACAGTAGAGAATAATACAAGTATATGTGACTAGTCTGGTTGCTATAGGTATCTGCCCATATTATATGCCCTATTCCATTTTCTTTCTAAATAAACAAACACAAACGTAGTTTTGCTTTGTGACGAGAAACAATCCCCGGTTCGCCAATCCTTAAACTGACGTTGAACTATTTTGCACCCTTGATGTTTATGAACCACTTTAAATTCTTTCTCTGAAAGCAGAAGGGTGCGAAGAGACCACTTTTAAAAAATTATTTTCAATACAGCAGAAGCCTAGAGGATAGACGATTGGTGAAGAAACTTGTTACCATGACGACAGTCAATAGGTTAGGTGACCTCTTTTAAACCAATTGGATTGCAAATTCATAACTAAGCGGATAATGCATTTATTTATATCTTTTGAAGTCGGTGCATTATTTTATTTATTTTTATTTTTTTTTTCAAAAGAATAAAATATTTTAATAAGATCTCGTCACTCGGGGACGAGGAGGGGAAGGATTAACGGGCATTGTTCGTAATTACGTGTTTACATGCGAAGCAGTAGACGCTTAAATGAGTCGTTCTTTTAATTGGTTTATGTTGAAAGATTCTTTGATCAGACATAACAGTAATATATATTAGCATGCCGCATTTTAAAGTGACACTGCCTTTCATTAATCAAGTGGCTGTACGGTTGATTAATTTGTACAAGGTTTAAATTGCTATGAAAATTTATCATTCATAGCCATGATCTCCATTTACATATATGTTAATTATGGTAAATGTAATCTGTCTCCGAATCCTCTGGGCTGCATACTAAAAAGAAGTGCTGATCACAGAGGATGCTTACATACCACTTACAAAGTGAACTCTTTCTGGCATCCACAAAAGTCGGTTTTCTCGTCAAAGACGAGAATAAAATTCAAACATTTTCCGCTGAAGGCAAGTTCAAATACGAAAGGAGACACTTTTTTTTCCTTTTTTTTATTAGTTTTTTTCAAGTGATTTTCTCATCCAGTGCCAAAACGCTCAAGAAAATGAGTCTATTTCTTTGTCCTAACTAGGAGAATTGCCTCCGCACTCTAAAAAGGGATTTGTTCGCCTTGTATTGGAGGGTAATAATAAGGATACATTTTTTTTTAATAATAATATATCTGTTAAACAGGGGAATTAAGGGTTTTTGGCGAGTCTGAAACAATCTTTGTAACATAATTAAAATTAATTACATCGCTCTGCGGGATAATGTGGAGGTCTGGTGAATGCCCTCCACTATTAATGAGTATGGGTAATAAGGGCAAACTGGTAGAAAGCAAAAGGATAACCACAATCCGAGGAAATCGTCCAGCTTTTTTTAAAAAAAAGCCTAATATTCTATTCAGCAAAGCCTGATGCAGTATTTACTTCTCATTAGGTTTTGGTTCTTTGTAAAACCTCACACACAAACAACTTGGTTCCAAAATGCGTGGGAAACACGATTGGGGGGGGGGGGGATTTATTATCACCTTTCAAACAGAAAGCTGTCAGATCTTTCTTACACCTTGCTGCTTCTGTTGCGTCTTATTTATGAAAAGTCGGGGGCCACAATTCTGGTGGTTTTCCAACACTCATGACTTCTGTTTTTGGGAGCAAAATTGTGTCACCGCTTGTGAATCCGACACTTTCCTGGCACTTCAATTTTTCCAGCTGGTTTTGTAGCATAATTTTTAGAGCAGCTAAAAGCAGGTCTAGGGAGTTCTTATTCACCTTCACGAATGTGGAGACAGTACTTAATCTTTTGGTTAGTGCACCAAATCATAGCTACAATGGGGGTCATTTACTAAGGGCCCGATTCGCGTTTTCCCGACGTGTTACCCGAATATTTCTGATTTGCGCCGATTGTACCTGAATTGTCCCGGGATTTTGGCGCACGTGATCGGATTGTGGCGCATCGGCGCTGGCATGCACGAGACGGAAAACGGGGGGCGTGGCCGAACGAAAACCCGACGGATTCGGAAAAACCGCTGCATTTAAGACAAAAAATGTGTTGCGAAAATTACACTTACCTTCACCAGGTATAGGCCGGTGAATTTCAGGGCATTCCAGCGCGCCTCTGGGGAGCTTCAGCGGAGCAGCGCCACCTGGTGGACGGCGGAGGAACTACCTTAGTGAATCCTGGCCGGACCCGAATCCAGCGCAGAGAACGCGCCGCTGGATCGCGAACGGACCGGGTAAGTAAATCTGCCCCATTGTGTCACAAACTTAAATTACACACTTCCAGTGCCTCTCTGTGCCCAGATTAATAAATCCCCCCCAGGGGGTTTTTGGTGTTTGGTTCAATTATTTTTATATTTTGTTTTGTTGTTGTTTGTTTTGTTTTTTTTCACAAGAGTTTGTATGTTCTCTCCTTGTTTGCATGGGTTTCCTCTGGGTCCTCCGGTTTCCTCCCATACTCCAAAACATACTTGTAGGTTGATTAGATTGTGAGCCCCATTGGGGACAGGGACCGATTTGACAAACTCTTTTCAGTGATGCGTAATCTGTGTGCACTATATAAAAAAAAGAATTATTATTATTATTCACAAATAGAAGATGGTATCCAGCAATCCGGAGTCATAGGTAAAAAAATTTCAACTCTTTTTTTAGTCTTTATGTAAAAATAGAGTTGCTGACTCCCATTTATCGAAACTAGCACATCCCTGTGCAATGTGTAGAGTGCGCCAGATTATACAAAACTTCATTAACCTGGCACCTTCTGCATTTTTTTGGGTGCACTTTGATTATACTACAGAATTGTGGCACAGTTTAGTGATAAATGTTGCGGAAACTCCGACTAAGCACTAACACGTCCCTTTCAGTGCTCATTTTTTTCTGTCTTGTTGGACACAGAGTCGCTGTGACACAATACTGGTGCAAATACTTCATAAATACATGTGAAAGCAGTTTGCGCATTCTTTTCAGTGCAAAGTCAGACAGAAAACTGGTGCAAACATTGTAACAAATGTGGACCACTGTCTCATAAACACAGTAGGCAACAGCGACCGACACATTTTTACAAGTACTTTTTTAGTCATATTCTAAAAACATAGTAATCAGAGCTCAATTTAGAATGAGCACAGGTGGATAACAAGAGAGATGAAAAATTTTACATGACCCGCCACATATATACAAATAACGCATAAGATTATGTTAGAACATTATTAAGTTTTTATTTTCTATAAAGAAGCCTAAGACAAAAGCATGGGAAATAATAAAAGTATATGTTGGACAGATATGGAAGGGCGTGATCGGTGCTTGGATTAGGGCCATGGGGAATTTATTGAAAATGAGTCATTTTCAGTTAAATTATAAATGGAAATAGTACTTGTGAAGGAAACCGTGATGCTACTTTTAAAGACACTCCCAGAACGCACGGGTCCTGAGAGGCACAGGAAGTGAGTTAGAGTTGTCCACACAATTTCCTGATATGGCACAACAATAAATCACAACCCTGAATGGCTATAAGACCCCTTTTGCTAGCCTCAGTCAAACAGAATCTTATCAACCTGATTTAAACTGCCACCAGTTCTCCTTTAATATAAGCCCAGTCCGTAACGGGATTAAAATAGTGTGAGCAACCAACCCGGTAACATTTATGTAAGCGAGACTTGGGCGTGGAATTTGTCGATTGAGATAAAAGAGCAACACAGGTTAAATTTTATATTTAATTGCCTTAAGGGAACACTAGACAATAGAGATATATACAGTTAAGCAGAGTACAAAATACAAGGTAGCTCTACAAGTATTAGCAGTTCAGTAAGTTAGTCACCTTATATATGGGCCTAATGGAACCTGATAGTCCACACCTTAAGATCTTCCTCTGCTCTTGATGATAAATGGGTTCCCAGACAAAGACAAGCAGCATCAGGGCTTTTCTGATTATATCAGTTGCAGACACACCTCTGACTACCCAGAGGAGGGGTCATGGGTCCCTCCTACCTGGTATTACATCCTGAACATTGGAGAAGCCATAGATTCTCAAGGGGAAGTCGTAGGGTCATGGTTCTGGTATCATTGGATCCGGGTGAATCGTGGATCACATTGATACCAAAGATGACCCTTTTGCTATGGTCCTATCCAGAGATATTTATATATCTGGACCCAAGGATGCTAGAGCTTTGGGAATTGGACCACCATGATCCCTTGAAGATATTAAATCCAAAAATGTAGTTGCTCGCGGGATAAGATGGACCATAACTCCATAATTGTCCCTAATCAACATATTGGTCTTATGAGTTTTATGGCTCTTTGTCTCCTGTTTGAAAATTAGAGGGAAGCCTCAAAGTCACCACAACTGGGGAAATGCTTTGAAGCTTGGCCCCCTACCAATCCAGATAACACTCTGCTAGCTCTATTGGGCTAATTAAGCTGAGGCTGGGGGAAAGTGGGGGATTTCAGAAGTATAAGGTCTCCCTCCCCCAGGCCCTATTTATCACAGTACTATACATTTTTCAGATTTTTGTAAATGTAACAAATTAAACAAAAAATGAAAAAAAGATCCTCAAGCGATAGGTTATTTTTTTTTATTTCCAAACAGCCTTATGTGTCATGAAACCACCCCATTATGTAAGCTACTAGACAATATTTTATACCAGTATTTGTAAACCAAAACCAGGAGTGGATGCTAGAGAGGAAAAGTAACATGATATACTTTATATTTAAACCCCTACCCATGAGGTATCACTCAACTTCACTCACGACTTTACTAATGGAGCCATCCGGTGCCTTTGGTGGGTTGGGCTTTCCATACTGTCTTGCCATACCTTACTAAGCCCACACCTGCCTCATGTAATGGACCTATATGGGCCTCTGCCTACTCATGCATAAGGTGTGATTGCACCTCTACCCTCTACCCCCTTAAGCAACTCTAATACAGGGCAATCCTGACCGTATACAATGTTGTCTGAATAAATCAGAACTGAGAAAACAGTCCAGTGACGTTGAGATATATAAAGTAGGTGAGCTCCATTGACTACACAATGGACCTGAAGCTTAAGAAGTAATGATCATAATTAGTCGCCTACTTAATTAAAATCCTTTACGCCATTTCCAAGCTTATATTAGACACTGAGAATGAATACAATGGATAAATCCACTTAATATAATTCCTCACACAAAGACGCCAGGAACACCTCCCGGTTTGCCTAGTGGATCCTTCTTTTCTTGGCTGTTATGTGTTTCTCAATCTCTTTAGTGAGGTTAATTGGTTACAGCTGCATCCTGTCTTCTATCGTTTCTCACATGTAAATTGTTCATCCTTTTTGCTAGAAACTCTAACATTCTTCTCGTACCTCCCAGATACAACTGGCTCCATCCCAGAAAGACTCATACGAGACATTTGGAGAAACTAAGACTAAGTATAGTACAACTACTATCCAGAAGTTTTACATATCAATCTATCTAATTTTTTCTGTTTTCAATATACTGTAACACAATCATGTGAGATGTGTGATGTAAGGAGATTGTCACCATTCATATCAGTCCACATTCCCAATGGAGTTTATTGTCTAATTTCTCGAATATAAGATAAACCTGTTAAGATACTGATACAATATCAATGTGGAAGCTTTGGCGATTCTGGGGTCCCAAGTAAATTATAATAGGGGCCCCCATAATGCGCAGCTCAACTCAGAATAGCAAAGTAGACAGTCTATCCTACTGTGCTTTGCCATAGTTTCGAACTATATTGACATCCTTTGGATGCCAATACAATATGAAGCATCCCGGGAGGATGTGGTTGAGCAGCTCTATTCTCCTCATTCCCCAAGAATTTACTTTGAAAAACCGAAGTCCAGAAACTTCTATTGTGGGTAAAAGTCTTTTCTTTTTATAAAAACTTCTTAAATATAAGCATCCAGAAATACAAGTAGCACAATTGAAAAAAGATCCACACGTTTCAGCCCCTTTAGGCATTTACATGGGACATGTATAGCGTAACAATTTCAGAAGTCATATTTACCAAAGAAAATTGACCAAGAATTTACCAAGAAATTTTCCACAATACATTAGGAGACCTTAAAAACTGCATTCATGTACTGTTTACCCACAGAAGTGATACAAGGGAACACACTTAACCTTTACCCCTCACTGTATCATAATAAAAAATTGGAACATATGTAACCCTATATTAGGACATTTTTAAGTAATTTTCTAGTATAATCAGGGAATTTTAATAAAGGAACATGATAGTTAACACATATTTAAATGTGCATAACATGCATTCTTGTATCTATGAAGGTTAACCAGATAACCCGCTAAGAGTTACCTTTAAAAGTTATTCCAAATTTTGGAATTGTCTAGTCTAGACTTTACAACTCCTATTTCCGTTTTAGCTTGCTCAAAAAATTGTGTTGGAAATTTGGCACAATATTGCCACAAATAAGCAAAAATTAGTGGATTAAGACTTTATTGAAGCCACACCCTTTTTTTTAGAAAATCAATAACCAATCAATAGGCAACATTTTCTTAGTTTATCTCTCCCATTGTTTATCTAGATGTTATATTTCATGTCTATTTACACTTTAGACTGTTTCTGTGTGATTTTAGACAAAATTAGCTTCTAAATAAATGTAGAAAAGCTGTAAAATGTTTTGACACAATGTTACTTTGCTGTAAGAATTATATATATATTTTATTCTCAAAAATATTATTCTGTTAATATACATTATACAAGTGCGGTAGATTCTCAATGGACTAATTATATTTGTGAACTTGTTAGAGAACTTTTGACTTGTGATTGTGGGTTTTCTAGGACTACACCACAGACAATTAAAAGTATATCTTTCTTTGGGATTTGACCTTTGGAAAATGGAGTTGCAATATATATATTTTTGTAAATTCTGAATTAAATGACTATATAGGGTAGCTATGGAGACAAAATTATACAAAATATGTATGTACCCTCATTGACAAAAGTACCACCCTACACAGGGGGTTAATAGATTAAAAAATGATACATAAAGGGATTGTATCAACTGTTTCAATGATCCCCTATGTACAGGATTGTGGAATACAAGGTGCTTTTTGAGGGAACCCAGCTGACAACGAGAATGTACCCCAGCAAGCAGGGCCGGCACCAGCACTGGGCATACCTGGGAAAATTCCAGGGCCCAGAGGTGCTGGGGGAGCCCACAAAATTAATCCATAGAGAGTGATGGGGGCTGTATATAAAATAATCATGTGGGGGCTGTTTGGTATGATAAATTAGGGAATATTTTAGGGAACTGGAGACTGTTTTAGTTTCTGATTTTTAATGCCGCCATGTGAGTTCACTGTAAAGGGGCCCAATGAGGCTCTGCCACCCATAAGCCTACTGTAACCTAGACCTGGCCCTGCCATCAAGCATGAGAACAGGAGGTTCTGTACTCACTAATTGGTGGAGCCAGGGGTTGGACATGCATTCTGCTGCTTCTTTCAATTGTATGGAAGTATCGGAAATTGCAGAGCTACACTCAGCTATCTCCAACACTGTAATGTAGAGGCCAAATACAGAAATCCAGACTATATTGTATATCCTAGGTGGTATGGGACAACTGGACAACAATACCTCCCTATAGCAAAAGTACAAAACATGGACACAAGTAAAAAAAAAAACAAATACTGTATATACTCGAGTATAAGCCGACCTGAGTATAAGCCAGTTTACCACCAAAAACTGGGAAAACCTATTGACTCAAGTATAAGCCGAGGGTGGGAAATGCATTGGTCACAGACCCCCCCAGTATACAGCCAACCAGCCCCCTATAGTATACAGCCTGCCCCCAGTAGTATACAGCCTGCCCCTATAGTATACAGCTTGCCCCCAGGAGTATACAACCAGTCCCCAGTAGTATACAGCCAGCCCAGCTTGCCCCCAGTAGTATTAGTATAAAGCCAGACCACTTGCCCCCAGTAGTACACAGAGCCCAGCTTCCCCCAGTAGTTAAGACAGCAGTTGCCCCCCAGTAGTATACAGCCACCCACTGTCCCCCAGTAGTAAACAGGCAGCCCCATGTAGTATACAGCTTGCCCCCGGTAGTATACAGCTTGCCCCCGGTAGTATACAGCCTGCCCCCAGTACTATACAGCCACCTCAGCCTGCCCCCAGTAGTATACAGCTTGCCCCCAGTAGTATACAGCTTTTCCCCCTGTAGTATACAGCCTGCCAGTAGTAGCACCATCCCCAGTAGTATACAGCCTGCCCCCAGCGTTACAGCCCCCCAGCCTGCCCGTGTAGTATACCCCCAGCCCAGCCGCCCCCAGTAGTATACAGCCTGCCCTTGTAGTATACAGCCTGCCCCAGTAGTATACAGCTTGCCCCCAGTTAAGTATACACCTCCCCCAGCAGTATACACACCACACCGCCCCATGTGTTAGTATACAGCCCAGCCCAGCCTGCCCCAGTATTATACAAGCCTTCCCGTGAGTATACAGCCACCCCAGCATAAAAAAATAAATAAACTTATGAATACTCACCCTCCAGTGGGCCCAATGTGCAGCGCTGCTTACCCCCGATGTCTGCGCCGCTTGTTCAGGCTTCTGCGCCCGTCTTCTCCTTCTTCTGCGGGGCGCTGCCAATTGCTCTCTCCTGGGCCGGCGCCTAGTATGACACCCGCCGCCGTGGAGAAAAACAATGGCGGCGCCCTGAGAAGACAAAGACGAGCGCGGATGCTGAAGGTCGAGCCGCGCGACATCGGGGGAGGCAGCGCTGCGTCATCGGGGCCACCGTAGGGTGAGTTAAAAGTTATTTTTTTTAGTAATTTTGACTGACTGACTGACTCATGTATAAGCTGAGGGGACGTTTTCACAGCACATTTTTTGTGCTGCAGAAACTCGCTTATACACGCTTATATATACGGTAAGTGAGCATACGTCAACAGATAGGGCATGTCAGTTTTATAACATGACATGAGAAAGTCAGAATTACAAGGACAAAGTCAGGAAGGCCAGAAATCAAAGAAACAAGAAAGATGTGGAGTTGATAAGAAACTTCTTCAACCCGCAGTGAATGAAATGTAGTGGGACTAATATGTGTATCTCAAAAATCCAGATCCAAGACAAACACGATACAGGAGGAGCGTAAAGATGTCAATCACCATTGGTTAATCACTTCTGGCCACTGGGTAAGCGTAAGGAAAGAAACGGCGGGTGCTTAATCAATTAAAACAGCTCAGCATGTTAAAACCCATATCACACTGCAGAATGTGAGAAAGTCAGCACCTCCTCAGCGCCACCATAGACCATGATAATATGACATTAGACCAGTGCATGGGGTCACTGAGATAGCAATTTCCTTAGTACCGTATATTGTATGCTTCACAACCTACCACTTCCTCAATTTATGACAAAAGAGATCCCCATTCTCGTGATCGTTGGGGTTCCCGTTAGTTGGATCCTCACCAATGACTACATTCCCCTATCCTGTTGAAAGGGGATAACTTCAATAGTTGACCCAAGTCATGACATAATTGGCGAAACGCGTTGGTTGAGTTAGTTTACTAACATTTTAACTTAATAGTTATAACAACCCCAAACAAAGCCCCAAATCCATGAGAAATCAATATTTAAAGAAAATCTGTACGACATATAGCCTTTCTTTTGTAGGCTCCTGCTATTCACATCCCTAAACAATCCATAGCCCCTACATAAATAGCTCACAAAGCATAGTCAGAGAACACCATATAATATATGGTTTTATATTCTAATGGAACATTTTCCCTAATTGGTGAAATATCCGGCTTCTATGGGCATGTTGTGCTCTAACACCATCCGTCTTCTCGGAGGCATTTCCTATCACATATAACTCTCATCAATTGATCAATGTAAGAAGAAATCTTTTATTTCCATTACCTTGGTGTATAAACCCTTTAGAACTTAATGCACGAGACGCTCTATGATGGTGCGAGCAGAAGTAAAGACATAATACATTTTTTTTCTGCATCAAAGACTTCTCGTGTGCTATGATCGCTGCAAGACAATTAAGACTCCCGAGTATTTATGGCTGAGTGCTACACTGTAAATAGAGTGGCCCAAGGACCACATTCTCCTATTCGAATATCTTTTAATGAAACCCCACAAAGACAGTAGAAAAAGAGAACTCCCAGAACCATTCCCGCTAAGCTACAGAATCACATTGAAAGGAGATCAGTCAGTGTATACTTAAAGGGATTGTTCCGCCCGCTAAGCCACCCACTACTGCGCTCCAAACCAATGTCAATAAGAACTGTTTTTCTTGATGTTTATACAAATCAGAGAAAATGTTTACTCACTTTTTCTGATTCTATAGAAAAGCTATTCACAGAAATGTCTAAATGTGGGAAACAGAAAAATATTTTTTCACTTTATATAGGAGTTGACGTAGCCATATAGAAGTTTTGTATACACAGACAATGGGAACATTTAACGAACTGCTGTAATGCTTAGTATGTATGAAGTTGTAGTGTAAGATGTGTCACAGGTGCTCCTGCGACCTCTCTCCCGGGTAGCAGGCGCACCCGTGGGACTCCTTTTGCCCCCTTTTCCCTGCTGCAGCCTCACTCACCTGTCTGTAAACACTCTATAGAAACACAGCATAAGAGGTAATAGACATAAGAGATGTTACAATGCTCATAGTAATGTCATAGTATAAAATCATAGCATTAGAAGGAAAGACTGATGTGAAATTGCGAAGGATGTGAATCGCGAAAGACTGTTCCGGTCATCTCAGGTACGATGAACTATGAACCCATTTTCTCGAGGTCCCAGGACTGAGACCCCCCACTGATTAGCAAGTTAGGGCCTATCCTGTGGACGAAGAATGGAAATGAGAGCAGAATCCATCTTAAAGGGCTTGTCCAAATCCAAAAACAACTCAGATCCTGTCAATCGACTGTATCTGATATTGCAATTCAGACCAAACCGATTAAGAGACCGATTAAGTAGTGCAACTTCCAGGGAAAAAGATGAATTTTTTTCTATCTCTTTTAGCTAGAAACCAACATGCAAAACAACAAATTCAGTCAACAAGACTCTTGTTTGATAGATTGTGAACTTCCAGGACAATTTGAGCCCTTTCCTTTAAATCTCTGGACTTTCCCTGACACTATTTATCTATTCTATCATCATGTAACATTGTCTTCATTGTGAATAGGTCGACCTGTATGCTTTCCAGTGAGAGCAATTGAATTCGCCCCCATTTTTTCAGGCTAAGTGGATAGAAATATCCTGGATATATCTTCATTCAATGTTTGCCGAGCTCAGTAATGCTGTCTACACTTGTACAACACTTTGTAAATATTGAGAGCAAAGTAGAGTGGCTGAAGGGCTTCTAACAGCGATGGCGAACTCTATGGCACTCGTGCCAGAGAGGGCACGCAGAGCCCTCCACTGCGAGTGCACGCGCCCATCTCCTAAACCACTGCAGGGTCGGGACACCACCTGCCACACCTGGTTGCTCATGGATGCTGCAAGTTCGAGCTTGCGCTCCGATACTGCTAGCAGCCATGACAGAGGCAGGGTTGCGCACTTCCTGCTCGTCACTACGATCACAGAAGCGCACAGGACGGTGAAAGCCGTTCCCAGCGCTGGCAGCGAAAGATGTACATACGCTGCCAGCGCTGGGCACCTTACTGTTGTGCGCTGCGTGATCAGCCGGAGGAGAGAGCGTCCGATGATCTGGGTGAGTTTTTGTTTTTTTTTTTAACTAGCGTACTTCACGGCGCAGATAGATCGCAGGAGGCTGATTTCCTTGCAACGCTCCACCCGCCCCTCCCCTCTGTAAGCAACGCTCCCGGAAAACTTAAGCGCCGCTACAAACCCACGCCAGCTAACCGCCGTGCCTGACACGTATCCACCCCTTACCCCCCGCCCCAAACTCCGCTCCACTACTGCAATGCCCCTGCCCGAACTCCAGCCGCTTAACTACACACCCCCCCCCTCCTTCACTCCAGGTCAGCCGCCGCTCACCCCCTCCTGGAACCCTGCCTCATAACCCCTTGCCAACGAACTCCAGATTCTGCATTACCCCCCTTAGCCCCCCCCCAGCCCTGACCTGGCCACCCACCCTCTGCCCATGCTACCTACTGACCCCCGGGGAACAACACCTGAACTTTGCCCGCCATGCATGGCCGCCCACCTTTGGACAACCAAAGAGTAAGTAACATATGTATTTCTAGTACGTGAATCGTATTATTCATGTACTTAGATTTCATATTATATGTTTATATTTGCATATTATACCTGTGTGAGGGCTTATTTTTGCGTAACATATTTTTACTTCTCATTTATTATCCATGTCGTGTACTGGGAAGCTGGATTTTATATTTCAGCGTGCCGCTCCAAAATCATTGTCTCCTTATGCGTTGGTTGGGTAACTCACAGTGATACCAGATTTGGAGGTTTTTATTGTGTTTTTAATTCTTTTTCTATATAATAAACGTGGTACGAAAAAGAAAAATAGTTTCGCCATACTTGGACGCTGATAACTTTAGTGCAGCGGAGCTGGGGAGGGTGTGATTTTTTTTGCTATGAGCCGTTGTTTTCATTGCTACCCCTTTTGGAGGACTGTGTGACCTTTGTAACTTTTTTATTACTCTTTTATGTTGATGTAAAAGGTGTATGTTGAAAAGTGGCGTTTAGTGGTGTATAGGACCTGCCTGGAATCCGAGCCTCAGGCAGTCCTGTGAAATTGATTCTAAACTAAACCGTCTCAGTTTTTCTGGGTTAAATTGCCGTACTGGCACTTTGCGGATAGTAATTAGTTTTGGGTTGCAGTTTGGGCACTCGGTCCTCTAAAAGGTTTCGCCATCACTGGGCTTACTAACATGTCATTTGATGGTGTCGGCTACGACATCCAATGAAAAATTTCTTACAATATATACACAAGTGAAGGGCCTAAAGACTTGAAGATTCGAAGGGGCTAAGTTGCTGGGTTTCTAGTATTTGTAGCCGACGCTAATGAATTTTCCCAACACCGCTGTACAAAAATACTGAAAAAAAACTACCATTTTGTAGTAAAGAGGATGCGTGCATCAAGTTACAAAATGCTACACACATGATACAGTTGTGTGTTGTTACCTTTCCTTAAATCACCATACAAAATCCATATGATCAACCAGGGCCAGTTAGGTCAATAGACACAGGCACCATGATTGTGGTAACACTGCTTATATTTCTTACCCATGGCTCCGTTCCTTTAAAATACAGCGTTGTAATTATGACTAATGAGACCAGATGCGGCTCTGGGGGTACAAGAAGACCATCACCTGACGTAGCCTCACTGCTACTTTGACTAACTCTCCCCACCCACCTGCTACTGTAAATTCATGCATGGGGGAAGGGGGAGTGTCATGTCAGTGTAACAGCCTTACAGCTTAACATGGCAGCTAGCTCTCGGTAAACACCCCTACTCATTAGCATAAGGTTTATAACCCCCTCCCCGCTTGTTTTGTATGAGATACTTTACTTAAACTTCCGTGCCTTTTAAGGTGGGTAAAAATGATAAAAAAAGAAATTAACATACTGCAAAGTAGATCAGGAGCTCTTGGGTTAAAAGAGTCTGCATTTCACAGACGTCTAGTTGTGTCAGGACAGTGTAATTCATACAGTCGAGGAACGCCTCAGCACTCGTAATGTAAAAAATAATCTTGTAGGCCCTTTATGCACAAGGAAAGAAGATCATATGTCTGTTAGCTCGGCCGGGAGGTGTGACTGGTGCTTCATGTCGGCAGACTATGCCGGACCAAATGCATAGAGGACAAAACTTGAAGCGAGAATGAAAGTCCAGCGCTTGCATCTGCAAGTATTACAAAATCTTTACTTTATTGTGGTCCCCGTAATCCCAAAAAGTTAAAATCACTTCGTAGTCACACAGGATACGTAGTTAGCCCACTTGCAGCAACGCGTTTTAGGTCGTCCGACACTCTTAGTTCTGCTCATGATTAAGTGGTGGACGACACTAGAAATGCTTCCCCGCTCAGGTCCAACAGAGGTCTACCTTCTCTTTTGTGGTGCAAAATGGTGGCTACAGGCACACATAACAATATTCGAGGATCCCCAAATTAAAGAGATTTTCTAGAAAAATATCTTTAATAGAAAAATCCTCATTTGTTGTCTATTTGCAGAGGAACACAATGCGATGATTACAATACAACACACACCGCCTCCATCGTTGCCCAGAGGAATGTCAAGGGAGCATTCCACTAGGGCCATATGACTGAACATGCCAATATTCCCCTTACATAACACAGGCTGGCACCCTGGGAAATATAAAATCACAGTCCATGTTCACCAGTTAGTTACATACACACCATGGTACTGGTGCTGACACATAGTCTCTACATAAAAGCGGAGTCACTGATCCACATACCTAAACCATACTCATGGTCACAATCACACCCGATCTTGAAAAATAATAATAGAAGCATAGACAATCACAATATTATATTTGTTATATGTAACAAACAAATAAGGAGCAACGAGATGTCATTGCTCCGTGCTGCAATTATGCACGACCCGCACTCCCTCTCCATGAATTCATGCCTACTCGACATACATCACTGACTTCTACATTTACCCCAGAATTGGAGTGGGTGGTTATGAGAGGTGTCCATAATTACGCAGGACCACTCCTGCTCCTAATTAAGTTTGTATTCTACTCTAGGTGATCCCGGCATGCCAAAACTTGCAACAGACAGCACCAGCTTCAAGATGAAGAGGAAAGGAGGTAAGTATTTCTAGGCTTTTTAGTTTTTTTTGAGGGGACGTTTTTCAGCACATTTTTTGTGCTGAAAAACTCGGCTTATACACGCGTATATATACGGTAAGTGAGCATAGTGCAACAGATAGGGCAGTGCAGTTTATAACAATAGACAGGAGAGAAGTCAGAATTACAAGGACAAAGTCAGGAATGCCAGAAATCAAAGTAACAAGAAAGATGTGGAGTTGATAAGAAAACTTCTTCAACCCACAGTGAACGAAATATAGGTGGGACTAATATGTGATCTCAAAAATCCAGAGATCCAGACAACACAGAGAACAGGTGAGGAGTGTGAAGATGTCAATCACCATTGGTTAATCACTGCTGGGCCAATGGTAAGCTGAAGGAAAGAATCAGGCGTGGTGCTTAATCAATTAAAACAGCTCAGCATGTAAAACCCATATTCACACTGCAGAATATGAGAAAGTCAGCACCTCCTCAGTCGCCACCATAGACCAATGATAATACTGACATAGGCAGTGCATGGGAGTCACTGAGATAGCAATTTCCATTAGTACCGTAGAATTGTATGCATTCACAACCTACCACTTCCTCAATTCACGACAAAGAGATCCCCATTCTCGTGATCGTTGGGGTTCCCATCAGTTGGATCCTCACCAATGAACTACATATCCCCTATCCTGTGAAAGGGGATAACTTCAATAGTTGACCAAGTCTATGACATAATTGGCGAAACGCGTTGGTTGAGTTAGTTTACTAATTTTAACTTAAATAGTTATAACAACCCCAAACAAAGCCCCAAATCCATAGAAATCAATAATTTAAAGAAAATCTGTACAGTACATAGCCTTTCTTGTATACGCCTGCTATTCACATCCTAAACAATCCATAGCCCCTACATAAATAGATCACAAAGCATAGTCAGAGAACACCATATAATATATGGTTTTATATTTCTAATGGAACATTTTCCCTAAGTGGTGAAATATCCGGCTTCTATGGGCATGTTGTGCTCTAACACCATCCGTCTTCTCGGAGGCATTTCCTATCACAATATAACTCTCATACAATTGATTCAATGTAAGAAGAAATCTTTTTATTTTCATTACCTTGGTGTATAAAACCCTTTAGAACTGTAATGCACGAGACGCTCTATGATGGTGCGAGCAGAAGTAAAAGACATATATACATTTTTCTGCATCAAAGACTTCTCGTGTGCTATGTATCGCTGCAAGACAATTAAGAGCTCCCGAGTATTTATGGCTGAGTGCTACACTTGTAAATAGATTTGCCCAAGGACACAATTCTCCTATTCGAATATCTTTTAATGAAACCCCACAAGACAGTAAGAAAAGAAGGAACTCCCCAGAACCATTTCCCGGCTAAGCTACAGAATCACCATTGAAAGAGGATCAGTCAGTGTATACTTAAAGGGATTGTTCTCCGGCCAAGCTAAGCCACCCACTAACTGCGCTCCAAAGCCAATGTCAATAAGACATGTTTTTCTTGATGTTTATACAAATTCAGAGAAAATGTTACATCACTTTTTCTGATTCTATAGAAAAGCTATTCACAGAAATGTCTAAAATGTAGGGAAACAGAAAAATATTTTTCACTTTTAATAGGATTGACGTAGCCATATAGAAGTTGTATACACAGACAATGGTGAATGTTTACTGAAACTGCTGTAATGCTTAGCAAGTATGAAATTGTAGTGTCTCCCTCTCTCCCGGGTCGCAGGCACACCTGTGGGACTCCCTGTGCCCCCTCTTCCCTGCTGCAGCCTCACTCACCTGTCCGTGAACACTCTATAGAATCACAGTATAAGGCTACATTCACACGGACGTATGAAAACGGCCGTATCCGTACTGTAAAGTTTTTTTAACGGATTACATACGGCCACATTCATTTCAATGGACAATACGTCTGACCATTTATATTGCCGTTGTTAACTCCCTTCCGTTCCGTACCGTACACTAGCCGTATAAAAATATAGAGCGTGTCCTATTTTCTCCGGTATTTCAGTTCCGTATGCCCTAGAAGGCTATGGGGACGTATAAAATACGGGTTACATACGTGCTGCATACAGATAAAAATGTCACGTATATACAGTCCTTAAATACGGGACTGGAGAAATCATACGTCCATGTGAATGTAGCCTAAAGATGTTACAATGCTCATAGTAATGTGAAATCGCGAAAGATGTGAATCGCGAAAGACTGCCCTGGTCAACTCAGGTACGATGGGAGTTCAATGAACCCATATTCTCGAGGTCCCATGACTAAGACCCCCACTGATTAGCAAGTTAGGGCTAATCCTGTGGACGAAGAATGGAAATGATCACAGAGCAGAATCTGTCTTAAAGGGCTTGTCCAAAGTTCCAAAAACAACTCCACTCCTGTCAATCGACTTTATCTGATATTGCAATTCCAGACCGAACCGATTAAGATTGATTAAGTAGTGCAACTTCCAGGGAGAAAAGATTTTAGCTAGAAACCAACATGCAAAACACAAAATTCAGTCAACAAGACTCTTGTTTGATAGATTGTGAACTTCCAGGAAACAAATTTGAGCCCTTTCCTTTAAATCCTCTGGACTTTTCCCTGACACTATTTAATCTATTCTATCATCATGTAACATTGTCTTCATTGTAGAATAGGTCGACCTGTATGCTTTCCAGTGAGAGCAATTGAATTACCCCATTTTCTTCAGGCTAAGTGGCATAGAAATATCCTTGGAGATATCTTCATCAATGTCTGCGAGCTCAGTAATGCTGTACTACACTTGTAACACTTTGTAAATATTGAGAGCAAAGTAGAGGGCTGAAGGGCTATAACATGTCATGTTTGATGTGGTCTGGCTACGACATCCAATGAAAATTTCTACAAATATATACAGCAAGTGAAGTGCCTAAAGACTTGAAGATTCGAAGGGCTAAGATTGCTGGGTTTCTAGTATTTGTAGAGCCGACGCTAATGAATTTTCCCAGAGCAACGCTGTACAAAAATACTGAAAAACTACATGTTGTAAGTAAAGAGGATCCGTCATCAAGTACAAAATGCTACACCACTGATCAGTTTGGTGTTACTTTTCCTTAAATCTACCATCAAAATCCATAATGATCAACCAGGGACAGTTAGTCATAGACACAGGCACCATGATTGTGGTAACCTGCTTATATTTCTTACCCATGGCCTCCTTCCTTCTAAAATCAGCTTTTAATTATGCTAATGAGCCAGATGGGCTCTGGGGGGGTACAAGAGCCCATCCATGCCGTAGCCTCACTGCTACTTTGACACTTCTCCCCACCCACTGCCTACTGTAAATTTTCATGCATGGGGGAAGGGGGGAGTGCTCATGTACAGTGTAACAGCCTTTACAGCTATAACATGGAGGAGCTCTGGTAACACCCCATAACTCATTAGCATAAGGTTATAACCCCCTTGTTTTGTATGAGATACTTTACTTTTAAACTTCCCGTGCCTTTTAAACAGGTGGGTAAATATATAAAAAAAATTAACCATACTCCAAGTAGATCAGGAGCTCATTGGTGTTAAAATGAGGTCTGCCATTTCACAGACTCTACTTGGTGGCAGGACCAGTGTAATTCATACAGTCGAGGAAGCCACAGCACTCGTAGATGTAAAAAATAATCTTGTAGCCTTTATACACAAGAAGAGAAAATATATTTGTCTGTAGCTCGGCCGATTGATGTGCTGGTGCTTCATGTCGCGGACTCTGCACGGACCAAATGCATAGAGACAAACTTGAAGCGAGATATGAAGTCCAGCGCGTTGCATCTGCAAGTATTACAAAATCTTGTACTTTATTGTGGATCCGTAATCCCAAAAGTAAAATCACCTTCGTAGTCACAACAGGATACTTAGTTAGCCCACTCCAGCCAACGCATTTTAGTGTCGTCCGACACTCTTAGTCATGGCTCATGACTAAGTGTGTTGGACGACACTAGAAATGCTTCCCGCTCAGGTCCAACAGAGTTCACCTTCTTTTTTGTGGTGCAAAATGGTGGCTACAGGCAACACATATACACACATATATCAGAGGATACCCCAAATTACAGAGACTTTATAGAAAATATACTTTATAGAAAAATCCTCATTTGTTGATCTATTGAGAGGACACACACATGATTACATACACACACAGCCTCCATCGGTGCCCAGAGGAAGTCAAGGGAGCATTCCACTAGGGCCATTATGACTGAACATGCCAATATTCCCTGACATACACAAAGGCTGGCACACCTGGGAAATAATAAATCCAAGTACATGTCAACGTGAGTTTACATACACCCATGGTACTTGGTAGTGACACATAGCTCCTACATAAAAAGGAGTCACTATCCACATACCTAAACAGTACTCATGGTCACAATTCACACCCCGATCTATGAAAAATAATAAATAAGAAGCATAGAGCAATCAAAATATTATATTTGTATATATGTAACAAACAAAATAAGGAGCACGAGATGTCCATTGCTCCGTGCTGCTAATTATGCACGACCCGCACCTCCCTCTCCCATGAATTCATGCTTCTCGCATTACATCACCTGCCTCTACCATGTTCCCAGAATTGGAGTGGGTGGTATGAGGGTGTCCATAATTAGCAGGACATCTCCTGCTCCTAATTATAAGTTTGTATTCTAGGTCAGTGATCCCCAACCTTTTTCTGCCCAGGGACCAGCTGTAAACATACATTTTCTTCAGGGACCAGTTCGGTGGGGGGTTGCGGTCTGGTATCATAGTTTCATAGCTAAAAATTTATATTTGATTGCTCCACCATAACTCCCAGTGTGTCTCCTCAATATGTAACAAAAAGAAAAGGCCCCAGTACACACTGATGGAACCTGGCATGACCGATCCTTTAATCCCCTAAAACATGAGACACCCCCATATCATTAGTGGTTTTCTCTTCTCTGTCCATTGACCACACAGTTGAGTCGAGAGGGATAGCTTTTAGTAAAACATACATTTTGACAGCTAAAGACAGTTTATGGTGCACATTTACTCACCTGTCCGAGGAGTTCACAGAAAGTGCATTGTTCCGAAGATCATGCACTGTGCCGCGATTCATAAGATCGTGCACTTGATATCCTGCATGTGTCGCTTCCCCGCTCAGGTCAGACGGAATTCACTTTCTTCTTCCTGGTGCAAGTAAGTGCTTGATCTTGCGACACAATTTGATTGTTAGATCCTGTGCTCAGTCGACTTCTGTTGCATGAAAGCAGCGCAGCTGCGGCAAAATCCGATCACGTTTGACACAATCCCCTGCTAAATAGATGTTACAGCGGCGCAATCCCCAAAAATGTTGGAATATCCAAGGAAAGTGCGGCCGCAGACCCTTAGTAAATAAGCCCCTATGCGTACCATGAGTAAAGATTTCAAAGCCCCTATTTTACGCTGTTAACAAAAAAAAAATCTGTCATTTTATATGAACCCATAAGAAAGGAGCAATCTTAAAATTATTTTATTTAATCATTCATCATTTTTAGCATTTTATTTTTTTAAACCCAAAATATAAAACAATATTCTAAATACGTCAACCTCATTTTTCATCTCCAACCGCAGTCTTCCAGTAAGACCTCGCTCCAAGTCCTGTCCAAACTTTTCAAACGTTTGACCTAGAGTGAAATGGATGAAACTGCTCGAGCTCCGCACTGTCGAAGGCTTAAAAAGAAAATAGCGAGAGGAGAAGGAAATAAGCAGATGGCTAAAGATGAAGGTCAAATCAGATTGAGAAGTTTGTCAAAATGTGATGACATCGGTAATCTGTAAACTGTTATTGCACCTAGCTGGAGGTGCTGAAAAACATTTTGAAATTACAGAAAAAAACACTGAAGTCTCCGACACGCAGGCAAGGAATGATCGCCTGGAGTGGTTCTACTCTATGGATGAATGCCAGATGCGGCGAGCGACATATCTGGAATTAATGATATTAAACATGCTTTTCTTTTATGCTCAATAATAACTCTATTATGATTGATACGGACCGCAGACACTTTATCTAGTACAAATGGAATCGTCTGTCATTGACTGTATTAAATCATCAATTTCTGCATGATGAGGATCGTTTAAGGTAACTAATCATCTGTCTCGTTCTGCCGTCTTTAAGGGTGATCAGATAACATTTTGAATACTGCCTGAGCAACCGTGACAATCTAACCCTTCCGTGTAAGGATTGAGAGGGGCCCATTATGCCGTCAAACCCTGTGAAAATATCACGGCTTTTTCTCTACATAATATGCTGCTGTAAATAAATCACTCTCCGCAGCAAAAGTTTATTGATCACAAGCACTTCCTCGCTTGTGTCTAGTGAAGTCTCTACAGAATAAAATGCTGCTTTGTATTTTGTCCTGTCAAAATATTAAACGGCTCTGTCAAGAAGAGTCAGCCTAGCATTGATGGTGTAATTCCGTTCTTGCCTTCCTCATTTTGCAGGCTTTTTTTTTCCCCCTATCAGTGTCCTGATGTACAAGGCACATATTTCGGTTATTTTTTTTTTCACCCTTCCAATTTTAGCCTCATAAGTCTCCAAAAATCATAAATTAGTGGAGAAAAAAAACATTGGACTGGTGTTCAAAAATAAATACAATTATAAAAAAAAAAATAGAAATTTGGATGATCCATAGTTGCCAGCGGCATAACTAGGAGAGGCAGAACCCCCCATAGCAGGCTTCTGTATGGGGTCCCTCTTTGCACTTGAAAAAGATACCTATTTGTATACTCACACATGTGATTTACAATCACATACATTTATACAGTTCTTGATTCATACATTTTTTCATACACACATAAAAAGCACATGCACATACAGACGAATAGAAGATACCCTTTTGCTACCCTTTTGCACCTCACCACTGGAGGTATATACACATCACATATATATGTCACCGCCGGCCGGAGTATAGCAGCGGAGCTTCGGTGGATCGCGGGAAAGGTGAGAAGCTGTTTTATTATTAGTGTGCCAAGCAGGCTGGCTATATAGAGGGGGAGGCGGCAGGATGCAAACTGGGGGGGGGGGGGGCGCCATTCTGCACAATTGGGGGCCGCCAGGCTGTACAATAGCTGGCTGTAAACTGGGGGTACAGGCTGGCAGTATACTAGTGGGGGCAGTTTGGCTATATACAGGGGGGCTGGCTGTATACTGGGGGTACAGGCTGGCAATATACAGGGGGAGCTGGCTGTTGGAAAAGGGGTAGTCTTATACGGCGAATATATCTTAAACTCTATATTTTTAACAGGAAAGTAGGGGGGTCGTCTTATACACCAGGTCGTCTTATACGCCGGAATATACGGTATATAATCATCCATTCTTTAGTGTGTTAGGTCGGATGATGGGGCCCCCTGACACTGTGGGCCCCACAGAAGCTGCTATGGCTGCTACTGCTGTATTTACTCTTGACATGTACAATTTAGTAAACACTTGTATATTGTATAATGTTACATTGGTTCTTAAAACAATGGGCCACATTTATTAAAGAATTTGTGACAGTTTTCTGTCTGACTTTGCACTGAAAAAAACCTGTGTGCCTGTGCCACAATTCTACAGCATTAACAAAGTGCACCAAAAAAATGGTGCTCACCAGAACAGTCCAGGGGGCAACATATTAATATAAACTGTGTACCAGTTTTGAGTAATGTGGCACACCCTACAGATGCAATTAACAGGCAAAGTGCACATAGTACAGACTGCACTAGTTTTGATATATGTGGGCCAATGCATTGTGCTGTTACTCAATTGTTTTACCTCCAAATGTCCACTCCAGTTTAAAGAGAACCTGTCACCAGGTTTTACCCCACTAAACTAGCAGCCCCCTGAGGTCAGATATGACATGTTCTTTCTAGAATTTCCTCTTTTCTGTGAAATCTCATCCATTTACTAATAAAAATTAGTCTATAAAACCACGCAAATATAACTCTTCTTACCTTACTAAAACATCATCTAAACTCCATGTAACCATTCCACTGCTGGTTTCTACTATTTATTACATTCTACATGCTCCTCCATGATATGAATGCTGTCAAACTAGTCACTATATCCATCCTGTATGTAACCTCTGTATTGCTTAGTGAATTTACTTGTAGGAATCTGGATTTACTTCTAAATTACTTAATAAGAAAATACAAGGCATTATGGTAACTGTGATCTGCCTAAATTTGACCCTGCTTTAGGGCAAATACAAAAAGAAGTCAAATGACATCCACTTCTGTGCTGTTAAAGAAGATTTTTGACAAGTATCTTCAGAATAGAAAATACTATAATTCTGGAAAGAAAAGAGCAGGAACACAATTTGGGAATTTTTCTGTTTTTATTTTATATATCCAATATGACAATTTGATAGAAATCTTTATGACATTGGCGTTACACTTGAATTAATTGGGTGTTACCAGTGCAGGTTCTCACATTGACCAATCAAAGTTCACCTTTTTAAGCACTGTCTGCACTCACCTCTTAGACAAGGCAAATGGTAATAGCCATTCACCACGGCAAAGCATTTGGTAGGAACTGCACCATTCTGGCATGCTTTTCTATAGGTAACACTATCCCTGAAACAATAAGGCACTATAATGTCCGGTGGTCACTTCTGGTTGAAATATATAGCCTGTTACCAACTTCTTGACTGTAAGGAGCCTCATATTGATCATTGAAACCAATGACACTGATATCTGGAAAAAAAACAATCTGTGCCAGAATCGGTGGATGCAAACTGTTGAAGTTGGAGAAATGGGGTTGGTGCAGAATGTTGGTGTTAAACGTTGCTCTATCATTAAAGGTTTTTTTAAAGAAACAAGCTAGGCCCTATGCACATAAGAGGGTCTGACTTGCTGATCAGTGGGGGTTTCAGTAAAGGGACCCACACAGATCACTAGAATGGGGGTTCTGATGGGCTCCGATGTATCCCAGTCGGACCCCTTGGCCATGCATGGCCTGACTGCCCCTTTCATCTCTATGGAGCTGACAGAGATTGCCAAGCGTGGACCTTCACCGATCAGCAAGTTAGGCCCTATTCTGCGGATAGTGCCTAACTTGCTTTGTCAGAAAACCCCTTGAATTCCTTTTCAAGGAAAGAGGCACTGAAATATTTTTCAAGTCTGGTACTGGCTAACTACCTAGACTGTGGATGAATCAAGTCACATGATGAAGAAAAGGACACTTACCTGCTAACTACCTTAAGAAAAACAAAACTTTGACAGATATTCCTCTTTTTTCCAACCAATCCTGTATGGAATATTAAGACCAAAGTATCCTGGAAAATTGGTCATTGATTATGAATCCCCACAACCCAAAATAAGGAAAAACAACACTTGAGGGAATATTCTCATCTCAGTGCATTCGCACTTCTTTGGAAAATTTACTTCGTAAAGTCCAGCAAAGAATGTGAAGGATATTATGCTAATAGACACAAATATGTAAGAATAGAGAGATAAAATGTGTTAAATTAGAGAAATGAAACTGCTTATTTGACATGATCATGATGTAGATGAAGCTATCGCTGCAGAAGAGAAAGATGAGCCTGTGTAGCAGACCATAAAGAGTCCTGCTGTGTTGCTGGTTTTTACTCCTGCATATTACGGCATTTACAGATCCTGAGAGACATACACACCCGGTAGCTCTTTTCAGAAGAGAATTTTAAGATACATTAGAGCAGGGGTAGACATACCATTGTTGTCAAAGAGTGGTCCAGTAGGTAATGGGGTCCAGTATTACCCTAGAGCTCTCTCCTAGTGAATATTGGATTGTATAACAATACCTAAGATAATGCACAAAGAGTTGTTGTAGATGCTGGTGCTGTGTGAAACAATATGGGAGAAAAAGTTTCTGAACAGGGGATATTTACTGCCTGTGTCCGCTATTGCGTTCCGTTCTATTCCATGTCATAATGCAAAAATGTTGGAAAATTATACCGATTACAGTTTATTACACATTTTTTTAGTGTTTTGAGTGATAATTTAACTGAATGATGTAATTGCTTCACCGGCTTCAATGGTGACCTCTACTCACAGTATGTCACTGCTGAGGTCAATCTATGGTATGAACCATTTGAGAAGGTCCGTACTTGGGCCTCTTAATAATAATTAATTATAATAACAATAATAATAATAATAATCAATAATTCCTTTATTTATATAGTGCCCACAGATTACGCAGCGCTGCACAGAGCTTGCCACATTGGTCCTTGTCCCCAATGGGGGTCACAATCTAATCAACCTATCACTATGTTTTGGTGTGTGCAAGGAAACTGGAGGACCAGGAGGAAACACGGGGAGAACATACAAACTCTTTGCAGGTGTTGACCCTAGGACTTGAACCCAGCACCCCAGCGCTGTAATGCTAACCACCAAGCCAATGCTGCAGCATTGAACTTTCCTGATCTGGTCACGTAAGTTTGTTTTACCTTTGTTTACCTTTGTTTGGCTTGGTTTTTACCTTGTTTTTTGTGATATAATACTACAAAAATAAGCTATACAAATAGACCCTGCAAGGATAGTCAACTGAAGGGTGGAAGAGAGCACCCACATTAGTACCAAACCAGGTTATGGATATTAAGAGATGCTACATTCTCCACTCCATAGACTTTTTCAAAGTGAACACTCAGGTAGCTACCACTGCAGTAGTCTCCTTCACCAATGGTTGACATGCAAAAGACCTGGAGTTCCCAAATTGTGGTACCGACAGAAGACTTTTCGTCAGGTAGGGCTACGGTTTAGGCAGAGATAGTTCAATTGTGAGCTAGGTTAATTGTGAGCTAGGTGTAGGTTAAAGGTTGGCAAATAAAATAACATTGAAAAAGTCCATTCAGAATTTGGAAGAAGTAAATGTGCACCAAAGATGATTGTAATAGATGACCAAATAGACCTCATCACTCTGGTCAAGAATGACTTGAGAAGGATCCATATAAAGTCCAGTACATATGAGCAATAGATGGAGTCAGGATCACTTAAAGCACACAGATTCTTTAAGGGCCTACAATCTGGAACATACTTGTGAACCATCTATGGATTGGAATCTAAGAATTGGATTTTGGAAACGTGTAGTAGAATACCACTCTCGTAAAAAGGGCTTGGCCTCCAGTCAGATCTCAAGTTTTGGACTTTTATGCCTCATTGTTTTAGTTTTATTGTAGGACTACTTAAATATTCTAGTTACTGATGAGTCCAAAACCTGCCAATATTTTTTCTATACAGCAGAAGAAAATGTAACCGTCTTTCTGATATTTTAACAATATCGCTTCCATTCTGATGAAATACGTTCTGAGGACATCTACATAGAGTATGCGGCGGGCAGCGCAATGAAGATCTGATCATACAGTCTTTCTCCCTGGGCTGTAATGTATATTGTTATACATATGCTTATGTCTATACTGATCATTATAGCTTGCAGTTTTAGAGCGGGACTAGATATCAAGGAATGATGAAGGAGAAGAATGTGCTATTCATCAGTCCCCGTTTCTGTGCTGACTGCTGCATATTGAACAAGAGCCCGGCATTCACAGGAAATAATGAGCATTAAACATCACAGGTTCTAAAAACAGCTGCAAAATGTGTAATATTTTATTTTAGTGGCCGGGAATTAAAGAAAATCTATGTTGTGAAGAGGATATCTCCAAGTTCGCATTTACATACTTGTCGCCTAATAAATATACATACTGTCCTTCTGAGTATCTCCTAATAAATATGGAGACGTGAAGGATGTGACATGAAATGTGTGGATTGATTATTGTATGTAAGAGAAAAAAAATGTATCGGCCAAATACGGTAGAAATAGAAATGGTATTTTCTGTATAAATTGGATCCTGTTAAGTTATGATTTTCTTCCTTGCCCAATCTGAAGCTCAAAGCCCCCTGATTTCAAGCCTTTTGTTGGTGTAATACCATTAGCAGTGTTGAGAGGACCCCAAGCACGAAGTTCAGGTTGTTACACAACTTTGTGTGTTCATTAGAAGTTCTGGTCCAGATTCAGCTCAACCCCTTCCCCCCCATGCTGTTAGTGCCCAGGATGGGTGCAGGCACCCATCGTGGGTGATAAATAATTAAATTCAGATTCACCAGCAGCATTTAAATTACTGCGGCCACTAGCATGCACATGCCCCGGGCACCCCCATTTTAGGGAGGATTTTGGCTCTCTACAGCCACAGTGACTTTGCGAGTGGCATTTAAACAAATAGTGGTGATGGTACGGGTTCAGATTTTCACATTTTAAAAGGTCTGCTCATCCCTAACCATGAGTCAAAAAGATTTCCCAAGCATCTTCACATCTTCACCCACTGCATCATCAAAACCATTTAGCTTAGGACCACTCCCCATGATGTCATTGAAGTGACCCTGTGGGTCCTGTAAATGTATCTGGACTTTACTCTCATGAGGTCACTAGAGTGGTTCTGGTGTAGGTTCACCTATTCAGGTCAAGAGATGCCAAGTCAAGGTACCAAAGGAACTGGCAAACACATGGTCAGTAAACAATGTGGGGTAGGGCAGACAGAGTTTTTGCCTAGTGAAAATTAAATTAAAAAAAAATAAAGGCGACCAAAGCAGATTAGAAAAGTTGGAAAACATGTGTAAGGGTCCCAACCGAGGAATATGGATAAACAAGTGTACACCTGCACAGAAGCTAGAACACTAAAATCCTTTTCTCAGGCAGCTTAGCTTTATATATACCATATACACTCACCGGCCACTTTATTAGGTACACCTGTCCAATTGCTCGTTAACACTTAATTTCTAATCACATGGTGGCAACTCAGTGCATTTAGGCATGTAGACATGGTCAAGACAATCTCCTGCAGTTCAAACCGAGCATCAGTATGGGGAAGAAAGGTGATTTGAGGCCTTTGAGCGTGGCATGGTTGTTGGTGCCAGAAGGGCTGGTCTGAGTATTTCAGAAACTGCTGATCTACTGGGATTTTCACGCACAACCATCTCTAGGGTTTACAGAGAATGGTCCGAAAAAGAAAAAACATCCACTGAGCGGCAGTTCTGTGGGCGGAAATGCCTTGTTGATGCCAGAGGTCAGAGGAGAATGGGCAGACTGGTTCAAGCTGATAGAAAGGCAACAGTGACTCAAATCGCCACCCGTTACAACCAAGGTAGGCCAAAGAGCATTTCTGAACGCACAGTACGTCGAACTTTGAGGCAGATAGGCTACCAGCACCTTGTTGAATCTATGCCACGAAGAATTGAGGCAGTTCTGAAGGCAAAAGGAGGTCCAACCCGTTACTAGCATGGTGTACCTAATAAAGTGGCCGGTGAGTGTATAATGTAAGTGTGTGGTTGGAAGATGACTGCAGGATTTAGACCTTCCTAGTAACCATACAGGTGAGAACTGGAGAACAAGGCCAGAAAGTAGAGTGTGACCAGCAGAGAGAGCAAGTGTGGTAAACCAAGGAAATCTACCACCAGGATCAAGGATTGTAAACCAAGTACACTGCCTTTCTGGCAGAATCCTCTATTCTTTTAGCTCCTAATGCTTTTTTTCCCCAAAATTATATATATTTATACAAATGAGACAGGGGGGTTTTGGGGCCGTCAGCAGAGTCCCTCGGGCTACGTCGTCTGTGTGCAGGCTTACTCTCCACTTACAAATGCTACAGTACATTCTAGTCGGGTGCCAGGTCAGGTTCCAGAAAACTCATAAAAATTTATAATTCTCCATCTATCAAGTAAATTCAGACTATCCTTATAGGGATAGTGATGTAACAACTAGACTAGATGATGGTGAGTAATTGTTCATCATGCTCAAATTGTTATGAAAATGATAAAAGATTTGCCTTATCTGCAACATTAGCTATAAAAGTTTGATCTATATGGAGATCCACTTAATGGGAACCCAATAATTAGGAGGGCACAATTCTCTTTTTCCATTTAGAGTGAAAGGTGAAGCTTTCATGCTTCAAACCCAATCAGACTTAACTAAGTATTGGGCTCATAGGTGTAAATGTGAATTTCAAATAGCAACCAATCACAGTGCAGCTTCCTTCTTGTCCTCTTGAAATACAAAAGTTGTGATTGGATGCTACGAGTAACATAGTCATTGTTTTGTGTAGAAATCTGGTATTTCTAGAATCGCGATGGGGTGTTTGATGTCATATCTAATAACAAAATTACATGTTGAAGACATTTTCGGTTTCTGATTAGTCTCCAGGTGCAGGAAATGATTCATTTTTGCATCTTTATAAAGGCAGAAAGAAAATATGATTCTTTGTGGAAAGTGAAACCCGTGGGAAGGTTTCATTTTTAAGGACTGGGCAGC
Organism: Engystomops pustulosus; assembly: GCA_019512145.1. Taxonomy (NCBI): domain Eukaryota; kingdom Metazoa; phylum Chordata; class Amphibia; order Anura; family Leptodactylidae; genus Engystomops; species Engystomops pustulosus. The sequence goes on from CM033648.1 coordinate 85,092,760, forward strand.
CAGAGTAGACCACTAGTTCACCGCAGAGGACAGCGTAGTAAAGCCGGCAGTTTGTGCGTAGCCTCCCGGGAGTCCGAGCTGTCAATCATTGTTGTGGTTCAAATAGCAAAATGGTGATTGATAGCTCCATATCCCAAGAGGTTCTGCGTGACCTGAAAATATTCCACTCTCACATGTTATCCTGGTTGACTGGACTATTTTATTAGACTTCAAAAACACACTGATAAGCTTCTAGCGGGAACCTGGAAACTTCTGTTACATATTTTCCCCTTTATTTTATGAATGGCTGTTATTATCCTGTAATATAACATCTAGTTTGTGGTTTTAATGAATGAGACCTGCAATCTCCAGAGGTGTCTCCTGCTAACAAGTAGAGAACCCGAATATGACAGAAAGATTAAGTAATCATGACATAACCGTGGGAGGGTTTGGAAGCATCTTCATTTACATAGTCATATGAGATGTCAGTAATAAAACCAAAATCTTTATGTTCTTAAAGGGAATGTAACACCTCGATTTTCTTTTATCATTTTTAACAACACAATTTTTAATCAATTTTTTTTTCAATTTTTTTGTATTTTAGATTGTACCTAGATTACCCCTGGAAGCATAATGCTTAACAGCTATCTCCTGGGCCAAAGTGACCTGCAGGAAAGCTTCAATGACTACTATGGAAGATCATTGTAGTGGGGGAGAAGGTAATTTTGACCATAATATAGACTAAATGGTGTAAGCACGACTGACCATCATGAGTAGACCCAATATTTTAAATCTAAACTAACCACACTTCGCCTCTATATTTACTGGATATACAAAACTGAAATATGGTATTTGATTAGGGCACAATTACTACGACTATATTCACATGCCTGTGTCAATTCAAGGATACAAACCAGCAGTGAAAAAAGTACATTTTTCATGACCAATTATCATCATTTTTATAGAACGTAAATCTTAGGCTATATTCACATGAACATATGGGGGATGTTATATACGGCCGACAAATATACAGCATATATAAATCCCTCCTACATGACAATGGGCTCACGGCACCCTACTGGAGCGGTACGGTGCAGCACCGTACCATTCCATAGCCGGGAGAAAGATAGGACATGTCCTATCTTTCCCCGTAATATAGCGCCTCAGCCATCGGTTCATGCTCTACTTTTTAACAAAAATATCTGTAGAGTTAACAGCAGCATAGAAAATATTTATGTGAAAAGCACCTAATTCTTCTAGAAATGATTTGAGAGGCATCTGTGAAGTTCCATCCAATGAATTTACCCAGAATGCAATAGGAAAACTGGCCTCATGTATTATCAGGAATATAGGGGGTCATTTATCTTAATAATAATAATCTTTATTTATATAGTGCCATCAAATTCCATAGCGCTTTACAAATCATGTTTTGGCTGTTTTTTTTCAGTCTGCTTCTTTGATAATTTATATTTCACTTTTTCCTTCTGTTAAAGGGGTTTTCCCATGAACAAAAGTTAGGCCGTCTGCTCCATTACTCTGACAGAGCGACAAGGGTTCCAACGGAGGCACGTGGGACCCCATCGGACCCCTCGTTTTCGTGATTTGAGCGAGTCTCAGCACTGAGACCCCCACTGATCAGCAACTTGGATAGAGCCTAACTTGTGTTCATGGGAAAACCCCTTTAAATGGGTTTTTTCAGATCTCTTTTTGAGACATTTGATACAAATGTCTCAAGTCAAATGTCTCAAGTCACTTCTTTCTATTTTCTAAGTTTTCCTTAAGTATGATTTCCTCTGGAGTTTTTTTGTCGCAAATTTTAGACAATTTTAGACGACTTGTACCTGGAATGGAAGATAAGATGTGTCTTACTGATGATAAACTAGTGTCCACTGGACATTTCAAAATGTCCCCAAAAAGCTGCAAAAATTGCAATGCGCCAAAATATTTCTCAAAAAAGACAGAAAAAACAGGAAGAAAAATAAAGATAAATGACCCCCATAATCTAGTTGACCCCTAAAGATTTCTTGGGTTCCACTATTTTGCCTCTGGGCAACAAAACAATGACAGCACCACAATATATATATATAAAAATTGTTTAATTTTTTCATGAAAAAAAATCTAAATTTGATTCAAGTCTTAAAGTGATAATCTCTACTTTTTTCGTTTTGTTTCGTAGTATTGATTGTCTTTTTGTAAATAATGACAATCTGTTATCACTCTTAAAGGATATGGATTTTTCTAGCATCTAGTCAATACGTAATTGCTGTTTAATCAGAGTAATTTATTCCTCTGGCTAAAATAAAACAAACTGACTCCGGTCCGTTGGCCGCCGAGCAATTTGTTATGAAAAGTGTTACTGTATTAATTTATTATTGTGCCGAAAAACAATGACCATCAAAATGAATGTATTTATATGTAATCTATATCCGCCATGCTTTATTAATGACCTTTTGCAGCCAAAGCCATGGTTTTATTGTGATTTACTGCTGAAGAATAAACAGGTTAATAAGAGCTGCCACCGGGTTCAACGCATATATACATAGTAATAGGAATGCAATTTATGCGTAGGATTTCAAATAAAAATAAAAAAAATAATAAAAAAATATTTGGTAAATAAAAATCGAATTGAAGCGACGCCAACAGCTGCTGATATTTTTAGGCGTTGAGTCGGAATAAAAAAAAAAAAATTGCTCAACCCCGTGACAAGCAATCACTGCCAATAGTAATAAGATTATTTCCCACTTGGAAAATTCACCGAAAGCTTTCGATCCATGCTGAGCACATTCAAAGACGGAGCGCTAGGCGCACTCCCCTCGCTGCTTCATTATCATTCTCAGGTTATCCAAGCCAAGTGAATCAGGAAAGCAAATGAATTAGTGAGAATTAAGAAGCCTCTGCGGTCTGAACCCTCTCCAAATCTCAGCAAAGATGAAAGGTAGACGCTGATGCCTGGTGTCCCAGGGTTCTCCGGAATAGAGCCCCAGCTCCCAGCCGCTTCCTCCCGAGTCCTGCGGAAATATACAGACAGTTAATGTTGCCTAACGTCTCCTGACCGGGGGTTTATCCATGGGGGAAAAGTTTTTTCTTCCTGCAATCAAACACAAACTCCATTCCCTTTATTAATTACTATAAGTGCCCCCAAAACTGCTCATCAATAGATTGTAGGATACAGATACAGATACAACAGGGTAAAAATTCACTATCTACAGTAACTGTTTGATTTATGCACAATGATAATTAAGAAAAAATAGCAGGGTTATATGTGAGAAACCCATTACTAATAGAATAGTCAGCACATCTTCTTGTTCATAAAATCTTTTTATTGTTCTTAGTTAAAAATAAGGTAGTAACTACGCGTTTCGGCGCTGGACTAGCACTTTGTCAGATTTAACAGTAATAAAAACAATTAAAAACTAGTTAAGTACAAATAGTAACACTTATATGGGAATACAGAGCCTTATTATTGTTAAACCTGACGAAGGCACCGAAAAGCGTAGTTACTACTTTATTTATAACTAAGAACAATAAAAAGATTTTATGAACAAGAAGATGCGCTGATGATGCAGATGATTCCCTCTTGCAAACTTGATACATTTAGGACTACGGGATAGATCAGTGGACGCTGATTCCTCGTGGCTTCTTCCCTCCACAAGCAGCTCTTCACAAAACTTTTATACTACGGGTTAAACCACCAAGACGCTCTCAAGGTGAGCACTCTTACTTCTATACACACCAGGTAAACCCTAAATGCCACACTTGAGTCTTTGCGCCCTGTATCTCTTTTCTACCCCTTGATTCACAGAATCAGTCCACCTTTGATCTTCTAATAGGATGGTGGCGCGCCAAAGGTTATAGTGGTAAGAAAATCTATCCATCTATCTAAAAAGGAAAAGGCAGCAGAACACTATGGGGCAGATGTATCTTAGGCTGCATTTACACTGACTTATGCCCGCTCGGCTACGGCCGAGCGGGCATACGTCCGGTGCCATGGAGAGGAGGAGGGGGTGACCCCTCCCCTCTTCATAGCAATGCATTGGGTACAGTCCGTAACACAGGAAAAATTAGGACATGTCTTATCTTTTCCCCATGTATGGAGCGGTACGTACTGCACCTGTGCCACACCGTATCACTCCATGTGGCCATTGCTGTTTATGCGGGACATATGTACGGCCATAAGCTTAGGGCCCTACATATGTCCATCATAGGGTTGTGTGAATGCAGCCTAAGGGGGATATTTATCATACGCGTATGATAACCCCGCTGCTGCAAATTCGCACGCCCGATACATGAAGAGGCTTCCGTATGAAAAGTCGCCGGCAGCAGTGAGTGCACAGGCGCGGGGACAGAAACACCCCGCGCCGGCCCACTCCCTTCCGGCCGCGCCCCCCGCTCGGCGTCGCGCCGGCGCCCCCCCCCCCCCTCTTCACGCCCCTTCACGCCTCACTGGCGTGAAGGTGGCGATTGGGGAAATAATCGCAAAAGCTAGCAATAAGCATGCAGCATAAATATACATCTGCCTGTCTCTCTCTCTCATATATATATACATACAGATAACATAGATGTATAAAATGAAGTATCCTTTTTTGCTTTTTAAAGGGGTTTGCTGCATATTTCTATCTATCTAAAAATCTACCTTCACCAACAAAGAGTACAACATATATACAAAAAATGGCAGCACTACCAAGTTGAAGTGAAAATAGTGGATTTTATTCAACCTCACGCAACATTTCAAAGAGAGTATCTCTTTGTCTATCATCTATCTATCACAATGGACCTGAAGCCTGGCCCTGGTTAGCCAGGGCCCTGGCCCAGATTTTCTTTTTATATTTCTGTTCTACTTGGATTATCTTTTTGTATCTATCTATCTATCTATCTATCTATCATCTATCTATCTATCTATCTATCTATCTATCTATCTATCTATCGCAGCACTCCGTAGATAGTGTCAAATCAAAGTGGGCCTTTGACACTATCTACGGAGTGCTGCCTTTTCCTGACCTCATATCTATCTATCTATCTATCTATCTATCTATCTATCTATCTATTTATCTGTCTGTCTGTCTATCATCTATTATCTTTCTTTCTATCTATCTATTATCTATCCATCGGTCTATAAATTACCTACCTCTTATATATTTATCATCAGTAAACTTATCTATATGTTTATATTTTTCTCTATGTAATGTATCTATAGATTTGTGTGGATAGGCCAACAGAGAGAAAGATAAAACACGCCATCATTCTTGGCTAAACTGGGAAAAGGTGTTCAATATATATTCAATTTATACACAATAATCATTTGCATATATTCTTTATTGTTGGTAATGCATATGTAAAACCCTTGGGATGTAGGATAATTTAGTGCCTTATAATCAGTTTGACAGAATTGTATCATTTCATATGTTTTGAATCTCCCCTTTCCCCTCCTCCCCCCCTGTAAAACAAATAAATGCAATAATTACCCTAACACAGTTATATTCCTACTTAATAATTTTTTTACATTTTAGGTTTATATTATTTACTTAATATTTTATTATACGTTTGTAAATATTATTTTTATTGTTGTTGTTTTGATTACTGTTATTTGTAATAACACATGCTACAACTATTAGCAGCTGTAACTATTAGCAGCTGTAACTATTAGCATTTGAAACCAAATGTGAATGCAGGAAAATTCTATCTTTCAAATTCTTTCTTTTTAAAAATGACAAATTTTGAAATTATTATTTTTTTTTTATTTCACTTTTATTTCCACGGGTCAAACCCCCAAGAAAACTGACTGACATTCTGGATCTTCCATTAACAAGCTGCATTTAGAGACGTCTTAGCAAGTGTTTTTTTTTTTTAACACATGTTTTAATGAGAAGATGATATGACAAACCCAATTAACAGTTTAGCAGTCAATAACAAACTAATTTGGTGGAAACAGTCATTACCAAGAAGCGTAATAATAATAAATATCCACAAGGATAGAAAATAATCCATGAGATGAATGGGAATGTGTGCAGCTTGCTGGAGAAGGAGCTGTGGAATAAGCCGAGGATCTTGGGACGCTCTTTGGATGGCCACAAATGACCAGAGAAATCCCTAAGGTCCTCTTGCATTTCTGCATTCTCATTTCATCATCTGCAAACTATCCAGAGCTCAGGTCCCTCCCTGGGCAGAATGACATCTGCCAGTCTGCGGAACAAGGACAAATTAATGTTTATCTTCAAAACTGCATCTCAGTAATAAGTGGCTGGCAGTGGTGTGAACGATTTCCTAGCTCACCGCTAAACTTTGCAATTTAATTCCCATCACTTCTCCAGTAAGCCGGCTGTAATACACAGATTATCATTCTGTACTGGGCAATTAGGATGTGATTTAAGGGAACTGTATCCATCGCGTAATTGGGTACAACATTTCTGCACTCAACTATTTTAAATACAGGAGACAGTGGGTGCCATTTTTAACGCCCACCAGCAATTCGGAGATACAATAATTGGCGGAACAAAATAACTGATAGTCAAGTTTTCTAATAGAAAGATCTTCAATTCCAAGGACTGCTCACTAAAAGGGGAAAAAAAAAATTGGCATTTACGATGTTTCCTGTTTCACGTTACATATTGTCGCTAATATGGCACGAATTCTTATGTTAGCTCTCGTGTCACATCAAGTTACACCATGTTGTATCTTATGTGGCAGAATAGAACATGACACGATGTAATGCAACGTAACGTACGGTAAAAGAAAAAATGTAAATATTCTACTTTTGGGGTTTAGGTATTCGCTGTCAATTCAGATCTCTGATACTTGAGTAGAATTTATTGAGGCGGATGGAAGTGTAGTGAGAACCAAAATATCCGTGGTGTTGGAGAAGATGCGTACATTCCAGTTCAATGCTCATTTCAATTACTTTTGGGCAGTTTGAGACGAGTATTATTTTACGATCTTTTGTTTTCAATAAAGTTTTGTTAAAGAAGAACTCACTGCTTTTTTTGTCTCAAAAAAATTTGTTCCTCGAAGATGGTAAAACTCCAATTACAAGTGACTCAAATCCAAAGAGATAAAGAGCAAATTCCTACCTTTTACTATATTTCAAACTGTTATATATTTCTGCTCCACATGGTACTCATTGTTCTGCAATTCTGTATTACATAACCGGTATCACCAGTTCTTTATCTCAAAAAAACCTTAATCTTGATGCAGTTTTGAAAGATGAGATTCTTATCTTTGCATTGGTGCCTTGACCCTGGTTCTAGCTGCTATAGAGGCCAAGATATGGGTTTATAAAGAGATATTCCACCTCCTGCAGCTAAAAGTTGCTCATCTTAGAAAACAATAACTCTTCCCAGATCATTTGCATATGTCCTTGGAGACAATGGGGCAGATTTACTTATCTGGTCCATTCGCGATCCAGCGGCGCGTTCTCTGCGGTGGATTCGGGTCCGGCCGGGATTCACTAAGGCAGTTCCTCCGACGTCCACCAGGTGGCGCTGCTGCGGTGAAGAGCATCGGAACGCACTGGAGTTCACCGAGCCATCCTGGATGAAGGTAAGCGCATGTCCAGCGACACTTTTTTAAAAAAAATGCGGCGGTTTTTCCGAATCCGTCGGGTTTTTGTTCGGCCACGCCCTCCAATTTCCGTCGCGTGCATGCCGGCGCCGATGCGCCACAATCCGATCGCGCACGCCAAAAACCCGGGGCAATTCAGGAAAAATTGGTTGCAAATCGGAAATATTCGGATAACACGTCGGGAAAATGCGAATTGGGCCCTTAGTAAATGACCCCCAATTTCTTTTATAGTAAATGGAAGACATTTCAACCAAAGAGTGACTGATGGATAGAATATTTCATACCCTACCTGAGGGGATAATAATTTAGTGGTTTAAAATCTGGTGATATCTGGTTCCCTTTAAGGTCGGATCCAGGGTGACCACATGCAAAGGCCAAATGGAATATCTCTTAACCATGATTTCTTAAAGCAGTTTTTCTTGCCAATATATTTCTTGATGATTTCTTAGTGTAATAAATACATTGTCTTTCGATTATGTGTCTTTACGTCCATATTTTCCCCAGTTTTTATGGCTTTGTGGCTGACGTGCCATATCAGAAGCAGTGTAATAAGCGTGTCTTTTGTTGATTTATCATGGTGCCTTATTTACTATGTCTGCTTTTTCATTAGTGTGCTAAGGGTTGATTTCAGAATTTACATACATCCCTATCTTCCATCATTTGCAAGTCATTAAGAATCGCCCCGCATCATGACATTCAGTGCATGCAATTACAGGCAGAAATGATAAGAATACCATTAGTTAATTGGTTTCACCAGTTTGTATAAAATTTTCTGTCATTCTGCTCGTCCCTCTTTGGCCTTATATATTTATTTATTTTGCGGAGGGCTGGAATCAGAAGGTCAATCCGCAGAACGCAAGATGGAGCGACAATAGATTTCATTATTAGACAAATATGACTGACAAGTAATCAGGTTTCTTCCATTTTGCATATTATTCCAGGCACTCGGAGGATCATGCAAAATAAATATTTTGTAGCCTTTTACCCAAAAACAAAGTTCTGTTCACACAAAAGGTAAAGTTCATGAAAACCAAAATATCTATACATGCACGCCCAAGTCCAGAATCCTTACGAGTAGAGGTAAATGAACACATTCAGGTTCCGGTTCGTCACTAATTGTGTGTGTTGTGAACCCGAATGTTGACACTGGACTTCTGGCTACAGTCCTGGTTCAGGGACCTCAACCTGCATTGATAGGCACAGACCTGAACCTTGTGGTTTGGGTTTGCTCATCCCTACTTCCAAGGTTCAAAAGATCACTCTTTTCATAGGAACAAACCAATACAATAAAATATACATTATTATCGAATGCTCAGTACAGATTTTGCATGTGGCCAAGCAGCTTCAAATTATTTTTCTATATCTGTAGCCGATCCTGGATGATTTAGATTTACCTTAGTTTAAACGACACAGAAAACTTGTTAATTATTTTCTTACAAAATATTTCTCATCTAGACAAAGTAATTAAACCTCAATATTTCCACCCCCTCCCTCCCCCCCTTAAAAAATGGATCTTCACTTGAGGGCCTCATCTAGCATGTACATATATAGAGGTCAATATAATTTTTTGAAGTACACACCAGCTATCATGTTTAATTCCTAGTTATATATTTGAAATGCAGGAGCTTCCTCCAAGCATTTGTTGGCTGCAAAAAGATGGAATTACTGAAAGGGATTGGCCACAAATAAGAATCTTTACCAAAAAAGTTACCACCCATATAGTACGTACCCTAGTAAAGTTTCTCATTAGTCCGTAGCAGCTGCGAGTCATGTAATCTAATCACAAGGGGGGGTGTAGCACAGCCAGATAGTATTTGAGCCAATGCACAGATAATGACATGAAAATACCACAAGAAAAGAATGCATTCAAAGGCTCATATGCGGTACAAAACGCGAATCTCAGTTTATTACACAAAATTAATTAATCATGACAGACAATCAAAAAATACACACATTAAAAATCACTTAAAAATACTATGTACATGAATTCATACAGGTAACCCTGAGGAAGTCGTTTTCATACGACGAAACGCGTGGGGAGTCCGTCACCCCTGTCCACCTGTGCCTTCCTTGACTGCCCATAGGTTCGCCGGCCATACCCTATTGACTGTAGCTATTCTTCTTCTCCTCGGTACCCATCCTTGTTCCTGTCATACTTACCTTGTAGCAATACTTTTTGACCCTTTTCATGGGCTCCCGAGGTTGGTACAATCTATCTGGCATGTTTACATCATTAGGGGACCTTATTTTACCTTTTGGCATTGAGCAATAGAGCATTTCTTTCCACTGTCAGGCAGTCAGGCAGGCCTTGCATCACTCATTCAGTGTTGGTCAGGGGGTTGTTTACAGTTCACTAAACTGGGTGACTGTATGAATTCATGTACATAGTATTTTTAAGTGATTTTAAATATGTGTATTTTTTGATTGTCTGTCATGATTAATTAATTTTGTGTAATAATCTGAGATTCACGTTTTGTACCTCATATGAGCCTTTGAATGCATTCTTTTCTTGTGGTATTTTCGAGTCATGTAATCTACTGGCAGTGAGACTTGGGACTACCTGTGTCATCCTTAGGGCGGCTGCGTGAGAACCGGGAACAGCCGACTGCACAAGTGTAGTACAATGCGCATGCATACCTCTAGGAGGTAGGGAGAGGAGGCCAGCGAAAGATGAGGATTGCAGAGCGCCAAAGTGAGCTATGACATTGCAGTAGCACCTGAGCATCTTTTGTATATTGTCTAAAGTTGATTTTTTTTTGTCAAAAGCTAAGGTTTTTGTGCTTATCCAAGAAATGTTCCAGACTTAGCAGCACAGAGGCAAGCAGTAAGTCCTATTAGCTAAAAATGGTCATAGACTGATGGTATATTTCCTTTAAGATGTTCTACTTATTACTTTGTTGAAGCACCTTTGGCAGTGTTTGTAGCCTCCAGTCTTCTAGGATGTGAAGACACAAGGTTTGCACATCTGGAAATTGCGATGTTCTGCTGTTTCTCTATGCAGGTCCTCTCATGATCTGACATGTTGGAAGAGGACCTTGCGGGGATAACTACTACAAGTCAATGGTTGTTTTATAGACTTCAAGACCTTGTGGAAAGGAGAACCTACTGATCAGTTTGAGATCCGGAATTATTGGGATCAAGTTTTATTTAAGAATATCTCTATACTCTGCACCATTTAGTTTTACCTCCACTTTTACTAGACACCCTGTCCCAGCAACTAAAATAAACCCCATAACATGACTCTGCTTCCACCATACTTCAAAGTTTGGATGGTATTGGGCAGATCTTCTAGACACAAGGCTTAGAGTTGAAGCCAAATGTTCAGTCTTGTGTGTTTCTCATAGTCCAAGAGTCCCTTCCCATAGCTATACTTTGTATTCTGAAGAGTTGACCTTATTGAATATAGTCAAAATGTTAACATTTACCTATGTCTAACATATTGTTGAAAGATGAAGAGTTACTGGAACCCCTTAGTTTCCCAGGATGTGCATTTTTGTTAGAATATCGGAACAGTTCACACCCCAGGATGAACATGCATGCCCTGGTGATTGTGCAAGTATGTCCATGGTGACAGCTGGAGGAAGACAGCTGTAACATAAAGCCTGGCATTTGCTAGATCTTCCCCAAAACCAGTAATATGAAGACTAGTGCATGATGTGAGCCACTAGGATTATTTGGAGGGGTTTGAATGGGTGTGTGGCTTCCATACTCAATACAGCGAATAGGTAAAAGCAGAAATCTACGCCAGGCATAGCATGCCAGTTCAACTGTCCACCAGATACATCAGGGGACCAGATATGTCAAGAGGCGTTAGTGGAGGGGGCGGGGCTTACATAATACATTGGCACACAATGTGCCGGTGTATAATAAATGTTCCCAAAAATCCTGCAAATTCCAGAGCAAAATATAGGTTTTGTCATTTATGGGAGGAGAATTTTGGCACAGACGTTTTTGGTAAAAGTCTGTGCCGAAACCTTCAAAATTTTTATTTCATGCACAATGCACATGCTTTCTAAAAAAAACATATCAGGAGCAAAGACAATTTAGATTTTCTTCCCACTTTTCTTTTAGTTCTGAGAAGTTTCGAATAAGTTGAGCAAACATTTTGACTCCTAAATATTTCTGTAGTCCTTCTTTGGAGGGCATCGCAACTACATTTTCATTACCTTCCACAAGTGTAAAATTCTGCATAATATCACATTCCCGGGAAAGAAATCTTGTAAGAAACGTAACTGTTATGGGTTTTAATTGTCCCAATAAACAAGCTTTTAAAACAGTTCTAAAATGTTTTATAATAACAAGCGTTGGTCTTTATCCCTACAACTGCAGAAATAATTAGAAGTAAGTGCCGCTGTGTACAATGCCTTCTGGACTAGGCTGAAGGTGAAGGAGAGAGTATCATGCTACCCTTGTCAGCTGCAAGGGTAATTACTGCTGGCTGAAATTACTCAACATTTGTTTATAAGCTCCCTAGAGCATGCTCTAAATAGATTGTCTGTTATAGTCCAATCATATTAAAACCCTGCTCCTTGCAAGCGGCTACCTCCTGTTTTCTATAAGCTCGGATGGGAAATCCTGCTGCTCACTTGCTGAACGCTGCGCGATGCAGATTTATGCGGAATGGGATTGATTTTATGAGCTCCTCTAAAGCGGATAGCGTGCTCGTTGGGTGTTAAGTTTCCTGACTATGTAGTTGTCAAGGCAGATTAAAGCTGTGAATATGAAATGACGCCTGCAGTCCTTAATGGGTTAAGTATCAGAAATGTTAGACATTGTGCCTAGGTACGTTAAACATGGAGCCGGTTTGTTTAGGGTTAGCTGCAGTTTGCTTTAGCAGTGTAGTGCGTAGGATCTACACAAATCCACATCTCGTGGCAGAAAGTAAAAATTAGCACATGCAAGGGCGTAACTTGAGTGGGAGCAGAGTGTGCGGGCGCAACCGGGCCCAAGAGGCTTTGGGGGCCCTAAAGGTGTCACTTTCCCATATGAGAAGACTAGTGCTATAAACCATACATAAACATACTTTGCACTGGGGCCAATCAGCTTCAAGTTACGCCACTGAGCGCATGGTAATAACTGCTGTAGATTTCAACAGTTGGACAGGTTGAACTCCACCCACTGCCACATCTAAATCGGGGTCTAAAGTGAATCTGTCACCAGGAATGTCATTTTTAGCTGGTGACAGGTTCCAATAGCCTATGTTGTGCTGATTTTTTTGTCAGCATTCTGACTCATTACAGTAGTTTATTATAGTTTATTTCACATTACATGGCTCCCTGCCAGCAGCATGTGGTGAGTCCCAGGGGAAGCCTGTGTGTGCCCATGTCCCCTGATGCATTCTTCCTCTAATCCACCATCCCCCTCCCTCCCTTGCCTGCTTAATGCACATGACAGGGAGGGGGGGAGAGCTGGATGAGTGTGGAGAAGGGGATAGCGACACAGACACACACAGGCTGATGCTACCCCTTCTGCTGGGATTCGCCACACACTTCTTGCAGGGAGCCAGGTAATGTGAATTAAACTAATATAAACTACTGAAATAATTCAGAATACTTACAAAGGCATTTTGTAAATCAGCATGGCAGAGGCTATTGGGACCCTTCACCAGCTAAAAATTACATTCCTGGTGACAGGTTTGCTTTAAAACCACATCAGTATAGTATCACTGTGGAGTATCTATGACAACCTCCTACATACAGGCAGTCCCCTACTTAAGAACACTCAACGACCCCTAGTTACAAACGGACCTCTGGTAATTGGTAATTTACTGTACTCTAGCCCTAGATTACAATAAACAGCTATAACACTTATCACCGGTGTCTGTAATTAAGCTTTTTTGTTAATCCTGGTTCTTATGACAATCCAACATTTTTAAAATCCAATTGTCACAGAGACCAAAAAAACGGACTTACAATTTTAAAATATACAGTTCCAACTTACATACAAATTCGACTTAAGAACAAACCTACAGAACCTATCTTGTACGTAACCCTGGGACTTATTGTACACTGCAGAAGAAATTTGAACCGCAACAAACAAGTGACATATCGCTTACTTCTCATCATGTACAAATCAATCAAAAGTTGAGCTCAGCCCCCCCCCCCCCCCCTACTATAATGGCAAACACTGTGTTATAGGGATTAGAATCCAGTGGATTTCAGATGGCTGCAGGATTACTGCTGGGGCATTTCTAGAACCCTTCTGTCCTGCTGATTCACAGATTGCTACACTGAGCAATAGAACAACTCCCTCTCCCCCAGCTCTCTCTGCAATCCCCTCCCTCTGTTCCCCTCCACCTGCTGTTATCCAATACACCCGAATTAGGAAATGCTCCTGCACATAAACTGGGTGTATTTAAGAAAATAAAGTGTAAATTTTAATCTTCTATTCGAGGGCTAATTTTTATTTGTGAAAATGCATCAATATTTTGCAGAACTTAGGTCGTGCTCACTTTTGCTTATACCCCTTTCTTGCTAAGCCCCACCCCTTTTGTACTAGTTTTAAAACAGTGACAAGGGGGTCTATTTGATGTTCTCTGTATCATGCAGCACCCATCATGCCCTGCACCAGGCATTTACAATACAATTTCTTCTACATGATATGAGATAGATTTTACACTAATAATGGTCAAATTCCTTCTGTCAGTGAAGCTTTTGGGGTCTGCAAAGTGGAGTCAAGAGTACAAGTTATATGAATTCTAACATAACTTCCCGCTATTACCTTGTATTCCTTGCATCCTTTGTGGATGTACTGGCATCCGCAGAAATCTATGCAAAATTTTAATGATTTATGTTACAAAATTTTTAACATATTTTACAATGCGTCCTTATTAAGCTTTGAGCAAACATCATATTGTAATATCGATGTCTTTTATATGAAAACATTGGGTGGTTATGCCTTATGCTCAGCGTGTCCTTGGTGGAAACATTTTGAATGAAATTTTTGACATAATGCCCAGTAGTTATGTGTAATATGCACAACTGAAAATATTCACCCCCTTCACCCCTAGCACAACAAAAAATGAGAAGAAAACTAAATCCAGGCATGTAATTTTATTGCAAATCGGAGTAAGTTCCGGAACAGACAAAATGGGAAATGAGACCAATTATTTAAAATTTTTTGGATGCCTGTAGCCACCTCTAGGTGGAGCTATTTAACTTATGTATTTTAGAATAAACAATTTATCTGTGTGCAGCAAGGTCCTATTCTCTACTTTCCCCCTAGTGGTGGCTTCTGTCAGCCAATGGCATACAAGCCCTGAAATAGGTTCAATTCCTGGCGCACAGTCTGGAATTGCGACTATTTCCCCCATTAACTGTGTGTGAAAAGGGGCACTTCTGATGCTGCAGTGAGATTGCACACTACCTGTAGCCTGCACCTTATCAGGCGCCAATGCAGCATTGTTGCCGGTGGCTTTATCAAGTGGCTGGAGTCTCTGGATGGATCTGGAGGCTGCCAGGGGGTGGGGGCTCCATCATGCATTGGCACACTTAGTGCTGGTGTATGATAAATGTGGACCTATTTCTGAATTAGTCAAATGTAGCCCCAACCAAATTAAAATATTGTTCTCAGGTCATTTTTGGGACCTGAAAGAATATATTATTTAACTGTGGACATTAAATTACTGAAGATCTGAGCGGTAAAATTTTTTTTATGATAAATTATCCCTATACTCCTAAAGGGGTCTTCCAGGCCAACACAATGTATAGTCAAACTTTACAATAGGTCATCAATATCAGATTGGTGGAGGCATTACACCTGCTTTTTGCCTTATTGTACTGAAAATAAAACAGGAAGCAGACTGCTCCATTTCCTGTGTAGTGGCCAGATTTGGTTACTGCAATTCAACTTGAATGGGGGCTGAGCCGTAATGGCTTGGGTCAGCCACTGATGTGTACTAATTGCTAAGATGAGCTGAACAAGGGTGTTTCTAGATGTCCGACCCCCACCAATCAGATATTAATAAGGTCATAAATATATTTCGCTCAGAAAGCAAATATTAATTTGAATCTGTATGTTAGTTTGAGTAGTGAAATGTTTTTTTCCAATATTTTTCCATAAATCAAGTGCCTTGTATAAATCATTGACACCAGTAGACGAAGCTATCAGAGGATTGTAGCCATAGGGTCACCATATTTGAATCTGGGCACAGCTTATACTACAGCAGATGTGAAGTCTGCAGGTGAATCACTTGGATAAATCACACTCTCAGTGAAGATTTAATAGTGTCATTGTCACTGGAATACCAGTTGTAGATTGCTCAGGAATTGATTTTCTTCTCCTTTACTAAAAATACACTAAAGGCAGAACTGCAAACAGTCCTCAAGGTAAAAGTCCCCGAGTGATTTGCAGCCGCTAAAGATATAATGTATTTATGTTCCTTGTCAGCCTTTTAATCAAATAACAAAATAAGAACATAAAAGCCGAAACATCATTTTATTTTACAACCTTCAGGATGAACTTCTCCTGGTGACGGTCACTGGTGGAGGTTTCACCATAAAGGATTCAAAACATAGAGAAAGAGGCATATATAGTACACCGAAACAAGCAAAAACCTCGAGGATAGATTCCTATTGTTTTAGTAAATATTTATATTATGATAATTTAATGTGCATTTATAATATATCACATATAAATCAATAATTATTAAAGAGAAAATAATAAATATGTGATTTTCTTGTATAGTTATTTAAACCTTCTGTACCCCCTGGGGATATGCAAGGTCAGGTAATTATGGGTTTCACAGACACCCCAGACATTTAGGGAGTCACTGGAAGTGAAATAGAGTGGCCCACCTGAGAAGCTGAAGACCCCTTTCACTAGACACTAGTGAAACAGAGCTCAGTCATCCGGTATCCTGCCACCAGTTCATGTTGGATATAAGCCGGGTCTGAAACAGATTGGGGCTCATTTACTAAGGGTCCGCAGACCGCACTATCGTCGGAATATCTGACGATTTGCCATGTGCGCCGCATTTAGAGGGTTTTTTGCCGCATGTGATTGGATTTTTGCACTTCAGCGCCGGCTTTAATGCAACAGAAATTGGGGGAGGGCCGTCGGACGATCCGACGACCCACAGTGCAGGATCCACAGTGCAGGATCGTCGGGGAACGCACCCCCGGGATCACGACTTGGACATGTAAGTAAATATGCCCCATTATGTCAGGTCAGAAGCCAACTCAAGTAGCGCATATATTAGACCAAGAATGTAGATGTGTGGTATGTTCGAAAAATCCCATTTACACAAACATGTTTCACAGACCATATAGTAGCTGTGTTTTACAGTCCAAACATTAAAGGACATCTACCATCACATTACCTGTTGGTAGATGACTATTACGTACCTCCCCGTTCCCATGTGTCCCAAGCTTCATCTTTGCATGGTCACATGTCTGGAAAAAACAAGCTTATAAGATATGTAAATTAGCCTGTGGTGCTCTGCAGAGCACTATCAGGCTCCAACGTAATATAATTTATGCTCACCCCGGGGCAATGTCAACCGCGTTCTGAGAGTCAGTGAGGTCACCCCCTTTTTTCAAATTTCACCCGCTCTCTGAACGCAACTGGCACACCCCCGGGGCGGCCATAAATTATATTACAGTGGAGCATGATAGTGCTCTGTAGAGCACCACGGGCTTTTTTGCACTTCTAATAAACATATTTTTTTACAGAAATGCAACCATGCAAGAATATAAAAAATGAAGCTTGGGACAAACTGAGATGGGACGGGGAGGTACATGCAAGTCATCTACCATCAGGTTATCTCATGGTAGATGTCCTTTAAAGTGGGGATATAAGTTCAAGCATTATAGTTATATATGATGCAAGGAGTCCACGGTCCACACTGCATATTGTAATCATGTATTCAGTATCAGACATATGTCCCATGGGGCTGCAGGAGTTCTTTGCATCATACACAACTATAATGCTTGAACAACATTCCCCAGCACAATGTGCAGTCACATCACGTTCCATGTTTCAGAGACCAAACACGTTTGTGTGAATGGACCCTAAAGCTGAATTCACACACTACGTTATCAAATGGTTTCATTGTCATTTTAGGCAGGCTTTTTCAAATTTAAGTTTTCCAAGTTCAAGTTTTCTTATGTTAATAGGGACAAAAGTGTTGTAAAATAAAAAAAAAAGAATACTTATGTACTGGTTCATGTACAACAAGCCACTGTTGAGGTCAATGAATGGCTGCGCTGGTCACATTGTGCAGTTTTCCTGTGTAGTGTGCAGGGGGCGCAGGATTTGTGGCACACGTTCTTCGTGGATCTGGCGCCTCCTGCACTGTTCCGATAGAATGAACCAACTTTTTTTTTTGCGTGCAATTTATACATAATGGGGTCATTTACTAAGGGCCCGATTCGCGTTTTCCCGACGTGTTACCCGAATATTTCCGATTTGCGCTGATTTTTTCCTGAATTCCCCCGGGTTTTTGGCGCACGAGATCGGATTGTGGCGCATCGGCGGCAGAGTGCATGCGACAGAAATCGGGTGCGTGGCCGAACCAAAACCCGACGGATTTGGAGAAAGCATTTAAAAAAAAAAAGAAGTGTCGCTGGACACGCGCTTACCTTCACCAGGAATAGGATTATGGACTCTGACGGACCTCGGCGGACTTCAACGCAACAGCAACACCTGGTGGACGTCGGAGGAACTGCCTTAGTGAATCGCCGGAAGACCCGAATCCACGGCACAGAACGCGCCGCTGGATCGCGAATGGACCGGGTAAGTAAATCTGCCCCATTGTATGCGACACCAATCTGTTGAACTTTGCATGATAAATGTGGTGCCCCCACTGTGCAGAAATTTGTGTTGCATGAAGAATAGAGCAGCCGCGACACAAAACAATTGCCTGGGTCACAAATGTGGTGCAAACACTTCTTCAATAAATGTGTAAGCAGTTAGCGCTAAAAAGCGCCTGAAAAGTCAGACAGAAAACTGGCGCATTTTAATAAATGCAGGCCTATGTCTGACCCAATAATATGCCTTAAAAACATGATTTAGGAACAGCAGGCAAACCAAAAACAGACAATTTTGGTTAACCTCTTGAAAGCTTTTAATATATCTTACAATGACTCCTTTAATTTTTCCTTCAAAGGGAAAGTTAAAGAAATTTTCACTACTAAATTTTCTCTACAACTTCTTTACATAGAAATCATCCTCAATTTTTGTGCTCCCTTCTCTGTGGTCAGACCAGGTTGTTGCAGATCAACTCCCATTTACTCTTATTTACCTTAGTGGTTTAGTTGCAGCGTTTTTTCCCATCTGCAGCAAGCGCCACTACACCAAATAAATAAGTTGATAAAAATATACCTACCGGGTACCTCCTGACTGCATCCCTGGCTCCATCCAATAAAAACATTTGTAAATCAAAATGAATTTTTTCAGCCACCCGTAAGCGCTGCAGAGAGCCAGTGAAGTCATCCATCTGTCTGCAAATATTGCGTATGCAGTGTGGTTGGGTTCCTTGCGCAGGTGCACTGGAAGGTAGAAGCTCTCGCCCATGGTGGTAGATGTCCTTTAAATCGCAAACTCTGACTAAGCACTAACACACCCCTTTAGGTGCATATTTTTCTATCTTGTCGTCACAGAGCAGCCACGACACAAAACTGGCGCAAACACTTCTTAAATACATGTGCAAGCACTTTGCCATTTGGTCTGGCGTAATGGAGGGGAATTTAACAATGTATCTCAGGTTCCACCAGTTTCTAGATGGAAAACTCTATGGGGCAGATTTATCAAGTGTCTGAAAGTCAGAATATTTCCAATTGCCCATGGCAACCAATCACAGCTCCCCTTTAAAATATTCATGAGCACTGGTGAAATGAAAGCTGAGCTGTGATTGGTTGCCATGGGCAACTGGAAATATTCTGACTTTCAGACTGCTTGATAAATCTGCCCCTATTTGTTTGCTCTGCCAGATTTATCACTGTGATGATGAATTCTGGTGCAGTATAAGAAGGTCGGTTCCTACTTTAGACCTACTTTTAGTTGGCCTAAACTGTGCCCAGAATTTTGGGCGCATGGACAATTTCCTGTAAGCCACGCCCTTTCTGTCAAGGACACCCTCCCGGTTTCCTTGGACACGCCCCTTAAATTGACAAGTCGTAAAAGGTGCAAAAAAAAGGTCTAAGAGTCTTGATAACACTAGTGTAAGGCATTTTAGACAGTGTTTTTGGCGCAAAACCACCAGAATTGTGGCACAAGTGCGTTTATAAATCCCCCCTATCATCTGTTGTTGGTGATAATTGGTGTACACCCTGATCTGATATAGAGGGCCCATTCAAATTAGAAATACTCACTATTTTTAGCTAAAAAAATCCCTTTAATAACTAATATAGACTTTATATCTTAAAATCAATCAAATCACTATGGAGTTACTTTTAAAGGGAACCTACCACCCCTATTCTACCTATAAAGGTAGAAGGGGTGGTAGGTGGATGGATGGGACGTGAGGATAGCCCTTTTTTGGGCTAATCCTCACGTGTTCTCATGACTTTGTTTCTTTGGTTTACTAACCTGATAGAAAATCTCTACGGACGCGGTCCCAAATACAAACGCAGATCAAGCTGCGCCCACCGGGGTGGGCCGCAGCCCGATCGCACCGGCGTTTCTATGAAAACGCCTGCGCTCAGTGCAATACCGCCAGTGTTTTGCATTAAAGGAACGCAAAACACCGGCGCAGGCGGTTCCATAGAAACGGCGGTGCAATCGGGCTGCGGCACGCCCCTTGTGGGCGCGGTTTGGTCTGCGTTCGGAAACGCAGCCCAAACGCAACGTGGGACAGCGCCCTAAACATACTGAAAAACGCTTCCAACTTTTAAAAGCCTCAAAATGAAGTTTATGACTGAATTATTAAATTGTACGTTACACCGGTGTTTAGGTTTGGCAGCATTTATTCTGGGTAGCAGAATGTTACAGCACGGAGAGGGCACATCAGGCTGCAGTCACACGCAGCGTTTACAACAAATACAACAGCCTAATGTCATTACTGTTAACGTTACGTTAACAAAATGCAAAATGTTAACGCAGTGTCGCAATACCACAGTGTTCTGTAAATGCAAATGTTAATAGTGCTGCAATCGGGCAAATCTCCTCAGCCTTGTGTGGATGCAGCCCAATCAGTGTAGTAGTTGTAATGTGCTGACATTCTCTTTCAGTCATGGAAGCTGCCACACGGCTTTCCCGCCTTTTTTCTTATTCGGTCTTTGGGCGGTCACATGGTACAGTGATGTCACGCTGCCCGTCCTATAATGCCGCAGGAGCGAAGTTCCTACCTCACAGATACAACTAGGTTCTCCTGTAAGCTCCGTGTGAACAGTTGGGGACAGCGACGCCATTTTCTTGTAGCCTCCAGTGAGGACGAGAATGGGGTCACGTGACGTGCGGATCGGCTTTCGTCCACTTTCCCTGCGTTTCCGGTCA
Organism: Engystomops pustulosus; assembly: GCA_019512145.1. Taxonomy (NCBI): domain Eukaryota; kingdom Metazoa; phylum Chordata; class Amphibia; order Anura; family Leptodactylidae; genus Engystomops; species Engystomops pustulosus. The sequence continues at coordinate 85,113,727 of CM033648.1, forward strand.
CATGATCCGGTGTGGGACGTGAGTGTCTCCTGGACGAGGTAATGTGTCTGCTGATGAGGATGATAGAGCATGACAGCCCGCAGCTTGTCAGTGACAGGATGCTCCAGGGGTCCCCTCAGCGCAGGCGCATAGAGAAGCGGGAGGTGGACAGCGCCATGCACTGTGCAGAGGCCGTGCCGTGCTACTGCAGCTCATCTTTCATTCATTTGCGGGCTTGAAGCTACAATATTATGGAAGGTTTTCAATTGGTTAGAAAACAAAACGGACATAAAAAAGAAAGGTCAAAACGGTCATAAAAAACGGACCTGTCATCAGTTTTTTTTGTGGAACCTATTCCCCCCCCTGATCACATGCATGGAAAAAATTGGGACAGGTTCTATTTTTCCACGGACAATGAATCAGTTGAAAACTGAAATGTGAAAACAGTCCTAGAAAAGAATAGACTCTAATAACCCCTTCCCGTCCAGGCCCTTTTTCGTCTTTGCGTTTTAATTTTTCACTCCCCACCTTCAAAATTCCATAACTTTTTTACATAGAGCTGTGTGACGGCCTGTTTTCTGTGTAACACATTGCACTTCATAGAGATGGTATTGAATATTCCATGCCGTGTACTGGGAAGCAGAAAAATAATTCCAAATGCTGTGAAAATTGTGAAAAAACGCATTTGCGCCGTTTTCTTGTGGGCTTGGATTTTACGGATTTCACTGAGCGCCACAAATGACAGGTCTACTTTATTCTTTGGATAAATACGATCACGGGGGTAACAAATTTGTACAGGTTTTATAATGTTTTTATACATTTTAAAAAAAAAAATGATAAGCTGCTGTTGAAAAAGAAATTCTTCATTCCGCCATCTTCCGTGCACGGAGCTGTGTGAGGTGTCATTTTTTTGTGACTTTTGATTACATTTTTATTGCTATTGCTATTTTGAGGACTGTACGGCCTTTTGATTACTTTTTATTATATTTTCTATGTGTTGCGAAATGGCAAAAAAGTGGCATTTTGGCCACTATTTTCCATTATGGGGTTAAACGGCGGGAGTAACCGTTATTTCATTTTGACAGGTATCGCTGCATCCCAAAATGTCAGAGCTAAAGCTTTTTACTGTTTATTTTAATATCAGTTCTGGGGAAAGGGGGTGATTTTAAATTTATTTTTACATTTTTTTAAAATTTTTCACTATATTTTTAGATCCGCTAGGGTACTTTAAGGGGCACCTACCACCTCGATTCTACCTATAAAGGTAGAAGGGGTGGTAGGTGGATGGATGGGACGTGAGGATAGCCCTTTTTTGGGCTAATCCTCACGTCCCAGGTGTCTTTTACAAAACCTTATTACATGTATATGCAAATTTTTTTATGCGGCTACTGGGGCGTGGAGTAGCCGGACATGAGGCTACACGTCGCGGCTACTCCACGCCCCAGTAGCCGCGTTACTCCGCCTACCAGATAATCTTCGGTGCCCAGCTCCTGGTAGCTGCGCGCCCTCGTCCGGGTCCCCTGCGTGGCTGCGGGGCCGGAACTACTGCTCATGCGCAGTAGCCGGGGGACGAGGGCACGCAGCTACCAGGAGCTGCGCGCCGAAGATTATGTGGTAGGCGGAGTAACGCGGCTACTGGGGGTGGAGTAGCCGCGACGTGTAGCCTCATGTCCGCCTCACTCCACGTCCCCGTAGCCGCATAAAAAAATTTGCATATAGATGTAATAAAGTTTTGTAAAAGACACCCGGGACGTGAGGATTAGCCCAAAAAAGGTCTATCCTCACGTCCCATCCATCCACCTACCACCCCTTCTACCTTTATAGGTAGAATCAGGGTGGTAGGTTCCCTTTAAGGTTGTCTGATTGATCCTACCGTACTACAGTGGGGCCATATATTCCCAGGTCTTTTCTTCTGATCTTGGTGTTGGGTACACAGGTGTAGCAGAAAGAACATAATAATATATATAACATTCATTGCAAAAAGGATGGAGATGTCAGGAGTTATATCCCTTTTATATCTCTGGCTTCTTGAGAAATTTCTACATGAGTTTCTGTTTCCTATTCAACAGAAATGGGAAGCAGATGTTGGGTCCATAGTGGATGACCAATGGAATGTGATTCTGGTGCTGGTCCATACTTTATCTGCCAGTGAGAGTCAGCGACTGAGCCAACTGTTCAACGCCAACGCCCTAGATGTTAGGTCTACAATGGGAGGTTGGGAGGCTATAGGGTGCAGGTTTTAAATCTGTTATCCCAGGTGTTTCAGATCAGTTTAGATACAGATCCTAGACTGTGTCTCCTATGTTTTAGGGTGATGCCACACGTGGATTTTTGGTCCGTTTTTAAGCAGTCCGTCCAAAAATGCATGCGTTTTTGACCAGTTTTAATTAAGATAAATGGTAAAACCTGTCAAAAACAGATTTCAAAAAACCCCTGTAGCCGGGGCTTCTGCGCATGGGCAGAACCCAGGTTCGCAGACGAGTTTGTGCAGCTACCAGGAGCTGCGCGCTGAAGATCTCGGGGTAGGCAGGACCTCAATAGGCTACTGAGGCGTGGAGTAGCCATGCCTGTAGCCTCAATTACTCAACGCCCCAGTAGCCTCGTTGCATGGGATCGGCGATAACTTCTCTTGGCTAATGTCACCCTCCCGCAGAGTTATTCCAGAAATGTGTCCTCTGCTCAGCGGAGGAGTGTAACTATACACCTCTCCCTGCAGAGGAGTGCCAGCTCTGTGTCTTACACCCATAGGTGCTGATGGCTCCCCCTCTCCCACTAAATAGTCACAGTCTTCCTATCAACCTGTACAGCAAGGGATAGTGGTAGAGAATTCACAAAGTACTATCAGATATGAGCCAGTAGACGCCAGAGAGAATAGAGTGACTGGCACCACCTGAACACAGGCAGGGAGCAAAGTCCAAGTCCAACAGTCATAGCCACACGTTGGAACCGGCAAACAAAATAGTACTGCTGTGGGGTGCACGTCCAAGCTTCGTGGTAGAAACTAATCCGGCATCCATAGAAAGAAAAAGCGGCACTCACCGATCACAAGCAGGGAAACTTTATTGTGGAGGGAGTCAGAACAGGGGTGATGCATGCCACGGAAGGCGGCTATCAGATATGAGTCTGCAGCTCTGGAGTATCACAGATGATAAAATGCCAATTGATACTCCAGTCACATATAATGGTAGATAGATGATTGAAGCTTTGGATGTGACTGGAGTATCAGAGATTATATAATTGCCAGGATAAGACTGCAACTCTGGTTGTAACTGGAGTATCAGAGATGAATGTCTTTTGCCTATATCAACCAATCATAGATCTTATTGATAACCTGTAGCTAAATATAAGCTGACCTGTGATTGGTCGCTAACTGCAACAGCAGCCAACACCTCCTGTAGTTTAACATTAGGTTACTAAGTGTATTTTGGAGAGCGTGCTTTATATATTAGATATGTATATATACTTATCTTGTTGGTAAGCGAGAAATTGTAAAATCTGTCTCTTTCGATCATCAGAGGCATCACCCGGGCTCATCATGGCAGGTTTTCTCTATAAGAAAGTTTTATGACCAAGTGAAAATGGACTGGAAAAGAGACGAGCTCAATGAAAAGATACTGAGTCTGAGCCTGGAGATTATCTATCTGTTGACTGGAGAGGTAATGAATGGTGCAGGGTTGCACAATGTGATCCATATGTTATTCATATGCATTGTGATGACATAGGGTCATCCCCCTTTGACCCTGGTAATATTTTTATTTCTTCCTATCTGTTGCTACACAGGATTATGGACCATTAAAGAGGTTTGATCACAATGACACTACTGGCTGCCATCATTTATTGGGAAAAAACAAAATCCACGCCATGGGATCTCCACCTCTGTCCCTGCTACACAAGAGCAGCCGTCACCAAAACATCTTCAAACTCACCAAGAAGATCCTGGAGCTGCTGAGCGGAGAGGTGAGTGATGCTCGGACATTATACAATATTATACACAGGGGGTGATGTGTCTGAGTGATGACTGTGTCATTGTGGTTGTCAGGTTCCTATACGGTGTCAGGACGTCTCCATCTATTTCTCCATGGAGGAGTGGGACTACATAGAAGGACACAAGGACCAGTACCAGGACCTCATGATGGAGGACCACCCGCCCCTTGTGTCACTAGGTAAGAGATACAACTCTAGAGCTCCTCAGATGATTTCTATATAAGCCATGTGTCCAGTCACTTTTTCCTACAGATAGGTCTACACCAGAGCGAGGTCCCAGTCCTCTCCCCCCACAGACTTCTGCAGGGGAAATTCTCCATGTTCCTCTGGATGATCATGTAGGTACATTTTAAAACATCTTTACTTTGTGTTTGCACAGACTAAAATTCTACAATCTCTATAAATATACACTATATATATTATTCGGTATTTAGGATGATTTCCCAATTGTGGTCAAAGCTGAGCTTATAGAACAAGACTTGGAGCCATATAACTGGGCTGATCCTACAGATATCAAGCCAGGTGAGTAAAGAGTATGACTCAAGTACAGTGATGTAAACTGTGCCCCAAGTGTTAAAGGCTTTGTCCAGTTTCAACAAATGTTATTTGTGAAATTAGAAGTTATACATCCTTAACCATACATGACCTAGGATATAATGAGCCGTGCACCTGTGTAACTCACATGACCTAGGATATAATGAGCCGTGCACCTGTGTAACTCACATGACCTAGGATATAATGAGCCGTGCACCTGTGTAACTCACATGACCTAGGATATAATGAGTATTACACCTGTATGACCTTGGTAAATTTGTAAATTATTTGCATATAGCTATTTTTATAATTTGAGCTCCTTAGATTCACCAAAATAGTAAATGATATTTTATGATGCCGCAGATATTGACTACAAAATATCCAACGCAAATGAATGTCCATGATGGATTAGGTAAAAAGAAAACTATCTGATGCAAATGAATGTCCATGATGGATTAGGTAAAAAGAAAACTATCTGATTCCATCCCTTTGCAGATTTTTTATTTCGATGCAACGAAATGTGCACAAGTCACAGAAGAGTAATACAGAGGGTTTGAGAGCGGCAGAAAATACATTGCTCTGAGTGGGTAATCACCCGCGTGTGTTCGCACATTTCCTGCTCCCCCCCTTAACGTGGTTTCTTTCATCACATCTTACGCTGCCATATAAAATCAATCACTAAAACAAATATTAGATTTCCTGCAGCACGTGCTCCATTACAAAGTTATGGCTAATGAAACAGTCCTTTACTTTGTGAGAATACTACTGTCAGGTACATGATAGAGAAACTATAGCCTGCTAATGAACGCCATACATTAGCTCCACCATTTTCTCATTTATATTGTTAATGTGCACATAATCTTACCGAAAGCCTTGGCTCTAATTTCTTGGACATTACTTTCCAGTTTCTTGCTGCTAATAGAGATTACTAACGGCTGGTGAAGACGTAGAGGACCTAAGCAAAATTTATACTAACATGGGCACAACCAATTTTCTGTTACCATTGTATATATCGGATGTATCTAGTGTCGGACGGGCCCACCTGAGAAGCAGAGGATCCTCCGGTGGGCCCAGTTTTAACAAGTTACTGGATCCCACCAGTGTAAAGGAAGGTAACTCAATTTGGAAACTAATAGGGGCATAGATTTAGTAGGGCCTCTGTGCCACATCAGTGGCATAGAACCCTGACAATTGCAAATGCTAGCTTATTGCAAGCACATATTTAGCCCAATCCACCACCTTCACGCCAGTGGGTCATGAAGGGGCGGGAAGAGGGGGGGGGGTCAGCCGGGAGTGGGCCCGAGCGGGGCGTTATTGTCCCGACACTTGCGCACGAGCGCCTGCGTATGATAAATATCTCCCTTAGGGTCTATTTCCTAGGGGATGATTTAGGCCATTTCCTAGAATAACTTCATCTGATGAATCCAAGGAACCCAAGCCCGATCATTAAAGATCTAATGGATTCTTAGTTGAATCCATGATTGAATCAGTCCTGACCCTTGACTTTGTTCTGAGTTTCATTCTAGTCTACGTATGCTCTAGTTTTAGACCAAGTAGTAACCTACCGAATCTCCGGATAGCCAAGCTTCCTGATTTAGATGCTACATTATTGCTATGAAGTCAAACCATGACCATTCACAAAACAAACTTCATTCCTTCTCAAGAGGTTTAAACATGGGGATGATAACGTCGAGTTGACATACTAGTCTGGGCAGCACCAGAGAGTCTATGTGACTAAAACACGGGTACGGGATCAGAGCTGGTCTTTTGATGTTTTCCATTAATTACTCTCTAATGTAGAGCTCCACTTAGAATGGCTGAGTGGAGATTGCATTGCTCCATGCTCTGCTTTTATTGTAAAGTGTATTGATTAAGATTAAGATTAAAGAATCAGTGGTACGGTGCATATTTGTATCCAGTTTCCCCAAGCTAGAAGCTTTTTTTTTTTCTCAGCACCATATCTAGAAGAAGAAGCTACTTCCTACTAATTTGTGGACCCCCCTATTTCTAGAGCCTAGAGTTACTTTAAGCTCAACACTTGCCTTGGGCATAGAGAGTTAAAATGATGAGCCTACTAGCACAATCACATTGGATTTATGCAGCTCACATTTTGCTAACGACCCAAGTATAAGCCGAGGCCCCTAATTTTACCACAAAAACCTGGTAAAACCTATATTTTTTACTCGAGTATAAGCCGAATTTGGGTTTTCAGCACATTTTTGTGCTGAAAAACTAGGCTTATACTTGATTATATATGGTACATATATCCAAAAAGCCGTTTATTGGCTTCTGTTTTGAAATTTTCGTTTTCTTTAAAAAAAAAAGAAATTGTGTCAATTAAAAAGATATCTGTACGGATACATGAATAGCACAGTATCAGTTTTATCTTAATGGATACCTTTAACTGATCTATTTTGAAAAAAAACTGATACCTTTCCTTTTCGTTAGTGTTAGGCTCATTTACCACTACTGTTCCTTCCCTCCATTCCTTATATCTAGAGATGAGCGAGTATACTCGTCCGAGCTTGATGCTCGTTCGAGTATTAAGGTACTCGAAATGGCTTCGTTGCTCGGACGAGTATTTCCCTGCTTCGAGATCGATGCATTTATTAAAAAAAACACGTGAAGACAATGCAGAATAGAATACAAAATCAGTGAACACGTGGCCCACGGAATAATTTAAAGTGACAAAACACAGTGAAAAAAAACACAGTGAAGAATATATTACGATAATCCGCACATCTTCTTACTTGTTGGATAGATCCGCGCGACAGGGTGCGAACAAAATAGCATGTGTAAGAACAATATATTGTGTGAAGACACTTGAAGACACGGGGATCAGCACAGAACAAACACCAGGGAGCGCACAAGACAAGGGACCCGGGAGCAGCACAGATACCATATCGGGGTGAACAGCAGCACGGAGACATCAGGACAGTTGACACTGGCAACACGGAGACACTGTGGCATCACTAGGACAATCTGGCGCACAGAGACATCGGGCCACGGAGACACCGTGGAGCAGCACAGAGACAGCCGGGGCGCAGCACAGAGCATCGGCGGGACAGCTCACGGTACATCAGGACAGGGACACCTGGGGGCAAGCATGGAGACACTGGGGCAGCACGGGACATCGGGCACACATGGATCAGCCGGAGGAACGCCGAGTCTGAGGTGAGTTTTTTTTTTTTTTTAACTCAGCGCTTCCACGGGGCATAGATCAGCAGGAGGCTGATTTCCTGCCCGCTCCCGCCCCTCCCCTCCTGTAAGCAACCGGCCCGAAACTTACTGCGCCGCTACCACAAGCCCCCGCGCCCGAACCCCAGCCGCTATCGCACCCCTACCCCCCCCGCCCAAACTCCGCCCACTACTGCAATTTGCCTGCCGCAGTCCTGTGTAAATTGATTCTAAACTAAACCGTCAGTTTTCTGGTTAAATTGCCGTACTGGCACTTTGCGATAAGTAATTAGGTTTTGGGTTGCAGTTTGGGCACTCGGTCTCTAAAAGGTTCGCCATCACTGCCATAGGCTATTAGAACCTGTCACCAGCTAAAAATCATATTCCTGGTGACAAAAGTCATGGTAACCCTCATTTTCCCCTGGTCCACAGTCAGCCCACGTCTACCAACCAGTATAGTATACTACAAGTATATGTGACTAGTCTTGTTGCTACTAGTCATGCTGCCCCTATTATATGCCCTTTCCATTTTCTTTCTAAATAACAAACACAAAACGTAGTTTTTGCTTTGTGACAGAAACACCAATCCCCTTTCGCCAATCCTTAAACCTGACGTTGACTTTTTGCACCCTTGATGAATTAATGAACCACCTCACTTAATTCCTTTCTCTGAAGCAAAGGTGCGAAGAGTACACTTTTAAAAATATTTGAATACCAGCAACAGCCTAGCATCATAGAACGATTGGTGAGGTAAGAACTTTGTTCCCATGACACAGTTACAATAGCGTTTATGTGACCTCTTAATGAACCAATTGGATTGCCAAAATTCATAACTAAGATAGATGGCCTTTATTTTATCTTTTGAATGCGTCTTCTTTTTTTATTATTTTTTATTTTTTTTTCAAAACGAAATAAAATATTTTAATAAGATCTCTCGTCACTCGGGGACGAGAGGGGAAGGATTACGGGCATTGTTACGTAATTACGTGTTTACATGGAAGCAGTAGAATCGCTTAATAGTCGTTCTTTTTAATTGGTTTATGTAAAGATTCTTGATCAGACCTAACAGTAATATATATAGCATGCCGCATTTAAAGTGACACTGCCTTTCATTAATCAAGTGGCTGTACGGTTGATTAATTTGTCAAGGTTAAATTGCTATGAAAATTTATCATCTCATAGCCTGATCTCCATTACATATGTTAGATATGGTAAATGTAATCTGTCTCCGAATCCTCTGGGCTGCATACTAAAAAGAAGTGCTGATCACAGAGGAGCTTACATACCACTTACAAAGTGAACTCTTTCTGGCATCCACAAAAGTCGTTTTTTCTCGTCAAAGACAAATAAAATTCACAAACATTTTCCGCTGAGGCAGTTCAAATACGAAAGAGACACTTTTTTTCCTTTTTTTTTATTAGTTTTTTTTTTTTCAATTGATTTTCTCATCCATCCAACACGCTCATAAATAAGTCTATTTCTTTGTCCTAACTAGAGAATTGCCTCCGCACTCTAAAAGGGATTTGTTCGCCTTGTATTGGAGGGTAATTAAGGATACATTTTTTTTAATAATAAGATAATCTCTGTTAAACGGGGAATTAAGGGTTTTTGCGAGTCTGAACAATCTTTTAACATAATTAAAATTAATTACATCGCTCTGCGGGATATGTGTAGGTCTGGTGAAATGCCCTCCACTATTAATGAGTATGGTATATGGCAAACTGTAGAAAGCAAAAGGATAACCACAATCCGAGGCAATCGTCCAGCTTTTTTTAAAAAAAGCCTAATATTCTATTCAGCAAGCCGTGATGGCGTATTTACTTCTCATTAGGTTGGTTCTTTATAAACCTCACACACAAACAACTGTGGTTCCAAAATGCGTGGGGAACACGATTGGTGGGGGAGGAATTTATTTCACCTTTCAACAGAAAGCTGTCAGATCTTTCTTACACCTTGCTGCTTTGTTGCGTCTTATTTATGAAAAGTCGGGGGGGGCCACAATTCTGGTGGTTTTCCAACACTCATGACTTCTGTTTTTGGGAGCAAAATTGTGCACCCGCTTGGAATCCGACACTTTCCTGCACTGTACTTAATTTTTCCCGTGGTTTTTGTAGCCTAATTTTAGAGCAGCTAAAGCGGTCTAGGGAGTTCTTATCACCTTCACGAATGTGGAGACAATACTTAATCTTTTGGTTAGTGGCACCAAATCTAGCACAATGGGGGTCATTTACTAAGGGCCCGATTCGCGTTTTCCCGACGTGTTTACCCGAAAGTTTCTGATTTGCGCGATGGTACCTGAATTGTCCCGGGATTTTTGGCGCACTTGATCGATTGTGCGCGCATCGGCTTGCGGCATGCACAGACGTAAAACGGGGGGCGTGGCCGAACGAAAACCCGACGGATTCGGAAATAACGGAAAAACCCTGCATTTAGACAAAAAATGTGTTGGAAAATTACCACTTACCTTCACCAGGTATAGGCCGTTGAATTTTCAGGGCATTCCAGCGCGCCTCCGGGGAACTTCAGCGGACAGCGCCAACCTGGTTGGACGGCGGAGGAACACCTTAGTGAATCCCGGCCGGACCCGAATCCAGCGCAGAACGCGGCCGCTGGATCGCGAACGGACCGGGTAAGTAAATCTCGCCCCATTGTGTCACAAACTTAAAAATTCACACACTTCCAGTGCCTCTGCGTGTGCCCAATTAATAAATCCCCCCGGGGGTTTTTGGTGTTTGGTTTCAATTATTTTTTATATTTTGTTTTGTTGTTGTTTGTTTTGTTTTTTTTCACAAGAGTTTGTATGTTCTCTCCTTTTTTTCGTTGGCATGGGTTTCCTCTGGGTCCTCCGGTTTCCTCCCATACTCCAAAACATACTTGTAGGTTGATTAGATGTGGAGCCCCATTGGGGACGGGACCGATTGACAAACTCTTTTCAGTTGATGCGTAATCTGTGTGCACTATATAAAAAAAGAATATTATTGATATTCACAATAGAAGATGTATCCAGCAATCCGGAGTCATAGGTAAAAAATTTTACAACTCTTTTTTTTAGTCTTTATGTAAATAGAGTTGCTGACTCCCATTTATCGAAACTAGCACATCCCTGTGCAATGTGTAGAGTGCGCCAGATATACAAAACTTCTTACCCTGAGCACCTTCGCATTTTTTTTGGTGCACTTTGATTATGCTACAGAATTGTGGGCACAGTTTAGTGATAAAATGTGCGCAACTCCGACTAAGCACTAACACGTCCCTTCCAGTGCTAATTTTTTTCTGTCTTGTTGGACACAGGTCGCTGTGAACACATAGCTGGTGCAAATACTTCATAAATACATGTGAAAGCATTTTGCGACATTCTTTTCAGGTCAAAGTCAGACAGAAAACTGGTGCAAACATTGTAACAAATGTGGACCACTGTCTCATAAACAAGTAGGCAACACGACCCAGACATTTACAAGTACTTTTTTAGGTCATATTCTAAAACATAGTAATCAAGCTCAATTTAGATGATCACATGTGATACAGAGAGATGAAAAACTTTACATGACCCCGCCCACTATATACAAATAACGCATAAGATTATTTAAGAACATTTTAAGTTTTTATTTTCTATAAAGAAGCCTAAGACAAAAGCATGGGAAAAATAAAAGTATATGTTGGACACGATAGTGGAAGGGCGTGTATCGTTGCTTGATAGGGCCATGGGGAATTTATTGAAATGAGTCTTTCAGTTAAATTAATAAAAGTGAAATGTACTTGTGAAGGAAACCGTGATGCTTGTAAAGACACTCAAATGCACTGTCCTGAGGCACAGGAAAGTGAGTTAGAGTTTGTCCACACAATTTCCTGATATGGCACAACATAAATCACAACCCTGAATAGTCTATAAGACCCCTTTACTAGCCTCAGTCAACAGAATCTTATACACCTGATTTAAAAACTGCCACCAGTTTCTCTTTAATATAAGCCAGTCCGTAACGGATTTATAGTGTAGACCAACCCGGTAACATGTATGTACGGAGACTTGGGCGTGGAATTTGTCGTTGAGATAAAGAGCAACACAGGTTAAATTTTTATTTTATTGCCTTAAGGTAACACTAGACAATAGAGATATATACATTTAAGCAGAGCCAAAATACAAGGTAGCTCTACAAGTATTAGCATTTCAGTAAGTTAGTCACCTATATAGGGCCTAATGGAACCTGATATTCCACACCTTAAATCTTCCTTGCTCTTGTGATACGTGGTTTCCCACACAGACAGCCAAGCAGCATCAGGCTTTTCTGATTATATCAGTTGCAGACACCACTCGACTACCCAGAGTGAGGGGTCATGGGTCCCTCCTCCTACCTGGTATTACATCCTGAACATGGAGAAGCCATAGATTCTCAAGGGTAAGTTCTAGGTCATGGTTCTGGTATCATTGTCCGGGTGAATCGTGATCACATTGATACCAAACGATGACCCATTTGCTATGGTCCTATCCGAGATATTTATATCTTGGACCCAAGGAGTGCTAGAGCTTGGGAATTGGACCACATTATCCTTAAGAATATTAAATCCAAAAATGTAGTTGCTCTCGGGATAAGTATGGGAACACATGACTCCAACGAATTGGTCCACATATTGGGTCTTTTATGAGTTTTTATGGCTCTTTGTCTCCTGTTTGAAAATTAGAGGAAGCCTCAAAGTCACCAACAACTGGGAAATGCTTTGACGCTGGCCCGACCAATCCACGGTAAGGACTCTGCAGCTCATTGGGCTAATAAGCTGAGGCTGGGGAAAGTGGGGGTATTTCAGAGAGGCCTCCTCCCCCAGGCCCGATTGATCCACAGTACTATAACATTTTTCAGTTTTGTAATGTACACATTAAAAAACAAAAATGAAAAAAAATCCTTAACAATAAGGTATTTTTTTTTTTTTTACAAACGCCTTATGTGTCATATACCAACCGCCCCATTATGTAAGCTACTAGACAATATTTTAATACCAGTATGTTGTAAACCAAAACCAGGAGTGGATGCTAGAGAGGAAAAGTAACATGATATACTTTATATTTAAACCCCTATCCATGCGGTTACACTCAACTTCACTCACACTTTACTAATGGAGCCATCCGGTGCCTTTGGTGGTTGGGCTTTCCATCCTGTCTTCCATACCTTACTTAGCCCACACCCTGCCTCATGTAATGGACCTATATGGGCCTCTGCCTACAAATCATAAGTTGTTATTGCACCTGTACCCTCTACCCCCTTAAGCAACTCTTATACAGGGCAATCCTGACCGTATACAATGTTGTCTGAATAAATCAGAACTGAGGAAAACGTCCATTGACGTTTGAGATATATAAGAGGGTGAGCTCCATTCTACACAATGGAACCTGAAGCTTAAGAAGTAATGATCATAATAGTCGCCTACTTAATTAAATCCCTACGCCATTCCAAGCTTATATTAGACACTGAGAATGATTACAATGGATAATCCACTTAATATAATTGCCTCACACAAGACGCCAGGAAACCTCCCGGTTTGCCTAGTGGACGCTTCTTTTCTTGGCTGTTATTGTTTCTCAATCTCTTTAGTGAGGTTTAATTGGTTACAGCTGCATCCTTCTTCTATCGTTTTCTCACATGTAAATTGTTCATCCTTTTGTCTAGAAACTCTAACATTCTTCTCGTACCTCCCAGATACAACGTGCTCCATCCCAGAAAGACCATACGAGACATTGGAGAACTACGACTAAGTACAGTACAACTACTATCCAGAAGTTTTCCATATCAATCCTAATCTAAATTTTTTCTGTTTTCAATTCGTACACAATCATGTGAGATGTGTGTGTAAGGGATTGTCACCACATATCGTCCACTTCCAATGGAGTTTATTGTCTAATTTCTCGAATATAAGATAACCTGTTTTAAGATACTGATACAATATCAATGGGGAAGCTTTGGCGATTACTGGGGTCCCAGTAAATTATATGGGGCCCCCATAATGCACAGCTCAACTCAGAATGCAAAGTAGACATGTCTATACTCCTACGTCTTGCCATAGTTTCGAACTATATTGACTCCTTTGGATGCCAATACAATGATAAGCATCCGGGAGGATGTGGTTAGCACTCTATTCTCCTCCATTCCCAAGAATTTACTTTGAAAAACCGAACGTCCGAAACTTCGATTGTGGGTAAAGTCTCTTTCTTTTTATAAAACCTTCTTAATATAAGCATCCAGAATACAAGTAGCACATTGAAAAAAGATCCACACGTTTCAGCCCCTTTGTGCATTTACATGGGACATGTATAGCGTAACATTTCAAAAGTCATTTTAACCAAAGAAAATTGACCAAGAATTTACCAGAAATTTCCCCAACACTTAGGAGCCCTTAAAAACTGTATTCATGTACTGTTTATACCCCAAAATTACAAGGCAACACACTTAACCTTTACCCCTCACTGTATCATTACTAAAAAATTGGAACATTGTAACCCTATATTAGGACATTTTTAAGTAATTTTCTAGTATAATCAGGGAATTTTAAAGGAACATGATAGTTAACACATATTTAAATGTGCATAACATGCATTCTTGTATCTATGAAGTTAACCAGATAACCCGCTAAGAGTTACCTTTAAAAGTTATTCCAAATTTTGGAATTTGCTAGTCTAGACTTTACAACTCCTATTCCGTTTTAGCTTGCTCAACAAAATTGTGTTGGAAATTTGCACAATTGCCACAAATAGAAAAATTAGTGGATTGACTTTATTGAAGCCACAACCTTTTTTTGAGAAATCAATAACCAATCAATAGGCAACATTTTCTTAGTTTATCTCTCCCATTGTTATCTAGATGTTATATTTCATGTCTATTTACACTTTAGACTGTTTGTGTGATTTTTAGACAAAATTAGCTTCTAAAAATGTAGAAAGCTGTAAATGTTTTGACACCAATGTTACTTGCTGTAGGAATTAATATACTATATTTTATTCTCAAAAAATTATTCTGTATATAACATTATACAAGTGGCGGTAGATTCTCACTGGACTAATTATATTTGTGAACTTGTTAGAGAACTTTTGACTTGTTGATGTTGTTTTCCTGGACTACAACCACAGACAATTAAATTAATCTTTCTTGGGATTTGACCTTGGAAAATGGAGTTTGCATATATATATTTTGTAATTCTGAATTAATGACTATATAGGGTAGCTATGGAGACAAAATTATACACAATATGTATGTCCCTCATTGACAAAAGTACCACCCTACAGGGGTTAATAGATTAAAAAATGATACATAACGGGATTGTTCAACTGTTTCAATGATCCCCTATGTACAGGATTGTGGAATACAAGGTGCTTTTTGAGGGAACCCAGCTGACAACGAGGAATGTACCCCAGCAACAGGGCCGGCACCAGCACTGGGCATACCTGGTGAAAATTCAGGGCCCAGAGGTGCTGGGGGAGCCCACAAAATTAATCCATAGAGAGTGATGGGGGTCGGATATAAAATAATCATGTGGGGGGCTGTTTGGTATAGATAATTAGGGGAATATTTTAGGGAACTGGAGACTGTTTTAGTTTCTGATTTTAATGCCGCCCTGTGAGTGCACTGTAAAGGGGGCCCAATGAGGCTCTGCCACCATAAGCCTACGTAACCTAGACCTGGCCCGCTCATCAAGCATAGAAACAGGAGGTTCTGTACATCACAATTGGTGGAGCAGGGGTTGGACATGCATTCTGCTGCTTCTTTCAATTGTATGGAAGTATCGGAATGTGCAGAGCTACATCATCTATCTCCACACTGTAATGTAGAGCCAAATACACAATCCAACTATATTGATATCCTAGGTGGTATGGGACAACTGGACAACAATACCTCCCTAATAGCAAAAGTAAAAAACATGGACACAAGTAAAAAAAAAAACAAATACTGTATATACTCGATATAAGCCGACCTGAGTATAAGCCAGTTTACCACCAAAACTGGGAAACCTATTGAACTCAAGTATAAGCCGAGGGTGGGAAATGCATTGTCACAGTACCCCCCCAGTATACAGCCAACCACCCCCTATAGTACTACCCCTGCCCCCAGTAGTATACCTGCCCCCTATAGTATACAGCTTGCCCCAGGAGTCATACCCAGTCCCCAGTATAACAGCCCTCCCAGCTTGCCCCCAGTAGTATAAAGCCAGACCACTTGCCCCCAGTAGTACAGCAGCCCAGCTTCCCCCAGTAGTCTAAGACACGCAGTTGCCCCCCGTAGTATACAGCCACCATCTTGCCCCCAGTAGTAAACAGGCAGCCCCATGTAGTTAACGCTTGCCCCCGGTAGTATACACTTGCCCCCGGTAGTATCCAGCCTGCCCCCAGTACTATACAGCCACCTCAGCCTGCCCCCAGTAGTATACACTTGCCCCCAGTAGTATACAGCTTTTCCCCCTGTAGTATACAGCCTGCCAGTAGTAGCACCATCCCCAGTAGTATACAGCCTGCCCCCAGCGTTACAGCCCCCCAGCCTGCCCGTGTAGTATACCCCCAGCCCAGCCGCCCCCAGTAGTATACAGCCTGCCCTTGTAGTATACAGCCTGCCCCAGTAGTATACAGCTTGCCCCCAGTTAAGTATACACCTCCCCCAGCATATACACACCACACCGCCCCATGTGTTAGTATACAGCCCAGCCCAGCCTGCCCCAGTATTATACAAGCCTTCCCGTGAGTATACAGCCACCCCAGCATAAAAAAATAAATAAACTTATGAATACTCACCCTCCAGTGGGCCCAATGTGCAGCGCTGCTTACCCCCGATGTCTGCGCCGCTTGTTCAGGCTTCTGCGCCCGTCTTCTCCTTCTTCTGCGGGGCGCTGCCAATTGCTCTCTCCTGGGCCGGCGCCTAGTATGACACCCGCCGCCGTGGAGAAAAACAATGGCGGCGCCCTGACAAGACAAAGACGAGCGCGGATGCTGAAGGCGAGCCGCGCGACATCGGGGGAGGCAGCGCTGCGTCATCGGGGCCACCGTAGGGTGAGTTATAAAGTTTTTTTTTTTAGTAATTTTGACTGACTGAACCTGACTCATGTGATAAACTGGGGCAGAACGGAGACACTGGGGCAGCACGGAGACATCGGGCAGGGGCAGAACGGAGACACTGGGGCAGCACGGAGACATCGGGCAGGGGCAGAACGGAGACACTGGGGCAGCACGGAGACATCGGGCAGGGGCAGAACGGAGACACTGGGGCAGCACGGAGACATCGGGGCATGGGCAGAACGGAGACACTGGGGCAGAACGGAGGCACTGGGGCAGCACAGAGACATCGGGCAGCACGGAGACATCGGGCAGGGGCAGCACGGAGATACTGGGGCAGCACGGAGACACTGGGGCAGCACGGAGACACTGGAGCAGCACGGAGACATTGGGGCAGAACGGAGACACTGGGGCAGAACGGAGACACTGGGGCAGCACGGAGACATCTGGCAGGGGCAGAACGGAGACACCGGGGCAGCACGGAGACACTGGGGAGCAGCAGCACAGAGACACCGGGGAGCAGCAGCACGGATCCCTACAAGTAAGCAGACGTGCCGAACATCTGCAATCTATTCTTCACTGTGTTTTTCACAGCATTTTTGACTTAAATGATCCTGTGTTCACTGTTTTTTTTTCTATTCTTCACTGTTCTTCACATCTGCTAACTTGTCGGGAGATAATATACGCGCAGAACAGTGAAGAATAGATTGCAGATGTTTCCATACATCTGCTAACTTATCAGAAGACATTTTTTTTCAATTAAATAACACATTTTATTCCCGAACCATGGTCCCTTTGAAAAATGCATCAGGAAAAGTTTGTCTCGAATAACGAGCACTCGAGCATTTTAGTGCTCACTCATCTCTACTTATATCCGTAAAAAAAATAAAGAGTGGAGGTTTAACAAAGGTTTAACGCATCACTTAAAAATCCCATTGACATCAATGTAAACTTTATGTCATTCGTTATGTTCCATTTAGCCAGGGATTCGTTAGATCTAATAGATCTAATAGAAGATGTAAAGATGGATACTCAAGGACACCATTGCAAGTGCATTCAAATCAGTGCAGAAAATTAATCTGTTTTGAGTTTAAACTGCAAAACGGAAGCCAAGACGCAAATGAGAACTGGCTCTAACTTGTCTAGGCAAGATAATTTACATATATTCCCAGAAAGCATTGCATAATATCTGGATTCTACAATTAGAGACAATGGGGCACATTTACTTACCTGGTCCCGTCGCGATCCTGTGGTGCATTGTCCTACACGGATTTGGGTCCGGCACAATTCACTAAAATCGTGCGTTCCAGTTCATGCATCTGTCGCTTCATGCATCTGTCGCTTCCGGATTTCACCTGCCTCTTCCCGGTGCTTGTAATGTAATGTTAAATCCTGAGAGTTGTCCGAATCCGTCGGGTTGTCCGATGGCCCATCCCCCCATTTCTGTTGCATGCAAGCGATCGCCAAAATCCGATCGCATGCTCCAATTCGCCGCAAAACAGAAATCGACGGGAAACCCGATGAAAATGCGCTCCGCGGACCCTTAGTAAATGAGCCCCAATGCCTCACAAGTACAGGTCCAATTGAACTAAGTACTGTCTGTGTAAATCTGCATAACCCTGCCCCCTCAGTTATACTAGCTCTGCCCACTCTGGGAATAACAAAGCCTTGCAAGATTTCTCCCATCTGCCACCTACAGGATCCAGAGATGGAAGCCCCAAGAGTGGAGGAAGAAATGGTGATGGATGCCCCAAGACAGGAGAAAAAGAACAAGAAAGTTTTGTCTGTAATAAATGTTTTTCTGTGATGAGACACTCTTTTTACAGCTTAAATAGACGCCAAGAAAATGAAAAATCCAGAACACACTTACATGCTTTTTAAGTGTATACAATTGTTTGAAGAATGGCTGGTAGTCATTTACAAGAAAATAATACAGATAAAAAAACCTCTCCATTGTTGTGAATGAGGCATCAGTGTCTGAATGGCTTGTCACGCTCCTCACTACAGAAAACAATAGCGTGTTGTTCTAGTGCTAATTAGCTAATAGTATCATATATAGCATTGTCTATATCTCAGCAAGGGGCGGCTCTGCTGCCAGAAAAAATCTTTAATTAGCCTGAATGAACACTGAATGCTAAAATGTAGATTGTTTTCCAATTCTTGTAAAAAATGTAGAATCATATAGTATTTCTATGGAAAGGAGACACAGGACAGTGAATGTACAGTAATGTAGCCTTGTTCTATGGGTAGAGATAGTTTGATGTTTGGTGGTACCCCAGAACTGTAGCTGAATGAAAAGCTACATGCACATGGTCGAACTGCTGGTGACGCAAAAACTTTTCGACCATTCGGTAAATTTCCTCATAGAAAAAAAAATTTACTTGTTTTACCATTTTGGGTTATATACATCTTATTGATCTCTATATTTATCTCTATATGACATAAGATAATAGAGTCATACCGTATGTATGTGCCTTTGTTCCTACTTGGCCTGCGTCCCATAGTGGCCACCTTCATAGGTGCACCCTGACCACAAGCTGCTTTTCTCTCAGGGACCACAGGTCCAGGAATTATAAAATTTAGTATGCTCGATCCTTTATCTTCCCTGCATCTTATTTCAGGAGACAGGTGGTGAATGACCTTTTATATACGTAAGACAGAAAGCATGCCAAAATCCAAGTGCTAGAGGGGAAAATGTAAAAACCCGGTAGTGGTTGGGGTCTAGGTGGAAATAAAAGAACACATATCACTGATTCCAGTTCCTGCATCAAAATGTAACCTTGACTTGCGGGCCTGTTCATGACCGGAAGTTCCAGGGTAAGGGGAGGGGGGGCAGTCAATGAGATGTCTGCAAGGAACAGGGGACAACAAAGCAAATATAGTTCCCTAGACAATGGAAATGACATCTCATGGTCCAAGAAGACCACTCAATGGATGAAGTGACTGAAGGTATTGGAAAAACTGAAAAAATTGGTCTTTGTGTCGGACTCCATCCACCATGATATGTTTTGTTTTCATTTGTGCGACTTTTTCTCTTTCTCTACTGGACAAAATTTCACAACAAATGCATAGAACACATTGGGGGACATTTACTAAGGGCCTGATTCGTGTTTTCCCGACGTGTTACCCAAATATTTTCATTTTGCGCCGATTTTTCATGAATTGCCCCGGGATTTTGGCGCATGCGATCGGATTGTGGCGCATTGGCGTTGGCATGCACGCGACGGAAATCAGGGGGCGTGGCCGAACTAAAATGCAATGGATTCGGAAAAAACGCTGCATTTAAAAAAAAAAACACGCGCTTACCTTCACCCACGATAGGACGGTGAACTTCAGTGCATTCCGATGGTCTTCAGCGCAGCAGGACTCCAGAGGAACTGCCTTAATGAATCCCGGCCGGACCCGAATCCACCGCAGAGAACGCACCGCTGGATCGCGAATGGACCGGGTAAGTAAATCTGCCCCATTGATCTCAATAAAAAGTCTTGTGGCATGATCTTCTCTTGGGATTCACTAGTTTAGCGCTTTTGGTAACACAGAAATTTTGCTTCTTGGTCAACTATTATTGTAATTAGAAATCAATGAAGAAAGTGCAGTCCACAAGTGATGAGCAGACCCGAACTGCAATGTTTGTGCCAGCACAAATCGTGGGTGTTACGAATGGGTTGAGTGGACCCAGTTAAAGGGTTAACACCTGCAGTGTTTAGATTTGGGTCCAGTGACACGAATACTAATGGATCCACTCATCACTTTTGTCCATCAATTAAAACAATGAGATATTGCTTAGTTTGAGCTTGATATTCTTAATAAGCAATCAAAGGATCCGAGTTTAGAATACGGATTTGTAAAATCTTTGTAAGACCGCTATGACGGACCGGACCAAAACCCCGAAAACCATGAACAGTCCGACCAAAGTGCGATCTGTGACCCTTAGTAAAAAAGCCCCAATTTTCCAAAATAAGTTATATCCAAAAGTTCAAAAGTTACAGAGGAAACAAAGAAATCCATTCCGCTCCGTGTGCGATTACAAACACCGCAAGTGATTCTTTAAAGCCCCGCGATGTAGCATGGTGCAAAACACGTCAGGAATATGACCTTGTGGTCGTGCTCACTCATGCTATTATAATTCCTTTTGTTTGATTACATTATTTCTTTTTATTTAATTGGATGCTTGTGTCCTTGCAGACAGATGCAGGCTTCCACTCGAGCGGCCTCAAATGAGACAATATTTTAAGAGGTATAAATGAATATAAATGCACATTATATTAAGAATGCTTATTCCTATTTTCCTGCATGTTACTGAAAGGGAATGATAAAGGCGCCATGAATGCTCAGTTGTCCTGTTTATAGTTCTCCGAGCTTCACTTGAATGGGGAACACAATTATTTGTCTCTTTTCCGCTTGTATTTTAGTACCCGCTTATTCTTGCTATTTACGCTTTGTATCCAAAATATACATTTTCTTTTTATATTCTGTCATGTTTTCCTACCTTGTCCTGATATACAAAGGCATTGTCTTACTTTGTTTAGTCTAATGTGTCTAAAGCCCAGTGCTCCAATATGTAACGTGAAAAAAAAAAAAAATTATTCATTCATTTAAAAAATTATCAGGTGTACTGAAATGTTTTTTATAATTTACTAAGGGCCATGCGCCAGTTTTCTGTCGGACTTTGTACTTTCTTTTTAGTGCAAACTGTTTGCACAGGTATTTAAGAAGTGTCCGCGCCACAAATGTCTCGCACGCAACCCTTTTGTAGCATGTATGCGAAACATCATGCGACACAAATTCGGGGGAATTCCGGTGCTCAGTTGGAACATGCGCCAGATTTAACATCCAAAGTCTGACAGAATTGTGTTGCACGTCCTATGTTAAATGTGTACAAAAAATCCTGAATCTGGCGCCCTTTGCACACTACACAGGCAAACTGCATTTAGTACAGTTTGCCTTGTTCTTAGTAAATGTGCCCGATTTCATATAATGCATAAGTTATTTTAGGAGCAATTGCACCAGATATGCAGAATGGAGAAACTATGGTACACTTGGGAACAAAGGCAGCAGGACAGCTATAGGTATCTCAAAACACAGTCAGATGTATATCTTAGTTGCAATATTTTGTAATGAGAAAAATGTTGTGTAAATCTGTGTAATTTAGTGCTTTTTTTTGCTTTACAGTGAGGAAGTGTAAACATAAGTGTTAATAGTTTGTTAAAAAAAATTTAATTGGAAATATGAATCCCTTGACTTAGAAAAACTTTTGTTTACAAACACTTATAGATATTTTGGATTTGTAATAATTTTTTTTTTCAAGAACATAGGCTAGAGCATGCCCCATGGCCTTGAGCAGAGCCAATGCCAGTACTGGGCATATCCGGGCAAGTGCAGGGGCCCAGAGCTGCTGGGGGAGTCCACCTATAGCTGTACATAAGGAATCAATAGGGGGTGAGGGGGCTGTATATAAAATAACCATGAGGGGGCCGTTTGGAATGATAAACTAGGGAATATTTTATGGAACCGGATACTATTTTAGTTTCTGAATTTTTAATGCCACCATGTGAGTTCACTGAATAGGGGGGAACTACTCAGGCTCTGTCGCCCAGGGGTCTACTGAAACTTGGAGCTGACCCTGGCTTTGAGGAAGCATTGGAAGGCAAGAAGCAGTTGTAGAACTTCTTGATTAGTGAAGATGGATATTCTGCAGTTTTCTTTTTATTGTACTTGTATGTGGACCTTCGCTGCAGAGCCACAGCCAAGCATCGAGCAGCAGAACACGGAGCTTACAGGTTGTTGTAGGACCTTCTTAGTGTCTACTTTGCTTCTTTCCTATTGGCTAGTGCAGCGGTGGCGAACCTATGGCACGGGTGCCAGAGGTGGCACTCTGAGCCCTCTCAGTGGGCACTCAGGCTGTTGCCCAAGCACAGAATTCACACAGTATTTGAAAGATCCGCCTGCAAGCCCAGGACGTTAAGCACCTTGGTCTATCTGAGATTGCAGGAAGTAAAGGTGAGGACAGTGTCGGATTATCATTGGAGTCATAGAAGTTCCTGCTCTTGGCCCCACAATTCTTCCTGTTCATTGGGTTGTCAAGGGAAGCTCCAATGGCAATGTGAATTTTCCCACCTTCTGTCAATGATATTGGTGTCCTCAAGACCCTTGAAAACTGTGCTCTAGCACGGAGCAAGAAAATGTTCATAATTTAATGTTAGAATTGCTGTGTTGGCAATAAATAAGTGGGTCTGGTTTGCATTTTGGGCACTCGGTCTCTAAAAAGTTCGTCATCACTGGGCTAGTGTATACATGTTGTATGGTTCCTAATACACTAAAGACTGATTAGGAAACATCCCTATTTATCCCTTATTTATTCTTGTTTTTTATTGTGTCCAGTGGGCAATTCTACTAGTTATCTTACAGCCATCATTGCATGAATGAACATACAAAGTCACTTACTGGGGTCCGCATGGCTAATTTTCATCGGGTTTCCTTACTAGTTCCGATTTGCGCCGCATTTAAGTGGGGTTTTTGGCACACGCGATCAGATTTTGCATCGACTTGCATGCGACACAAATCTTGGGGTGTGGCTGATGGACAACACGACTGATTTGGACTGATTTGGACTGGATTTACAATTCAAATTGTGTCGCAAGACAATGCAGTCACATGCATCGGGAAGAGGAAGTGAACTCCGGTGGACCGCAGCGGGGAAGTGACTGATGCAAGAAAATGGACGCACGATCTTGAAGAATCTCGCCAGACTCCATCCTCGTCAGAGAATACACCTCGGGGATCGCTAAGGACCGGGTAAGTAAATCTGCCCCACTGAGTTTGGATTCTCTTGCTTTCTTGACCTGGGACCTGAGAGAACCTTCATCAGTGGTCCCAAGAATCAGACCATCGCCAATCAGATTGCCCATTTCTGTCCTATCCCTTATAAATGATATCTTCTTCAGCCACAAAAGAAAAGTACAAGTCACAACAGAGAGCAACTACCAAAAACATCTCTCACCTCAAACAAATCCAGAAGTTCAGGACTTTAGATAGACAACCCACTTACTAGCCAATAATTTATTACCTCTGGGGCTTACAGTCAGAGCTGCGTGCTTCTGGTTCTGTAATGTCAAATAGATGAACGACATGGGCAGCACATGTTGCACACTCACCAATTATCTATTTATGACCTATATGACTGATGGCCAGATTTAAAGGAAACTTACCATCAAGAATACACTAACTGAGGTATTTCTAATGGTATATTACTTACTCTTGTCTAAGTCCATTATTTCATATTTCTGCCTAACTAAATAAAAACTTTATAGTTTTATGTAAATTAACTTCAGGGGCTACTGGGGCGTGGATTGTTCAGCTTTAGTGTGTGCCGTGTCTTCGTACTCTATCAAGTTGGATTGAGAAACCTACATGTGCACCACCCCTTATCCATTAGTGTGCGGTACCAGCGTTCCATCTACTTCAGAGGCTACAGGGTCATGGAGTACCCTTAGCTCCCCATGCTGTGCCCCACATTCCACATCCCAGTAGCTTCTGAAGTTAATTTACATAAAAAATATATAGGGGCAGATTTATCAAGCTGTCTGAAAGTCAGAATATTTCTGGTTGCCCATGGCAACCAATCACAGCTCCCCTTTAAAATATTCATGAGCACTGGTAAAATGAAAGCTGAGCTGTGATTGGTTGCCATGGGCAACTAGAAATATTCTGACTTTCAGACAGCTTGATAAATCTGCCCCATAGTTTTTATTTTGTTAGATAGGGGAAAAAGATTAGATAAAGACAGTGTAGGCTTAGAACCGAGAAAGGAATCTACCATCAGGAATAGCTAAGTTAATGTATTCCTGATGGTAGGTTTCCTTTAAAGTCATAGCCCCACCCCTTTACATCCGCTAGATCAGTGATGGCGAACCTTTTAGAGCCTCGGTGCCCAAACTTCAACCAAAAGCCACTTATTTATTGCAAAGTGCCAGCGCAGAAATTTAAGCAGTAATGTATTTCTCCTTGTTCATTGACAACTTTCAATCCTTCAGCCTCCCAAGGACACCAACCCAGTTGAAAGGAGGAGGGCAAATTCATTTATCACTGTAGGAAGGTTCTGCAGGCAGATTCTTTGAGTTCTGTCTGGTGAACTTCATTCTGGGGTGATGGCCTGGGTGCCCACAGAAAGGGCTTAGAGTGCCGTCTCTGGCACCAGTGCCATAGGTTCGCCACCACTGCGCTAGATATATTAAGAGATTCAGGCCTTTTGATATAGTTGACAGGTGGTTGCACTGCCAGAAAATTCTATGCCCATTCCTTCTTGGCATAGAATTGAGTTACAACCTGTACAAAGAATAGGCATAGACTAAAGTTAGTCTACAGGCACAGGGCAATTTGGTGTAAAGGTGGTATAAAGGGGGCAATAGTTGAACCTCCTGGCCGTGTGCCTGGAATTGTGAGTACATCAAGTACTTACACC
Organism: Engystomops pustulosus; assembly: GCA_019512145.1. Classification (NCBI taxonomy): domain Eukaryota; kingdom Metazoa; phylum Chordata; class Amphibia; order Anura; family Leptodactylidae; genus Engystomops; species Engystomops pustulosus. The sequence continues at coordinate 85,138,884 of CM033648.1, forward strand.
AGTACAAGCCTCTGCAGTTCTTCAGTCATCCTCGAGTCAATGGCGAGAATCAATGGGAATTTATAATTTGCCTTTCATAGCCTTTTTATTCTTCATTTCTTCATCTATCTGTCCTCCGTTGGTAAATCACATTAACAAAACTCACCATGCCAACAAGACCGATGCACATAATCTTGTCAATAGACTGGTAACAATTATAAAATTCTCCAGTATTTACAGAGCCGTAACCCAGTCATCTCCGAACGTCAGAAAAAATTATAGCAGTGCCGGACAAAGAAGATGAAAATTAACAGAAAAGGCGGGAAAA